>CM076574.1:771356848-772013226 GCA_034641835.2 Pinus albicaulis | reverse complement strand
ACACCGATGGAACTCAACTTCAAGAAGTTGTGTAGAAATGTTGTTGGGCCCACATTGGGAAATCCTACCGAGTATCGTCAACTCGTAGGGGCATTGATGTTCTTAGCAAACCCCCATCCGAACATATGTTTTGCAGTGAACACTTTGAGTCAGCACATGGTTGGTCCTCATCACATTCACTGCGTTGGTGCCAAGAATCTCTTGAGATATCTTCGAGGCACGATAAACCATGGGCTGAGATACAGTGCCAGGAGTTTGACTCCATGGATATACTGATGTCGATTGGGCTGGCAGTGTGGTGGATCGCAAGAGCACATCTAGATGCTGCTTCACACTTGGTTCTGCTTCGATATCTAGGATGAGCAGGAAGCAGAAGTCGGTGGCTTTGAGCACCGTTGAGACTAAATACATATAGCGAGTATGGCTTGTTGTGAAGCTATTTGGTTGTGAAAGCTCTTCTTCAGTGAGCTGTTCGGGCATGTGCTAGATACCACCGTTATCCTTTGTGATAACCAGAGTGGGATTCGTTTGTCAGAGAATCCCGTGTTCCACAATTGAGCCAAGCATATTGATATCAGGTACCATTTTATCCGGAATATGGTACAGCGAGGCGTCGTAAGGCTCGATCATATAGGAACTGATGAGAAGGTCGCGAATATTCTCACTAAGCCCTTGGGGAAGTTCAAGTTCCTAACCTTCCGTGAGAATCTTGGAATCATGGAACGACCCTATTTTGAGGGTCATGTTGGACGATGAGCTCTGGGAGCTCCAGGGGGCTTTGGGAATAGCTTCTTGGAGCTATAAGAAACCACAGGGCTACGCTTGTTGAACCTTGTTGGTGTGCTTCCGCCCCACCGTGATGATATTGAGTTGGTTCACCTCTCTTTGATCTGTGCCCCATATGCATCCTACCCATGGAGTTTCAGACTCATGGGAAGTACCTCTCATCTTGGCCAATGAGGTGGAAAATGTGGATAGAGACCAATAACAAGACCGATGGACGCATCAGAGATTGTCGTACTCTCTATGTCTAGGATGGCACGTGTCCAACCACTTGATCTGGGATCAAGTCTAGTGAGGTTTCGGACCTCCAACTGACTTTGGGTCAGCTATAATAACTTCGGGTTAGTATATGACTCTTTTGAGTCCAAGTGAGGTTTCAAACCTCCAACTGACTTCGGGTTAGTATATGACTCTTTTGAGTCCAAGTGAGGTTTCGGACCTCCAACTAACTTCAAGTCAGTTAAACTAACTTCAGGTTATTATATGACTCTTTTGAGTCCAAGTGAGGTTTCGGACCTCCAACTGACTTCGGGTTAGTTAAACTAACTTCGAGTTAGTATATGACTCTTTTGAATCCAAGAGAGGTTTTGAACCTCCAACTGACTTCGAGTCAGTTAAACTAACTTCGGGTTAGTATGAGACTCCTATGAGTCCTATAGAGGTTTCGAACCTCTAAGCTGACTTCGGGTTAGCCGAGAGTGATGTCTTTGTGACTCACCGTTTGAAATAAAGAAGCTAGCAAAGCAAGTTACAGCAGGATGACGCACGATGTTTGGATGGCACTAGTGGATGGAGTTCTCTCTAGTTAAGAGGGAGTGTTAATTTTGAGCAACTAGGTCCAAACTCCATGTTGTATTGCTCAGATGATGATGCCAATATTTTTATTGGATTCCTCTTTTGGAGAGGTGCAAGATTGATCTAAAGATCATCTTGATCGGATGAACAAAACATTTATTTTGAATTTATTCCACTTATGTGCATGGTCGGCCAGATTTGTAATGTAGGTTTGAGAGCCCAACAGATGTGTCACATATAAATTGGAGAGACTTGGAGGTCATTTCATCATCATCTCATCACACACATTCCTCATGATCTGATTGGTTCATTCAGCCTAGAAGATGCTTCTCTCTCTCCCACCTGTAAATATGGATGTCGTAAATCTGGATGATGCCGGAAATGGATGTCGTAAATCTAGATGATGCCGGAAATGGATGTCGTAAATCTGGAGGACGCCGAAAATGGATGTCATAAATCTGGACGATGCCGAAAATTGATGTCGTAAATCTGGAAACCGTAAATCTGGATGATGCCGGAAATGGATGATGTAAATCTGGATGTCGTAAATCTGGATGATGCTGAAAATGGATGTCATAAATCTGGATGATGCCGGAAATGGATGACGTAAATCTAGATGATGTCGGAAATGGATGTCGTAAATCTGGATGATGCCAGAAATGGATGTCGTAAATCTGGATGATGCCAGAAATGGATGTCGTAAATCTGGATACCGTAAATCTGGATGATATCGGAAATGGATGTCATAAATCTAGATGCCGTAAATCTGGATGATGTCGTAAATCTGGATGATGCCAAAAATGGATGCCAGAAATCTGGATGTTGTAAATCTGGATGCCGTAAATATGGATGATGCCAAAAATCTGGATGCCGGAAATCTGGATGTGGGATTCTTTTGTTGAAATATGATGACTTTTGATGAGTTGTCTTTGAGGGTTGTGTGTGTGACACTTTGAGGGTTGGCTGACCTGAGAAAGACTTTGTTGGTTGAAGCATCCTATTGACAGTCGTAACACATACTATTCTACATCTTTGCTGGACAAGAAGATATATAAATCTGATCTATTTTATTGGCTTGTCTTCTGTTGATCTATTGGTATGTTCTATCAGTGTTTTACTTTCATGTTTATGTGATTGCTATATTGTATCGGGCCCTAGAAGATTGAAGTAAATTTGCATTAAGCATTGAACATTATGTCTATCCGAAATTTACAGTTGGGAAGATTGTCACTCCCTTAGGTAAATTGACCCGGAGGCTAGTGAATCTGGTCGGGGAGCTTGGTTCTAAGGCATAGAGTGATCCCTTGGGTTTTTACCGAGAGACCAATTTGGTCAGGGACACTGATTTTGTGATCTCTCCCTTAGTCAGTGGCCAAGAGACATATGGACTGGTCGAGGAGATTGATCTCGAGTTTCCTCCCTTAGGTTGTGGGTCGGGAGACCTATGGATTGGTTACGGAGATGTATTTTGTGCATATGTTTGGTTTGGACTCATTGATTGATCCCATTTGTCAGAAGGTCACTGACCTAAATGCCATAGGGTTGTGGTTTTTGGGATGTGTTGGATGTTATGTATATTTCCTTATGTTGAGACTAATGATCTCTCCCTTAGGCTGTGGGTCGGGAGACCTATGGATTGGTCGGGGAGATTGATCATGATAGAGAGTGAAACTTGTACTTGTGATCTCTCCCTTAGGCTACGGGCCAAGAAACATATGGATTGGTCCATAAGCACTCAAATGCAAAATGAATAAAGTACCTTTTGACCAAAAGCCCACCTTCCAACATGGGATCCTGACAAATGGGCGATGGGACATATGACTAATGTAGGTGGCGGAGATATAAATGGCACGTCACATTGGCTACAAGGTGGCTCTCGGGGGTTGTTGGTTGCCGGCTGGAAGAGATGAACAAGAGAAAAGTTTCTCCTAGGGGTCACCCACTTTTGTTGGGTAACATCTAGCTCCACCTAGAACATAAGCTCACCATAGAGCACATAATCCATTTACTCGAACAAGGGGGCAATGAGAACTCCAACACTCTCTTGGGACCATAGATGTGTAATCTCCACATCACAATACAACTACTTGGGTGCATGTGCACTAGGCATACTTTAATCACGCATGTTTTCCATAAAAATAATGATCCATGCAGAAAAAGTAAATCTATACTAAGATGCAAGTCTAATCCAAGTGCAACTACTCTAGCATAAGAACATAATATGATGATGTTAGCGGTGCAAAAGGGATATGTAATGCAACCTACACTACAAAACATGATATGTATAATGCATGGCCTAAGTAAAATCAATGCAACCAACACATCATTAGATCAATATAGCATCTCTTGTCCATATGAGTCCTTGTGAGGTAGAACAACACAATATCGCATCCTCCATTGCAAGATTGCCCGAATGGATGACAAGGGTGGGAGGCGGGAAAATAAGAAAACAATGCATCATGAAAAAGGAGCACATAGAAGAAAGGAGAAGGGGGGTTGCACTTGCGCAATTGGATCCTCTCTTGCAACCAAAGGATGGAAAATTCAACAATCAAGCTCATGAATTTGTGATGAAGGGCAACATTAGCCATGCAATCCTCCAGGACAGTTTCAAAGGACCTTTCCAAGTGGTCTTCTAAATAATTTGGGGAGGATTCTAGCTCAATGTAATCTTCCTCATCACCGTCATTAATTGGGTTATTAAGATGATCTCCTTCTTCACCACGACCAAGGAGGCTTTCTTCTTGGAGAGTGATAGTCAAGTTTTGAATGACATCTTCGACATGACCCCTTGGTCCCCAATACCTAAAGAATTCTTCAATAACAACCCCACTGGAAGGGAAAATTTATGGTCTACATTGTTTGGGCCAATCCATTTAATCTTCCCCAGAGGAATCAATGAAAAGCCACATGGGAGCGTCTTGATGAAGTAGGTTGATTTCAAAAGTATACTTAAGGAACTTGACAACATGATCCACTGTTGAAGGGGGCTCTCCATTGGATCTTGGAATATTTTTGTATAATTTGTATCCCACCGATTTGGATATCCAAGGATTTCCTTGACGTCCAAAGCAAGGAATATCTCATGCAAATTCCAAGGAGCCATTTCCTCGAGTTTTGTATAGAAATCAAATATGGAGTCGCCAAAGTGAATTCAAAATGCCTTTAGAGATGCTTGCTTCACCCTCCAAGCATTGAATATGCATTTCAATGAAGAACAAGGGCTTCATTCTTCCAATGGAGTCGCCAAATAAGGATTTGTATTGTCGTATGGGAAACAAAACACGTTTCATGTTCCCAGCAACGGCGCCAAAAATGTTGCCGCAAAATCTAGAAGGCCTTAGAGAGGGAAACCCTACAAGGCATAAACTAGACCAAGAGACAACAATGGCACAGAGGCCTAATGTCACCTCAACCAAAAACCCCTGTTCTTTATAGATTTTCACCAATGGAAGGAGTCTGGGTGAGAGAGGAAGAGATCAATTCTAAGATAGATAGGTAGATAAGGTATAAGACGATCTCACTAGGGCTCATTCAATAGAGAGACACAATATAAGTTCAGAGGCTTCTTCCAGAAAGCAATTCGCTCTCAAGGAAAAGACATAGAAAAGGGTGTGGTGCAAGACCTAGTGTTTGATGTATTTGACGATAATGGGAGTTCCAAAGGTCAAGACCACAAAGAAAAGGTTCTTTGTGATGGATTCCAACAATTACAAGGCTCACGAAACCTTCAAGAAAGTCTTCAAGTTGAGGGAAAAGAAACTAGGGTTTCCCTCTTAAGGCAACAACTAGGGAAAGAGATTTTATGGATGAAATTTTAGTGGATTCCCACCAAAATGATGAATCATGTAGTTAAGACCTACCTCTTGATGTTTAGGCTCTCAAACCACTAAAAACCCCTCTCCCTAAAATTTCGCTCTAAGCCCTAGTTTTTCTTCCTAACCTTAGAAGGGGGCTGAATTTGAGAAGAGAAATTTATCAGGAAAATTTAAAAGGTTGATCACCAGGAACTTGGACTAGTGCCTAGTCCTTTGGGCATATGGAGTAAAGGATGCTCAAGATAAGCCAAATTCGTTTATAAGGAGATCGAAATTTGATGCCCTAGGTATCAAGATTCCAACATTTACCCACTCAATGATAAATGGAGTTTCTTGGGAGAGTTTTAAAAAGATTAACCAATAGGAACATTCGTTACATGTTATGCATTAGTAACATATGCAACATTCATCTAGATAGCCTTCAAAATCTATTTTCAACAAAATAGGACACAAACTAGCGTAATCTAGAAACAATAGTTCCATACATTAGACATTCAAAATGATAACATTCAACAAAAAGCACTTACAAGATAACATGCAATATATCCATCCATTTGCCAAAGAATAGCCCCAAAGACAATCCAAATTTAGCTTCCACAAATCAAAATGCATTCCAAGAATCTCAAATAGCCACAAAGAAACAAATGCAAGTTTCTCTAAGAGGTTCAAAATCTCCAAGTGATACGATATGATATGATATATTTTAATAACATCCAGGAGACCCACCGATCTAAGGGACCCACATTCCACCTCAAACAAGACATCACATTCTCAAGTTTCCCTCTAGAGCAGTTCTTTTGCTTTGAATTTTGATCAAGAAATTCGTTGTTTTGTGAAGCCTTGCTTCTTCGAACAGCGTACTCAAATTGTCCACCTTTAGATCACTTTCAAACTGATTACGAATATCCTCATATGCCAGACATTCCCTGATAAAGTGCCATTCAGTTTCAACTGCTCCTAACCTGCAAAAGTTACAAATTCTTTCTTCCCATTATTCCTTGGGAGTTATCCATCTACTTGTCTCACACCTAAGATGGTGAGAACCGATCCTCAGTTGTGCTATTAAAATTTTAGACTTCCCCTTCATTGCCGCACTCAAATAAGTCTTTTCTTCATGCGATTGTGATGGGTTAAAGTTTTTGAGATATATCGCTTTTTTTCTGCCAATCTGTTTTTCCCACATGGCAGTCCTAAATTTTTCAACCACCCAATTTTTTATCTCCTCTTTAGCATTAGGACAATCTTGCCAATTAATTCCCCATTTGTTCATCCATTTGTCATTTGGTTTCCTCCATGTTTTCTTCCTGCGCTTGAGCTCCTCCGTGTAAATCAACATGGGCCAACATTGTGCCTCCATGTTTTCCACCTTTTTTAGATAGCTTAACAAACAAATGATTGTTGAAGCTTCCAACGGAAACATTCCAGCCTCAGCTAGCAGGATCTCATATGGGACTATTGCCTTGAATTTGAGGTTACTAATGATTAAGTGCTTTTGAATTCTTTCTATTTGTCTCCACTTGTGATTTGACATGCTGTTGCCCCAAACTTCACATCCATATAAGACCACTGGGGTAACCAACACTCCAAATAGAGTTTTCTTGGTTCTCCAGTCCCACAATTATGCTTCCCTGCATCTGTTCTGGAGAAGATAAGAAGCTCTGCACCACCCCTTGGATCCTTTTAGTTATGCATGTCTCCCAACTGAGCCTATTGTGAAAAATAATTCCTAGGTACTTGTATTCTTCCACTATCTCCAGAGGTTTTCCTCAAATATGAAGCTAGCCTATTGCTTTTTCGTTTCAAAGAGAAGATCATGACTTTGGTTTTACTGGTGTTTACCTGCATCCCGACTTCCTGACAGAAAAGCTCTAATGCTTTCAAATGTTTTCTCAAGTACAGAAGTAGCTTCACGACGTACCTTGCTAGTTGAATACCCTCTCCACTGGTGTTGTTTAGCCATTCTTCTAGCTTATCAATATATAAACCAAATATAGTGGGAGAAAGGGGGCACCCCTGCTTGACCCTAATGTCACTACCAAAGCATTCCGAGATGCCCTCTTTAGTTCTGATTTTAGCATTAACTTTCTCATACAGTTTGTGGACAGCAGCTCTATATTCATTTGGGATTCCAAGCTCTTCCATTCTTTTCCAAAGCTTATCCCTAGGAACAGTGTCAAAAGCTTTTTTGAAATCAACAAAGCAACAAAAGGCTTCCCCAACATGAATGTCCCATACTTTTTCAATGACGTGCCTAAGCATGATGCAATGATCAATTGTAGAATGCCTTGGCCTAAAGCCAGCCTGTCCTTTTGATCTTTTACACTCTTTTTCTGCCCAACTGCTGATTCTACGCTCCATCATGCTCCCAAACAATTTTCCAAGAAGAGGATTGACCATAATAGTACGATAATTAGAGGGGTTATTGATGTCTCCACATTTGTAAAGAGGGATAACAATACTTGTTGTCCATTCCACTGGAAAATTGTCTTGTGTGATGTTGTTGAAGATCCTTTTGATGATTGGGGCCAAGATATCCACACCCCATTTTAAGAATTCTGCCTGTAACCCATAAATGTCTTGGGCTTTACCACCCGCTAAATTTGTTATGCCTCGCTTGACATCCTCCGCTGAAAATAATACAGTTGTGGAGTTGATTATGGGGGGGCTATTTTTCTCTAGATTTCTCTCATAAAGAAGCTTTGCATATTCCACCCAATGAGTAGCTGAGATATTATTATCTATTTGCTTTCTTTTTTTCTGTAATTATCGCCAAATCTTTTGGGGTTGTGCTTTCCCAAAGAGATTAAATCATTTCTTCTTGCAGTCACATAAATTTCTTTTTCTGTTTTTATCAATTTTTTGCAATCCCCCAGTACTCTCTCATAAATCGTTTGCAATGGCACTGTAGGACTTTTAATGGCATAAAATGCTTCTGGATATTGCAAGTGCAACTATTCTGGTCTGTTTTGTTCTGGAATGTGCTGGGATAAAGGATGATAGTGGCTTCCAGGGACCAGATCCATCCCTTCAGGTCCTATATTGTTGGGTCACTAAGATTTTTTCTGTGCCTGTGTTTTGGAAGATTTGCTGCCAAATCTGGGATCCGCCATTCTGCAATAGAGGCTCATTTCAGGTCTGGAACTGTGTCTTTTCAAGTTCATTTCATGCAAAGCCTGGATGGTTTGGAGGATGGTTGGGCACAGTCACTCAAGTTAGTGCTTTTCGTGTGAGCCATCATATTCGCATCACACTTTGACACAGAACGAATGTCTCCTTGCCAATAATTAGGTACCTGTCTTAAATATGAATAATAGAATTTCTAATGAAGTTGAAGCTCAGAATTCCAAACATGCAGAATTACAATAGATTGCAACCAACTGGAAAAGGAAAATTGAGAAGCTTGAAGCTAGGTATGGTATGCTTTAACAATTGATCCTAGGCCTCACTAGTTCTAAGTATTTAGGTTCTCATCTGAGGATATCAACTGGGTCTACTCCAGTTATCACCAAAGATGAACAAATTGTTCAGTAATCTGTAGGAGATTTGGACATGGAACAAGTGGACCAGGAGCTTCAGTTATTGATTGATATCCAGCAAGAGGCCAATAGCAGGCATTTCCTTTTCCAATTCCAGGTTTATCTATGTTTTGTAAGGTATATCTGATACTAAGCCAGTTTCTTAGGGTTTATACTTGCAGAACTCTATGCCATAGCTTTATGGAAGTTATAATGGCCCAGTCTGTAAGAAACAAATTAAAATTTTGGAAAATTTTTGAAAGACTGACTTTATGGAAAGCCCCTTTTTGTTTGCATTATTATGCTGCATGGTGTGACCGCAGCAACGTTTTAATACAAATTATAACCATTCCAGTTTTTAAAAAATTAGCGCAAAAAGCAGCTCAAAAGGAAGCACTGGTAGACGGTGAAGATGGGATGATATTAGTGCCATCTAGCTACTGATTTAACTCCACAAAATTACCAGCAATAAAACAACGCTAGAGCAACCCTGGAAATAAGGGATGATCCAAAAAAAAAAGGTTCACCAGCTCATAGGCAATTGCTACTAGTCAAAAAAATATAAATCAGCCACTTCAGTGAACCTTGGCAGAGGGTTTAGGACTATGGCAAAAACCCTAGGAAACCATAAACAAAGAAATAAATCTGAAAACCCTAGATCCATAACCCTTAGGGCAATGCCTCTAGCCAAAAATCTTCAAATCAGGTGCACAAAGTAAAATGAAGGAGATTCACACCTGCTATAATACCATGTTGGAGATCCACAGAAAAAAAGAGAGGATCAAACAGGACCCAGCAGCAAAACTCTGATCCAACAAACCCTAAATCTGTACAATTAGAGGATGAACCACAACTGGTGTGCAAACTAAAAGAGAAAAAAAAGTAAGAGAGAGAGAGCCATACCATACCCATAACAGTACTTGAAAGACAAATTCCCATCAAAAGAGATCCCAACACATGATATATGTGCCCATAGCCTAAAACATGGGAACTTGTGTAAGCGATCAAGATGATATTATAAATAACAGCTGAGTTTATACACAACTCAAAGTCACTTTCCTCAACAGAGGTTAGAGGTTATGGACCCACTACGATGACTAGGTCAGCAATAACTTTCTGGGTATAAAAATAATTGAACGTTGACTAGGTTGGCTTTAAGCTAAAGCTGGTAACACAATAATAACGATTACAAAGTGAGGTCAGCCTTGGCCTGAAGTAAAGTTTACAACATCATCTCAAAAGTAATGTTAATACAATTTTACCTCGACATGGGGTGTCTTACGGGTGGTAGGATAATGATATACTGCAATGTCCATTTATCTTCTACTATTATTCTGCATGTGGTCGAGGAACTCCAATTTTAAGGGCAGAAATCTGATAAGTCCAATTATTCCAAAGTCTGAATATCCCTGGCTTGCTGCCCTTCCAACTTCAGATCTTATAAATTTTCATAATCTGTCGTTCTTAAAAGTCCAGGATCCTTTCATAATCTGTCGTTCTTAAAAGTCCAGGATGAATTGGAGAGTGCCACAGGTCACTGGCAGAACCACCATGAGCGAAATTGTACGTGGCCGTCATGATCTGAAGTTCAAACAGAGATGGTGCAGGCATCCCAAGCCAAGGTGAACACGTGGGTACCTAGTAAGCATGGAGTTAAGTTTAAGCCCTAAGCTTTGACAGCTAAATCAGAAAATGTGGTCTTTGCCCATGTATAGGCAGATATAAGGTATCATTTTGGGAGGCTAAGTTGCTCCCAAGGAATTATAACGAAACCCTGTTTAAGGTCCTTGTCCAATACACATCGATAAAACTCCTTTTCTAATCCAAGAACCAGGTTCAAACTAGGACAGTTCAAATTCAACAATAATATTCAGCTTGTGGCAGTTGTTTTCCTAATTGAAGTAATCCAACATGTAGTAATTCTGCAAAGGGTGGGCTCAAACTTTAGTCTCATAAATCCCATACAAGTACTGTTTTGCTTCGGAACCCAACACATGAATTTCACACGAATAAGATGCTTACATCTGAGAATCAATACAAAAAGAGAGTAAATATGACTTACAAGCTCCATCCACATCCTCTGTTCTGGTGAAGTAGCGGTTGCCTGACTTGTCAATCCCAGCCAGGGTGCTGGGGCGTAACCAGCCCGCGATCCTTGATACCAGCTTTGCCATGGCTCCTTCTAGTCTCTACATCATACTGTTTGTCAGAGGTGCATTAAGAAAATGACGAGAATCGAATATTTACCAGTATGAAAGGCCCAAGGGTGCTTAATGATAGAATTGGAGGGTGTTGAATTTGTCAGGTGCTCCCTGAGATGGAAAAATCCCAAGTTTCTGTGGTTTCACAGATCATTTCTTGAGGACATGGTTGCCTCTTCTAAAACTGCCCAAGGCCGTTTCCCGTTCTCAAGCTACGAGAGAATGCCCACAATTATTATTATGCTAGTATGTAATCGGGCAATGAACGAAAATTAAAATATGGAATTTGGAAAAATAATTTATAAATGAAACGAAATGAAATTTTAACGTTCATCTAAAATGGGATTATGAGTTTTTTTTTTGTTTTTTGTATTTCAAATTTTGTCAACTTTTCAACGATCTCATCGCTGAAAAGACAATGCCAAGAAACCGATGTCAACATATTTATGTCTTTGAAGGCATCACATTCCAAAATGAAAGACGTGCAAAATATACACACTTGTTCTTCCCAAGCTTCTTTAGGCCTTTTCCACTGTCATGTTTCACACCGAAGATGATGCGAGTTGGTTCTTAATTGAGCAATAAGAACCTTTTCCCTCCACGGAATGTTAGCTCCAATGTACTCTTTTTGTTGGAGATCATATGTAGGGTTGAATTCTTCAATGTAGTACTTCTTCTTTCTACCCAACTCTTTTCCCCATACCTGTTTACGAAACTTCTCCATAACAAAATTCTTTAGCTCCTTGCTATTTGTGAGTTAAGCATTGAGGTAGATATTCCATTTTTGCATCCATGTGTAGTTTTGTCTCATCCATGTTTTCTTTCGTTCACTCATGCCCTCCTTGAAGATAACATTAGGCCATCTACCTACTCCCATTTGCTCAATTCTTTTTAGATATCTTATGAGCCGCACCATAGTAATTGCTTCGATGGGAGTTGCTCTTGTTTCACTCAACATTATCTCATAAGGTACCGAACTTTTTATTTTGAACTTGCTCATGATCAAGCGTTTTTAGATTTTCTCAATTTGCTTCAATTTTGAGACAGGGGTGTTGCTAGCCCACAATTCACAATTTCACACCCATATAGCATCATTGGACAAACTAGGAGTCCAAAAAGCACTTTAATCGTCTTCCAATCCCATAACTCTGTCTCTCTACATCTCTTTTGAAGAGCATATAATGCTTTCCACCCTCCTAAGATTCTCTTATAGTATCGTGACTAATCATTTATAGGTGTATAAGATATCAAAATATTATTTAAATATGTGAATAAATATTATTATTTGATTGGGTTTAATGGTTAAGAATATGTGTTTTTGTAAGAGGTTCAAAAAGTGAGGGTAGAGTATGTATGTCTTGCTAGACGTCAAATCGCTGATTATAAAAATGCATTTATGGAATTTGTTATTGCAATGAGAGTAATAAAGATGCATTTGTCCAATTTATTATTGTAATGAGAGTAATAAAGATGCATTTATAGCTTAGTGGATGTTTTTTATATATTAATTATTAAAAAAAAGTGTAACCTTTAATAATTAAATTTTTAATAGTAATAATAATTATAAAAATTAATAGGTTAATTGGGGTTAGTTTGGGTGGTTGGATGGAATGATTATTATCCTTCTCACCCAGTTTCAAATCTCTGCTAATGACATGATGATATTTGATGCTTTGATTATTATAGTTAATGACTTCGAGCCTCAGAAAAGCACTCTTAAGTGAGTATAGCTATGGGTTGGTCTCAACAAGGCTCTTGCCTTCAAGCTAAGAGGGAGGTCGATTTCTTTTCTTTGAAAAAACAAATTATAAAAATATATAAGCTCTTAAATGGGGTGTTAGATAAGTAAGAGAAAGATTAGGTGGGATGCCTATTGGAAGGACATATGAATAGCATCTCTTGTTTGGTGGTGTGTTTTGCATGACTAATCATTTATAAGTGTATAAGATATCGAAATATTATTTAAATGCATGGATAAATATTAGACAGGTATGAAATACGAATAATAGTTAGTTTGGAATCTGTTATTGCAATGAGAGTAATAAAGATGCATTTATAGTTTAGTGGATTTTTTTATATATTAATTATTAAAAATACATATGTTTTTAATAATTAAAATTTATAAATTTTAATAGTAATAATAATTATAAAAATCTATAGGTTAATTAGGGTAATTTTGAGTGGTCAGGTGGAATGATTATATCCTCCTCGCCCAGTTTCACATCTCTGTTAATGACATGATGACCTTTGATGCTTTGATGATTATAGTTAATAACTGTGAACCTCATAAAAGCAATCTTAAGTGAGTATAACTATGGGTTGGTCTAGAACTAGCAACCTCACTCTTGCCTTCGAGCTCAAAGGGAGGTCGATTTCTTTCCTTGGAAAAAACAAATTATAAAAATCTATAAGCTCTTAAATGGGGTGTTAGATAAGTAAGAAAGAATAGGTGGGATGCCTATTGGAAAAACATATGAATAGTATCCCTTGTTTGGTTGTATATGAGGAGGAGGCAGTCAAAGGGGATGAGAACACTTGAAGTCATCGTAGCTGAACCTCCATGGTCAAACCTTAATGTCATTTACCCAAGCCAAGGAGAGGCCTTAATCAAGTGCATTATGGTAGGAGAGCAACCTAATATGAATGTATTGGTGAAGATTTATGATAGAAAAATGGGCACTCAAGAGCATAAGTAGGATTTGTCAACTCTATAAATATGTGGTTGTATGAGATAAAGTGATATGAATGGGAATATTAGTAATGTTATGCTAAGATCTTGTTCAGAATATAAAAAATTGTGTCTAAGGTTTGTCCTCCAAATAGTAAGTAGAAGTATGTGATGTTAAGTGTTTTTGGTGAATTTTTGTTTATGAATTATGTTGCATGACATCAAACATGGAATGAAAACATATAACCATCAATCAACACCAGCAATTGTTGAAGAAGTTCACCCCTCCTCAGCTACATCTCCTTGGATCAACTCTGTGGCTTGATCCCTTCTCATTAAGATCAATGAGTGAAACAAGGAATACATCAAATGTTGAATAAGGGAATGATACGTTTCTCCTACAAAGAAACATACTACTGTAAGCACATCATTCCATAAGCATGCTAACCTTCATTCAAGCATGTAACAATCAGCACATTAGGCATCTTACACCAAGATCCTAACCTCCAACTTCAATTAGCTACAATTGCACTGCAATACACCATGTAGCACTTGAATAAAAACTCTCCTTCAATAACATAAAGAAGGAAGAAGTATGAGAAGTTGCAACACTGATGAAGTTTTTGTTTCAGAAAGAACATGGAGAGTAGACAACCCTTTCACGGCAATCTTCAACATCAAACTCCTCCATGAGTTGTTTCAACACCATGGTTGATCATGGCACCCTTTGGCTTGAACCTGCAAAAAATCATATCCAGAGTGCTCTATAGATCCCGAGACATGTTCCATTGAGTCCATAATACTCAAAAATGGTCCCTTAGCCTCTTTCTTCATCCAATTTGGTCAAAAACTCCAAAAGTTATGACTTCTCCAAGTTTGTCCACAATTTCCTGCCCAAATTTAGCTAACTGGAGTTAACTCGGACTAGCTAGCACCAAAAATAGCATTCCCGCCGGATTTGGAGGACCCGCCAACTTAACCGTCGGATTAGTGGTTAATTAACCCCACTTAACTGCTAATTAACTTGGGATTAGTGCTAACTGGCGCTCCATTAAAAATCTGCATTAACTTAATAAAATGGGATTAGTGGTTAATTAATTATGAATTAGAAGTTAACAAATATGCTTATGGATAAGTGCTCCACCTGTTTCGTCGTGGTCATATGTGTTGGTCTCATGGCTTGGGGGCTGGCCCCCTCTCCCCCCATCAATTCTTTGACTAAAGTTTAAATAAATGTGAAGAACATTATGGTTAAGACATACAGTGTAGGCGGAGTGGTAATGCAGCATGTTAGTTGGGCGGAGGTCTCATGTTTGACCCTCGCCTGGTCCTCTGGTCTATAACAAACTTTTTAATGCACCATGAGGGGGGGGCACGTGGCGGCCCCTAATTGCACCACGTGTCTCCTCCTCATTGGCCTTCCCGAAGCCAATACAAAACTGTCAACACACCAAAATTCAATCCAATCAACAACTGCCACTTGGTAGTCTCTCATTAGTTGAAGGAAAGCATTGACCAAACTTTGAACTGCCCATTAACCTGCACAGTTAGCATGCCATGTCAATAGTATGGACTGCTCACTGGGCTCCCTGATTGTACATTTTTTTACAAAATTTGCATGTTTATAAAAACGGACAGAACGCATTTTTGGGAGCATACGGTGTTGATTTCACATGAAATGAGTTGTGTCGGATTCAGGACGATGAGCACTACGAGGTCATTCAATTTCCACACTGATCCGACAACTTTTATTTTTGAGAAAAATTTAGCTCTTGATCATTGTTCCCCAATGAAAACCTTTTGGACCCAAAAAGCTCACTTCCAATAAATCAACTTCTAAAGGTTAAGTTCCTCCATTTTTCCATACTTAATCAAATCGACGTTTGTCGTGCCTTGACTTGTACAATGTTTTCCATTCCTTTTGGTCATCATAACCATAGGTGCAATATATGGCGGAAGAGAATGCCGCGTGATTCCATCATTCAATCACTTTTTCCTTTGCATTTTTTTGACATCCGATGTATGCCAATGTCACAAGAAAAATCTCTTGCTGCAAAATCTTTACCAAGGATAAAATCCAAAAAGACTTTAGCAAATAACCCAAACAAGTTCCACATAGTGAATACTTGAGTAAATGAGTGCCTAACTCATTAGTTTCCTACTACACGTGCTACTACTACTCATTCAATGGTTTGACAATGCTTTCCAAAAACATAATTAGAAATTAATTTTTACAACATGGAAATAACTTGACATCCAAATTTTCCCATTAAAATGATTATTCACCAGCCAAACTTAGAATGACAATGCTCTAAACAAAACATTGTTGCATTTAAAGGGATTTATTTATGCATATCACCTTTTACTATATTCCAACTATGGGACATGCAACTAGTGCAAAACAAAATTTACAATTTCAATTGGACAAATTGTCCGCCCACTTCTTACCCAACCAGGTAAGTGAACCCTCTATTTGTTCTTCCTCTTTTTCTAAAGCTGCAACAGGTATGGCTACATCTTACGCAACTTTTTTCATGGTTGCTTCCTCTTCAGGTACATTCACAACTTGCTTGCGCTTACCAGGATGAAGATGCAGATGCAATTTCCAACATTTCGCAACCTAGTGTCCATTGATTTTGCAATGAGTGCAAAAGTTTCTTGAGCTCCTCTTGGCCAACATGCCTCTAACTTTGGATTAGCTTTTCCCTTCTTGGGTTTCTTTCCAATAGCCATGTACATCCTTTTGAGAATTGCTTCCATATTTTCTCACTTATCTAGACTATGGGTATATGAAGGGCAAAAAGTACATGGAGATACATTCTTCAGTAAGTTGTTCAAATTTTCATTTTGCTTCTCATATTGAAAAAAACTTGATACAACAGGATGATTATACTTTTTTTGCTTGTTCTTGGACTTGTTATTCTTGCAAGAATAACTTGCATAGTGAGTAGGAATTTCATGGTGAGAATAAATTGATTTCTTATCTTCTTCATCTTTCCCATATCTCTCTGGAGATACCTTCAAGTCTTTCTTGTATTTGAAGAACCAAGCAAGTACTAGTTATGGATGCAAAGTCCAACACCTTGCCTCCTCATGTCCTCTTTTGTGACAAAAGGTACATGATACACAATAGTTGTCATCAGAAGACCATTCTTCTGATGTAACATAACCCAAGCCTTCATACTTAGGTCTCTCTTTGGCTTCAATTAGGTTCTTAATGTCTTGTTGGTTCATACCAAGACCTCCTCCCTTGTAACCCATCTTGTACAAGAGCTTGGACCCAATTCCATTACCATACTTTTCAAAAGCTGCAAAAGAACTATCGTCAACACTTTTATGAAAAGAAGCAGTATGAAATTGCTTACCAATGGTGCCATCTTTTGCTTGAGGGACAAAGATGGTTGCAAACTCCATTTCGATCTTGGAGGTGTCCACTTGGACCCTTTGGTTCTCTTCCTTCAGCTTCCCAAACTTAGGCACTGATTGAACCTCATCCTCCACATCATGTAGACAAAAGGCATAAACTTGTCCATCATTTTTTTTGAAGGACTGCCTACACATGCATCTTGCACGAAAGTTGTAGAAAAACATGGAGTTTTTGGAGAGGATAGTGGCTTGACACCATTCTTATCCTCTTCTTCCTTTGAAGAACATTCTTCACTTGGAGGTGGTGTAGAGCTTTCACCATGCAATGTGGTGTTCCTCTCTTCATAAAGGACCTTCACCATATCTGCCATTTCTAGAAAAGCCTTTCTATAATATTTTACATCTTCTCACATCTTTGTAGACTCTCCTCCTTGGAACATCCTTTTGTTGAAGCCTTAAGAAGGAACTATGAGGTAGAACCGGTAGTAGAGACTTGCTCTCCTTTCTAAAATCTTTTCTCCTCACTTGAGCTTCAAAACACACCACTTGCACAACAAACAAAACCTTCTTACACAAAGAAAACCATGTGCTCTGATACCAACTTATCTGAATGGGAATATTAGTAATGGTATGCTAAGATCCTGTTTAGAATATAAAAAATTGTGTCAAAGGTTTGTCCTCCAAATTAGCAAGTAGAAGTATGTGGTGTTAAGTGCTTTTGATGAATTTTTGTTTATGAATTATGTTGCATGACATTAAACATGGAATGAAAACATATAGCCATCAATCAACACTAGCAATTGTTGAAGGAGTTCACCCCTCCTCAGCTACATCTCCTTGGATCAGCTCTATGTCTTGATCCCTTCTCATTAGGCTCAATGAATGAAACAAGGGGTACATCAAATGTTGAACAAGGGAATGATAAGAATGATAAGTTTCTCCTACGAAGAAAAATACTACTGTAAGTACATCATTCCATAAGCATGCTAACCTTCAGTCAAGCATGTAACAATCAACACATTAGGCATCTTACACCAAGATCCTAACCTCCAGCTTCAATTAGCTACAATTGCACTACAATACACCATGTAGCACTAGAATAAAAACTCTCCTTCAATAACATAAAGAAGGAATAAGTATGAGAAGTTACAACACTAATGAAGTTGTTGTTTCAGAAATAGCATGGAGAGCAAACAACCCCTGCAAGGCCATCTTCAACATCAAACTCCTCCATGAGTTGTTTCAACACCATGGTTGATCATGGCAACCTTTGGCTTCAACCTAAAAACAAAGCCTATCTAGAGTGTTCTATGACTCCTAAGACATGTTCCATTGAGTCTGGAATACTAAAAATTGGTCCCTTAGCCTCTTTCTGCCTCCAATTTGGTCGAAAACTCCGTAAGTTATGATTTCTCCAAGTTTGTCCACAATTTCCTGCCCAAATTTAGCTAACTTTAGTTAACTCGGACTACTTGGCGCCAAAAATAGCATTCCTTCCATATTTGGTGGGCCCACCAACTTAACCGTAGGATTATTGGTTAATTAACCCCACTTAATTGTTAATTAACTCGGGATTAGCGCTAATTGGCTCCATTAAAAATCTGCATTAACTTAATAAAATGGGATTAGTGGTTAATTAATTATGAATTAGAAATTAGCAACTACGCTTATGGATAAGCACTTAACCTGTTCTGTCATGGTCATAGGTGTTGGTCTCATGGCTTGGGGTTGACCCCCTCTCCCCCCATCGACGCTTTGACTAAAGTTTAAATAAATGTGAAGAACATTATGGTTAAGACATACGGTGTAGGCAGAGTGGTAATGTGGCATGTTAGCTGGGCGGAGGTCTCGTGTTCGACCCCCGCCCGGTCCTTCGATCCATAACAAAAATTTTAATGCACCATGAGGGGGGGCATGTGGCAGCCCCTGGCTGCACTATGTGTCTCCTCCTCATTGACCTTCCTGAAGCTAATACAAAACTACCAACACACCATAATTTGATCCTCTTTGATCTGCCCATTAACCTGCAAAGTCAACATGCCACGTCAGCAGTACGAATTGTTGCTTGGGCTCCCTAACGATACTTTTTTTTACCAAATTTTCATGTTTAAAAAAATGGACAGAACGCGTTTCTAGGAGCATACAGTGTTTATTTCACATGAAACGAGTTGCATCAGTTTCAGGACAACGAGCAATACGCAGTCGTTCATGTCCCACACCGATCCAACAACTTTAATTTTTGAGCAAAATTTAGCTCCCAATCACTCTTCCCCACTGAAAAGATTTTGGACCCAAAAAGCTCACTTTCAGTAATTCAGCTTCTAAAGGTTCATTTCCTTCATTCTTCCAAACTTGATCAAATCGAGGCTTTTCGTGCCTTGACTTGTATAATGCTTTGCATTCCTTTTGGTCACCATAACCATAGGTGCATTGTATGGCATAAGAGATTGTCGTGTGATTCCATTGTTCAACCACTTTTGCCTTTGTATTTTTTTTACATCCAATGTATGCCAATGTCACAAGAAAACATTCTTGCTGCAAAATCTTTACCAAGAATAAAATCCAAAAAGACTTTAGAAAATAACCCAAACAAGTTCCACATAATGAATACTTGAGTAAATGAGTTCCTAACACATTAGTGTCCTACTACATGTGCTACTAATACTCATACAATGGTTTGATAATGCTTTCCAAAAACATAATTAGAAACGCATTTTTACAACATGGAAATAACTTGACGTCCAAAATTTCCAATTAAAAATGAGTATTCACAAGCCAAACTTAGCATGACAATGCTCTAAACAAAACATTGTTGCATTTAAAGGGATTTATTTATGCATATCACCTTTTACAATAGTCCAACTATGGGACATGGAACTAGTGCAAAACAAAATTTACAACTTCAATTGGAAAAATAGTCTGCCCACTTCTTACCCAACCAGGTAAGTGAACCCTCTATTTGTTCTTCCTCTTTTTCTAAAGCTGCTTCAGTTATGGCTGCATCTTGCGCCACTTTTGCCATGGTTGCTTCCTCTTTAGGTACATGCACAACTTGCTTGGCCTTGCCAGGATGAAGATGCAAATACAATTTCCAACATTTTTCAACCCAATGTCCACTGATTTTGCAATGAGTGAAAAAGTTTCTTTGAGCTCCTCTTGGCTCACATGCCTCTAACTTTGGATTAGCTTTTCCCTTCTCAGGTTTCTTTCCAATAGCCATGTACATCCTTTTGAGAATTGCTTCCTTCTTTTCGCACTTATCTACATTATGGTTAGATGAAGGGAAAAAAGTACATGGAGATACATTCTTCAATAACTTGTTCAAATTTGCATTTTGCTTCTCATCTTGCAAAACATTTGATACAACAGGATGATTATACCTTTTTTGCTCGTTCTTGGACTTGCTCTTCTTACAAGAAGAACTTGCATGGCGAGTAGGACTTTCATGGTGAGGATAAATTGATTTCTTATCTTCTTCATCTTTCCCATCTCTCTTTGGAGATACATGTTGGACATTGGGTTCAACGCTCCCCGTGTGTTTCGCGACATGGACTAACCGCCTCTCGCGGATCCTAACTCTGGTGATTGTAGCGGAGACTAACGCCTATGAGTTTTGGTCTAACAGAAATCATGTTTCCAACAAGTGGTATCAGAGCGACAGGTCTCGAGTTCAAAACTCACCAGCTCACGTTGGGGGGAAGATTGTTGGACATTGGGTTCAACGCTCCCTGTGTGTTTTGCGACATGGACTAACCGCCTCTCGTGGATCCTAACTCTGGAAATTGTAGCGGAGACTAATGCCTGCGGGTTTTGGTCTAACGACAATCATGTTTCCAACAATACCTTCAAGTCTTTCTTATATTTGAAGAACCAAGCAGGTACTAGTTTCAGATGCAAAGTCCAACAATTTTCCTCCTCATGTCCTCTTTTGTGACAAAAGGTACATGATACATAATAAATGTCATCAGAAGACCATTCTTTTGCTGCAACATAACCTAAGGCTTCATACTTAGGTATCTCTTTGGATTCAATTGGGTTCTTGGTGCCTTGTTGGTTCACACCAAGACCTCCTCCCTTGTATCCCATCTTGTACAAGAGCTTGGACCCAATTCCATTACCATACTTTTCAAAAGTTGCAAAAGAACTATCTTCAACAATTTTATGAAAAGAAGAAGTATGCAATTGATTATCAATGGTGTCATCTTTTGCTTAAGGGACAAAGATGCTTGCAAACTCCCTTTTGATCTTGGAGGTGTCCACTTGGACTCTTTGGTTCTCTTCCTTTAGCTTCCCAAACTTAGGCACTGATTGAACCTCGTCCTCCACATCATGTGGACAAAAGACACAAACTTCTCCATCAATTTTTTTGAAGGACTTCCTACACATGCATCTTGCACAAATTTGTAGAAAAACATGGAGTGTGTGGAGAGGATGGTGGCTTGACACCATTTTTATCTCCTTCTTCCTTTAAAGAACATGCTTCACTTGGAGGTGGTGTAGATATTTCGCCATGCAACGTGGTATTCCTCTCTTCGAAGAGGACTTTCACCATATCTGCCATTTCTAGAAAAGCCTTTCTATAAGCTTTTACATCTTCTCACATCTTGGTAGACTCTCCTCCTTGGAACATCTTTTTGTTGAAGCCTCGAGCTGGAACTGTGAGGTAGAACTGGTGGTAGAGTCTTGCTCTCCTTTCCAAAATCTTTTCTCCTCACTTGAGCTTCAAAACATGCCACTTGCACAACAAAAAAACCTTCTTACACAAAGCAAACCATGTGCTATGACACCAAATGATCTAAATGGGAATATTAGTAATGTTATGTTAAGATCCTGTTTAGAATATAAAAATTTGTGCCTAATGTTTGTCCTCCAAATAGCAAGTAGAAGTATGTGGTGTTAAGTGTTTTTGGTGAATTTTTGTTTATGAATTATGTTGCATGACATCAAACATGGAATGAAAACATATAACCATCAATCAACACCAACAATTGTTGAAGGTGTTCACCCTTCGTGGGCTACATCTCTTTGGATCAGCTCTTTGGCTTGATCCCTTCTCATTAGGCTCAATGAATGAAACAAGGAGTACATCAAATGATGAACAAGGGAATGATAAGTTTTTCCTACAAATAAACATATTACTGCAAGTACATCATTCCATAAGCATGCCAACCTTCAGTCAAGCATGTAACAATCGACACATTAGGCACCTTACACCAAGATCCTAACCTCCAGCTTCAATCAGCTACAATTACACTACAATACACCATGTAGCACTTGAATAAAAACTCTCCTTCATTGAAATAAAGAAGGAATAAGTATGAGAAGTTACATCACTGATGAAGCTGTTGTTTCAGAAATAACATGGAGAGAAGAAAACCACAGCAAGGCCATCTTCAGCATCAAACTCCTCCATGAGTTGTTTCAACAACATGGTTGATCAAAACACCCTTTGGATTCAACTTGAAAATAATCCTATCTAGAGTGCTCTATGGCTCCTTAGACATGTTCCATTGAGTCCAGAATACTCAAAAATGGTACCTTAGCCTCTTTCTACATCCAATTTGGTAAAAAACTCCATAAGTTATGACTTCTCCAAGTTTGTCCACAATTTCCTACCCAAATTTAGCTAACTGGAGTTAACTCGGACTACCTGGTGCCAAAAATAGCATTCCCGCCGGATTTGGTGGACCCGCCAACTTAACCGCTAGATTAGTGGTTAATTAACCCCACTTAACTGTTAATTAACTCGGGATTAGCACTAACTGGCGCTCCATTAAAAATCTGCATTAACTTAATAAAATGGGATTACTGGTTAATTAATTATGGATTAGAAGTTAACAACTATGCTTATCGATGAGCGCTCTGTTTATTCCGTCGTGGTCATAGGAGTTGGTCTCATGGTTTGGGGGCTGACCCCCTCTCCCCCCATTGACGCTTTGACTAAAGTTTAAATAATTGTGAAGAACATTATGGTTAAGACATACGGTGTAGGCGGAGTGTTAATGCGACATGTTAGTTGGGTAGGTGTCTGTTCATTATTAAGTCCTGGAATGCATAACAAACTTTTATTTTCATGGGGGGGGGGGGGTAAACGGCCCTAGTTGCACCACGTGTCTCCTCCTCATTTACCTTCCCAAAGCCAATAAAAAACTGCCAACACACCAGAATTTGATCCTCTCTCACCTGGCCATTAACCTACACAGTCAACATGCCACGTCAGTAGTACGAACTGCGGATTGGGTTCCCTGACTATACATTTTTTTACAAAATTTGTCTGTTTATAAAAACAGACAGAACGTGTTTCTGGGAGCATACGGTGTTGGTTTCGTAAGAAACGAGTTGCGCCAGATTCAGGACGACGAGCACTACGTGGTGATTTAGGTTCCACACCGATTCAACAACTTTGATTTTGAGCAAAATTTATCTCCTAGTCATAAAGGGCTCTAGTTTAGTTGTTGGTTAAATTACTAGGAAGGTTAGTTACCAACATCGATATTCTTTCTTGGAATTGCAGGCTTAATATATTAGTATCTGCTTATCAGTCTTAGTTTGTCAAGCATGATATTCCTCCTTGGAATTCTCTATAAGTCATTGGTTTGTGGATTTTCTACTTAGAAAGGGAGGGATCTAGGATGGAGAACAAAATAGAGTATGGGTAAAAGGAAACCAATAGGGGTTTGTGCATGGGGTAGATGAAGAAATGAAAGGAGGCATCAAACATTAGTTTTGAGACACTTAAGGAATAGGATAATTGCATTGGCATTGGAGCTAGTAGCAATACATAATAATCAATTTTCTATAGCAAATAAGCAAGAGATAGAGGAAATTTAAAATGGGTTCAAGGAGAACAGAGGTGTGGCATTTGCTAACAAATTTGATAAGGGGATAATTCCATCGGTTCTAAATACTTGTCTTTCAAGAAGTAGAAACACTAGTGAATATGCACTTCCATAACATGACATCCATAACTATAATTATTGAAGTAAGCAACGCCCACCACATTGAAACCCTTACTAAACTAGAACAACTAGATGAGAAATATGACAATTCAATCAATGGTATATGGGGTTCAGAGGAAAGAAGTGAGGAATCATATAAGGATGGAAGAACTACAATGGAAAAAAATAGGAGCAATGAAATACAACAGTAAAATTAGCACAAGTTGATGAAGCTACTAAGGTCATTCATAGGGAGAAAATTCCTCCCTTATACATCAATGTCAATTCAAGCTGTAACTTTAAGGATAAGCCTATTCCATTCCAAGTTATATTAGGTTGTGTTTGCATTTTAATGTGTTGGTAATGTTGTTATATCCTCTAGGTAGTCCTGGTCTTGAACTTGTTAAATATGCTCCTCTTGTAGGAATTATCAATATTTTTGTAAATCCATATATGAGAGAAGATAAGACACAAAATAGCTCTATTTTTTTTGAATTGTTGTATCTCTTTTTTCTCTATAAGCAAAATGTTGTAAGAGCTTAGTGTGGTATTGTTTTTATTATTAATATAAATTAGTTAACTTAACAAAAAAATTATAAAATATATAATACAACAAACTAACATGGATATAGTTTAACCCAAGGTCTTTTAAGCACCAAAATAATTAGAACTCTATTTCTTTTAATCCCTCTTAGGGTTTATTAGATATAGGATTAAGATAAAGTTATATTAAACACAAGATTTAAAAGATAAGCATTTTAGTAACTCGATTATTATTAGAGAAGCTAATAAAGAAGATTTTATTGGTAATTTGATCACTTTTTGATTAAACCATGAACTCATGCACTATAATATTATGCCTTGCATGTCATTATAGTGTTAAAAAGAGAGCTAATTGATGAGAAAAAAAAGGATATGAAGGTGATGTTATTTCCACCTTCTTTGTAGAGTACAACACTTATTAGTAAAAAAAATTGGTAATGTTTCGTTAAATTGGTGACAAGTGTGTTCTTGCCTTTTGGAGGAAAAATATTATGACATGAATTTGTCTTACAACCCTAAAAAAATTCCTTTAGTTAAGGTGTCATGGTTGAAATAATTTGTTTCACTGAATTCGCTTAAGAATTTCCATTGTCTCTATTTGTGTGAATGTTTTATTGTGGAGGTAAGATGGCATATGAAGAGAAAACACATGTCTTTGGGAAATTTGAACCTTGGGGATGCGTGAAACACCTCTTATTACTATCAAACGAAGACCTAGTTAACATTCGTACAAACTTCTTAAAAAATAAAAATCCTACCTCAACTCTAGCACAAATTCCAATTACATGTCACACAATGTATCAAAATGAACACCACCTATAGTTAATTGAAAATTAAATACCTTAGTAGCAAGTATCTACATTATAGTTGTTGTCACTCCATGTTCCTATTCTAAAGTTATCCTACTAAATGTGATGCATATGTTACCCCTCCTTGCACATACATTGTATATATGTTATTTTTTCTTTAAAGGGATTCCTTGAGATCCTTACGTGAAAGTACAAAAATCCTTAAAAATGCATATGAGAAAACATGCACATGATTTTTATCACATAAAAACTATTAACAACATGATAAAACTATATGTCATTGCATATTTAAAACACGAATATATGAATAAGAAAGACATGTTAAGGTATAAGCATGTTTGCATTTAAACCATGGTAGATAAGAATTTATTCAAATGTGCATGATGACCTATCAAGCATCAAATAAAAAAGAAAGAAAAAACACATACTTAATACAATACATGGATAATTATATTTTCATTAAATACATCAATCCTTGCTTCGTAGGATTCACCATCCAATTGTTGACTTGCATATTATGTAGCCACTCCCTTACCAAAGGCTTGAGTGCAAGTGAAGTGCAATAGGGATAACTCACTCCAACCAAAAACCCAAGCAATTAATGGGTAAAACTAACCACCATCAACATCTCAAAACCCTTACTAAATGAATGTGATATCAAAATGACCACACAAAGAAAAAGAACACTGGTGGATCCAACTAAAACATAGATAATTTACAATTCATTCTATCCATAGGATTCCCTTCTTTCGCATGGTATTGAACACTTTCAACCCCAATTAGATTAAAGCTACCGGTCATCTCTATTAGTTGCTACTCGAAAAATATTAGGACTAATGCCTAGTGTATTAATAGAGTCCCATGCTTTTATTCATCGCCATTCATTCTCCATAAAATGTAGGATTGAATATATTACAATCAAGCTTGAATTTGATCTCGCACTTCTAGTATGAGAGCTCCCAAACACAATGAATGTGAAACAATAATGGAGAACAACATGAAAAATAGGAACGAAACCTTTTTTCCATTTTCCAAGATAAATATATAAATAACCCTTTTGACTTGATTCCTCAGTAAAGCCATTGCCACTTATCACACATGCCCTCCCACCCAACTACACACCATTGTTGCTCATGTGATATCATGTGATTTAGTGGGCACATTTCCCTTTATCACAACTTCTAACTTCATTTATTTAGTGCCTCTACTTATTGGAAAGTATCTAGATCCCATGGAATCATCTCCTCAACAAATTCGTCACTAGATATCATTTGTATTTCTTTTGTGGCCTTATTTTTAATTATTTCTACCTCTTCTTTAACCACTATAGAAGAATCATTGCTATAACATGTTATTACTATCACCACTAAGTACACTACCTTATTTCTTTAAGTGTCGTAAATTAGAGTTTGAGGTATCCATGCATTTCCTTGCCTGTCCCCACCCCCCCCAACTCCATTGAAACCCCCATTTGGTTTCCCCTTACTTGTACTCTCTTTTGCTCTCCATCTTGAATCTCTTCCTTTATAAGAAAAAAAATTGCAAACCAAAAACTCACACAAAATTCTAAGGAGGTAGATAAATCTTGGAATTCCAAGACTGACAAATTAAGACCCAAATTTCAAGGAAGGAGACCAAGGATGAAAACTAGCCTTCCTGACAATTTACCAAGAGACACATGTTCAAAATTTGGTTCATATAACCATCTATCTAAATAGTTGACAAATCAGGTAAACCAAAATTAGCCGAATTATTCACCGAGATTATCCTGATTATACACTATTTAAGCTTCATGCATAATACATAACCTCTTCTACAATTGATCATCAATTTGCGGAAATAGAAGTAGTCGCATGCGCACATTAAAACATAATCAAGCACACATATAACACAGTATGTAATGGGGAAAGCTAATAGCTGAAAACCCCCAACTATCTGTATATTATAATGATAGAGAACATGTAACAATACATAGCACAAAGCTCCTCACAACTCTCAGCACTATCTCCAATAGTTACACACAAACTAGCTCAGATCTGAACAAGTCACAGGTTCAAATCTCCTCCACAAGTCTGCCTGCCTCTACTGCGCAATCCAAGATGAATAATGATGAGATCCAAGTTCGAATCCCATTGGCTTGTACTGCGCAATCCTCATTGGCAATCTCAATCAATGTGTGTGCAAATCTCATGCACAGCTATAGTCACAACTGATAGTAGACTCACCCTTTCACCCACCTCTAACACTGGTCTCCACTGAACTGTCCATGCATTGCAGTTAACTGATGTATTTTTTAGTTGATTTATGAGTTAATAATTAGTGAATTAAATAATAATTAATTCACACCACTCATCACTAGTGTATTTATCAGTTAGACTAAATACAACTAGTTCAACTAAGTTAAACCGAACACAACTCCACCAACTGTCTCATCAACTCCACCAAACTCTGCCACATGAGTTCTAACCGAAGTCAACCATGCAATAGCTCAAATAACCCTTAGGAAAAGCGTATTTCCTTCTGTCAACTGCATGTGCCACATCCAAGCATCAAACTGAAGTGCTCCAAGAGGATAAGATAATGTTTATAGTCTAAATATTATTAAGGGTTAATAATATTTGATTGTTCTATTTTTAGCCCGGCAGTCTAAAAATAGAAACCGCCCAATGTCTAAAAATAGAGGTCCATATATTTTTACCAACTCGACCAATCATCCATAAATAGCATCCCGCAACTCATAGACCATGATCCATATGTCTAAAAATAGACATAGTCTAAAAATAGACTTTGCGACTAAAAAATCACTTGTGTGGGCCCCACCTAGTTTAGGTTATCACTTTCCAACTAAGATCAGGAATGATGTTTCAAGATGCCTCCTTCACTGTTTCTTGTTGAAATCTTCAACACTCCCTCTCAACAAGAAAGGACTATCTTTGCATGCGACATGCAACTCCATGCATTCACCCTGCAACCTTCACAAGCGCCATGCAACTCCATGCATCTGCTCTGCAACTCCTCTGAAACTGAATAGGCTCCAAACAACTCAATCAGTCTAATGCATCTATCATCAAAGTCTTCAACTTCTGCTGGGCCCAATTGCACATGTCATCAGGAACCACTGCGCTGTTGAACTCTTGCACCCATGCACTCTTGCACTTGTTGTCAACTCTGATTCGCGCTCCAGTATCCGACACTGTCACTTTGATCTGCCTGCATCAATCCAACTGATCATGCTACTGCTGCGCTATGGGCACCTCGTAGCCAGGTTCAACTCATGAGATCCACACCATCTCATGAATCCTGCCCAGAAATCTCCTCTTGGTATTAATCATGCATGTCGCCCCACCTCTCACTTGGTGGTATAGCTGCGTGCACTCCCTCTGCCCATCTGGCACGAAATTTCTTTGCATGAGTGGTTTCTTCCACTCCATGATCCTCATCTTGTGGTTGCTCCACATCCCGAGGTTCACTATTACCTGCATGCAAAACTTGCTCCCTCTCAAGCATCAATTGCATGTCTTTCTTGCACTTCCCAACAGTAGGAAGCTTCGTAGACATCCCATCTACTTCAAGTCTGTAGAGATTCTTTGTTCAAATCCCAACCTTCTTGACTTGTCCTGTTGCCTTGTGCCGAAGGAAAAATTTTCCTTCACTGAAGACAACTTCATACCCTTTATCCTCTAACATTGCGACTGAGATCAAATTCTTCTTTAAACCTGGAACATGCACTACATCTTGTAAAAGAATGATTTTACCTGACTCCCTCTGAAAGGTTATGGTACCAATGCCGATCGCATTGTATCGTCCATTGTCACCCAACTCAACATGCAACTGGAGATATTTCTCCACCAAGTCACTGAAAAGATTCACATCTCCCGTCATGTGAAAGGAAGCGCCACTATCAAAATACCACCCCGATCCCAATGCACTAAACACCATGCATGCGATCAATGAGAAGTCCAGCTCAAATTGCGAGGCAAGAGCCTCACCAGCTGCAGCTCCAGCAGCCTGCTTGTTCTTCTTCTTTTGTGGACAATTCGTGGCATAATGTCCATGATCGTGACAGTGAAAACACTTCACTTTGGACATGTCACGCTCTTTACCATCCGCACCGGATTGAGAAGCATTCTTCTTGCCCTTCCCCTTCCTTGCTTTGGCAGCCAAAGCGCAATCTTCTTCATCAGATGCCTTTGATGAAGATCCATCCCTGGTACTCCGCCTTATCTCCTCTTGCACAAGATCCGACCAAAGTCGCTCCCATCCTGGCAATTTCTCCTGACCATTGACAGAATCCTCATAGGAATGCCAACTCTTCGGAAGACCAAGGAGAGCCAAGATCACCAAGTCCTCATCATCCACACTAACTCCTACACTCCCAAGCTCATCCCTGCAGTGGACAAACTTGGTCAAGTATACCGGAATAGTGTCATTCTTCTCCATATTTATTTTCCTGAGTTTATCCTTGAGCGCCAACTTCCTCTGGTCGCTCTTGCTTTGGAACAATTCTGTCAATGCTTTCCACATCAAGTATGGAGAAGCTTTTCCATGCAGGCTGGATACTATGTGATCCTTCACGCCCTCCAACAGAATCCTTCGACACCTTGCTGTCTTCTTTTGCCAAGCCTCAACCAAGGCTGCATCGCTAGGCTTTGGAACTTCAGCATCTATGAACTCCTTCAGCCCATTGTCATCGAGCACCGCCTCCATCCTATCTCTCCATGAAATATAATTCGAGCTGCCTTCAAGAGCATACTCCAATCGCAATCCTTGATAAGACATTTTGACTTCGACACCAAGAAAACACTGCTGCAAATTCGAATTCCACCAGCTCAAAACTCAACTGCTTCTGGATCTGTGAGAACAAAGTATTTCTAGCATAGAGATCGGCTGTAGGGGAATTTACTGGATATATCACCTTTCAGAGAAAGGATGGATCCAGAGGCTACCTGGCCCGCTTACAGACTCTGTCTACCGAAATAAATTGTAATCACTGTAATAGATCCGATGATCAATTCAGCTCTGATACCATGTAGAAATTTGAATAATAGCTTAATTATTCACCGAGATTATCTTGATTACACAATATTAAAGCTTCATGCATAATGCATAACCTCTTCTACAATTGATCATCAATATGCGGAAATAGAAGCAGTCGCATGCGCACATTAAAACATAATCAAGCACACATATAACACAATATGTAATGGGGAAAGCATACAGCTAAAAACCCCCAACTATCTGTATATTATAATGATAGAGAACATGTAACAATACATAGCACAAAGCTCTCACAGCTCTCAGCACTATCTCACATGCTACACACAAACTAGCTTAGATCTGAACAAGTCACAGGTTCAAATCTCCTCCACAAGTCTGCCTGCCTCTACTGCGCAATCCAAGATGAGAATGAATGAGATCCATGTTCGAATCCCCTTGGCTTGTACTACGCAATCCTCATTGGAAATCTCAATCAATGTGTGTGCAAATATCATGCACAAGTATAGTCACAACTGATAGCCACACTCACCCTTTCACCCACCTCTAACACTGGTCTCCACTGAACTGTCCATGCATTGCAGTTAACTGATGTGTTCTTTAGTTGATTTATGAGTTAATAATTAGTGAATTAATTAATAATTAATTCACACCACTCATCACTAGTGTATTTATCAATTAGACTAAATACAACTAGTTCAACTAAGTTAAATCGAACACAACTCCACCAACTGTCTCATCAACTCCACCAAACTCTGCCACATGAGTTCTAACTGAAGTCAACCATGCAATAGCTCAACTAACCCTTAGGAAAAGCGTATTTCCTTCTGTCAGCTGCATGTGCCACATCCAAGCATCAAAGTGAAGTGCTCCAAGAGGATAAGATAATGTTTATAGTCTAAATATTATTAAGGGTTAATAATATTTTACTGTTCTATTTTTAGCTCGGCAGTCTAAAAATAGAAACCGCCCAATGTCTAAAAATAGAGGTCCATCTATTTTTACCAACTCGACCAATCATCCATAAATAGCATCCTGCAACTCATAGACCATGATCCATATGTCTAAAAATAGACTTTGCGACAAAAATCACTTGTGTGGTCCCCACCTAGTTTAGGTGATCACTCTCCAACTAGGATCAGGAAAGATGTTTCAGGATGCCTCCTTCACTGTTTCTTGTTGCAATCTTCAACAAAATCAGGTAAACCAAAATTCCAAGGAAGGAGACCAAGGGTGAAAACTACCCTTCTTAAACCACGAGACAAATGGGCAACCCTTGTTTCATATAATCATATATCTACAAATTTGAAAAATCTCACTTTCACTTGTGAGTTCCCACTCTTTTGTCATAAACATTCATCAATGCATTCAAATCAACTCCATCCTACCATAATGCACCTGAGTAAGGCACATCCATACTTATGGTAAATGGCATGTTTGAGCATGGAGGTCAAGCCATGATGTGTAAAAGCCTCTTGAACCCCCTAACTTGTCTCTTCCACACACATAACCAAGATAAATGTATTGTCAAGAGGGGATGGTGGCGTCAAATAAGGATGTTCCAACTAGTCCAAACTCGCATTTGTAACCTTCTGCATTTTCTCGTCAAAATGTTATCTATGGCACTTCCCCTTCTTAATTATAACTGAATTGAACTTTTTTGCAATAAAATTAACCATCAAGCATGCATGCCTACACATGAATATTCCTATGTGCGCTTGGGCCACATGGCACTAGAAAGCCAAGGAAACAAGACACCAATAAAGTAATCATGTTCAAGGACTTTGATTTTATGAAGTCTCTACATGTCCCTTTAATAAATATTGCACCCATTCTTTTTCTTACCTCTCTAACACCCAATTTGGGGTTTATAGATTTTATAATTATTATATCCTTATTTTAAGTTCTTCATTATCATGGTCAACTATTTTTTCCTTCCATTTTTTAGGGATTTCTATTTTCTTCCAGCTCAATTTATTAATATCACACATGTAACAAATTTACCTATGTTATAGATACCTTTTGTTACTCTCAATGAGAGATATGCACCTCCATATGAAGCCAATAATCACTATCACTATTGAAGTAAGGCACATACATTGCACTCAAAATATTACTAAACCAGAACAACAAGACCAAAAATATAAGAATTTAATCAATATTATATGGGTGTTGGAGGCAAGGAGTGAGGAACTACAAGAGAGTAGGAGAAATACAATGGAAAAGTAAGAGGAATGAGGAAAGATAAAGACAAAAGTAGCACAAGTTGAGGAAGTTTCTAAGACCTTTCTTAGGGAGGAAAATCTTCCCACCTACGTCTATATTGACCCAATCTTTCACTTTGAGGATTAGCTTATACGACTCCAAGTTATACTACTAGGTTTTGTCTACATTTTAATATGTTAGTAATGTTGTTAAATCCTCTACGTAATCTCGAACTTGAACTTGTTATATGTGTTCCTTTTTTATGGAATCATTGACATTTTTCTAAATCACCACATAGGAGAAGACAAAGCATAAAATGATTCCAATATTTTTTTAATCATTTTAACTATTTTTCTCTAGAATTGGAATAGAATGTGGAGCAAACATATACTTTTTGTATATTATTAATAAAAAATAGTTAACTTACCAAAAAAATTATTAAAGTATACAATAAATATACTAATATAGATCCATCTTAACCCAAGATATTTTAAGCGACGAAACACTTACATCCCTAATTATTTCTATCCCTTTTGGTGTTTTTTATATCGAGGGTTAAGATGGGTTTGTGATGGGTTAAGAGGGTTAAGATGGGACATCCTATTTCTATTAGAGCATATAATTGGAGAGGAAAATATGTTGTTCTTGGAGTTACCGTAGGGTAAGTGATGCCTACTTTACTTTCTTGACTCCTTTTTGTATTCAAATTGGGGGAAACTGAAATAGTGCTAAAATTGAATGTAGGTTGTGATCCCATTGGTGAATCTGATGGCTGTGAATCCTTCTGCGAACAAAGATAATCCTACTAATTGAAAAGTATATTCAGATCGTGATGGTGGATTGTCACGAGTTCTGCTTCACGGGATTCATTAACTATGAGAAATATGATCAATGTTCAGAATGTTTGTTTCTTCGAAGAAATTAGAATGCGCTAATTGCAATGTTACAGCGAACTAAATGTTGGGGAAAGGATAAATGTCATATGAGCGCTTAATTCCCCAGGAAAGTGCCTTCCCCGTAAAGAGAAGAAGTTGCATCGGGTGTTTCTCTTTGAGGAGCTTCTCATGAGGCTTTTAATATAATACTTGGTTTTCTTTTGGTTTTCGAATGACAATATTATCTGTTGCGGTGGTTCTGACCTTTGAGCGTTTTTACAAATATTTATAAATATAAGCATGAAAAATAAAAATCTTAAAGATTCTTCAAATTTTTAAGGAAAAGGTACCTAAGAAATATTTGAAATTCAAAGTTGAGTTTTTATTTTTTTATCAAATATATTTTTAAAACACTTTTATTAAATTAAATATTATAATAATATATATTTTTTTTAAATAATTTTTAGATTTTTTGAAAAATTAATCATTCTTGAACGATAAACAAAATCCACATAGTTGAAATGTGCCCAAAACAAACCACCACATGACGACTCTTGTTTTCAGTATTTATTTGAAATATTATATTTTATTTTCAAAACTAACAAATAATTTTTTCAATCACCTTGTTTCTTGAATAGGCATATATCTATTCCCAAAGTAGAATAATCACTTTGTCTCTCAAGTGTATATGCATATTAAAAAACTATTTATTGTGTAACTAAAACTTTATTTAAGTTATTTTGAAGTGAATTTCAAATTGTTTTAAAATTATATTATTTTGGTTTTTTTTTTTTTTAATATTTTCAAATATTTGATTAATTTTAAAATAGAATTTCAATCTTGGTTTAAATTGATAAGTTTTCGCTATTATATTTATTAATTATGTGTATGTTTATTCTATTTATTTAAAGAATTATATCTTTATTTTTAAAATCAATAAATAAATTTTTTTAATCACTTTATTTGTTGTGTAAATATGTATTTATTCAAATCTAATTTGGAGATACATTCCAAAATATGGCTACATTGTTCTCACCCGGGAACTCCTATTAGCTTACTCCTATTAGCTTTTTCTCTCTAGTGGGAGGAATCTGGAAACTAAAATTCCTTTCATAATAAAATCTTTTCATGTGGCTCTTAATCCACAACTAAACTCTCACATGGATAATATATATAAAATTATCTCAAGGGTTAAGTTATTTCTCTCTATATCACTAGGATGAAGAAACAATTTTCTATCTCTTTCTGGATTTTCATTTCATTTCCTCTACATGGGCAAAGATTCACAAATCTCGAGTGCCCTCTTATCTTTGAGAAGGAACTTTCATTAAAGCATAAATGGATATGTTCATAACATAAAAAGAAACATAAATCCCTCCTCCTCGTTATTGCATGGAGTGTTTAGATTGCTCAAAATCGCACCATTTTTTTTTTTTATGTAAAGAACTTTTAGTTATAAAAATGTCTCATATTTCCACTTGCATCTTGGCTCATCCACAATAAACTAACCAACCTTTTTAAAAAATGTAAGACAAGATAACCCATCCCAACGAGGTGTTGGGGATCATCTACTTCTTAGCCACTCACAAAATTTCCTTCTTTGTTAGCCTTGCATCACCCATGAATATTTTTTCTGAACTCATGGTACTCAAATTATTACTGCATATTGCACAAGAGTAGGGAATCTAAGACACATTGATTGTGACTCTTTAATGGTCATCAACTAGATGAAGGGCTCATCAGCATTATAGAAATTTAGCACACCTATGTTCAAGTACAAAAACTAGGATTTGACACTAGACCATGACACTGTTAAAAACTAGTTTGACACTGGACCATGACATACAGAAAGTCAAAGAATTCCAAGAATATGCCCATTCGGAATATGTTTGTGACTCTTGGCTCGATTTTAAATAATTACTACAAACACCAACAAAGGGATTTTTCTCTTCTTTTGAAGCTCTTATAGGCCCAATTTTGTAAATTTTTGGAAAGATAAGTCGATGATATTTTATAAGTCTAAATGGTAGTAATCATTGTGTATGAACATGGACAGTATTACTATGCTTTTTATGTTGGCCTCGTAATTTTGTCTCCTTGATATGGACATATTCTTCGTGATTTGGTCTGCCAGAATGTCATAAGTATTTAAAGTTACAAGTTTGTTTAAAGTTATAAGTTTGTTCTTCATAGTAAAATTACAAGAATTTTCTTTTGAATACATATATGAAAATTAATTTGTTTATCTTTAAAATAAAAGTTCATAACTACTTTATCGATATCAATAAATATATATTCATTTAAGAAATTTTGTTTTATTTTTAAGATAATAAATCATTTTTTATATTCATTTTATTTGCTAAGTAAATATATATTAATTTAGATAATATTATTTTTGTTAGTGGTGATAGGATGGGGAGGGATCCTTTACGGCCTTGGAGAAATCAAATTTTGGAACTTGGGAAAGATGAAAAATAATCAAGAAAAAACTTATGGTATACTCCATGACATTATTCTCACCAAAGAATTTCAAGTATTTTTTCTCATTGTGTTGGTGAATCCCTTTTAATAATTCAGTTTTTGGTCAAAGGATCTTCCCCTTGAGACAAAGTTCTATAATATCTCTTAAATTGATTAAGAAGGTAACAAAAGATATCCCAAGGATAAGTTCCAAGCACATTCTAAGGGGTAATCACCATGGAGTAGATCAATGTGTCAATCAAGGTTGAAATTTGAAGTTTGGAGAGTTGATGATTAAAGGTCAATTAAGTCCATCCTCCATCCCTTAATGGATTAAGCATGAATTGTTGAATTTCCATGACCTTGGGTCTAGGTTAGAGTCTTAAAATCACTGATGCTACCAAACCAAAAATCTCAACCATGAACTACTTTGCACAACGGAAATATAAAGCAGTAAATCACACATGCACAATAATACACAATTTTTAAACAAATTGTACAATAACCAATAATACAACAGTCTATGGTATACAAGATACAATGACAAGCTCGATTTAGTATCTTGTCCTCTCATTCCTTCACTTCCGTAATTCTCACTAGTAGTGCCTTAGTCCATCAAGGCTAATACACATCGAGACTCCAAGAGGGCTGTCACCTAACATTATTGCACGTCCAACTGTAGAGTGTACATGGATTGATCCAATATTCTCTTTGGGCTGGCCAATTCCAGAGCTCCAAATTTCCAGGCTAGCAACAACTTTCGTCCATCAAAGTGTTTCACTTCGGCACCAAACTTCACCCAACCTTCTGTTGTTCTTCGCCACGTCAAGATAGATCGTCTAGGGATACTTTTGGTAGCCTACACGCTGCCTTCCAACATACCAATGGCACCCAATCCAATCACTGCAATATCTACACCTAAGGAGGCTCTTGATCACCTAATCAAGCCTCCAACTTGGCTCCCACAGGTTGCAAAGTCACGATCCAATTCTGGTCAACCCTTGACCCAACACTCTTCCACAAAACGTTGATGTCCTTAATGCTTGCACCTGTTTTCATTGCAACTCTCGTTAGGGAACAAAACGCTGGCCCTCCACCCTTCACACAGTCAGCAACTAAGCCTTCTATGGTTGCATTCCTCCAAAGAAAGACACCCCTTAAGCCATGATTCCCCTTGCTAGGCCTGTCCACTTAGATGTTGCTCTTACAGGGCCTCTAGTTGTTGGTATGGCCTGCGGACTAGCACAACAGCTAGTAATGGTTGCAGCCTCCCTTAAACACCACCCAAATATCCTCCAAACAATGTTGGCATGCTCCTTGTCTCTTCGGCCCGCACAATTGTGCAATCTGACCTTGAAACATCAGAGAAACAACCTGTTGTCTCCTATAGCACTACACCTCCACCAAAAAATTTCCCACGTTGTCCCTTGGCCTCCTTCACACTTCTCCTCAGCCGCCTTATCTAGTTGCGAATTGCCTTTTACTTCATAGCTCCTTTGTATGAGTGTTGCTCAAAAATGGATTCCTAAAACACATCTTTTCACCCTCTATTTATAGACATAGTGAGGGGATTCAACGAATTATGAAGAGACACACATATTGGTGTTATTTACATCAAGCCTACATGACTTAACAACCAATAATTAATTAGTCAACTTCAAAAATTCATTTCTCTCTAACGACAACTCAGAATCATATTATTCTCATTGTGTTGGAATAATCTCGTCGAGCACTATCATCCTCATCCATCACATGTTGATTTCTCATCACGGTTTTGGCCCAAATCATGATGGGTGCAAAACCCCACACTTGGGTTCCAAGCCCACAATCTGGCCTTGTAGCTCTTTTCCCTCCAAAACCTAAACCCTCAGGCTTGGAGTACCTCCCAATATACACAAATCAACACTCCCTCTTAGAGAGGTAGGTACTTCCAAGACTAGGAAATACTTCATCATCATCATCACTGCTCGCAACACTTTCCCAACTCCTCACGCTCAAAATCGTCGCAATCCCTGTACGGTGAACTAAGCCCTTCTTGAAAGTGTCATTGTCACTTGAAGCATCCTACTTCTTCTTCTTCTCTCGTAACACTTTCCAATCTCACCATGATTCCTTTTGGGTAGATGTGGAAGAACCCTTGATTCCCACCAATGACGCTCTCTTCTTGGGATGCAAAGTATCCCTCTGAATATACAAGATCCCTCTAGAAATCAACTCCCTCTGAGTCTCTGGAACCCATACCTTCTTCTCTAGAAAGTGTACCTTCTTTTAGGGAACTTGTACCTTCTCCTCTAAAGCCCGAACCTGCTCCTAATTCTGTAGAACCTGTACCTGCCCCTACTTTTTTCCATGATCCTCAGGCTTGCCCGTCAACCTGTAGAGACCATGCTCTCTAACTATGAGTACAATCCCATTGTACTTAGAGCCTTTATGCATGTGTTTTGCCTTCCCATCATGGAACAAGACCTCAAATCCCTACCTCTCCATCATTGAGACAAAAATCACACTATATCTGAGTCTTGGTACAAACAGTACATCTTGGACCCACATCATACGTCCTGTCTCCATCTTGAATGGCACAATTCTTGATCCTCAGATCTCCAACTGTCTCTTGTCCCCCAACACCATGTGCAATTTTGAGTCCCATTCAACTAGAGTCTCAAAAACCTCATGTGATCCTATCATATGCTTCGTCGTACCACTATCCATGTACCATCCATCGTCCTTGATAGTACCCTACGTGAAATGAGAAATCTTAGCAATTTCCTCTTCCAATCTCCTAGAGAGATCATCCATATCATCTGAAGTGGCAACACTAGCAACCTACTTTCCTTTCCTCTTTTCATCATCTCCCCTCTTCATCGGACATCTCGACGAAAAATAACCCATCTTGCCACAGTTGAAACACTTGACTTTACTCAAATCCTTCTTCGACTTACCCTTCACTTGCGCTGCAAGTTCCATGTCCTCATCTACCTTCCTCGATGGATGAAGATCCTCGTCTTGCAACTCTTCCTTAATGAAGTCGTCCCATAGACTATTCTAGTATGGCAATTTCTCCCTAGCAATGATTCCTTTAATGAAGGGCTTTCATTCCTCGGTGAATCCTTTCCATATCTCCATCTAAAACTTTGACACCAACGGCAACAAGCTCATCTCGAACCTGAGACAAACTCGTTAGATACAAAGTCGTTCCTTCGCCCTTTATCATCTTGGTGGACTTAAACTAATCCTCTAATACCAATACCCGGTTCTCGTTCTTATTCTGGAACAAATTCTGAAGAGCCATCCACATCTCATGTCTATTAATCTTCCTGAACAAACGAGGTATTAAGGAATCCTTCACACCATCGAGGATGATCAACCTCACCTTCGTATCCAATTCTTTCCATATATCCATCTCCTTAGGGTTGGTCGGCTTCTTGATCTCTTTCTCGGAAAAAATCCAAATCCTATTGACCTACAAGACCAACTTGATCCTTTCCCTCCAAGGAGTATAGTTTGATAATCCCTCCAACTTGTCCACGTACCGGAGACCTGCCTGCAACTTTGACATTGCAGTGAGCCCTTCATTTACAATGTGAATAAATCCCTCTCATGTTGTACTTCATCGTGCACAACTCTGATTTACTTACTTCCAAACTAGCTAAGAAATGCGCTGATACCATGTTGAATTTCCACGACCTTGGGTCTAGGTTAAAGTCTTAAAATCGTTAACGCTGCCAAATCAAGAATCTCAACCATGAACTACTTTTCACAAAGGAAATATAAAGCAATAAATCACACATGCACAATTATACACAGTTTTTAAAAAAATTGTACAATAATGTACAATCACCAATTTTCGTTATATTAAACCAAAATTTGAATAATACGACAGTCTATGGTATACAAGATACAATGAGAAGCTCGATGTTGTATCTCATCCTGTTAGTCCTTCGCTTCCGTGTTGCTCACTAGTAGTGCCTTAGTCCATCAAGACTACTACACATTGAGACTCCAGGAGGACTGTCGCCTAACATTGTTACATGTCCATCTATAGATTTTACATGGCCCGAGCTCCAAACTACCAGGCTAGCAACAACTTTTGTCCATCAAAGTGTTGCACTTTGGCATCGAACTTCACCCAACTTTCAGTTGCTCTTCGTCATGTCAAGATAGCTCGTCTAGGGCTACTTTGGGTAGCCAACATGATGCCCTCCAACAAACCAATGGCACCCAATCCAATAATTGTAATATTTTCATCTAAGGAGGCTCTCGATCACCTAATCAAGCCTCCAACTTGGATCCCAAGGGCTGTAAAGTCACAATCCAATTCTGGTCAACCCTTGACCCAACACTCATCCACAAAATGTTGTTGTCCTCCATGCTTGCACCTATTGTCACTTCAAATTTTCTTAGGGAACACAACGTTGTCCCTCTTCCCTTCACATAGTTAGAAAATAAGCCTTTTATGGTTGTGATCCTCCAAATAAAGACACCCCTTAAGCCATGCTGGCCCTTGTTAGGCCTTTCCACCTAGACGTTTCCCTTATAGGGCCTCTAGCTGTTGGCTATAGCCTGCGATCTAGAACAACAGCTAGCTATGGTTGTGGCCTCCCTTAGACACCACCCAAACATCCTCCAAACAAGGTTTTCATGCTACTTGTCTCATCAGCCCACACATCCCTGCAATCCAGCCTTGAAACAAAAAACAAACAACCCTTGAAACAACCCATTCTCTCCTACATCACTTGGCCTCCACCACAGAATTTCCCACATTGTCCCTTTGCCTCCTTCATGTTGCTCCTCGGCCTCCTTATATAGTTGTGGCTTGTCTTCTATTTCAGAGTTCATTTGTATAATTGTTGCTCACAAATGGATGACTAAAACTTATGTTCTCACCCTCTATTTATAGACATAATGATGGTATTCAACGAATTATGAAGAGACACACTTGTTGGAGTTATTTACATCAACCCTACATGACTTGACAACCAATAATTAATTAGTCAACTTAAAAAATTCATTTCACTCTAACGAAAACTCGAAATCGAATGATTCTCCTTGCATTGCAATCATCTCGTCGAGCATTATCATCCTCATCTATCACATGTCTATTTCTCATCACATTTTTGGCCCAAATCATGATGGGTGCAAAACAAACACATGGGCTCCAAGCCCACAAGCTTCCCTTGTGGTGTGTTTCCCTCCAATCCCTGAACCCTTGGGCTTGGAGTACCTCCCAAGCTAGACAAATCAACATGAATCCTACATTCAAATATAAAAAATAAAAATAAAAATTGGTTGGGGGGACTACTAATCAACGTGGGTTTGCGAAAACATGTTGTAATAAAAGATTATATTTTGAAGTAGGTTATATGTGTGTTTAATTTTGGAGCTCTATTGGAAGGTATTCACTCCCAAAAACCCATATATGTTTACAATCGATTGTATTCCTTTTTGGAGGATAATTTTGCTTCAGAAATTTATAAATTATACTAAAAATGGAAACAAATCATAATGTAACTCTTGATGTATAATTATGATCAAGACACATATTTATAATTAATTCAAATATTCTCATTATTCGTCTCGGTCAGATGCCGCTCGACTTGAGGTGCAAACCAACACGGGCTGTTGCATCGTCACAAGCGCAAGTGGAGTACCACCTGTCGGTTTCTCGTTGTGGTGGTCGAGGAACGAAGTGCGCGCCCTTGTGGCGAGCTGTGTGCACCTGCACGCTTGTGGTGTTGGTTGGTGGGCTTTCCATTCGACCCATATTTGAACACGAACCAAGGAGTATAACATGTGTGCGAGTCGGCGGGTTTGAAAACCTGCGAGGCGCAATGAAGTTGATAGGCAAGATCCCCTCTCTGCAAGGGGTGCATCGTCAACCGACCTTGAGCTTATGCGAAGGGTTCGAGTGTGAGCACACCTGTTGGGGCCCAAAAGATGGTGAACTATGCCTGAGCAGGGTGAAGCCAGTCGAAACTCTGGTGGAGGCTCGTAGCGATACTGACGTGCAAATCATTTGTCTGACTTGACTATAGGGGTGAAAGACTAATCGACCCATCTAGTAGTTATTTTCCTCCGAAGTTCCCTCATGATAGTTGGAGCTCACACACAATTTTTATCGAGTAAAGCAAATGATTAGAGGCATCGAGGGCATAACGCTCTCGACCTATTCTCAAACTTTAAATAGGTAAGAGAATGTGGCTGCTCCATTGAGTTGTGCCATGGAATCGAGAGCTCCAAGTGGGCCATTTTTGGTAAGCAGAACTAGCGATGCAGGATGAACCGAAAGTTGAGTTACAGTGCTGAATTGCACACTAACCTAGATCCCACAATGGGTGCTGGTTGATAAAGACAACAAGACGACCGTCATGGAAGTCGAAATCCGCTAAGGACTGTGTAACAACTCACCTGCCAAATCAACTAGCCCCGAAAATGGATAGCATTCAAGCGCGCAACCTATACTTGATCATCAGAGTAATTGCCTCGGGCTGTAATGAGTAGGAGGACGCAGGGGTCGTTGAGAACCGGTATAGTCAATTTAGCGTCCTAAATTTCTAACATAAATTATCAACTAGGGCTAGTAAATTGATGAAGTGTGGTGCACTATATGTGCTTAAGTGACCTCTTCCTTACTTCGTTGTATGTGTTTTTCTTATTGTTTTTGGGAACAGAACATTCTAATCCATAGATATCCTAGCTTGCAAATGAACATGAAATGTAACTCAAGACATTACAACTTAATCTGATTCATTTAGTTTGAGATTTGTTGGAAGAGCTTGTGAAAAAGATTAATTTTAATGCAATGAGGATCTCTTATCAAACTTAAAAATGAAATGAAATGACAGAGCTGAACTAAATGTAATCTACCTCCGGAGTGCTCTAACTAAATTAACATGCAACTAGTCTATGGAATTCTACAGCCCATCTTGTTCATGATGAATGATATTTTGGAAGAGTTTGTAAAACAGTCATGGTTGTATTATCCAATGCAATTGAACATAAACGTAAAACTGAAAGCAAATACAATTAAAATCTAAGACACCACAGCTATTTCTTACTCATTGTTATGATATTTTGGAAGAGCTTTGTAAGAGTAAGAATGGCTATGCCACTTAGTGTAAACAAGCAACTAAAACCTACAATACTACAGTTATGCCTTATTCATCATAATGATATTTTGGAAGAGTTTATTAGAGTAAGGCTAACTGTGATAATTAACGAAAGGAATTGCAACTAAAAATGCTAATTAACTCAACATAATACAACCAAATCTTTTTCATCTAATAATGATATGTTGGAAGAGATTTTTAAGAAAAAGAATGGTTGTAAGATAATGAGGATCTTTTAATCTAATTGCAAAATAGAAAATGCTAATTAACTCAACATAATACAACCAAATATCTTTCATCTAATATTGATATGTTGGAAGAGCGTTTAAGAAAAAGAATGGTTGTAAAATAATGAGGATCTTTTAATCTAAAAAAACTAAAGTGCTGGTAACTCAAGATGTCACAATTAAATCCATTTCATGAATAAAGATATGTTGGAAGAGCTTTTAAGAAAGGATTAACTATAACATCATGAGGATCTATTAGCTAAACAAATAATGCAAGACATGAATTAAAAGCTAACAACACATAATTAAAAGCTACTTATCTAGAAAACATGTAGAAGCCTCCTTGGATAGCAAGGGCCCTCTGCTACCAATTTGGTGAAGTCCTTCAGCTCCTTAAAGTTGTAATCAAAACAACATCAAAGAACTAAATTTCTCTATTGAAAAACTCACAAATCTACATCCCATTCCATCTTGAACTTTGTTACAAAAGACTCTCTATTCCTTTCTCTTCTTCTCCTAATTTTTCATTACTTTTTCACTACTCTTTCATTACCCATGATAGGAGAAAGCTTCTCCTATTTATACAAAATATGAGGAGTTATCTCATTAATGGGAGTCCATGAATCTCTCCCTCCATCTCTAGAGTTACAATCAAAATAGGAAATGATAAGACACATGTCTTTTTAGAGTTTCAACACAACTAAGAAATGAGACACATCCTCTTAGAGTTTCAATACAACAAGGAAGTGAGACACATATCCTCTTGATCCCATAATCTTCTCCAACCAAATTCGAATTTGGCCTTAGAGTGCCACATAAGGGTCTTCTATAAGTCTCCTTTTGACCTACACATGTCACAAAAATCATAACACATATATAGATATATGAAACTATGTTAATTTTCTAGTTTCTAATCATAAATTCACTTAAAATACATAAAATAAATAACTTTGGAAAACAAGGATCTAACCCATATATTTATGAAAATGGTTACTTGATGTAGGGTTTTAGGTCAAATGGCTATGAAATAAGAGCTAAATGGTTATGACATAATGGAAATATGTATGAATATAGAAAACACTTTTGAGACTCAGAGAAACCTCGGGCGCGAGCTTGGGTGGATCGGCCCCCGGTGCAGATCTTGGTGGTAGTAGCAAATATTCAAATGAGAACTTTGAAGACTGAAGTGGGGAAAGGTTCCATGTGAACAGCACTTGGACATGGGTTAGTCGATCCTAAGAGATGGGAAGCCTTGTATCAAGGGTGCACTCTGCACGAGCATCGAAAGGGAATCGGGTGACCCCTAGGCCTAGCCTCAAAGCAATCCTTTTCCTTTGAGTATAGATCCATTTTTGACTTCCCTTACCTACATTGTTCTATTGACCAGAGGCTGTTCACCTTGGAGACCTGATGCGGTTATGAGTACGACCAGGCATGAACGGTACTCGGTCCTCCAGATTTTCAAGGGCCGCCGAGGGCGCACCGGACACCGCAAGACGTGCGGTGCTCTTCCAGCTGCTGGACCCTATCTCCGGGTGAACCGATTCCAGGGTGGGCAAGCTGTTAAAAAGAAAAGATAACTCTTCCTGGGGCCCCCGACGATGTCTCTGGATTTCCTAACGTTGTCGCCTGTCGCCATTGGATTTGGATAATAAGAAAATTTCCGAAGAACACCTTTGGGGGATGGTCATATTATGGAATCAGTGATAGGTTTCTTGATATGGAGAGGACAAAAATTAGGTGGAATGGAGGAATACGGTATATTATTGGCATCTTTCTCCACCACAGGTTTTTCAGGAGTCAGATAATATTTTGATCTAGTGGCTACGTGAATAGGTTTTATGCCACTCATCAACACTTGGGAGCTTCCGGAGGTTTGACCTTGAGATTGGTCCACCAATTGCATCTGCTAAGATGGGAAAGGTTCCTTCAGCATAGTTGACATTCTTGGGGTGCCTTTTAGAAGACGACCTACTTCGGCACGACGAGGGCAATCCTCAGCGTAACGATCTTCGTCACAAATAAAGCAAGGATATTTAGGCTTTCACTTTGATGAATTGTCAACAGAAGGTTTAGGGGATCATGTTTAGGGGTATCTATCTTAGCTTTCCCTTTACCCTTATTTCTACCTTTTGAGGATCCATATATTGTGGTAGATTGGACAACATTTACCTCTAATGTTTTACCATGATTTTGTTGGTTGTTTGCAACATCAGGGGTTGTAGCAGCTGGAGTAGATTTGGATTTGTATATTTGGTACTACTAGACTGCTAAGTCACAAATCCAATAACATTATCAATGGGTGTTGAATATGTAGGCCTGGAAGATGTGGGACCAGTTGAAGGTCGCGGGGCACTGGGTAGTAATTCATACAACGTGCCAGATTGTGTATAGACTAATTCCAAATATTGGGCATGGGAAATGGCTTGTTCTTTAGTCACACATGCGCCCAAGGCTATGTCTTTAGCGATAGGAGGGATGAACTATTTGGTAAACCATTAAGTCAAAAGTAGATATCGGATGTCAAATTTTATGAGATGATGCTTGCGCCTCCATTCATGGATATGATTGGCGATATGAGTAGAGGTCATTTGCTGCAAATATGTTAAGAGATGGGTTCTAGTCTCATACCGGACAGGCAATTGGAAATGAGTGAGGAAATCCATGGCCAAAGAATTGAAATCTTGGAAAGAACATCGATGGAGCTCGATGTACCTGTTGAGATTCAACAAGAAAATTTCAGCACCCATGCCTAGCTGCATTAAGCACCCAGACTAGGGTGGGGCCCACAGTGTTATTTTTGGGTGAATGTCTATTTTATTTATCCCTTAATTAAGATGGACAATAAACTGTAATTATTAAGGTCAATTTGATATTAATGACTGGTCAATGGGCATGTCAGGTAATGAAATAGATCCCATCATCTATCATTTCGGTTGCTACATGCCCCAAGACAGAACAAATCATTCATGACTTCTAATACAGGGTTTCCAGGTTTGATTATACTAGCAAATGTACTTATGCTGAAACTGAGTAGCACTCTCAAGGAATACATTCTTTGCGTTGCATATCAGTCCCTCATTGATTTGGTTTACAGCTCTGATTGCAATATTCAAGGGTGTGTTGGTTAAATGGGAGCGGGAATTCTCATTGTTAGGAATCTCTACATGGCAGAGTGCCTTCTAGAAGGTATCTGTATCAAACTTCAAATCCAAGTGCAGGTAGTCCGCATCAACACAGACATGTCTATTTTTATTAGAAAGTCATTGATTGGGAAACTACCATCAGTTTCCCTATAAATTGAGCACATATCCTAGTGCTAGGGAAGGAAGAATTTTGGCAAAGAAATGTTGTTGGATTCTCAATTGAGAGAGTGGTAGGAATGATATGTTGCTGGTGAGATGTTGCTTATGATGAGGCTGGGATGAATTTTGGAGCTGGTGACATCAAATTGATCATTGGTTGTAACCTCCCCCTTCTACTCATTAATAAAGATTGTTGTTCATTTTCCCATATATGTATCTGTTTATGTTTCTATTTCTCATATGATGGATTCTTAACTGATATATATGTTTCATGTTCAATCAATTTAACTGATTAAGATAAATATGCGTTTGTATATTGCAATCTCTTTGTTGTTTAGTGTTTATACGTGCAGGAACTAATATGGAGATCAAAGTTGGATTGGAAGCTACAACAAGAGCGATAGAAGGAGAATAGGAAGCGCTTGGATCACAAGTAGGTTCTTCTATCTTTCTGTGTGTCTATTTACTCTTAGAGAAAGTGTCTGCAAATTATTTGATCTTTTGTTCTAAATGAATAGCACCACATTTAGGGAATTTGATTTATCTGTAATTCATAATTCCGCATAAGAAAATGGCGACTCCACTGAGGAGTTTCCCTTCATTCCTGGTGTTTTTGCCTCTGCTTATCCACCCAGTAGCATCTAATGTCAATTATTAGACTTTTGAATCAAAGAATTGCATTAGAAGTGTGTTATGTAGCTTGAATTTTGAATCTCTATTGCGCCCAACGCACTATTGGTCAAGACACAGTGCTTTGCATAGCACTGTCTCCCAATCAGGGGTGCTTTGCAACGCACTGTCTCCCTTTAGAGACTGCATTTCCCCCTTAGCCAACCAAATTCCCTTTGAATTTGTCATTTCCATCATACTCAGCCTTTTGTTTGTTGTGTTTTCAATTGTCTGATACCTCATAGAGACCAGTGAATTTGCCTGATTCTTCCTCCTTTGAAAAGTAAGTTTGTTCAATGTCTCTTTAAGTGTTTTTCTTTATCATTGACAAATCAAATTCAAAGTGTTTTATTTCTGCATTAGATCCATTTGTTTTTGTAAAGGAAATTGTCGTTAAATTCCTTGTTTCCTGTAGGAAAAATTGTAGTTCCATTATTAGTTTTTCCTAAAAGAGAAATTGTTGTTAAATTCATCGTTTCTCAAAGAAGAAAACATCTATTTTTTGTTGATTTGATGCACATATAGTTTCCTTTTTTCATTCACATTAAGGGGACTAAAAGGAAAAATCTTCATTTTCATATAGTGAATTGTGTGTTTTGTATAGGAACAAGTTAGGAAAGTTGCATATTAGTTTGTACTCTTTTTTGTTTGCTTTCAAAACTGATTGTTGTTCCTCCTTAGTAGCTAAGATTTTCATTGAAAAATCTAAAATTGAAAAGTTTGCTTATCATTTTAGTTTGCATTTTAGGAATTTCCATCACATCATTGCGGTGAACCTTGAAAGGCAAATTGATAAATAAGATCAACTTAAAATTTACATCAATTTACCTAACAAAGCATTGGAACCATAACGATAACATTTAGAAGGTCTAGGCTAGAGACGTGTTTTGACGTCGTTAAACATAACAGCTGTCGTTAATTGTTTGCGATACATTCCAAGTGTGTTACCTCACTCCACGTATGTAAGTATATCATAGCTCTTCCATGTACCTTTGGGTATATCGAGCGGTGTTATAGTACGAAAAGTATAAAGGGGTGCTCTCTTTGTGCGATTTCGCATTAGACAACGCTAATACGGACTTGGGCCTCCACGTACCTTTAGGTATATTTGGGAGGACAAATTTAGGCTGCTATCCATCCATAGTGAACCGATTCCGCCGTGTTGTAAATTGTGATACACCGAACACAACATTCGGGGAAATTGCCTGCCCGTACTTCTTGGTTCGCCAGGAGGTATTCTTTAGTTCATAGTTTCTTGGTAAAACTTTTGCCCAGAATTACCCTTTTATTTTGTTTATTTTCTTTTGGTCATAAAACAAATCAGTCAACGTGGAAGAAGAACATCCCTTTCCTTGTCGTTCGCGTAGAATTGCACTAAAACCACCTTTACCACCATCAGCCACTTCTGGTCAGCAAAGGCGACATCACTCTACTGAAACTAGTACTATCGGTACCTCTGGTGAAGCATCATATTCACATATACCAGAGTCGGCACAAGTTGTTTCTACAAATCCTGGTTCATATATTGTTTTCGAGATAGAGTCTTCACAGCTACCCGTGGTCACGATCCATCTAATTAGTGAGACCATACCTCCCGAAAATGATGTTGTCCAACTGGAAGTTTATCCAGATCCTGTATCTTTTTTTCCAGAACATCTGCATCCCGAAGTCGAACGACCGGAAATTGTTACTGTATCGGTCAACCCACAATCTATTGTAGCTATTTGTTCTCCCATATTGTGCAGTCAACCTCTTGAAATATACTTTGGGCCTGAAGGAAAAATCCTTCCACTTGGTTTAATTTCGATTGAAGAAATACCACAAGACGAAACACCTTTAACTCCAACTCATTTTGGGGTGGAGCTTTACCTGTACGAGTATTTTCCTCAATCACCTGCCTCTACTTTTATTGATCTTGTGTTTATTAAAGTTCTCGTCGATCCAATAGGGTATACATTTGGTCAAGTAACCATGCTTGAACCAACATCTTCAGTTGGACTATCTGTTCCAATTGCGACAGCACCTGCTCTCGCTACCCCATCGATGTTCACAACTTCACCAGAGTCATATTTACATGGTGGCCCTATGGTCCCATCCGGTTATAAATCTTTATCTGGTGCATCTTCAAATCCATGGACTTAACCAATTTCATCGTATGGTATTCTAACTGGTAAACCTATAGTGAGTACTGAACGTCTTGAACCTTTATATCCATCATCAGGGCAATATCAAGCTAGTCCATCTGGGTATATTCCATCCAGTAGAATCTCAAATGGATTCCCTACATTTGGAGAACAATTTTTCCATCTTATTATACTCCTCATACTGTGGGGCAACCTATGGTCACCCACTTTGACAGTACTCCGTCAGTATTTGGTCATCCTAATGTCGAAATGAGTGTTTGTCAATGGCAACCCACTCTGCCTATCCAACCGCAAACGGTTGTACACTCGTATCAACTAGTTCAACCTGTTGCACCCACATCAACTCCACTTGTTAATACATCTTTACCCCTGTTACAGACCCACACTGCTGTACCTCAATCATTTCAGGCAGGTCCTTCAACCTAATACCCTCAAGTTTTTGGCCCTCAGACTCCAACTCCTTCGGCTGGTTTACAACAACCACCTGTATCCGGAATCATTTATTCACAAGCTGGATTACCATATTATGGGATGTCGCAGCCACAAATCGGTTATACCTATCCTCAACCGAATCCAAGTTATCATAATTTGGGTTATAACATTGGTGGACAAACCCCTTGGCAGCCACAGGCGCAAATGCCACAACCTTCATTTCAACAAGTATCTTACCCAGGTTTTGGTCCATAGAATCCTGAAGTGTTTACCTATAAAAACAACCCCTATCTAGGTTACCAACAACAAATTCCTTATGCTGGTACTCAAAGTCCTGTTGCCCAAGACCATCATACCCTAGCTATGCTCAACTCAACCTCAATCGACAATTTCCCTTTGTTGCAACTTTAGAGTTACCAGATTTAAACTAGCTCACCAATGATCCAATCAACTATGCTCCTTGGTGGCCGGAGATACCTCATAAATTACCCTCGGATATTCCTAAGCTCAATGGAAACCCTAGGGAAGACCCATCGACTCATGTTATGACTTATCATTTATGGAGTTCGTCTAACTCCCTGAATGATGACTCTGTTCGACTACGTCTTTTCCAGTGTATGCTCACTGGTTCGGCCACAAAATGGTACATTGAGTTACGAAGAGCTTCTTTTGATAATTTCACTGCCCTAGCTACTGTCTTTTTGACCCACTTCCAGTTACCCATACGATATGAAACTGGAAAGAAAATCTTGACTAATTTTAAACAGACTAATGCTACTCACATTTCTGATCATATTCATGAGTGGTGTCGTTGTCATAGAATGGTTATGAAATTTGTTCATGATCAACTCCTTGCTGAGTGATTCATTAAGTCCCTGTTACCATCTATTACTGAGGATGTGGCTAAGGGTGGCGTCGTCACTGAAGAGTAGATCATTTCTCGTGCCCAATATTTAGACTTGATTTATACTCAATCTGGCATGCTCCATGAGAAAATTCCCAACGCGCCGAGATCTAATTTTACTGTTCCTCCTCCATCAAAGGACTCTCATGCCGAAGATGGTATGCTTGGTACTGCAAGAACACATCACACTACTACATATGATCCTGCACCTTCTTCCGAAATACATGCTGTGTCATTTGACAAGGGAAAAAGTGACAAGCAACCCAGAAGTAAGAAAAAAGAGAAATCAAAGAAAAGGAAAACTTCTGCCTCGCAGGAAATATCATCTTATCAATCATCTGGAAATCAGAAACCTCGTTACCCTTGCCTAATCTATAATGAGGAACACTTTGTTCGGGATTTTCCTCACCGTGACGAAGTCTAAAAAATGGTTAAGACCTCACATGCATCAACTATGCTGACAGATCCGTTTCCAAATCTAGACACAAATTTGGTTGCTATGAATCCAGCTTGTAGTTCCCAAGTGCTTATGTTATCTATCATAAAGCCATCGACATACGTTTTGGTGTCAACACGTAATAAATATTACGGTATTCAGGCTACTGATCAACCTACTACCTCGACCACGAATTTATCTATGGAATCAATACCACCACATGTTATTCTTGAATTGACAATAAAGCCACCAAAGGGAGTCATTCATAAATCGACATTTAATCCTCGAGCAAGAGCTGCTCAAAAGTATAATATAGTTGAATATTTGGCTAAATCCCTTTCATCTATGTCAACGCTTGAGGTGCTACAAAATTGTCCTTCCCATAAACAGGCTTTGTTGTTGGCAATGGGTGGAATTGATCCGACTGATTCTAATCTCGTAGTCTTTAATCATATGGGCTATGTGCCACAATTACCAGCAGAATTGGCATTCTCCATCCAAGTAAATGTTCTCAATCACCTTATTCATCGTACTATTATTAATGAGGGAGCATATACATGCATTATATATCTAAACTATTGGAAATCACTTGGCTCACCGTGCCTATCTCAATCGCCAATGACGTTGAAAGATTTCGACGGACGTACATATAAGCCTTGCGGTATTATCAATAACTTGCATGTTGAACTAGGGGGGAAAACAGTGAATGTTGAAGTTGAGGTTGTCGACGGACCCCTTGACTACAAAATTTTACTTGGAAAGCCATGGGTATATTCTATGACTGCGATCATTTCTACATATTTTAGAATGATCACCTTTCCACATAAAGGTGTTATCACAGTCATCAATCAACTATCCTTCTTTGCCTCCAGTTCCCAGGTAACTGGAAGTGTTCCATTAGTTCACGCACCCAAATTCGCACTTCAGAACATTGGTGTAGGACTCTTAAAAGATTCCACTCTCATGGGAACCTTTGCATTACCGCCACCTATGATGTCGACAAAAATTGCAAGTATAGATAACTGCTACATGATCTCTTCCACTCCATCTGGCTTAAGGAAGAGTACGGGTGATTCTGAAGTTGTTACGTTGGATGAGTTTCTGCCGTCCAGCACTATTGATCTGGCATAGCAATCAATATATCTGGCTTGGGCGACGAATCTGAAATCATCGTCGCTAGTTGTTTGGGTAGATCGTTCATTAGATTATGGTACTCCATCTGATCCTTTTTCCTCAACTTTCTTGACATATGATAATATTTTGGAAACCATGATTTCAGAAGGAGAACCATGGGAAGATCATCATCATCGTTCCCATCTTCCTGATATGAAGAAGATAATCTTAGTGAACTATATCACCCATCGATCAAAAATTTCTTTTCGAATTCTTTTCCTATTAATGCAATCGATTTCGAGTGAAATATGTCAAATATTGAAGAAACCTTTTCTATCGATATTTCGACCAAACCTGGCGTGGTAGAAAATAATAATGTCGGCGTGTCTTGTCCTCCATCAAAAGTCAAAACATATCGCTCTCTCTTTCATGAAGTCCGAGATATATTTGCCTGGTCTTACGAGGAAATGCCAGGTATTGACACTAGTATCGTTGAACACACTATCAATATGTACCCTGATGTCAAACCAGTACATCAACGCCTTTGTCCTGTTCATCCGAAGAAGGATGTTGCCATTAAAGCAAAAGTTGAAATATTTTTGCATGTTGGTTTCATTTACCCTGTTCCGCTAACTGATTGGGTTTCCAACATAGTTCCTGTTATGAAAAAAAAAGGAACCATCAGAGTGTGCGTCGATTATCGGGATGTCAATATTGCTTGTCCAAAAGACAACTATGCTACTCCCTTTATCGACCAGATTATTGACGATTATGTTGAATGCAAAATATTTTCGTTCATGGATATATTTTTCAGCTACAATCAAATCAATATTTGCCCAGAGGACCAATATAAGACAACATTCATCTGTCCCTCGGGCACATTCGCTTACCGGAAACTCTCGTTTGGTTTAAAGAACGCTAGGGAAAATTTTCAGAGAGAAATGGATTATGATTTTAATGAAATCAAGCACATTGTTCAACCCTATCCAGATGATTTACCTGCGCATTCACGAAATTAGACTGATCACTCGATGCATTTGAGAGCTATATTTTTATGCTGCCGACACTACAAAATACACCTCAATCCACATAAATGTGTGTTTTGTGTTGGTTATGGTCGTTTTCTAGGATTCATCGTCTCAAAATAAGGAATTCGAATAGACCCATTGAAGGTCCAGGCCATTCTTAATTTTCCTGCACCATCAAATTTGCTTCAGTTACAGAAACTTCAGGGAAAGGCTAACTTCCTAAGGAGGTTCATACCCAACTACGCCGAAATGGCTAAAGGATTTACTCGGCTCTTGAAAAAGGGGATTCCCTTCCATTGGGACCAAGTTGCGCAAGCTTCTTTTGATGCTGTCAAGGATACTCTTGTCCGGGCGTCATTAATGTATCCGCCCAATTATCAGAGTGATTATTTCTTATATATTTCCACGGCTGATACGACCATTGCTATGATATTGGTCCAAGTAGAAAATGGGATAGAACATCCAATCTATTATTTGATTCGTAATCTCAATGATATAGAAGTGAAGTATTCATACGTAGAAAATCTTGCCTTGGCAGCAATTCAAGTTGTCCAAAGATTTCGCCACTATATCCTGTTTCGGAAAACCATTGTTATTTCGGATTGCAACCCCATGACCTATGTTTTATCACGTCAATTGATGGGGGGCAAGTATTCAAAATGGATTATAATTTTGCAGGAATTTGATTTGGAATTCATCAAATCCAAGTCAAAGAAGGCTTTAGTTTTGGCTGAGCTTCTCTGTGAACTTCCCTCTTATAGTATTGCTACTACGTCGGAACCATCTATTCCTGACGAGTCCCTATTTTTGATCGGATCATCTGATCCTTGGTATGGGGATTTTATCATTTATCTCTAGACCCAGACTTTTCGTCCTTATACCTCTCGCTTTGACCAACGACATATACGATACCAAGCCAAAGATTATCTGATCGTCGGCGATACACTTTATTGTCGTGGTGTCGATACAATTTTAAGAAGGCGCCTCACTCATGAGGAGGCCAAAAATGTTTTAAATGATTGTCATGATGGGGCTTGTGGTGGAAATTTGTCTGCATACGCTACCGCATAGAAGATACTCCGTGCCGATTAATTTTGGCCTACCATACTTCGCGATTGCATCCTCGCGGTCAAAAGTTGTCATGCGTGCCAGATATTTGATCATAAAATTCGCAAATCGCCAGCGCCAATGAATCTTGTTGTCTCTGTGGGACCATTTTCGAAATGGGGCATTGACTTCATGACCTGTAACCCTCGTTCTTCTGGGGGGGATGGTTATATTATTATCGCAGTAGACTACTTTACCAAGTGGGCCGAAGCGATGGCTACATTCAAAAACACAGGATAAACATCTACATTGTTTTTCTTTAATCATGTCATTGCACGGTTTGGGGTCCCACAGGCTATAGTCATAGATCATGGTAAGAATTTTTGCAATCACATGATGACTGAATTGACTGCCAAGCTAGGACTGTCACATGATAGTTCTACTTATTATCCACAATCAAATGAAAAAGTTGAGGCTATTAACAATATTCTTAAATGAATGCTTCAACGAATGATAGGGTTCATAAAGGAAATTGGCATTTAAACCTATAATCGGCCTTGTGGGCGTACCGAACCTTGGTGAGAAACGCAACTGGATTTACCCCCTTTCAATTGGTGTATGGTATGGAAGCTATCTTGCTAATCCAATGTGAAATACCGTTGTTAAAACTCATAATCAACTTGTTACTTGACACCTCAGATAAAGAAGTGCGTCTTTTTAACCTCATCCATCTTCATGAAACATGTCGTGAAGCCCAATTGGCCAACGAAGCACATAAGAGACGTATAAAGGCACAATACGATAAGCATGTCCAGCCTCGTATTTTCTTAGAGGGAGACTTGGTCCTTCTTTATGATCAGGAAGCTGATGTAATAGGTATAGGAAAATTTGAGCCATTATGGCATGGCCCCTATATTGTCAAAAGATTTCTTGCTAAGGGTGCCTACGAGTTGGTAGATTACGATGGAATTCTGTTGGCGTAGCCTCCAAATGGGTTGTATTTAAAATGTTACTATGCTTAATCATGAGCGTAATAATTTTTTGTATTACATTGTATATATATGCTGTTGATTTGCATTCAATGCCTTTTTTTGTTTTTTAGAGTTTTCTTGACATTCGTAATCTGCTTTACATTTCATTGCAGATGTGTGAATCTTTGGAACCATTTTTTGGGTATGCTGATGGTGCTAGTCGTAGTACAAATCTATCCTCTACAGCGTGGGCCATTTTCGCTCTGAACGACGAGTTAGTGAGTTTTCAAGGGATTTGTATCGGTAGACCGGAAAACAATATCGCTGAGTATAACGCGTTGATCAAACTTCTCTCTGATTCCATTTCATTTGGTATTAACCACATCATCATAAGGTTAGACTCACAAATTGTGGTATTACAACTTACTAGTGTTTATACTGTTAGAAATCCAACACTGCATCATATGTTCCTAAGAGTTATACTTTTGGAAAGACACTTTGATTTTATTCAATATCAACACATTTCTAGAAACTTGAACACATTGACTGATTCTTTAGCGAATTATGTTATAAACAGACATTTGCAACAAATGTAAAGATACATTCACATAATTGAATAGGATTACACAATAATCATAGGAAAACACTGAAATCAAATAGATAGATAGTTATAGTTTTTACAAAAAATTGTGCCCAAGACACATTAGTCATCTGACCTCAAAATGTATGCAACATGTCAAAAGTAAACTAGTGATGCTCATGGTAACATGCTATCGATCTAGCTATCCTACGTAGCAACCACATCCAGCGGTTAGGAACGCCAATAGTGTGGCTCTGCAGATGCATGGGTAACTCTTCGATCCGAAAATCCGGAATCCCGAAGGTCAAACCCTCTATGTGCTGCCGAAGCTCAACAAGAGTCTCAGCCATGTCTAAATCCTAAAGGAATTCCCTCCCGACAACCCTCTCTACTGGCTCATCTGCTTCATGCTCTGGTTCCTCCACTGGTTGAACTCAACCCACATCCTCATTACATTAAAACTTTAGTTTAGTCTTGGGACAACATCAAAATAGAAAAAACATGTATAAACCTTATAAAAATAAAAAAACAAGGTCAAAACATTCTTACTGATTGCACCCCACTGAGTGCCTTATGGTAAAGCTAAGTCCGGATCTCCTCGGAAATCGACACCTGCATATGCATACTCATCGAAGACGATAATATGTCACCTAAACCAGGTGAATAATTTAGTCGAGAACACGATGGACGATTCGCCTTCATGTCTAGCCATCAGTTCTACCCATCTCTGCATCCTCGGATCTCTAGGGTTAGGCACACGCAACGTCACATGTTGAGTTTGCATTAGTGGAATCCGCTCTAAGGAAAAATAAATGAGGATCGAACCATAATTGAAGTTTTTCTTCCTTCCTCCTTTTTCCTTGCTCAGTTGTTCTTTCATTTGAGAGAGTACATCTTCAGACCAGTTGAAAACCATTGGTTCCATGCACTCTAGCGCATACTTCATATAAGATCTGTTCGCTACATTTAGTGTAACGGTACCAGAAAGCTTTACGATTGTGAATAAGATGGTTTGCAAAGGCAAATCAAGAATGTCACGGATGTTTATTTTCCCATCCTTGCTAGGTTCTGCCCCTGGATAGCAATACTGCAAAATATAGTCTCTCACCATCTCTCCTCCAAGAGCAGACCCGGAGAGAAAAATTGGTAGGCATCTCCTCGACAAGCCTGTCAGAAAATAGATGTCCTCGACTGTAATGGGAACCGCTTTGTTCGTAATGTGAAATTCCTTAATTGCCGTATCCCATGCACGAACAAGGAACTCCAAAAGTTCCATTTGTTGCCTCATACCTAATAGTGGAAGTACTTTAATAACCCACAATCTCTTAGGGCTCTTACAATACCTAGATCATTAAGGGAAATCATGTTTTGTTCTTCATGCTCTCTTTCTCTCCAAGTAATTGTCATTCTAGTCCGATGAATCCCTGAAACATAACCATAAGACTCATTAGACTCCTTTTCATACAAAAAATTAGGAAAAATTTGGGTACAATGCAAGAATAAAAAATGTGAATTGCACCCAACACAGTCTTGGTCAATAGACAGTGCGTTGCATATGCACCTAGGCTTCGTTTTGAGTGCATTCCAATGCAATTTTCGATGCCCAAGGGTGCGTTGCCCTATTTTGAAAAATAATTTACCCTAAGGGTCCCAAATCCCTAAAAAATTGCAATGAAATGACTACTGAAATAAATATGAGGTTTATGGCACCAACCTGGATCAAACAGCGATGAAAACCATCCACAGAATCGATAGCAATTAACAGTTGAAGTTCGGGGGAAAAAACAGGTTCAGAGCTCCAAAATGCAAATGGTAACTTTCAAATGGTAAAATGAATATTAAAACTCTTTTAATTAGTCATTTGATTATTTTCAAATCATATTTATTACTGTGACTATGGTTTTATTCAATTTTTATGATGAAATAAGTATTTTTAATCCATTTGATGTTGTTTTGAACAAGTTTTCAACTGATGAGCAGATTAGTCGTGCACATTTATTTCGAGAATGATTTGACCACAAAGCATACTTTTATCCTTATTTTTCGAGCTTTGATAAAAATGAAAAAAGACTTGAAGTGCACTTTAATCTCTTTTTCGAGCTTCGATAACAGCGAAAAAGGAACCCCTAGAGTCTTCTTTTACCTCTTTTCAGACACTGATAATGTGAAAAGATTTTCGAACACTTGTCTTTTCAAGCTCGTAAAATTAAAGGAATTGATATCTACTCAGTATAAGTTTAACCCTTTTCCGGATTGAGATAGATTATTTACGAAAAAGAAATGCCTTAGTCGAACATGGTTAGGAGGTTCTCTCAGACATTATTTTACTCTTTTTCGGATCTGAGCAACAACTTTACGAAAAAGTACCTATGGAGTTTTCTTTTGTCCTCTTTTTCAAACTCTCTAAATATGAAAAAGGACCGGGCTGTCACTATCGTTAGGCTCGTTAAAACATAAAATAGTGACGGGCTTGTCAATCATGGCAAGAATCGAGTTACATTCATTGCTAGACTCGTTAGATTATTAAGTAGCGATACATTATTCACCCAAAGGGTTGAATTATAGATCAAGCATATGTTACCCTCCTCAAGCTTGCTAAAAAATAAAGAGGTATTGGTCGACAAATGACCAGGGAAAGTTTGGGAAAGAGAACAAAACTTTTACAGTAGCAGATCGCTCTTGAACATGACACTTCACTCCATCATCGTGACTGTTTGGGTTGGGTAATCTTCTTGATGGTTCATTCATACCTTCACTTTGGTTTTGGGTCAATGCTGCCAAATCATCTCACTGTCGCCGATATGTTCAAGAGAAGTTATCCAGTGAATACTCATCCTTCTGCAATACTCATAAACCTTCATTCGCATCTCATTCTTGAACAATTCTATATCAAGTCACATTTTGTCTCCGAAATCAGTAACTCCCATTTAACGATAAAGTGACTTCCTGCCGAAATCAAATCATCATCCAGGAAGTTTACTTAGAAACACCATCTTCCAGTACCATGAGGCTTGTTACATTATCGACAAGATCCTCGCTTCCGGACTTTTGATTGAAAGATTTTGTTTGGCGTTCGACATCAAATAATCTATTCACGACTTACGAAATTTACTGCAGTACCTTGAGAACCATTAACATCAATGGTGGTTCTCTCACGTTTGTTAACAACTCACATCATTGGCTGGTAATCAAACGATGTCTTACCATGTTCGACTACAAATCATATATTCGCATGGCTAGACTTGTACCCGAACGATAGAGTGAATGAGATAAGAAGGCCCCGGATCTAGTTTCAACCATCCAGGCTTCAATTTTAGGATTGTTGTACACATCATCTGTACGGTGACCTTACATACAGATCGTCATCCAAACATGGGCCTATATCTGTAGGCATGTCTGTATTGGGCAACATTCCAATGTAGACGACTTTCTGCACTATGTACATGTTATTAGATAGTTTATGTGATGAGCATGGGAATGCCTCCCTCAGCAATTTGTGATCAAGAGGACATATCATGATGTAATGTATTGCAAGATTGATGCAGGTCGCCACTCCGCTTCAGTTCCATCCCATCACATCGTAAAGCATCTCATTCAAAAAATATTGTTATTATTTTGACTTCATGCTTCCCAATGACCTGGTCAAACTGGACATCATCCCAGGACCAATGAAATAGGGTCTATCATCCCCTATCGTTTTAGTTGCTACATGCCCTAAGACAAGAACAAACCAATCATGACTTCTATTGCATGGTTTCCAAGGTTTGAAGTATATGTTATATCACTTATGAGCTCACCAACACTGCCTCTCAAGGGACTAATTTCTTTTCATATGTAGTTACTTCCATTCAAGGGTGCTTTGCAAATCACTTCCTGACATTCAAGAGTGCGTTGGTCAAATGGGAGCAAAATTCTCATTGTTCCGAAATCTCCACATGGCTAGTGCCTTCTAGAAGAGTCCATATGTGTCAAACTTCGAATCCATGTGTCCATCTAACACCTCTGAGCTTGGGAACATGTCTTGCCTATTATTAGAAAGTCATTGATTGAGAAACTACCATCAGATGCCCTATAAATTGAGCACAGATCCTAGTGCTAGGGGGAAGAATTTTGGTAAAGAAATGATGTTGGATTCTCAATTGAGAGAGTGATAGGAGTGATATGATAATGGTGAGATGTAGATTGTGATGAGGCTAGGATGATGCTGGAGCTAGTAACATCAAATCGATCATTGGTTGTAACCTCCCCATTCTACTCATTAATAAAGATTGATGTTCATTTTCCCATATATGTATCTGTTTATGTTTCTATTTCTCATATGATGGATTCTTAACTGATATCTATGTTTCATGTTTAATCGATTTAACTGATTAATATAAATAGGCATCTGTATATTGAAATCTCTTTGCTGTTTAGTGTTTATACTTGCAGGAACTAGTCTGGCGATCTAAGCTGGATTGGAAGCTACAACAAGAGCGATAAAAGGAGAATAGGAAGTGCTTGAATCACATGTAGGTTCATATATCTTTTTGTGTGTCTATTTACTCTTACAGAAAGTGTCTGCAAAGTCTTTGATCTGTTGTTCTAAATGCATAGCACCACATTGAGGAATTTGATTTATCCGTAATTCATAATTCCGCATAACATCGACAATGATTCTTAGAGTGATCAGGTGATCGATAGTTGAATGATGCCTCTTAAAACCAACTTTCCCTTTATCTCTTTTACCATGAATTTCAAGCTAGGTAGTAATATTATTTTAAAAAATGAGCCCATAAAATTTGGCTAAAATGTGGGTGATCATGATAGTCTTATAGTTAGAGGGAATGTTTTTACCCCCACTTTTAAAGATAGGCATAATAAGGCTTTGTGTCGAAGGCTTAGGGAAGTCGTGTTTCGTCGCCAAATTGAGGAATTTTTGTATATGATGGATGAGGATAGACCTTCCCGTCTTGAAAATTTCAGCTTGGTAACCTTCAATATCCCTAGCTTTCCCATTAATGAGCTTCTTAATCCCAAACTCCACATCTTCTAAAGAAAATATATCATCCTCTATAGGAGTGTTTACGATAATTCCCATGGTGCCCAGGGAGTCATAAAGACTCTTAAGATAGATATCCCATTCTTTTAATGGGATCAAATTATCTTCTTTCATTTTACAGACAAGAATATCCCTCCAAAACTTTCTAGGCTCGACTTTAGAGAGGTGAAGGAGACATTCTTGCATCCTATTTATATAGCATAGTTTCTTCCTTTTGATAAGAGATTTGTACACACTTATTTTTTCAAGCTTAACAGTTTCATGAGGATCATCTCTAATCACTTTCCTAGCAATCTTATAATCCTTATCATACCAAGGGTTGGAAGTTCTATTGTTCTTTTTATATGATACCTCGGTAGAGAATTTGTTAATGGTAGTGGAGAGGGTTGTAGTAAAATTGTTGTAGATGTGATCAATGTTATCATTATATGTTAAGAGATCTAAATTATTTGTTAAATCAACTCATGTGGTGTAGAGCAGTCGGTGATGGGGTGCACTGTTAAGGCACTCCGTCTACAAGGCCACCGGTTCGAAACCCGTGGGTGATTAGGATTAGTCTAAACTACCAAAAAAATAAAAATAAAAATTTCTTTATTAAATCTTTTAAGAAAATATCCACTTTACTTTTGTCAAAGCGAGTGTGCCTTTGGCTCTCACCATTCTCTTGCATGTGGCAGGTGTGTATATCTAGATTTCGGGTTAAGGATAGAGGTTTGTGGTCATAATCAAGCTTGTGGTCATCTAGGAGGTCAAAATTAACAATATGGTTGAGAAGTTGCATATCATGTATCACATAGTCTACAACACTACTTCCAAGGCCATGAATACAAGTCATCTAGCTAGATGTAGGCCACTTATTAATCCCGGTACAAATAATCAAGTCTTGGGAACTGCAAAACTTGATAAGCTCGGTACCAAATAGGTTCTCGGTTAGGCCTTCAAAATTTCTTTTGAATTAATTGGCTAAGTCATAATCTTCATCAAGCCATAGGGGGTTAGGTTTAGTGTACTTAATAGAGTAACTTGGTTAGTAATGGTTCTAACATTGAAGTCCCTAGGTTAAAGGATGTTGTCTTCCTTCCTTAGAGTATTAATGTCTTGTTCTAAGATAATGAAGAAGCAATTTTTAACTTGGTTGTTTTTCTTATAAGAAAAAGAGTTAATAAGAACAAAATAACAAATTGATAGAAAATCCCATTAATGCTAGAGTAAGAAGTTTAAATCCAAATAATATAATATATTAATATTAATTTATGTAATAAGCACATTTTCATGTTTATATTTAAATAATATAATGCTATTTATATAATTTATAATTAAAATTTTAATACATATATATTTTAAATTAAATAATCTAATTTTAATTATTATTAAAAATTAATTATAAAAGTTTTAGTTAAGAAAAATCAAAATAAATTTAGCTTATAAAATTCATTATCCAAAAACATTGCTAATTGAAAAGTTTTCGAATACTACAACATCTGCGAACATGTCTTTTTTTAATTATTTTTTTTTAGAAGAAAAAAACGCTGTATATATTGATAGTATATATAACAGTACATGATCAACATTACATTCTTATCTGAGATACTAGAGAGTAAAAAGAAAGTCCAAATTCCCAATAACATACAAGAATACCCTTCAAGGAAGAAAAGATAAATCATGTCTAGAACTATCGCCAAAAAAGGAGTAAACCAAAAGTAAACTATGGAGGCTGCCAATCAATGAAAATCTGTCTTTGAAAGGCCATCGGCCACCCGATTTAATTCCCCGGTCTGCAATGCTCTAGCGTGACCAATGATATAATGTTTTATAATAATGATATAATGTTTTATACATTCTTTTTAATACATGTGAGATATTGCATATTTTACTAGATTTATTATGTGTTACAATTTGTCATTACCAATTATTTGTATATTTTATAATTAGCTACTTATATTAATGCGATGAGGGGAAAATAAAGAAATTTTATAATGAACTTTCAGTATTTCTGCATTTTTCCGTATCACAAAATGTATTATAATATAATTATGAAATAGTATTAATGATAATTATTATTATTTATCTATAGACAAATTTATTTCTCATTTTAATTACGCTGTAAAGTGTTCTTATTTGAAAACAACTTTCCTATTTGCTAGCTCTAACATTATACACCATTGATTTAGATGTTAGACGACTGAAACATTCTCAATCTTCAGATTAAAGATGGTTATAATTAATCATTTACATAGGAAAACAGTTTTAATCAGATGAAAATTTGACACAGTCCCATCAAACCAGTTGAAGTTACCTCGAGCGCCCAGAATTTCATTCTTGTCTTGCGCTCTGCTGGTTCAAAACCAAGCACATCTGCATTTATGACCTTCTTCTCAGTAATTTCTCCAACGGAACCAAGAATCAAGATACTTCATTTCATTGGTTTAGTTATCCGAAGTTGGAGTTTTAGATTGAAGCAGAGTTGGAGTTTTAGAATGACAATGGGGAGAGGAAATGTGAGAACTATGAATCTGAAAATGTTGATGTGGTTAACTGCACTGGTTTTTTTGGTCTCGCTATCATACTATATATATATATATATTTAAGTTTTGTAATATATATATTTTTAATTTCAATAATTACTGATTTTTATATCTAAATTAATTATTGTTTTTCATTATTTCCAGATCCTGGGACTCTAACTGACACTAAAGATATTTACGGTTGTGATGATAGCTTGACATGCGACCCTAACCACAACAATTGCCCTGCGAATAAGCCTAACTGTATATTTTAGCGTGATACTAATCTTTATGGGTGTTGTAATGGTAGAAAATTACTGTGAGAGCATTTGAGAGAAAGTTCCAAACAGAGGAGGCTATTATGAGTATATTTAGCCATTAATTAAACAAGAGCTGCAAGCACCGGTAGTCCCTGACGATTTCACAGGAGATTGAACAAGTTGGACACTGAACAAGTTGGAGACTGTGTAAGTTTGAATGAATTAATTTAATTTAAATCAAATTTGTTGTAATTGGAATGAATTGTGTTACTTAATGAATAGTATGCATAATCTTGATTTATGGTGCTTAAATGAGATTAGACTTTCTTGTTACATCTAAATGCTAAATTTTTAATCTTGATTTCTGGTATTTAGATGAAGTTGGTGGACTAAAAGTTTAATTACAGAAAATTTTAATGACGTACTCCTCTTTTTTTATCATCTTCATTATTAATTTCTTTGCTTTTCTTACATGTTATAGATTTCAGAATTTTATATGCACGCTATCAAATCCATTGTTGAGTGCTCTTAACGTCCATTAACTGTGATCTCCATTATTAATTCCTTTACTCTTCTTACAGATTATAGATTTTAGAATTTTATATGCAAACTATCAAATCTCACACGTTATAGATTTCAGAATTTATAAATTCATTGCTGACAACTGCTCTTAACGTCCATTAACTCTTAGCTTAGCATTGTGTCTTCATTAACGAGAATCTTTAGTGGTTTGTAATCTTGTCTTTGCCATGGGTAATGAGAATAATAGATTTTTGTTTTTGGATACTGCAATGTACACATATAGATTTACTAAAACTTTATAGAGTGCATAAGCTGCAATGAAGAAGCATGGAAAATATAAGAAAGCGTGGCCGTTACAAGTTACAATTTAATTCGCAGTTGTCCCAAAAGGTGCAAAAAGAGGCGGATAGGATTTTTAAATTGAAAAAATTGTACGTTAATTTTCATAATCAAGTAATAGCAATTAAGATATTAAATTTAAGGGTTTTTTTTAATTTTTTTATAAAGTTTATAATATGTAAATAATATGTAATTATATTAGAGTTTATTAAAAAACAGATTCTCAAATGTCATTGCAAGAGCATGCTCATTAACAAAACCATTGTGAAATGTCATTACAATAGCATGCTGGAACATTAAATAAGGGACACTCAAAATGCCAATGTCTTCTAAAAATCAACCAAAGTAAATTAATAATGTTATATTTTAAAGTAGTATAACTAATAGATGATATTTTAAAGTAGTATATGATAAATTAACATGTATGCCTATCGGTTCCCAGGCCAATGGTGAAGGTGTGGTATATGAACGAAATGGTGTAGTGTGGTATATGAGTGAAACTGGTGAGGAGGAGAGGTTTCCTCATCACAGCGAGTAGAGACAATACGTAATATGTTTCTATGAAGAAGCTCTGGTTGTTGGTAGTAAAGTGAGTATTTTGAACATTTATTAGATCCTATATATCCATGGTAAGGCAGAAGCAAAGCTAGAACCTCGATTTCATAAAAATCATGGGAGTGTGGTATATGAACGAAACGGTGGAAGTGCAATATATGAACGAAATTGACAAGGAGGAGAGGTTTCCTCGTCACTCCTAGAAGAAGCCCTGGTTGTTTATAGTAAACTGAAGAATATGAGCATTTATTAGATCCTATGTATCCATGGTAAGGCGGGAGAAAATCTAGAACCTTGATTGCATAAAAATCGAGAGAAACAAGGCCTTATAATATCATTGTTTGGATCTAGATGTGACAATCTCATCTTTCTGAATGAAAATGCCAACAATGGTTGAATGGTGGCCACTGGGAGCCTTTTTTTGGAGAATAAATTCCTCAAAGCTTGAATATGTTGTGGATTAATCCATCGAAGGTAAACACTGAGAGTCAGAAACTTGTGGATATCTTGACTGATTAAACAAATAACCAGTTAACCATCATCATGGAGCTCACTTATTCGTGATATCAACAAAAATATATTAGTATTTACTATCATAAACAACAAACATGAAATTTTATTGAGATGTCCACATTCATCAAGTGCTTTAGCTAAGCACTTGAGTCAAAAACTTGTGGGTATTTTCACTGATTGAGAAAATACTCCTGTAACCATTAGTTCACCTATTCGTGATATCAACAAAAATATATTAGTATTTACTCTCATGAATAACAAACATGAAAGTTTACTAAGACGTCCACATTCATCCATAATTAAATTCGATTCAACGTTATTTAAAAAATGGATTCTATAGATAAAAGTTCACATCCTCTTTGAGATGTGTTGACTATATTCCAAGTAGCTCACCCTTATCTTCTTTTGTTAGGCCAGGGCAATAGCTCAGCTCATCTACCCAAGAAATCTCAGGCAGCATGTCACTCTAGTGGTTCTCATGAAATTAAATGGTTCAAATATCCAACTGCAAAACCAAAAACCCATATAAGAAATCCACATTAAGATTAAAATTTTGTGACAATTTAAAAGCTAACATTTACATGATACACATTTAATCATACACTAATTTCTACTTTCATAGTACTATATGAATAATGATAAAATGACAAACACACAAGAAATTAGAATCATAAACTGCAATCCTCTGATTAAGTCATTAAAATCAAATTGTATTATAGTATTGTATTACAATCATTGTTATTAAGGAAAAACAATTCTTTCTTTGAAATAATTCTCCTCCTTCAATCTTCTAATTTTTTCCTTGAGATGTTTACATTTTAAGGCTTTTCATTGTTAATCGCCTCAGGAGCCTTGAGATCTCTTCTTCTAGATATGAGATCCTGCCTTCTATTTCCCTCAGTCTGTTGTTGATGTTTTCAGTTTCTGTAGTCTCATGTACAAGGTTGTCCAGTTCAAAATTAGATTTGGCTAATGCACTCACGCTTTCATTGCCGATATAATTCTCGTTATTCTTAACTTTTAAAACCTGTGGTTCATGATTGTCTATTCATAATCAAAGATGGTTAATGCCTTTACTCTTTCATTGTCCTGATCAAAATTATCCTCATTCTTAATTTTGTAAACTTATTGCTCACGATTGTCAACTGTAGATATTTCTGAATCAGGTGCAGAACAATCATGCACAATGATCACCTCTTGCAATCCTTCAGTGACATTGTCATTAGAAACAATTTGATCCTTTGCAAAAGGCAATTTTAGGAAACCATCACAAGACAAGGCATCCTATATTTTTATTATTAATTTTACTTCCAAAGTATGGAGAAATGATCACCTCTTGCAATCCTTCAGCGACATTCTCATTAGAAACAATTTGATCCTTTGCAAAAGGCGATTTTAGGAAACCATCACAAGACAAGGCATCCTATATTTTTATTATTAATTTTACTTCCAAAGTATGGAGAACTCGTAGTTTCAAATAAATATGTGATTTTGCTAGAACCATACTAGATTATAAGTTATTTATTATTACTTTCAGTACATATTGACACTTCCAAGTATATATAATATGTTTTGTTAAATATACATAATTAATAGTGTTTCTTTACCGATAAATTTTATGGTTAAAGGTAACTTGACTTTTTTTTTAATATATTTTTTGAAAAAAAAAATATATTTTTTTTTATATATTTTTTGAAATAAGTTTTTTTTCCCCTCCTCTTATGTCTAACCAATATAGATAATTAGTATTTTAAAATGTTTTACCTAAATTAAAAAAATGAAATTTCATTTCTAAAAAATAAAAATAAAAAACATTTATTTATTTAAAATATTTTTCTAATTATTACATTTTACATAACCACCATAGATAATTAGTATTTTAAAATTTTTACCTAAAATTTAAAAAAAATGAAATTTCATTTCTAAAAAATAAAAATAAAAAGCATTTATTTATTTACAATATTTTCCTAATTATTACATTTTACATAATATTCTAAATAAATAAATATATATATATATATATATATATATATATATATATATATATATATATATATATATATATATATATATATATTGGAAATAGATTTCTATTTCTATACTCTATGGTAAAATAAAAAGCATTTATTTATTTACAATATTTTCCTAATTATTACATTTTACATAATATTCTATTAAACTATATATATATTGACTGGAAATAGATTTCTATTTCTATACTCTATGGTAGAAGGGACTAATAAAATATGTAAAAAAAAAATCACCATGAAAATTTGTATCTATGAAAAATCTACCATAAATCTAAAATGAAAAATATACCATCCATCTAAGATGAAAAATCTACCATCTATTATCCATAAAAATTTGTAACTAAAAATTTGTATCCAATGAAAAATATACCATTGAGTATTTTATCTTACAGGTCAATACTAAATTTAATATTATTTTATTTTAAAAATTAAAACTAAAATTTTCTTACTCAATAAATCACCTCTTTAAACAGCTAGTCCCTTTAAAAAGAGGAAGCACCTCATGTTGAAAGACGGACGGTCAATAATATAATTGTTCAGAATAAAAAGGACGCATAGTAAAATGGAGCCACCATTTAAAATGTCAAATTTGTATCCATGAAAAAGCTACCATTGATTATTTTATCTTACTCGTAATATTAATATTAAATTTGAGATTATTTTATCTTAAAATTTAAGATTAAATTGTTTCTATTCAATAAATCACGTCTTTAAACAACTATCTCTTTAATTGTTCAAAATTTACCCACAAAAAAAGAGAGGACAAACAATAAAATAATGAAACAACCATTTAAAATGTCAAACTTGTATCCATGAAAAATCTACCAAACAACCATTTAAAATGTCAAATTTGTATCTATGAAAAATCTACCACATCTACCATTGATTATTTTATCTTACACATTAATACTAAATTTAAGATGATTTATTTTAAGACTAAAATTTTCCTACTCAGTAAATCACCTCTTCACCTCTTTAAGAGTTGGTCCCTTTAAAAAGGGAAAGCCCTTTAAAAATGAGAAAGGTGTTGAAAGACATACATTAATATAATTGTTCACATATTACCCAAAAAAATGAAAAACCGTGAGTAATATAATTGTTCACATATTGCCCACAAAAAAAAGATGGTAGTAAAATGAAGCCACCATTTAAAATGTCGAAAGTATCAAAATTGTTTTAAAAATAATAAATTAAAATGAGTCAAAGTTCAAATGAGTTCTAATGTTAGATAGAAGAATAATCTAGCCATTATTAAAATGTTATCAATAAAATTGTATAATTGAACATTCAAACATTCCTTGGGATAGTTTAATTTAACCCCTCCCCAGAAATTTTAAAACTATAACAAGATAAAAACTAATATTTATTAATTATACTTTTGTAAATCATATATGAGAAAAACTTTTGTAAATCATATACTAGAAAATTTGATTATATATATATAAATTAAATTAAATTAAATTGATATGTCTATAATAAAAAGGGATTAAAAAAATTAATATAAATTTAAATTAATTATAATAATCATTATTTTTGATGGGGTGTCATACATAAAGGATAAAGTGGTGGTGTGTTACGTGGCCCTAGGCCAAGTCATCAATTATTTTTTTTGGGTTAAATACTATAAAACTACGTTGTATCCTCATTTCAGGCCAATCAAATTGTGGATCAACGCGCTGATGGTAATGGATAACGATTATCGTATCCACGTTGTGGTGGTATTACTCAACGTCATTCCATGTTTAATGGTCTACTGGTGGGATTTCCCAACACAACAATTTCTGCACAGATTTTAGGCTCAGTGTTTTCTGCAAATGGAATTCCCCCGAAACAACAATTTCTGCACAGATTTTAGGCTCAGTGTTTACTGCAAAACAACTCCAGTAACGCAGATTTGGAGAGGTGTGCAACGTCCATGGAGGAACCTCTGAAAAATACGTGGAGCATTCGGTAACTTTTGTGCAGTAGACCAACATTGATTCCAACAGGGAATTTACAGCCGTCTTTGACTCCCGCAGAAATTGAAGACCGACGGGTGTAATTGGAATAGACGTTGCCATCAAAAGACAAGTGTAATTACAGGTGTCAAATTAGAATGAAAAGAGTAGACAAAATTTGAAGTGAATTGATTCAAAAAAAGACCTATCAGCCTTTAAAATAATTAAATGAATTATTTTATGTTTTTTATTTAATTAAATAAAAATTACACTCTACAAGTTGACTTGTATCATAATCACTTATTTCTCATGCCATGAGTCCCCGAATCCACTGAAAGGAAAGGTTATTTCCCTAAATAATCTGCAACAATGTTGTAACTTTTTGAAAGCTTTATTTTATGAGAAGGAAATCATGTCCTTTCTACAACGAAAGAAAGACTTATACCTATAACAATAACAATAATATTCTTTATGGAGCAATAATATTCTTTACCCTTACTTGTACTTACGGAAATAACACTAATAAGGGTAAGTAGAGGTTATACTTGTAAAGAAAAGACATTATTGATTTACCGTCTAATGTTGTTTCACCCATACCTTTTTCGTGGTAAGTTAGAAATTGCATGTTTATTGTAAGTTAGAAATTACATGTTCAAGTTTGATTGGTAAAAAATGAATTAGTGGCTCAAAATGATAATAAATGCTTATGATTTTGAAAAAAAAAATCACATTTATTCGTCCTACAGCTTCTGTAGGTTATAAAAAAACCAATTATACTAGTATTTCTTATGTTATTGATTATTTCAAAGTTCATTCTTAACATTCCATAAATATGTGCCAGAAAAACGTCTATGAATGTAGTGCATAATCAGACACCACTCTATGAAAGGAACAACCTCGGTATCTTATAAAAAAACCAATTATATTACTATTTTAGACACCACTCTATCAAAGGAACAACCTTGATAAGTTATAAAAAAACCAATTATACTAGTATTTTCTATGTTACTGCTTTACAACATTTCTTTTGCAACATATGGTGCAATTGCTAGTTTAAGGAAACTATAATATTTAAAATAATTTATTCATTATTTATATGGGTATTTTGTGATTCTTGCCAAATGTTTTTATTATATTCGGTAAATGCAGACTAACTCATAGCCATTATTCAAAGAAAACTACATCAACGTGAAATGAATAATTGGTCATGTATAAAGAGGAGGTAGACTTTCATTCCTACTTGATGTCTTTGGGTTTTGAGTCATTAATTTGTTCGTTACATCCAAAAAAGACAATCGAATAGTTAATGAGATGTGGTTTTAAGTCTTACTCCAAAATAAAAAAAGAAATTTTAACCTAAATAATATTCACAATAAAACAATTTTCATTTATGGCTATCCTTAAAACTACTTTAGATGTAGTCATGCCATTTTTAATAATATTTTATCTTATCCCATACATAAAACCAAATATTATTTCAATTATACTTCAACCTCCTACCAAATGGTTCAAGTTGCTTTAAGTGAAAGAAATGGAGCATTTCCTTCTCTTCATACTTAATAAAATCTAAATACATTAAAAATAACATTTCTATCCATTCATATCTAAATATATTAAAAAATAACATTTCTATCCATTTATAAGATGAGAGGTTTTTTTCCAACACTTAACAAGATAAAGCATAGACCTATATTGTTTGTTTACATATTATATTTCATGAAAACTAAACAAAATGATCAAAGGAAACCATGCGGAAGGATCAACAACTATTAGTATATAAGCCATTGAGATATATCATGACTTTTTGTCTAAGTTTGCGAACCCTCTATCTAAACCCATATTATATCAAGCAATTCACGAAAAAAATATAAGATACAATAGATTAAAAATCATTTAACTATTCAAATAATCCATTAGCTTTGACAAAGGATAAAGTAGTTGTAAGATATATTCCTTTAAATAAAAACATTCTTGTTTGTAGTTGTAGAATCTTCCAGATTAATTGCATCAATTTTTTAAGTGATTACATAAAAAATGAATGCGATTAATCTGGAAAATTCTACAAACAGCAATACAAATCGCAGAAACTTCAAATCAACAAAAACATTCTTCTTTATAATTTTACTATAATCCAAATACTATTCGTTCTATTTTGAATTGGCATGTTATATAATGAACAATGTAAATGATCCTTCATATTTAATGGATTCGTTTGGAATTATATAGTAACTTGTAATCAATCTTTCACAGTAACACAACCTTAGCTTCTTGTTGTTTTTGTTACAGTTATTTACTTAAATGATCCTTCATATTTAATTGATTAGTTTGGAATTATATAGTAACTTGTAATCAATCTTTCACAGTAACACAACCTTAGCTTCTTGTTGTTTTTGTTACAGTTATTTACTTTACCTTTTCCTTGTTAATTAAAAAAAATATCTCCTTTTATTTAACAACATAATTAAAAAAACCTTTTTAATAGTTTACAAATAAAAATCCAAATTAATACTAATCCAATCATTTTTTTTTAATTTTTTGAAATAAATAGGAGCAAGAAAGTCAAACTTAGAGTCTTACCGATAGGAGCACTTGAGAGAATCAAACTTAAAGTAGTTTAATTGTTAAATATTTTTATTTTTTATTTTTTATTTTTATTGATTTTTACTGAATTTTAAGTTTTAGTTTAAGTTTTAGTTATATAATTTGTAAAATTTAATATTAAGATTTCTCATACCATTTTTGCCTCGATATTTGTTTGGCAGCGTTTAAGTAATTGCTACTATATTCTCAATTGCTGCCATTACGCTCTCAGCTCCACACACCAAGTTAAGAATCTTGTTCATTAATTTTTGGTTCCTCCGAAAATTTTGAAGTTCCAAACCCTATACCAGGATATCAAGAAGCAAATTCTGCGGCTTCTGGTTAAATTTATCATATTCTGCCAATTTTGTCTTGATATTTGTTTGGCAGTGGTTAAGTATATGCTTCTATATTCTCATTTGTTGCCATTACGCGCTCAGCTCCACGGAATAAGTTAAGAATCTTGTTCATTAATTTTTGATTCATCGGAAAATTTTGAAGTCTCGAAAGCTTAGTTTAAAAAACTTAAGTTAAGAATCTTGTTCATTAATTTTTGATTCATCGGAAAATTTTGAAGTCTCAAAAGCTTAGTTTAAAAAACTTACAAATTAGCTAGTTTAAAATAAAATTTGTTAGAAATTTTTGAAAATTTGGATTTCAAACTTTTTTTTAAGGTATCATAAAAGTTCTTCAAAAGGTAACAAATTGTTGGGAAGCATTTCAGATCGAAGGAATTCTTATTTTGGTGGATTCCTCTCACTACTCCTCAGTCCTCCTCAAGCGAGCCGGTCACATTGCAAGCGAGCCGATCAACTAGCAAGAGAGTGTGTTATTTTCTTTAATTATTTCTGTTGCATTATGGTGTCTGCACACTCAGGTTGAAATGCCGTTTTTAGCATAATGTATTTTGATGGACTTGGAAGATTTCAGATTGCAGCGATATCAGTTTTATTTTTGTATCTATCGATAGATATCGGGGAGGATGTTGTACAAAATATGAACCAGATGGCCTTTTCAGGGTCGGTTTTGTGGGTAAAGACTGAACACAAACTATGGGCCTTAAACTTGTAACTAGGATGAAGAATGGGTTATTTTTTAAGATGTAATGATGCTTTACGATTAGAAATATGAACTGTTTGATAATAGCGTTTTTTTCATACTGAAAAAAGGTGCACAGGGTTGGCTATTAAGGACTCAACATTTATGGGCTAAAATGAACAAGCCACCTATAACTCACGTCTTCAGAGAAATGAATACTAGAGCCAATGGGTTATCCAAGAATGGCCTTGGTATGTGTTTTGGCATCATGCAGGTGAAACAATACATGAATGGTATATGTGTATGGGCCAATGATTTCTCTATCCCTTAACAATGGTCGCCGGGTACTTGGCTTGCTTCTTCATCTGTACCTGTTGTTTATGTGTTGCAATACAGGACCATGGCAGGTGGAGACAACTACAAGCGAGCCGGTTTTTGCTGTTAATGCCTTATCACGCTTCATATCCCAGTTCAGCCGGGATAAGCAGTTCAGTCTTATTTCTGCTTAGTAATTTTGATTATGCTTATTTTCGTTGCCATTTCTATATAATGCGAATATGGTTATATGGACTGATATGTAATGTGGATATGGTTATATGGGCTGATATGCCGTTTATAAAATCTGTTATATTTCTGCTTATGATTTGATACTATCTACATGATAATCTCAACCTGAACATTTGACAATGTTGTGGAATATGTACTATTTATACTGATAATAGACAGTGATTTTTTTCTTCTGAAAAAGAAGAAGAAGATATAGAGTCTATTTCCACTATTAAAAAAAAATCACACACTTCAACAATAATTTTTTTTCTTTCTTTTTTTACCAAATTTCAACAAAAACTAGAGTCCTTGTGACATGTATAAACAATGCCGTTCCAAATCCTGTACCAGGATATCAAGAAGCAAATTCTGCAGCTTCTAGTTAAATTTCTCATATTCTACCATTTTTGCCTCGATAATTGTTTGGCAATGGTTAAGTAAATGCTACTTTATTCTCAATCACTGCCATTACGGGCTCAACTCCACGGAATAAGTTAAGAATTTTGTTCATTAATTTTGTCTTCCTCGGTAAATTTTGAAGTTCCAAATCCTATACGAGGATATCAAGAAGCAAATTCCACGGCTTCTGGTTAAATTTCTCATATTCTACCATTTTTGCCTTGCCAATCATGTCCGGAAGCTATTGATTTCTACACGGTACAATTTGCAGGCAGAGTGCCCTGTCTGGGTGTGATCTTTAGATCCCCGAGGCTCTATCTCAGGGGATCTTTGAAGTATGAATCCAATATTGTTATGTGTTTTATTTTAGTGTTTCTCCAATTGCTGGGGGAGAGGCTTCTATTGTTGTGCAAGGACTAGTAGTAGTTATAGTATTGGTCCCACACATCCATCAAACAAAAATGATAAACTCACTAAAATATGCACAGAAAAATATTTGATATTAAGTTATATAAGTTATATAAATATGTCCAAAATGGGCCTAGTTTTTTATTAGACCAACAACTGTCATACACCAAGTTTTAACATCATAAGTTGAAAAGACCTATTGTTTCAAGTACCTCCAGTTCTGAATTACCAACTAAGGCAAAATGCACTACAAAATATTACAATGCTTTCCATCCAAAAGTACAGTTATCCCATCAAAAAGTCACCTATTGATTTTGCATTGGGGCAATAGATCCCATTGCTAAGTAACAACTGCACAAGGACTGGGTAACACCTGCACAAAAATAGGTGAAATGTGTGTCAGCCATATGTACATGTATGTTTAACCATCCAGCCTATTAAATACATTAAATGACACCATTCAATTAAGGAAATAGTTCACTTAACCTTTCATTTCAAGAATTAAAAACAATAGCCCTAGAATTACAGGAATTAAATTCAGGAAAGCATTTCAATTCAGGAATTAAATTCAGGAAAGCACAAGGATCAACCATGAAAGCTTATCAACCATTGAATCATGTACAAATCAATCCACAACACAGAATTAAATTTGGGAGATGGCAATCCATGCCAATCTTCCCTACCAATTAAATTCTAGATCATAAAACTATAAAACATCAACCCTTACTGCATTTGAAGCATTCATCATACTCTTAAGCTACTACTGACATACATTTAGAGTTTTCAGACAGTGTTCCATTCATTTTGTAGACATACAATCATTTTCAGAAAGTGAGTTTTCAGACAGTGAGTTTCCATTTCGCAGACATACAATCATTTTCAGACAATGTTCCAGATATACAGACAGAGTGTGCTCAGTGTTACATTCCAGACAAAGTGTGTGCACAGTGTTACATTCATTCTCTTCATCCAGACAGAGTGTGCTCAGTGTTACATTCCAGACAGAGTGTGTGCACATTGTCACATTCATTCTCTTCATCAGTTGCTGGAGCGTTGCTAGAGACATACAGGTATTTGGTTGTTCTTGAATAATGTTATTCATTATATTGAGTACTTTATCATTATTTTAGTTGAGAAACTATGTTAAGATTATAAGTAATGAGAGTTATGTTTATAAGAAAATCACGTAGATTAAAGAAGCTATGACTATTCAAACTAGCTTACTAAGACACTCCAAATTAGCTACTCCAAATTTCAAGTTGGAATTTTTCTAAACCTTTAAGTTTAGTATTGAGTTAAATCTTTCAAGAAATTGTTCCAACACACAGTCCCCTAAGAACAATGCCCTTCAAAATTGATAAGAACAGAAAGCTACTAACTACATAGGAACAGTGCTTGCGTGCCATTGAACCCACTGTATAAGGTGTCGTTGTTTTAACAAAAATGGGAAGCAAATCGGGCAGAGGGTTTTCCTAAGAAAAACAAAGGATTCTGAGTTGGGCGTTGAAATTTGAGGCAGATTGGCACAATACATCAATTTGTGTGGAGCAAATGTAGTTGTCAGCGTTCAGGCTTTAGAGGCATAGGAGGCAATATAATACAATATCAATTTTTAAGCTTAAAATCTAGTTGCTTACATTATAAATGTAGTTGCCTTATTTAGGCTTTAGAGGCATAGGAGGAAATAGAATACAATATCAATTTTTAAGCTTAAAATCTAGTTGCCTACAGTATAAATGTAGTTGCCTCCTCCTTTTGTTGTGCTTATTAACTAGATTTGGATATTGACTTTATACTGTATTCTAAATTGATTTTATCTTAAGCTATGAGTGTTCTAACTAGCTTACCAAGACACTCCAAATTAGCTACTCCAAATTTCAAGTTGGAATTTTTCTAAACCTTTAAGTTTAGTATTGAATAAAATCTTTCAAGAAATATTTCCAACACATAGTCCCCTAAGAACAGTGCCCTTCAAAATTTATAAGAACAACAACCTACTAACTACATAGGAACAATGCCTGCGTGCCATTGAACCCACCGTATAAGCCGTCGTTGTTTTAACAAAAATGGAAAGCAAATCGGGCAAAGGGTTTTCCTAAGAAAGACAAAGGATTCTGAGTTGGGTGTTGAAAGCTGAGGCATATTGGCACAGTACATCAATTTGTGTGGAGCAAATGTAGTTGCCAGAATTAAAGCTTTAGAGGCATAAGAGGCAATAGAATACAGTATCAATTTTAAGCTTAAAATCTAGTTGCCTACAATATAAATGTAGTTGCCTCGTTTAGGCTTTAGAGGCATAGGAGGCAATAGAATACCGTATCAATTTTTAAGCTTAAAATCTAGTTTCCTACAGTATAAATGTAGTTGCCTCCTCCTTTTGTTGTGCTTATTAACTAGATTTGGATATCGACTTTATATTGAGTAAAATCTTTCAAGTAATAGTTCCAGCACACAGTCCATGTCCGAAGATAAGTCCTTGCTAAAACAGGCACTTACTGATTTTTGAAAAGTCCATGTAGCTAACAACCATGTAGGTATCACATATCTTTCTCATGCTGATATTACAAGCCATACATAATTGAAATACAATATAATGAAAATTAATTCACAATAACAATGTAATTCAAATTCCAATGTTCAGGTAAACCAGGTCTATTCCACTTCAATGCCAATTAATTCACAACAAACAACTGAAGATTTCATGTTGTTAGCAGTAATATTGGAATTTATACATAATTATAGTTTTCTCTATACAATTGTGCTATAATACTTATCAAATTTCTTACCCATGTTGGAAATTGCAGGTTGTTGTAGCCATGCCAAGAGCTTCTATTGCAGATCGGATAAGGAACAGGAGGCGAGGGAGAAGGGGGTCCCAATTGCAGAGATGTTCATCAGATGAGGATGTCAATGCTCCCAATGCTCCCAACAATGTAGTTGAAAAGGGCCCTGTGGTAGCAGATCATCCTAGCCCAGCATTAGCCATGGAGCCACCTTCAATCACAGTACAAGGCGCAAGTTCAACAAAGAAAATCAGTGCCATCAGAGGCTGGACAAAGCAAGACATGCTCGATGCAATTGATGACATTGAGTTTAAGGGATGTTCAATCCATGCATCTGCAAAAAAACATGGTATTGTTGCCTCTAACATATATTATTAGATAAATGGGTTGACTAATACAAAGCGTAGAGGGCCTGTTACAGTTATGACTGAAGAGGAGGAGGATGAGGTGGTCGAGTGGTGTAAGGAGATGGCCCAATTGGGACATGGGTTAGAGCTTATACAACTTAAATCCACTGTAGCTCAAATATGTCAAGGGAGGCCAAACCCCTTTAAAGATGGTTTTCTTGGTAAGTCATGGTGAAGTGGGTTTAAAAAGAGGCATCCAGACCTTGTGTTATGTACAGTGGAGGGCCTTGACAGAGACCGGGCTTTAAATCTATGCCCTGCAATTGTTTCCAAGTTCTATAACACTCTTTCTGCTGCATATGACCAACACTCATATGCCCCAGAACATATATGGAACTGTGATGAAACATGCTTACAGGCAGGAAGAAATTGTGGTATGCAGGTAATTGCCAAGAGAGGGAGTAGAAATGTGCCTAAGATATTGCCTAAGAGCAGGGAGTGGATCGCAATTCTTGCATGTGTCAATGCAATTAGTTCATCAATACTAGGGTTGTATCTATTTAAAGGTAAAACTCAACTAAAAAATTATATACAGAACTGTGAACCAGGGGCATGCATGGATGACAAAGGAATTGTTCCTGAATTGGCTTTGCCACTTTGCTGCTTCTATACCGGGTGGTGTCTTGCCTGAAAATAGGCACTTATCGATTTTAGATGGCCATGGAAGCCACATGGCTGTGCAGACAATCGAGGAGACCAATAAGTTGGGCATTGACCTGTTAACATTGTCGTCTCATACCACTCACAGATTGCAGCCCCTTGATGTGAGCATGTTTGGGCCTTTCAAGAACTATTTCAAGGTCGAGCAAGCTTCATGGATGGCAAAGGATCCAGGGGTAGAAGTAAAGAGGTTTGAGCTAGCTGAGCTTGCAAGTAAAGCATTTAAAAGGGCTCTCACACCTTCTAATATCAAGGTTGGATTTAGGAGGACTGGTATATGGCCACTCAATTTTGATGCTCTTATGCATGACACCAATTGTAGCCAAGAATTTGAAGTGGAAGGTCAAGAAGCAGAGAACTTAGAAGAGCATGTTGGTGCCCAAGAAGATGTAGCTACTGCTGAAGGTATAATGTCCCTTTTTGAAGGGTTGTTATATGGTGGTGATGATGCTGAGCATGTCAGTGAGACACAGTTCAGTCATGAACCAACTAATAATATCAATGAGGTTGTGACACCCACTGATGTAGTTGACAATGAGTAATTGACCATGCCAACCCAAGTAACTGCACCATCATGGCTGGCAGAGGTCGTGATGAATATCACTGGAAATAATGTATCTACCACCAATGAGGATGAAAGCATGGACATGCCTTCACAACCATCAGGGTTGAACACCGAACTTGTTCATTATTTTGTGGACAATGGATCACTGGAAGAGGAGCCTATTCAGCATGAAGTACCTAAAGAAGACAACAACGGGGGCCAATCAGTTGTCCTAGAAGATGAAATCCAAGTGCCAGGTCTGGAGGAGCATGGGAAAACATAAAAGCAGAGATTACTTGGTGCATTCCTAAAACTACCAGTGGAGAGAGTGAAGGCCTCATCAAGGAACTCAACACCAGATTATCTTCGTTTAGGGAGGAGTTCACAATTGCTCATATTTGAAGATTATATGAATTTAATGTTCGAGTCTGAACGTAAAAAGAATGAAATTCAGGAAGCTAAAAAGAGAAAGAAGGAGCTAGCCAATGAAAAGAGGGCTGCAAGGATTGCAACAGCACAAGCTCGAGCAAAGGAAAGGTTGGAAAGACAAAAAGCAAGGGAAGATAAGGAACATCAAAAGAAATTGGCAAGGAAAGAGAGAGAGGCAAGAAAGGTTCAACAAGAGTTGGAAAAAGGAGGAGGGGTGACAAGCAGAGAAGACCATGGTTCAAGCCAATTTGAGGCAAGTAGGTTGATGTCTAACACGCTGGACCACATTGTAGAGCAGACACCATCATTCAAAGACCTGATTAAAATCTAAGTCCCCAGCTATCAGGCAGGGGTTAGGCCCACCTCTTATACCCATACCAGTGTAGGTTTGAATCCTAACTGTGCTTATATGACACCTGTAGTCAGTGCCGGGGTTAGTAACACAAGTGGACACTTGGGCTACTCAGTCCCACCATGGCTACATGGAGAAAATTGGATTCAACCATATGCCAAGATTCAGGCACATCCTAATCATCCAATGTTGGGTAGTCCACCATACTTGGGTAAGGAAGTCAACTCAACAATTTTGGGCAATGCAGGAAATGGAAGCCATCAAGCATAGGGGTGCCATGACTTAATTTTTGTAACCACAAGACACTATGATTTTGGTAAGGATCAAATAGATTTGCTAATGATAGCATCCATGGATGTTTGGGAAGCTACAAATAGTTTCAAATTAGTATGTATAAAACAATGTCTAAATCCTACAAGTTTTTTAATCTGTTGAAGTTATAGCCTTAGCCTATATCAGATTTTTTATGAAGTTATATATCAAACAGTTTATAATTCCTATATATCAAACAGTTTCTAAATCATACAAGTTTTTTAATCTGTTGAAGTTATAGCCTTAGCCTATATCAGATTTTTTATGAAGTTATATATCAAACACTTCTAATTCCTACATATCAAATAGTTTCTAATTCCTACAAGTTTTTTAATCTTTTGAAGTTATAGCCTAGCCTATATCCGATTTTTTATGAAGTTATATATCAAACACTTTCTAATTCCTACATATCAAACAATTTCTAATTTCTACAAGTTTGTTAATCTGTTGAAGTTATAGCCTCAGCCTATATCGGATTTTTAATGAAGTTATATATCAAACACTTTCTAATTCTTGTATATCAAACACCTATATATCAAACAGTTTCTAATTCCTACAAGTTTGTTAATCTGTTGGAGTTATAGCCTTAGCCTCAGTGTCTAACTTGCTCACTTGCAAAGGCATAATACCAATCATCAATGACACCATTAAAACAAGTGATAGTTGGTGCCATCATTTTTGTTACTTAGAGTGACAAGACAACCCACATTCATCAATAGAAGCCAGTAATAATCTTTATGAATAGTGATTAAGAACAGAGTTATGATAAATTTTTCATCTAAACAAACTATCCCTTGAACATTACATGCTCTTTAATGAACATAAATAGATACCAATAATCATGTTAAATTATCAACACGGGGAACAAACAAGCAGTCTTATATAACGAAATTGTGTGAGGGAATCAGATAAAATAAATAATGCTAACAAATTATAATTAATCAGATCAGTGGGCAACAAACCTGTATCATCAAAATTCATTGCAAACTTCATGAATAAAAATCACTCAATAAAAAGGAGTTGAAAATTACTTGCTAACTTCATCAATAAAAATCACTGAATAAAGGAGGAGACTATGAACAAAGAAACTGAATTCATAAGCAAAAAATTTCTATGACACCAAATTCCAACTTGGATTTTGGCCCATTGCCCCACTCTGAAAATGTGTCTTGCAATGAGAACATCCCTGATTGAGTGATCCTACCTATTAATTGGTTAAAAAGAAGTGGAATATAAAAATCATAACTGCAAACTAATGATACCCTGAACAATCAACAGAGGGTGTGAACAAAGAAATTGAATTCATAATTGAATTCAACATTATTAACAACACAACCTGATTTCATCTAAACAAACTATCCCTTGAACATTACATGCTCTTTAATGAACAAAAATAGATACCAATAATCTCGTTAAATAACAAGTATATCAACACGGGGAGCAAACCAACAGTGTTATATAACGAAATTGTGTGAGGGAATCAGATAAAATAAATAATGCTAACAAATTCTAATTAATCAGATCAGTGGGAAACAAACTTGTATCATTAAAATTCATTGCAAACTTCATCAATAAAAATCACTCAATAAAAAGGAGGTGAAAATTACTTGCTAACTTCATCAATAAAAATTATTGAATAAAGGAGGAGACTCTGAACAAAGAAACTGAATTCATAAGCAAAAATGGTCTATCACACCAAATTCCAACTTGGATTTTGGCCCATTGCCCCACTCTGAAAATGTGTCTTGCAATGAGAACAACCCTCATTGAATGATCTTACCTCTTAATTGATTAAAAAGAAGTGGAATATAAAAATCATAACTGCAAACCAATGATACCCTGAACAATCAATAGAGGGTGTGAACAAAGAAAATGAATTCATAATTGAATTCAACATTATTAACAACACAACCTGATTGCATCTAAACAAACTATCCCTTGAACATTACATGCTCTTTAATGAACAGAAACATATACCAATAATCATGTTAAATAACAAGTATATCAGCACGGGGAGTAAACCAACAGTCTTATATAACGAAATTGTGTGAGGGAATCAGATAAAATAAATAATGCTAACAAATTCTAATTAATCAGATCAGTGGGCAACAAACCTATATCATCAAAATTCATTGCAAACTTCATCAATCAAAATCACTCAATAAAAAGGAGGTGAAAATTACTTGCTAACTTCATCAATAAAAATCACTGAATAAAGGAGGAGACTCTGAACAAATAAACTGAATTCATAAGCTAAAAAGGTCTATGACACCAAATTCCAACTTGGATTTTGGCCCATTGCCCCACTCTGAAAATGTGTCTTGTAATGAGAACAACCCTAATTGAATGATCCTACCTCTTAATTGATTAGAAAGAAGTGGAATATAAAAATCATAACTGCAAACCAATGATACCCTGAACAATCAATAGAGGATGTGAACAAAGAAATTGAATTCATAATTGAATTCAACATTATTAACAACACAATATGAGAATTTAGACAACATTATTAACAACACAATATGAGAAGATGTCATGAAATTAATTGAAAACATGTACAGAAACATACTCAGCTCTGTGGTGGTTATACCAATATTTAAACATCAAAATATCAATTCACAGAAAACCATAAACCTTAAACCCTATATGTCAATTTACACTGATTGCTTTTAATTAACACAAAAACCCTACCCTAAACCTCAATATTACTAACAGAGTATGATAAAATGACATAAACCCTAAATCCCATATCTCAATTTATGACAGTATGAGAAAATGCCACCATTATTAACAACACATTATGAGAAAATGTCATGAAATTAATTGAAAACATGTACATAATATAAAACATTATTAACATACTCGGCTTTGTGGTGGTTATACCTCGGCTCTGTGGTGCTTATACCAATATTTAAACATCAAAATATCAATTTAAAGAACACCATAAACCCTAAACCCTATATCTCAATTTACACAAATTTCTTTTAATTAACAGAAAAACCCTACCCTAAACCTCAACATTACTAACACAGTATGAGAAAATGACATAAACCCTAAACCCTGTATCTCAATTTATAGAGATTCCTTCTAATTAACACAAAAAAACCCTCCCCCTAAACCTCAACATTACCAACACAGTATGAGAACACATGTACAAAATATAAAACAGTTATACCTTGGCTCTCAGCTCTGTGGTGGATAAAAATATTTAAACATTTATAGAAAAACCATACAATTTACTTTAAACATTTACAGAAAACCAAAAACCCTAAACCCAAAATCTCAATTTACACAAATTATTTTAATTAACACAAAAAACCAGACAATTTACTTTAAACATTTACAGAAAACCATAAATCCTAAACCCAGAATCTCAATTTACACATATTATTTTAATTAACACAAAAACCAGACAATTTACTTTAAACATTTACATAAAACCATAAACCCTAAACTCAGAATCTCAATTTACACAGATTCTTTTAATTAACACAAAAAATCAAAAAATTACCAATAAAATCAGAATATTGGTTTAAACGTTTACAAAACCATAAACCCTAAACCCTATATCTCAATTTATTCAGATTCTTTTAATTAACACAAAAAACCAGACAAACAATTTACAGAAAACCCAAGTGTTTAAAAACACAGTAAAACACAGTAAAGAAGCTCAACAGAGAACATATCCTTCGGGTTAAATGTGTTTACAAACACATACATATGACTGGTAGGACAGAGTCCTACCTTAAGATTTCTCTCCTCGAATTCCTCTCCCTCCTGGCCTTCCTCCTTGCCAACTGCATTGTCCTCCTTGCCTTGCCAGCCAACTGCATTGTCCTTGGATTCTCCATTGACCTGCAAACAATGCAAAAACCCAATCATTCAGAGAGCACAAACATTAAAAAAAATGAAAAAACACTAAAAAAAAGTAAAACCAACAGGGAAACGCACCTGAAAGCACAATTCACAACATCTAGAGCTGAAAAACGCACCTAAAAACACAATTCGGAGCATACAGACCTGTAAGCCACGCAACGCCGAACGTAGGTAAAACCATCACAGAGCCGAGGTAAAAACACCACAGAGCCGAGGTATGACCACCACAGATCCGAGGTATGACCACCACCACCACAGAGCCGAGTAAAACCACCACAGAGTCGAGTTAAAACCACCACAGGGCCAAGCCGAGTAAAACCACCACAGAGCTGAATAAACCACCACAGAGTCGAGTTAAAACCATCGCAAGGCCAAGCCAAGTAAAACCACCACAGAGTTGAATAAACCACCAAAGAGCCGAGGTAAAACCACCACAGGGCCGAGATATGACCACCACAGAGCCGAGGTATGACCACCACAGAGCTGAGTCAAACGACCACAAAGCCGAGGGATGACCACCACAGAGCCAAGGTATGATGACGACAGAGCTGAGGTATGACCACCACAGAGCCAAGTATAACCACCACAGAGCCGATTAAAACCACCACAGAGCCGATTATAACAATGACAGAGCCGAGGTATAACAACAATAGAGTCGAGTATAAGCAACACAGAGTTGAGCATAGCCACCAAAGAGACGAGGTATAACCACACAAAGCCGAGGTATAACCACCACAGTGCCGAGGTATAACCACCATAGAGCTGAGGTTTAACGAACACAGAGCCGAGGCATAACAACCACAGAGCCAAGGGAATGAAAGATTTTTATGTCGCCGCGATCGAACTAGGACCAGGAGAGCTCAAGCCAGGAGGGCATAGGCGCCATGAGGAAGGATGAAGTGTGCAGAGGGCGGTGGCGGAGGTGTCAGGCATCGATGCTCCTCTGCGCAACAGTTGGAGCTAGAAATGAACAACAAGCAGACCCAAAGCAAAAAACGAAGCTTCATGGAGAAGCCTCCGTTAAATGGCAGGAGACGACCAGTGGAGAAGGTTGATGACCGGTTTGACCGGTGGATAATACCCGCCACACGCTTGCCCACGTACTTGACACTTGTTGTACATTATGTGGCTTGTTCCTACGTGGCATGGGGGCCAGTCATTGCTGAAGTGTCCAATGACTGACCCCCCTCCCCTATCACATTTAACTGCAAATGTCAAAGATGTATGTTATCCTTTACTTTATTCACAAGACTGTTTACAACATGTGCATGCAAAAGCCTCCACATGGTTATTCACGACAACTCTATGGTTGACGAGGGGACTTCGGGGGGACTTTTAAAGAGTAACTGGTTCAATTGTGAGTTATTTCCTGTTCTCTCTCATGATTATTTCATTTATTTCATGATGTCTCTAATTTTTATTTTTATTTTTAATTTTAATTTTTAATTTTTTATTTTTTTCGAGTTGTCTTAGTGCCATTTTTTTAAGGTTTTTCTAGTGTATTTTTCCAATCTAATTTCTAAAATTTTGTAGGAATTCATTGAGATGAGTAACCTTGCACAATTAAAGTGCCCTAATGATTTTTTAGGGCGTTGAATCCATATATACAGTAAAAAAAACAGTTTACTCCAAAAAGTGGACAACTCTTTTTTTTTATAACTTTGATCAGGAATGTTTCCACCTTTTTAATCATGGATTTTTCCCTTGTTCCAATTCCAGTGTGCTACAAAATATCCTATTTGTGACAATTGGTTTAAATGTTAACTAGTTGTTATGTTATTTAATTTTAAGTGACTAAACATTTATATTCTTGAGAAAATGATTATCTGATAAACAAAAATAAATTATGTTTTTCTTTGCAAAAATAAATTTATTAATGGAATAGTGGTTCCATAAAAAGTTAAAAGACTGATGGTAAAAGCATTCCAAGAACTGAGAAGTGGTTGAACAGAAAATAGTTGAAGACAATTACCTTTCCTCTAGGGATAAAGAGTGCATCCCACTGAGGATGGGGGGTTCTGTTCTGTTAATGAAGAGGGAGAGAGTGGAGTATTCCTGACCAGGTTGTGACTAGTGGAAAACACTCAACATTCTCCGTTTCTATGAAAGAAGAAGTACTGGGCCAAGGGCCTTGAGGTCTCTTCTGGAAACATTTTGTCATCCTACTGGACTCGGAATGGAGCACGGGGGGAGATGAGGACGTAATTGCCTCACTCATGGTAGGGTGGACAACATCAACAAGTATGAAAAACAAATAAGTACCCATTTACTGGAAAACTAGGCACTGATTATGTATCTAGCTATTGGTAAATTCTTGTTACAGTCTGGGATTATTTAATGATGAAACCAAATAATTCTTCATGCTAAAGTGTAGAAATGTGTTTTAATTATGTTTCTTTCAATGAACAGTGGAATTCAAATAAACCAGTCATTATTTAAAACTATGCAAGAACTGGTTTATGTTCTTAAACAATAAAAGAATTTGTGTTTTTCTGAAAATAGATGAAAATAGTTAGAGCTATTGCTCTAAGCATGATAACACAGGAAACTGTTAACTCTGAGTTAGAGTCGAATCCCCAATCCCTGAGTTTTTAGTTAACTGTAATTCTATGATAAACAAGGACAAAATGGTTCGGACATCTCAATAAAATGAAAGGAGTAAATTCTGTACCTTACCATTTAAATGATGTAATGCTACTACAAACTGTAGAATAAGTGAAGGAAAAAGGAACATCAATGAATTGCATGCATAGTAAACCCTGAATCGGTATATAACATGTAAAACAAGATTTACAGTGACGACGAGTAAACCAACCAAGCAAAGAAGATACCAAGATACTACTGGAATCAAGAAAATCCATTTCGAACCATATTTTCAAATCGAACACAAACTTTATACACATGCATGGAAATGTAGAAAACATTATTTTTATTGATTCCTGAATATACTAGAAAATGTGCAAACTATTTCAACGATAATAATGAGCAGTAGTTATTCGAACCGCGAATACCCGAAACAGTAAACACATATGTAGAAAGTAAGATATTTTATAATACTTGAAGCCTAATGTAAACCACAAACTGACTGAGTTCGGAGGGTTACCCTCTTATAAGTTAGGACCATAGAATATAATGTATCTTCATAACAAAAAGACTAAGTAAAAATTCAAGACAGAGTCACAAATTTGAAGCTGTCCACGAGCAGTGCAAAGCCCCTCGTAATGCAGGAAATAGAAACGTAATATATTGGCATGCAAGCCTGAAAATTCTATTTTAAATCTCACGGTGCCGGGAGCATCTCAGAAGGCAAGCTAAAGGCCCTCTGCTAACAAGACCTACAAATCATACAACAAAGATGGAGTACCTGAAGGGAAAGAGATTCGCGAGGGAACCAACCTTCTGTAGCAAGAAATTGAAGAAAAATGACGTCAGGGGATGAGCCAAGCCGTTACCTGCACAAGAGAACCGTAGTAAACATTAGTGATCACTGATAAGTCATGCTGATAAACTAGCGACAAAGAATAAATAAAGATAAAGGCGGAGGCATAAGCCCTTTACCTGAAAAATGAAATTTCCTCTGCCAGCTCGAAGGGAGAAACATTTTGAATAGAACCACGGGAGGACATTGGTCCTCGTAACTGGAGGAAAATGTATGTAAATTTAAGATAAATGAATAACTCTTAACTTTCCTCAGCTCACCTCAGGAATCAAGGAAGGAGCATGCAGGAGAACCAAACTCCGCGTTAACACCAAGAGTGGGCACAATCCTATCAAGATGAGACACTGTCACCATGCCATGTTAAACCCAAAATAATGCAGATAAACCGAATAAAAAAAAAATGACGACGTAAAAAAAAGAAGAAGCTTGCAAAGCCTATATAACCAGAAAAGCGACCCTATCTAGATCAGCATGAGCATTATACAACAAAGTATCATGTTACCCGTGGAATCGAACCCTGAGAGGCCAAGTGGAGTCGAAGGGAACCAGGGTAATCCAGTCGACGGCGATGGGCCGAAGGGCTGCAGAGCAAATGCGACGAGGAGCCAACAACAATGACGGAAGACAGTTAGGGTTTGGGGAGGTCTATACCCTAAACGGGTACTCCACCAATCTCTACTGTCGATCTCACACATTGAAATCCAACGAAGGTCACCTCGTACATCTGTCGACCGATGGGAATGTTTGTAAATTGTTATTAAATTCCAAAGGATTACAAATTAGATCCCCAATCAACCTTTTCACTATGAATTATTGAAAATAAGATTATCATAATGTTAACTGTAAGACTTCTGTCCTTACGTAGTAAAACCGTAGATAATGTGTACTTTGAATAATTAAATGTGGAACTTAGTCAAGATTTAATTATGTTGCCAGGTGATCCAGGTGGATATTGGTGGCCACCCACCTATTCCATTTGGACTAGCACCATCAACTCTTGCAGCTCTTCACATTCAACACAACTTACTATTTTTAGCAGGTTTTTGGGTCCTCCACTCCCGGAGCCGTTTTGGGGCATTAGTAATCCAGATGCATATTGGTGGCCACCCACCAAGTCCATTTGAACCCCCACCATCTGTTCTTTCAATTTTCAAGTTGCAACAAAACTTACTATTTTTAGCAGTTTTTTGGGTCTTGAACTTCCGGAGCTGTTTTGAAGCCCTAAACGATGTTTTTTGGGAAAAATAAGAGCAACATAGGTCCATGGACCGATGTTTCTCATTCAAAAGTTGTACTCCTCGAATAGATCTTTCTAACGAGCTATTGAGCGCGTCAAACGGAGATCAGATGCCAAAGTTACGCCCCTGGGAAGTTGAACCACCAATTTACCCAAACGGGCGCCCACAGTTTTGGAGCCTCTTCTCCTACGGCTAGGTTTTTGGAAGTTTCAGATTCTACATTGTTTCTCAACAATAAATAGGCCCTAGAGCCTCATTGTAACACAGTTCAGAGGTCTGTAGCCATCACATCTCTTCTTAGAGATTCGCTACCAGCACCCTACCTATTTTATTTCCATTATGCTTGTAAGCATATTTCTGTTATTTGATATTAATGAAATGAAGCATTATTTCCACTGCATCTCTATGTTCATGGTTATTTCTGTATTCTGTTGCGTTCCTGCATAAATTTGGATCAGTGGTATCAGAGCGGGTATGCTCTTTCTTTGTTTTCCTTTGCATGTCCCCAACGCGGTCAGGGTATAAGGAGTTAGGGCTCGATCTGGTTGAACCCTTGCAAGATCAGCCTCGCAAACCCCGACGACCTCCCATGGTGGAAGAAAAGAAAGACGAGGGAGCAGGAGATCCTATCAAAACACTACTCGAGAAGGCCCTCGAGAAACAAAGGAACGCGATGATGGATAACTTTGCTCAAATCCTTCAACGATTGCCCACATATGGCGCATCTGCATCCAACAACCACTCTGGAGGCGCCACTCCATTCAAGGTATAGGTAAACTTTGACATTCCTATATTTGAAGGAAAAATAGATGCAGACGTTGTAGACAGATGGTTAAATTTTCTGGAAGGGTATTTCTCGGTCCATGACTTCTCTGACCGAGAAAAGATTATTTTTGCACTCCTCAAAGCTGCCCCCCATGTCAAAGACTGGTGGGAAACCTACCGTGAGCAAGAGGGCGAAGTGGAACCCTCTCTGTTCTCGGCCACACCCACTTGGAATTCGTTCCGAGACGGTATCAAGGAACAATATTACCCTGTGGGGAGCTATGAGGACAAATACATCCAATGGACCACGCTGCGGCAACAAAAGGATCAAGATGTGCACGAACTGACGAATCTGTTCCATACCCTACGCACAAAGTTGGGTATTAAATATTCAGAGAGACATTTGGTGCTCAAGTACCGTGGCTATCTGCACAAACACATTCAGGAGGAAATGGAGTTCCTCGACATTACATCGCTTGGCACGGCATATCGCTATGCCGCCAAGATCGAGCAGAAATTTAAGCAGAAGAAGCGAGACTTTGGATCTGCGAATCCGAAAGGTGCCCTCGAACCGAAGAACAAGGGGCAAGGCCAAAGCAATGCGACTCAGAACAACACCACAAATCCAAAGAAGGACACAGGGAAGTGGTGTGAATTTCATAACATCCCCACTCACAGCACAAATGAGTGTCGGGCCAAACAGTCTTTGGTGGTTGAACTAAAGGCACCCGAATCAGATGCATTTTCTGATCCTAAGTTAGACCCAGACAAAGGCAATGACAAAGGGAAGCAGATCATTGATGCGGATCCGAGTTCCATTGTTGCCACCACCAAGATCTAGAAGGAGGGTCCAGAGGATCCAGAGGAGGGGGAGCGCCTCTTCCAGTCGCAGATGTGGGTAAAGGGTTCTCCGCTGCAATTTCTCGTCGATAGCGGAAGCCAAAAGAACCTCATCTCAGCAGAGGTCGTGAAGCAGCTTGGCCTACCGACCATAGCCCACCCACAGTCGTATACCATCGGGTGGCTCCACCCAAGGAGAGATCTCCGCATTCGCCAGCAGTGTCGCCTTCCGTACAGTATCGAGCCATTCATGGATGAGGTATTGTGTGATGTTTCTCCTCTTGATGTAGCTGATGTATTATTGGGCCAACCATACTTATGGAGGCGACATGCTGTGTATGAGTCTAGGCCTCGTGCTGTTATTATTACTTTGGGAAATAACTTGTACAGGATACCGGAGGTAGTACCGCCTCCTGTCATCTCTTTGACTACTACAAAACAACGCAGTAAGATCGTTTCCCAAACCAGGAAATTCATTTTCCTTACGACTCACTCACAGGGAAAGAAGAATATTGTGGCCACAACCTTGAAACAGGGCTCCCTTGCACGGCTGCAGCAGATGGACAAATACGATGACAATTTCTCCTCGCTCATAGAGGTTCCTCTACACTGTCAGGACAAGCACTCCATTGATCTGACTCCCAACGCACCACCGCCTGATGTTGCCATACATCCTACAACTACACATATAGAATCCAAACATGTACTGTCTGAGGCTGATAAAGAAACCAAATTTACTAAATGCATCCAGCATGTCCACCCGCAGGTCCTTGACATCTTCAACACATCTAATACTCAGTTCAACAGAATTTGCCTCATCTCATGGAGGATCTCAACGCAATGGGGACCATTGCTTCCTAAGGAGGGAGGAATGATCCAGGTGGATATCGGTGGCCACCCACCTATTCCATTTGGACTAGCACCATCAACTCTTGCATCTCTTCACATTCAGCACAACTTACTATTTTTAGCAGGTTTTTGGGTCCTCCACTCCCGGAGCCGTTTTGGGGCATTAGTAATCTAGATGCATATTGGTGGCCACCCACCAAGTCCATTTGAACCCCCACCATCAGTTCTTTCAATTTTCAAGTTGCAACAAAACTTACTATTTTTAGCAGTTTTTTGGGTCCTGAACTTCCGGAGCCATTTTGAGGCCCTAAACGATGTTTTTTGGGAAAACAGAGAGCAACATGCGTCCATGGACCCATGTTGCTCATTCAAAGTTGTACTCCTCGGATAGATCTTTCTAACGAGCTATTGAGCGCGTCAAACGGAGATCAGATGCCAAAGTTACGCCCCTGGGAAGTTGAACCACCAATTTACCCAAACGGGCGCCCACAGTTTTCGGCCTCATCTCCTACAGCTAGGTTTTTGGACGTTTCAGATTCTACATTGTTTCTCAACAATAAATAGGCCCTCGAGCCTCATTGTAACACAGTTCAGAGGTCTGTAGCCATCACATCTCTTCTTAGAGATTCGCTACCAGCACCCTAGCTATTTTATTTCCATTATGCTTGTAAGCATATTTCTGTTATTTGATATTAATGAAATGAAGCATTATTTCCGCAGCATCTCTATGTTCATGGTTATTTCTGTATTCTGTTGCGTTCCTGCATAAATCCGGATCACCAGGTATCATGCATAAAGGCAAGTGGTGACCTTGAAAATTGGAATGAAATCACCTAGTCAACTATTTTGTTATGCTATGAAATGTAAGGTTTGGGAGTTTCGATCTATGTGTAATATATGTATATATTTAAAAGTGAAAATTCATATAGCCAAGCCTTGTTAAGGTAAATTTTATTTATTTTATTTATTTATTTTTATTTTTTATGTTGATTATGTTATACGTTACAAGTGGTATCAGAGCAGCGTTCGCACACTGGGACCCTAGGGGTCACCTAACATGATAAATTGTGTGTATAAATGATGCATAGAAAATAAATAATATTGTAGAAGACAATATGAGAAGAGGCTCGACACAGCAAACACCTCGGAATGCAAGGGAACCTACACCCCAACCTCAACCAGAAATGAATCCTGAAATATGGATTCAACTGAGTGTGGATCAACAGCAGCAGACCAGTAGATTGCTGGAGGAGCAGCAGCACCAAACCAATATATTGCTAAGTACTGTGCAGAATTTGCAGGAAGAAATGATTTGGGTAAGGAGTGACAATGAATGCCTGATGCAAGAACAAGAAAGGATACTTAAGAGCCTTTCTGAAAAACAGAATCAGGGGGTGTTACAACCTAGTCCCGATAGGGACATGCAGGAAGAAAATGAACAACAAGCCAAGGAACAAACCACTGACAACAAGAAATTAAGAAACAAAAGGTGGAACTTCAAGGTGAGTTCCGGAAGATAAAACCACCTACGTTTGATGGAGAAGCAGAAGAGGTGGATGAAGCTTGGTTGATTAATATGGACAAGTACTTCCAGGTCTACGAGTACATCAGCAACCTTAAAGTCAGATTGGCCATCTATCAATTGCGAGAAAAATCCACCCTATGGTGGGAGGAAGTAAAGAATGTTCACAGTATTGAAGATCAAGATGTGACATGGGATTCGTTCCAACAATATTTTAAAGACAAATACCTAACAGAACGCTTCTATGATGAAAAATCCAAAGAATTTCATGATTTAAATTTGGGTCAAATGGCAATGGATGAGTACATAACCAATTTCACTTCCCTGCTAAGATACATTCCTTATTTAAGGGATGAAAAGGTTAAGGTTCAACGATTTTTGAGCAGCTTTTCGACTCACATGAAAGAGAAAATTGAATTCGTGAATCCGAAGACCATGGATGAAGCAATTCAGAAAGCAAGAATGTGTTACCAGCAGTCCAAGTCAAAAGGAGAACTGGGAAAAAACTGGCAGCCAAGAAAAGGGCAGAAAGGTGGTCCAAATTTTAAAAGTTCAAGAACCAATAACTTTAAGATTTATACTAGGAATTTGTTGAGAAAACAGTTCAGGAGAAATCACTAAAGAACCCATTGGCCTGTGGAAGAGAAGCCCACACAGGCTTCCAGCAAACCCGAACAAGGACAAAGCCATAAACCACCTCTACAGTCCTGTGGGTGTGGTGAGGCTCACTATTACAAGAATTTTCCACAGCGGGGAATAAATGATACAATAGCCAATCTCCAAGAAGCCTCCACAGTGGGTGATGTGGCCCGGAACATACCTAGAATTAATGCAGCCTTGGAGGATCGACAGGCAGATTATCAACCAATGATGATAGAATTGGAAGGTAAGCTACTTTCGCAGTTTGTTTCTATTTTGGTTGACCCAGGTGCAACTTTAAGTTATATAAACCCCAGAATAGTGGAAAATTTTAAATTATAAAGTTATAAATTCAAAAATCCCTGGTTGGTACAGCTAGCCACTGGAGCTAAAAGGAAAGTTTGTGCCAAAATTCCAAACTGCATACTGGAAATAGGAAACTAGGAATTGAATGTGGATCTAAATGTGTTGCCCTTGGGATCCTACGATGTATTATTGGGAATGGATTGGTTGGAGAGACACTGGACACTGGTAGATTGTAACGAAAAGATTATATATTACATAATGCAAGATGGGACTCGTAAGGAGATACAAGGAATTAAGAAACCCCTACAGCTGTGTCCTATTACAGTTTCTCAGATGGGTAAGTGTATTAGGAAAGGATGTCAGTTATATGCCATTTAGGCGGGTTTCGCTAATTCTAAAGAAAAGACTCCTATAATGGAGAACATACCAGTGGTGCAAGATTTCATGGACGTATTTCCAGAAGATGTACCGGGATTGCCACCGAGGAGAGATATTTTTTTCACTATTGAGTTGGGTATTTTATGGTTTGGTTGTATTCTTGAATTTTGCTACTAATGAGATCCTAATATTTAAATGCCTTTAGGTCCTTAGAAGTTATGGTTTTGCCTATGCTGGAAAGGATATTGTTTAGGGCAGACCCTTTTCCTCGAAGATTTCCACCAAAAGAATATGTTATGGACTATTTTAATATGAAACCATTCCCTATATAGGAACTACTTATGGGTCAAATCTCTGAATTCCTTATATGCAAAGCTTTTAACTTTACCAAATGTTGTGTTGAAAGTGCCCAGATCTAGTAATATTTCAGCTATACATAGTTTTTAGGTCTTTTTGAGGCAAGAGGATGCCATACTTTGCATATTTGAAAGCTATTCAAGCTTTGGTGGATGAATATTGTTTGATCTAGGTCCAAGGAATGGAGTTATGGCTCTGGTGGTAACATGAAGTCATGGTCATTTTTTCATAAAGATATTTGAAGTTTGTACCACAATCATGGATTTCAAGCATATGTAGAATTTGAAAAAAGATGGATATGAGTTTTAAGAAAGTGGTGGACATTTTTGAGGTATTGTAGTTGGAAATGAAAATTAAATTTATCTGATGGAATTTTACTTAAATGTTGTTTTTACTTAGTTCCATATTCCCCACTCCTCTCATCCGCGTATCTAATGGAATTTTACTGAAATGTTGTTTTTACTTAGTTCCATATGCAAATACTAATTTACTTAAACCTCTCTTATTATTTTAAAAAATACTTCTTTTTATTTAACAACATAATTACATAAAAACCTCTTTAATACCTTACAAATAAAAATCCAAATTAACTTTAATCCTATCCTATTTTTTTTGAATTTCTTAAAATAAATAGGAGCAAGAAAGTCAAACTAGTCTAACTATTAAAGTCTCACCTATCAGACTAGTCTAACTATTAAAGTCTCACCTATCAGAGCATTGAGAAAATCAAACTTAAAGTAAGTTAACTCTTAAATATTTTTGTTTTTGTCTTTTAATTTTTTATGAAGTTTTACTAAATTTTAAGTTTTAGTTATATGATTGGTAAAATTTAATATTTAGATTTTTCAAAAACTTGAAATTATTTATATTCTAAAAGAGACTTAATTTTTTTGGTAATTTTTTATTATTAATTTTTACTATAAATCGTAGTTTTAGTGCATAATTTACAAAATCCAATATTAGGACTTTTCAAAGGTTAAAAACTATTTATATACTAAAAAATATATTTTAAACATCTTAAATTCATAAATTATTTTATATAATATATAATAATTACTGTTGTAAAATTAAATTAAATTAAATAACTATCGGGGGCAAAATATTTTTTTTAATATTTTTGTTTTTGTTTTTTAATTTTTTATTAAGTTTTACGAAATTTTAAGTTTTAGTTATATGATTTGTAAAATTTAATATTTAGATTTTTCAAAAGCTTGAAATTATTTATATTCTAAAAAAGACTTAATTTTTTTGGTAATTTTTTATTATTAATTTTTACTATAAATCTTAGTTTTAGTGCATAATTTACAAAATCCAATATTAGGACTTTTCAAAGGTTAAAAACTATTTATATACTAAAAAATATATTTTAAACATCTTAAATTCATAAATTATTTTATATAATATATAATAATTACTGTTGTAAAATTAAATTAAATTAAATAACTATCAGGGGCAAAATATTTTTTTTTAATTTCAAAAAATTCATGGTTTCCTAATTTATTGGTTGGAAAATAAGATGGATTGTGTCGGTAAAAACATGACTGAGTTAGGCCTGGAGTATGCCTTAAAACTGCTTCTGCTTGGCTAAGAGCTCGTCTTCCTCGGACGTAAGGGAACAGGTTAACGGCTCAAGACCCAGAGACATCTGGCAGGAGTGATAGCCTGCCCCCTTACAGACCACCAGCGGGTTATTACAGGTGGCATGGTTTTTCCTTGAATAACGGTGATGAGTCAGCCTGCTTTTGTGGATAGCAGCCAATGATGGTTGTCCTCACTGCTGGTTGACCACTGAGTTATGATAGGTTTTCGATCTATTGAAAAAAAAAACAAAAAAAACAAAAAAAAACATGACCGAGTCCGCTCGCCTACAGTAGCAGTAGCGGCCAACAGAGTGAAAACTAAACAGTCAATTTGACCTATTAACTGTATTTGACAAGCAAATTACGCCGTTCCAGGGACGTGTCCTTCATTTAAATATTTGTCGGTAGCGTTTCCCCATTCTTCTGGTAAGAGGCGGCTGATGCGCAATGTCCAGAAGTAAATGCTACTTTATTCCCAATAGATGCCATTAAGCGCTCAACTCCCCGGAATAAGAAGAATCTTGTTCATTAATTTTTGATTTCTTGGAAAACTTTGAAGTCCCAAACCCTGTACCAGGATATCAAGAAGCAAATTCCGCGGCTTCTGGTTAAATATCTCATTTTCTGCCATTTTTGCCTCGATATTTGTTTGACAGTGTTTAAGTAAGTGCTACTCTATTCTCAATTGCTGCCATTACGTGCTCAGTTCCACACAATAAGTTAAAAATCTTGTTCCTTAATTTTTTATTCCTCGGAAAATTTTGAAGTTCCAAACCCTATACCAGGATATCAAGAAGCAAATTCTGCGGCTTCTGGTTAAATTTATCATATTCTACGAATTTTGCCTTGATATTTGTTTGGCAGTGGTTAAGTTAATGCTAGCTTGCATTACGCGCACAGCTCCACGGACTAAGTTAAGAATCCTGTTCATTATTTTTTCATTCATCAGATTTTTTTTTGCCTGATATTTGTTTGGCAGTGGTTAAGTCAATGCTACTCTATTCTCAATCGCTTGCATTACACGCTCAGCTCCACGGAATAAGTTAAGAATCTTGTTCATTAATTTTTGATTCATCGGAAAATTTTGAAGTCTCAAAAAAGCGTAGTCTTAAAAATTTAGAAATTAATCCATAGTCTAAAAAATCTACAAATTAATGGAAATTTAATAATATTATGATAATAAATAATAAAATTTATTAGAAATTTTTGAAAATTGAAGTTTTAGTTGTCAAATTTTAGAATTTTAGGTGCCAAAAGTTTTTCAAGATTTTAGTGTCAAAGATTCTGGTTGATCATGTACTGTTTCGGCTATTATATGAATAACATTTTTTCTTCTGAAAGAAAATCCATTTCCACGATTATAAAATATTCAAACACTTCTACATTCTATTTTTTGAATTTTTTTACCAAATTTCCACCAAAAAAAACTGCCCGTGTATTAACAACGCCATTCCAAATCCTGTACCAGGATATCAAGAAGCAAATTCCGCGGCTTCTAGTTAAATTTTTCATATTCTACCATTTTTGCCTCGATAATTGTTTTGCAATGGTTTAGTAAATGCTACTTTATTCTTAATCGCTGCCATTACGCGCTCAGCTCCACGGAATAAGTTAAGAATTTTGTTCATTAATTTTTGATTCCTCGGAAAATTTTGAAGTTCCAAATTCTGTACGAGGATATCAGGAAGCAAATTCCACGGCTTCTGGTTAAATTTCTCATATTCTACCATTTTTGCCTCGATATTTGCCAATCCTGTCCGGAAGCTACTGATTTCTACACGGTACAATTTGCAGGCAGAGTGCCCTGTCTGGGGCGAGGTCGGGGGTGTGATCTTTAGAAAATGGCGACGTGCAGGCAGGAGTTTATAGAGCTGGAGACGGGATGTGGAGTTATACAGAAGGCAATTACTAAGCTCAAGAACAATCTGGAAGGAATTTCCGAACAGTAATTCACAAGCGAGGAGTACATGATACTTTTACACGTATCCTATTTTTAACCCCCCATAAAACTTCTGGGGATCTTTGAAGTGCGAATCCAATATTGTTATGTGTTTTATTTTAGTGTTTCTTCTATCACATTTAACTGCAAATGTCAAAGATGTATGTTATCCTTTACTTTATTCACAGGACTGTTTACAACATGTGCATGCAAAAGCCTCCACATGGTTATTCACGGCAACTCAATGGCAGATACAGGGAGACTTTTAAAGAGTACCTTCCTTCCATTGTGAGTTATTTGCTGTTCTCTTTCGTTTTTCTTTCATTTATTTCATGATGCCTTTAAATTTGTTCTTTACAGACGATCGCATTTTTTTTTAACTTTGATCAGGAGCGTTTCCACCTTTTCTGTTATTTTGGATTTATTTGAAATTCTTCTTCTTTTTTCTCGAAAATAAAAAACACTTAAAATTTTTAAATGTACCCAATCATGGATTTTTTTTATTAGTCACCTTGTTCCACAATATTTCAAGTGTGCTACAAAATCCCTTATCTCTAACCTCTTAGAATGTCTAAATTTATTTAGCGAAATTCTTACATATTCTTATAAATACCAGTCTAACAAGTAAACTGTCTAGAAATATATTTCTTTGCCAAAAAAACAGTACTTCAGATTATCTAATACCAACTTATAACCAAAATAAAACAGAGAATTAGACAGAGAACTCCTACATACAGAAGGTTTATACTACTTACAGATAATTAGACAGAGAACTCCTACACACATAATGTTTATACTACTTACATTAGACAAAGTACCCTGAGCAAAAGCTGCAAAATAAATCACATCTGGTTGTTTAGTAAAGCTGGTTTTAAGTGTTATATTTTGGAAGTTTTTTCGATGGGTTTTTCAGTTTAATTTCTCTAAAATCTAGCAGAAATTTATTGAAATTAAAAATTTCCACAAGTTTGATGGGTAACTCCTACACAATCGTAATGCCTACAGTTTTCAAGGTGCTGAATTTAATACAATAAAAAAAATCAGTTTAAATAACACAAATCAAAATTTCACCTTAAACTTTTCCACAATTCCAACACCTGAATCTCCAAAAAATCAGTAAAACAACTCCTTTTTTATAAAGTATCCCAACTTTGTTATGTTCTTGCTACTCATGCAACTCATCCATCCAATTAGATAACAAAGGTTGATGAAAACAGAGTGACCATTGACCCAGTTGATAAGCAATTCGGTCTTATTTCTGCTTAGTAATTTTGATTATGCTTATTTTTGTTGTCATTTCTATATAATGTGAATATGGTTATATGGATTGATATGTAATGTGGATATGGTTATATGGGCTGATATGCGGTTTATAAGATCTGTTATATTTTTGCTTATGATTTGAGACAATTTACATGATAATCTCAATCTGAAGATTTGACAATGTTGTAGAATATGTACTGTTTATACTGATAATAGACAGTAATTTTTTTTTTTCAAAAAAAAAGATATTAAATCTATTTCCAATATTAAAAAAAAAATTCACACACTTCAACAATAATAATTTAAAAAAAAAAAAAAAAACCAAATTTCAACAAAAACTACGGTCCCTGTAACATGTATAAACAACGCCATTCCAAATCCTGTACCAGGATATCAAGAATCTAATTCCGCGGCTTCTAGTTAAATTTCTCATATTCTACCATTTTTGCCTCGATAATTGTTTGGCAATGGTTAAGTAAATGCTACTTTATTCTCAATCGCTGCCATTACGGGCTCAGCTCCACCGAATAAGTAAAGAATTTTATTCATTAATTTTTTCTTCCTCGATAAATTTTGAAGTTCCAAATCTTATACGAGGATATCAAGAAGCAAATTCGAGTCCACACCGAAAGGATGGTCGTGGTGGCCGTCCCTCCTTGTATGTAGTCGAAGTAGAGGAAATTGAAGCAGCAGAAATTCAATACTTCCTCCACATTTATATAAGAATTTTCATTATTAACGACCGTTTTACATGGTTTTATAAAAAATAGTGTTCATGGTGTAAAATCTCAGGCTTCAATGGCCAACTAGAGAACAAAGAAAGGTCTAGTTGTGGTGACAGACATCATGCTGCAGGAATTGAGGAAGGAATATCATTTGAAGAGGAGACTTCAACAGTTGAGTTGGAATACTCGGAATTTCTGGTCATACTAGAACTCGCAAGAGAACCTCAGATTCTTCTCATGGGTAGAATGGCTCGTTCTTGTAGGGTAGCGGGTGTGTTTGAGGTATGTTTTTCGGGGTGAAGATGCTTACAAGCCATTGATTGATCTCGCTGCTAACCTGGTTGAGAATATCTTTTTCTTGCTGGTATGTGGGGGTGGTTTGTTATTGGCATATTGTTTATGGATGCTCTTTCCGCATTCTAAGTTTAGAATATCTCTTTCTTGCTGGTTTGTGGGTGGGGGCTGCATCTTCCCCTGTTTTGCAACATACTTGTCGTACTGCTGCGATGTATGTCGAGTTTCTATTTTTCTAGATTTTCCTCTCCTCTGTACCTCACAGGGTTAACGGGGATCCTTTGGATGGTTGTTTGGCATCGGCTTGGTCACTGGTTTTGCTATAAGGCCCTGTTGTGTGATGATGAGTGTTGTAGATATTGTGGAGATTTGTGAATCTATTGTCCTTATCATAGTTGCCATCTATATTCTAGTGGCCATTTTCGTCCATCATAAGTTATTTCACTAAGCTATCTGCATTCGGATAACTTCTGGTGGCTTTGGGGGGTGGTATATCTTTCGTTTTTTATCATGTTTGATGCTGAAATCGGAGGACTATTGCCTGTATATTGATAGTTCGTCTTCTGTTTCTTCCTCGGAGACATCCACCAGAGCTCAATCCCCATCCAGTCGATGGCATCAATTATGATGCAAATGGGTGGATTCTCTCATAATCTCACGCCCATGCAAGAGTTTTGGTTTCCGCTTTTGTAAAATATGGTGGGCTTGTCCGGGTTGCTTGTGTTGCTGCTGTTGTCATCTTTAGAAGTGCACTGGTTTTTCCGTTCGGCACTTTCTACCAACGACATATTTTGGACATTTTCCGACCATTTTGAATGTTTTTCCGGGCTACGTAATTTTGTCCTTCTGAACTCGACCTCTAACTTCCTTTAATGTCAACTACTCATCCTATCTGGCAATAATTATTATCCACATTCTCCTACTCCCTCTGCTTATGTCAGGTGGTTGATGTGTGTATGATCTGGAGGGATTGATTAGTTTTATACTCTCTAGGTCGTCTTATGGTCTTGGCTTGTTCTACTTCAGTCTATTCGTACCTTTCTCTAGGGTTTTTTAATCTATGTCTTTTTGGTTTTATCGAATCGGCGGCCATCTCTGATGTCCCTCTGTACATCTGTCTGGGATCACGTTTTCTCGAGCATTACTGTCGTCAGTAATGGCATCTCTATCGTCAGTTATGGCATCTTGGGTATTGAGTATTGTTATTATGCTCATTATCCTTTCCTCTTATTTGGCTGCCTTTCTCTCCTAAGTTATCCTCAATTAGCCTTTTTCGACTCCCCATATTCTAAGATTTCATTGCCGTTTTGGGACTGTCTCAACTAAAATTTACGTCGATTTTTTCAAATTGGCCCTATCTGAGGTGGTGGGCCTGACTGTGACACTCAAGCTCTCCACAGTGCCACATGTCATGCTGTTTCTGTCTATTGGGGCAGTGACGGCAATCAGACTTCACAGGTGTTTTTATTCAACTACAAGTTCGTGTTCAATTTTTCTGACATCTTTGCAGTGACGGCTTACTGCAATCTCAGTTACTATCCTTCATCCGTTGTCTTGGCACAATTCCGATCACGACAACGACCTTGAACGATCCCAATATCGATATTTCCATAAATTCGGCGGTACTATCCAAGCCAAAAGAGGCGGGTGGTTGTTTTGCGGAGGGTTTGGACAATATCGACCACCTTATCATCAGACAGGGTTTCATTCCTGACCCAAAGGTGGCAGATTGTTTACAGGGTTGCAAGAAAAAACATATCCGAGGTCGTCGCAGCAAAAAGAAGAGACCAGTTTTTAAGCACAATATGGATATTAAGGAAGTGGTATTAGATTATGATGATCTCTGTGGTCGCGTCGCTAGTTTGCAGAAGCGAGCTGTCATGGGTCAATGGTTGTTTTCAGGGAATCCTGATTTCGATACATCTTCATGGATTGGCAATCAGTGGAAGCCTATTATTGGTTATATCCCAAAGGTAAGTATCCTTATTAATGGCTGGTTCAATGTTCACTTTATGGATGATAAGGATGCTTTTAAGATCATCAGTCGAACTTGGGTCCGCGGGAGAAGTTTTATGCAGCTCTTTCCTTGGTATCTCGGCTTCAATCCGGTTAAGGAGGCTCCTCGCAACAGGGTCATTTGGGTGAAGTTGCCTGGCCTCCCATTGGAATTTTGGACTCTCAAAGCTTTGGGGGCTATTGGCAACTCAATTGGCCATACCAAGTATATTGATCCGAGTATTTTGGGCTCAAGTGACAAGCGGATTGCCTGGATATTGGTGGAACTTGATTTTTCGGGCAGTCTACCTGGGGACGTTGATCTTGTTTGGGGTCAGAGGCGTCACCATCAACGTATCGACTTTTGGGGCATTCCTTTTAGGTGCCTCATTTGTCATCGTACTGGGCATATTAGGGAGCACTGCCCTTTCCGCATGCATATGGTTCGGGCCGAGGATGCGGTGGTTGGACAGGCTGAAAATCGACAGTCAGGTGCTGCGGCTGAAAGGCAAAAGCATAATATGGGATCGGGTACCTCTGTTGCAGCTGAATCAGGTAATCCGTGCTCTCCTAATTCAGATGATGATGTATATGTTTCTGCTCAAGGTCACTTTGATAAGAGTGATCCGTTGTATGGGTTGGTTAATTCGACAAAGTCTCGGATCTTAGAGCCAGAATCTAACATGTCTCCTCAGAATGAGGACACAATTTTGGGTTTATCGGATGTGGGGTATAATAGTGTCTCTATTAGTGTCATTCCCTCAGGCAGTTGTGGGGCCGGGAATGACTCGCTTGTGGGCCAATCTGTATCATCGGGTACTCCTCTTTCGAATATCCCCCCTCTAGGTGTAGCTGAGCCCTATCATGTGAACCCATGTTTTGAGAACCCCATTCGTAAGCCTCAAGCCGAACCCCCACGTTTTTAGTCGTCTACCTACACAGTCGGGGAGTCATCTGCACCCAATCTTTCTGCTTCTACGGACCATCGATCCATTGATATATCTCCTGTGCCAGATGACCCGGTCATCCTTTCGGACACCCCCACCAACTCCATCGGGAGTGATTTGGATCCCATCCTGGCCAACCCAAATGCTGATCTGGCTGCTCTTACTGTTTTTGAGCGACCACCCACATCTCCAAGACACAAGTCGAGAGTGGTCAACAAATACTCTCGAGGTAAGTTCAAGGCTATTTCTCTATTCACAGAATCTGATGAAAATCTCACTAATATCCCCATATCGGAGACTGGAGGCTCATGGGGGATGACTAGGGCGCTTAGAGCAAGTAACCCTGACCAGTTGTCGCCATGAATCACATCCTCTCTATGAACATAAGGGGGTTGGGCAATGCCTCCAAAGCACACTGCCTCAAGGACTTGTTGTTCACTGAGAATCCGGTCATATTTTTGGGTCAAGAAACTATGGTTTGTCAGGAGAAGGCTATTAGATTGTTTTTAAGTTTCAAGTCAGGGTGGCATGCGGCTGCCGTGGATGCGGTGGGTCACTCAGGGGGTCTCATTGCTATTTGGGATCCGGACAGTGTTAAGTTTAAGGCTTTTAAATTTTTTGGAGGCATTTTGCTCTCGGGCCGTTTCAGGGGTATGGAAGGTTCTGTAAATATCATCAACCTTTATGCGCCATACAACTGTAGATTGTCCTTTTGGCGACGGATGGCTGCATCGGGAATTCTCTCTCTGCCTAATATTATTATGATGGGGGATATGAATTTTACATTAAACGCTGATGAAATTTGGGGCAATGCAGCCAGATTGGATCCTCTTGCCACCTTTTTAAACGATCTGGTCACAGAATTTCACTTGGTCGATATTCGCCCAAATCCTCTTCTACCTACATGGTCGAATAGACGGGCTGGTGTTGACTTTATTGGTAAGCGTTTGGATTGTGCTATTATCAGTGATTTTCTGTTGGAGAAATGGGGGGGGCTTCGTTCGAGGATTCTGGTTTACGACATCTCTGATCATATGCCAATTGTTTTGTCCTGGAATGCTGCCGCTGTGACAAAAGGAAGGCCCTTTAAATTCAATCGCATTTGGCTTGAGGACGAGGAGTACTCCAATATGATACATCGGATTTTGCATGATGATGTGGATTTTTCTGACCTCCGGGGCTGGAGTCGCTTTCATTGCAAGCTTCAGATGATCAAGAAATATTCAAAAGAATGGGAGATTCGGAAAAAACAAGCGCTCAAAAAGGAACTATGGGAGATCTCCAATCAAATGGCGATTATATATGAATCCTTAGCTGATTCTGACTCTGATGCATCTGTTTTGGAATCTATTAAGATTCTTGGATCTCGGAAGAGAGAGATTTTAAGAATTGAAGAGGTTACATGGCGATTAAAAAGCAGAATTTTATGGTTAAAAGATGGAGATCGTAAGACTCGGTTTTTTCACAAGTCGGAAAATGATAGAAGGAGTCGTAATGCTATCTGGCGCATCAAAAGAAATGATAATTCCTATGCCGTGACTACTGTCGAGATTCAAGATGAAGCTTATGCCTATTTTTCTTCTTTTTACATGAAGGATCAATCTATCTGCGCTGAGAATCATAATTGGGTTATGGAGCATATTAATAGATTCTTCGATGAAGATGCCATTGCAATGATTGATCGGTGTATCACTGGGAATGAGGTTCTTATGGTCCTGAAATCCTTTCCTCATGACAAATGTCCGGGGCCTGACGGGTGGCCTGCGGAATTTTTCATCTTCTTTTTTGATTTGCTTGGTGCTGAGCTCACTGACTGTTTGAAGTGTTTCCGATTACAGGGTTATATGCCAGCTAATTTGAACTCTACGTTTATTGTGCTCATTCCAAAAGTTGCAGATCCTCATTCCTTCTCAGATTTCCGTCCTATTACACTTTGTAATCTCATTTACAAGATCACGTCAAAGATAATTTCTAACCGAATTAAATATGTCCTATCTAGCAATATTTCAAAGGAACAATTCGATTTTCTGAAGGGGCGATCCATTCACGACGCCATCGCCATTGCACAAGAAGTTCTTCATTCCATGCACGTGGGTAAAAAGGAGGCTCTGGTCATGAAGGTTGATCTGCATAAGGCGTATGACTCAGTGGATTGGTCATACATCAGAGTCGTTTTGCTCAAGATTAGTCTCCCCATCCCCATTATCCGGTGGATTATGTCTTGTGTCTCCACTGTTCGTTACGCCGTCATTGTTAATGGTATGCCTACCAAATTTTTTGTGGCTGGTCGTGGCTTGAGGCAGGGATGTGCTTTATCACCGTTGATCTTCATTCTCATTATGGATGGCTTTAGCAAGCTAATGCACAGTGCTGAGCAGAAGGGCTATATTAAGGGATTTTCTTTCTCTGATGTTGTGTCTTCTTCACATTCTCTTTTTGTTGATGATCTATTGTTGTTTGGCTATTTGAAGCGTAATCATTGGTTCTACATTCATATCATGTTCAGGCACTTTCAATCTGCCTCGGGTCTGGGTATTAATAGTGACAAATCCTTCATCATTTATGAATGCGGGGATATAAATGAGGTTATGTTCATTGCGGATTTTCTAGGTGTTGAGTATAGAATAGCGTCATGATTCAAGCTGTATTATCTCAAATGATGGTTTATTGGGGTCATCTTTTTTTCCTGTCGTCTGATGTGGTTAACAGTATCAATGGTATTATATCTCGTTTTCTTTGGGGTGGGGCTGAAATGAATAAAAAACTGCATCTCTGCCGTCTCGAGCTCTTATGTAGGCCAAAGGATAGAGATGGCTGGGGTATATTGAATACCATGGATTTTAATAGCGCCCTTCTTATTAAATCATTCTGGCGGGCCATTAAAGGGACAGGCATATGGTCCAACATCATAAGAGCCAAGTATGTTGATGGTGAAATTCCTTATATGATCGTTTGCAACTCTATGACTTTCCCGCGCAATATATCTGTCATATGGAGCAATTTTAAGAAAATATTGCCACATCTGCGATGTCGGCTCATTTGGCAATTTCGGGATGGTGGTCGCATCCCAATTGGTACTTCAGGTATTCAGTCTCTGTCATTTGATTTTTCCCCATCGCTACACCTAATCCATACTTTGGCCCAGATGGGTATATTGTATTTATCTCAAACCATTTATACATGGATTGCTGCTGCTCCCATTTTAAAATCTGCTTTTCAATTGGGGCTGATTGTTGCGGATGCTATTGAGTGGGATCTGCTACGGGATCGTCTCAGAAGTGCTGGTTTTTGCTATGCTATGGGTGGTGATCGAATAGTTTGGAATGGTCCTCTTAAGGAGGACATGCTCATTGTTCAAGAAATTTATCGATATATTAATGCCCAGTCTCTTCATGCACATGCATCCAGGATTTTCTCTCCATTCTGGCACCGTAATATTCCTACCAAAATAATCCTCTTTGGATGGCTGGTCTGGCGAGGCAAGGTACTCACATGGGACAACCTTATGAAGCGTGGTTTTCATGGTCCCAGTCAATGTGCCCTTTGTGGAATGGGTGAAGAATCCATCTCTCATTTATTTTTCACCTGCCAGATATCTGTGGCTATATGGAAGTTGTTTATCCCTTTCTTTATTAATCCAAACTGGTGCCCGATGGATTTCATTTCAGCTGTATATGACTAGGACAAGCTGAAGTCTAAATATAACTCTCTACCTTTTTTTCTCATTTTCGAGATTTGGTTGGCTAGGAATAATCTTATTTTTTAGAACCATCCCTTCCTGATACACCGTGTCTACTTGGCCATTAAAATATGGATGGATGATTGTTTACAACATACTCCCTCGATCACAGACGGTTCTCGCCGTATTAGACCACACGAGATCTCCTTACCAGCAGTTTTCTTTGATGGTGCTTCGGCAGATGGGATCATTGGATGTGGAGTATGGATCAAGCTGTCAAATCTGGAACGGTTTCATTTATTCTGGAATGGGGGACTAGGGTCTAACAACAAGGCTGAGATAATGGCACTCTGGGGTGGCCTCTTCTTTGCATATGTTCTACAAATCCAGGATATCAGTATATACGGGGACTCAAAATTGGTCATTGGATGGGTCACCAATGATTATCACATGATGTCTCCGAGTTTACAAGGATGGATGGACAGAGTTCGAAGACTATGGAGGCGTTTGGATTGCCCTGTTATTTCCCATATATATCGTGAAAATAATACTCGAGCATATTGTCTTTCTAAAAGAGGTCTTCTGACAGAATTTGGGTCCATGACGGTTGAACACTTCAGAGATGGGTTGCTCATTGAGGCGCCATCCATTCCCATTCCATGAGCCTATGTGTTAAATGCTTCTCCTTTCTGGCACCTTTTACTATCGTCCCTCTCTCTGCACAGTTTCTGCTCTTTTTCAATATATCTGTCCCCTTACAGTTTTGGCTATCGTCATCAGTCATATCCTCATTTATACATGCTACAGAATGAAGGTCGATATGTGGATTTAAGCTATCTTTTTCTCTCAAGCGAGTCTGTGGATATCCAGTCAAAGATTCAGCGTCTCGTTTTCTCTTATCTTCTGCTCATCCCGTCTCAAGCGAGCTTGTAGCTGATTTTCAAGCGAGCCTGTCAACGAACTTTCAAGTGAGCCTGTTTTTGTATTTTCCTACTTATGGGCCTGTAGAGCTCATTATAAAGTTTATCTGCTCTGCGTTTCTTGACAAGCCGATTTCAATCGTTTCAAGCGAGCCAGGGTTCTCTCTTTATCGTTGGACTGGATGGCTGTTGTATAGGCCTGCGGGTTTACATCATCTCTCCTGCACATGCCTTTGCTAAATCTTTTGCATCCGAATTTCAAGTGAGCCTGTACAAAGTCTTTCCCCCACATGGGACGTGCTGCCTTATCATTTATCCTTTCATCACGGAATGTCCCATAAAATCCTTTAGCTATGCTTGGTTTTAAAATAGTCACCTTTCTGTATAGCTTTATAAGGTGTTTTTTCTACTAATCATTGTCCTCACTCTTCATGTCTTATTGTTTAAGACATAAATATCGGTTTTTATGGGATGTATTCACATCACCAAGATGTGGCAGCCTGTTTACTGCTCACAGTTTTTCTCTTTCATTTATGAGCAGTATATAATCTGGCATAATGGCTGATCTCTCGCTATTCCTCAGTAGTTGAGAATGTTATTGAATATGTACTATTTATACCATAATATAATCAACATTTTTTTCTTCTGAAAAAAAATATCAAGAAGCAAATTCCACGGCTTCTGGTTAAATTTCTCATATTCTACCATTTTTGCCTCGATATTTGCCAATTATGTCCGAAAGTTATTGATTTCTACACGGTACAATTTGCAGGCAGAGTGCCCTGTCTGGGGCGAGGTTGGGGGTGTGATCTTTAGATCCCCGAGGCTCTATCTCCAGGAATCTTTGAAGTACGAATCCAAATTGTTATGTGTTTTATTTTAGCGTTTCTCCAATTGTTAGGGGGAGGCTTCTATTGTTGTACAAGAACCAGTAGTAGTTATAGTACTGGTTCCACACATCCATAACAAAAAATGACAAAATCACTAAAATATGCACAAAAATATTTGATATTAAGTTATATAAGTTATATAAATATGTCCAAAATGGGTCCAGTTTTTAATTAGACCAACAACTGTCATACACCAAGTCTTAACATCACAAGTTGACAAGACCTATTGTCTCAAGTACCTCTAGTTCTGAATTACCAACTAAGGCAAAATGCACTACAAAACATTACAATTCTTTCCATCCAAAAATACAGTTATCCCATCAAAAAGTCACCCACTGATTTTGCATTGGGGCAATAGATCCCATTGCTGAGTAACACCTGCACAAGGACTGAGTAACACCTGCACAAAAATAAGTGAAATGTGTGTCAGCCATATGTACATGTCTGTTTAACCATTCAGCCTATTGAAGACATTACATGACACCATTCAATTCAAGAAATAGTTCACCCAACCTTTCATTTCAATAATTAAACACAACAACCCTGGAATTACAAGATTTAAATTCAGAAAAGCACAAAGATCAACCATGAAAAATTATCAGCCATTGGATCATGTACAAATCAATCCACAACACAAAATTAAATTTGGGAGATGGCAATCCATGCCAATCTTCCCTACCAATTAAATTCTAGATCATAAAACTATAAAACATCAACCCTTACTGCATTTGAAGCATTCATTATACTCTTAAGCTATTGCTAACATACATTTAGAGTTTTCAGACAGTGTTCCAGACATACAGACAGAGTGTGCTCAATGTTATATTCCAGACAAAGTGTGTGCACAGTGTTACATTCATTCTCTTCATCCAGACAAAGTATGCTCAATGTTACATTCCAGACAGAGTGTGTGCACATTGTTACATTCATTCTCTTCATCAGTTGTTGGAGCGTTGCTCGAGACATACAGGTATTTGGTTGTTCTTGAATAATGTTATTCGTTATATTGAGTACTTTATCATTATTTTAGTTGAGAAAATATGTTAATCTTATAAGTAATGAGAGTTATGTTTATAAGAAAATCACGTAGATTAAATAAGTTATGAGTGTTCAAACTAGCTTACTAAGACACTCCAAATTAGCTACTCTAAATTTCAAGTTACAATTTTTCTAAACCTTTAAGTCCAGTATTGAGTTAAATCTTTCAAGAAATTGTTCCAACACACAGTCCCCTAAGAACAGTGCCCTTCAAAATTAATAAGAACAGAAAGCTACTAACTACATAGGAACAGAGCTTGCGTGCCATTAAACCCACCATATATGCCATGGTTGTTTTAACAAAAAGGGGAAGCAAATCGGGCAGAGAGTTTTCCTAAGAAAAACAAAGGATTCTGAGTTGGGCGTTGAAATTTGAGGTAGATTGGCACAATACATCAATTTGTGTGGAGCAAATGTAGTTGTCAGCGTTCAGGCTTTAGAGGCATAGGAGGAAATAGAATACAGTATCAGTTTTTAAGCTTAAAATCTAGTTGCCTATAGTATAAATGTAGATGCCTAGTTCAGGCTTTATAGGCATAGCAGGCAATAGAATACAGTATCAATTTTTAAGCTTAAAATCTAGTTACCTCCTCCTTTTGTTGTGCTTATTAACTAGATTTGGATATTGACTTTATACTGGATTCTAAATTGATTTTATGTTAAGCTTATAAGTAATGAGAGTTATGTTTATAAGAAAATCACGTAGATTAAAGAAGCTATGAGTGTTCAAACTAGTTTACCAAGACACTCCAAACTAGCTACTCCAAATTTCAAGTTGGAATTTTTCTAAACCTTTAAGTTTAGTATTAAGTAAAATCTTTCAAGAAATAGTTCCAACACATAGTCCTCTAAGAATAGTGCCCTTCAAAATTTATAAGAATAGCAACCTAATAATTACATAGGAACAGTGCCTGCGTGCCATTGAACCCACCGTATAAGTCGTCGTTGTTTTAACAAAAATTGGGAGCAAATCGGGCAGAGGGTTTTCCTAAGAAAAACAAAGGATTCTGAGTTGGGCATTGAAAGCTGAGGCAGATTGGCACAATACATCAATTTGTGTGGAGAAAATGTAGTTGTTAGCATTCGGGCTTTAGAGGCATAGGAGGCAATAGAATACAATATCAATTTGTAAGCTTAAAATCTAGTTGCCTACAGTATAAATGTAGTTGCCTCGTTCAGGCTTTAGAGGCATAGAAGGCAATAGAATACAGTATCAATTTTTAAGCTTAAAATCTAGTTGCCTCCTCCTTTTGTTGTACTTATTAACTAGATTTGGATATTGACTTTATATTGAGTAAAATCTTTCAAGAAATAGTTCCAACACACAGTCCATGTCCAAAGATAAGTCCATGTTAAAATACGTACTTACTGATTTTAGACAAGTCCATGTAGCTAACAACCATGTAGGTATCACATATCTTTCTCGTGCTGATATTGCAAGTCATACATAATTGAAATACAATATAATGAAAAATTAATTCACAATAACAATGTAATTCAAATTCAACTGTTCAGGTAAACCAGGTCTGTTCCACTTTAATGTCAATTAATTCACAACAAACAACTGAAGATTTCATGTTGTTAGCAGTAATATTGGAATTCATACATAATTATAGTTTACTCTATACAGTTTTGTTGTAATACTTATCAAATTTCTTACCCATGTTGGAAATTGCAGGTTGTTGTAGCCATGCCAAGAGTTTCTATTACAGATCGGATAAGGAATAGGAGGAGAGGGAGAAGGGGGGCCCAACTGTGGAGTAGTTCATCAGATGAGGATGTTAATGCTTTAATGCTCCCAACAATGTAGTTGAAAAGGGCCCTATGGTAGCAGATCATCCCAGCCCTCCATCAACCACAGAGCCACCTTCAACCATAGTACAAGGCGTAAGTTCAACAAAGAAAATCAGTGCCATCAGAGGCTAGACAAAGCAAGAATTGCTCGATGCAATTGATGACATCGAGTTTAAGGGATATTCAATCTGTGCATCTGCAAAAAAACATGGTATTGCTGCCTCTAACATACATTATTGGATAAATGGGTTGAATAATACAAAGCATAGAGGGTCTGTTACAGTTATGACTGAAGAGGAGGAGGATGAGGTGGTCAAGTGGTGTAAGGAGATGGCCCAATTGGGACTTGGGTTAGAGCTTATACAACTTAAATCCACTGTAGCTCAAATTTTTCAAGGGAGGCCAAATCCATTTAAAGATGGTTTTCCTGGTAAGTCATGGTGGAGTGGGTTTAAAAAGAGGCATCCAGACCTTGTGTTACGTATAGCGGAGGGCCTTGACAGAGACCGGGCTTTAAATCTATGCCCTGCAATTGTTTCCAAGTTCTATAACACTCTTTCTGCTGCATATGACCAACACTCATATGCCCCAGACCATATATGGAACTATGATGAAACAGGCTTACAAGTAGGAAGAAATTGTGGTATGCAAGTAATTGCCAAGAGAGGGAGTAGAAATGTGCCTAAGATATTACCTAAGAGCAGGGAGTGGATCACAATTCTTGCCTGTGTCAATGCAATTGGTTCATCAATACCAATATTTTATCTATTTAAAGGTAAAACTCAACTAAAAAATTATATACAGAATTGTGAACCAGGGTCATGCATGGCTGCACATCCACATTCATGGACGATAAAGGAATTGTACCTGAATTGGCTTTGCCACTTTGATGCTTCTGTACCGGGTGGTGTCTCACCTGAAAACAGGCACTTACTGATTTTAGATGGCCATGGAAGCCACATGGCTGTGCAGACAATCGAGGAGGCCAATAAGTTGGGAATTGATCTGTTAACATTGTCGGCTCATACCACTCATAGATTGCAGACCCTTGATGTGAGCGTGTTTGGGCCTTTCAAGAACTATTTCAGGGTCGATCGAGCTTCATGGATGGCAAATAATCCAGGGGTGGAAGTAAAGAGGTTTGAGCTACCTGAGCTTGCAAGTAAAGAATTTAAAAGGGCTCTCACACCTTCTAATATCAAGGCTGGATTTAGGAGGACTAGTATATGGCCACTCAATTTTGATGCTCTTATGCATGATACCATTTGTAGCCAAGAATTTGAAGTGGAAGGTCAAGAAGCATAGAACTTAGAAGAGCATGTTGGTGCCCAAGAAGATGTAGCTGTTGCTGAAGGTATAATGTCCCTTTCTGAAGGGTTGTTCTATGGTGGTGATGATGTTCAACATGTCAGCGAGACACATTTCAGTCATGAACCAACTAACAATATCAATGAGACTGTGACACCCACTGATGCAGTGGACAATGAGAAATTGACCATGCCAACCCAAATAAGTGCACCATCATGGCTGGCAAAGGTCGTGATGAATATCACTGGAAATAATGTATCTACCGCCAATGAGGATGAAAGCATGGACATGCCTTCACAACCATCAGGGTTGAACACCGAACTTGTTCATTATATTGTGGACAATGGATCACTGGAAGAGGAGCCTATTCAGCATGAAGTACCTGAAGAAGACAAAAATGGGGGCCAATCAGTTGTCCCAGAAGATGAAATCCAAGTGCAAGGTTTGAAGGAGCATGGGGCAACAGAAAAGAAGAGATTACTTAGTGCATTCCTAAAGCTACCAGTAGAGAGAGTGAAGGCCTCATAAAGGAACTCAACATCAGATTATCTTCGTTTAGGGAGGAGTTCACAATTGCTCACATCTGAATATTATATGAATTTAATGTTCGAGTCTGAACGTAAAAATAATGAAATTCAGGAAGCTAAAAAGAGAAAGAAGGAGTTAGCCAATGAAAAGAGGGCTGCAAGGATTGCAACAACACAAGCTCGAGAAAAGGAAAGGTTGGAAAGACAAAAAGGAAGGGAAGATAAGGAACATCAAAAGCAATTGGCAAGGCAAGAGAGAGAGGCAAGAAAGGTTCAACAAGAGTTGGAAAAAGGAGGAGGGGTGACAAGAAAAGAAGACCATGGTTCAAGCCAGTTTGAGGCAAATAGGTTGATGTCTAACATGCTGGACCACATTGCAGAGTAGACACCGTCATTCCAAGACCTGATAACATCTAAGTCCCCAACTATCAGGCAGGGGTTAGGCCCACCTCTTATACCCCTACCAGTGTAGGTTTGAATCATAATTGTGTTTATATGACACCTGCAGTCAGTGTTGGGGTTAGTAACACAACTGGACACCTGGGCTACTCAGTCCCACCATGGCTACATGGAGCAAATAGGAGTCAAACATATGCCAACATTCAGGCACATCCTAATCATCCAATGTTGGGCAGTCCACCATACTTGGGTAAGGAAGTCAACTCAATAATTTTGGGCAATGCAGGAAATGGAAGCCATCAAGCATAGGGGTGCCATGACTTAATTTTTGTAACCACAAGACACTGTGATTTTGGTAAGGATCAAATAGGTTTGATAATGATAGCATCCATGGATGTTATGGAAGCTACAAATAGTTTCAAATTAGTATGTATAAAACAGTGTCTAAATCCTACAAGTTTGTTAATCTGTTGAAGTTATAGCCTTAGCCTATATCAGATTTTTTATGAAGTTATATATAAAACAGTTTATAATTCCTAAATATCAAAGAGTTTCTAAATCCTACAAATATGTTAATCTGTTGAAGTTATAGCCTTAGCCTATATTAGATTTTTTATGAAGTTATATATCAAACACTTTCTAATTCCTACATATCAAATAGTTTCTAATTCCTACAAGTTTGTTAATCTGTTGAAGTTATAACCTAGCCTATATCTGATTTTTCATGAAGTTATATATCAAACACTTTCTAATTCCTACATATCAAACAGTTTCTAATTCCTACAAGTTTGTTAATCCGTTGAAGTTATAGCCTTAGCCTATATCGGATTTTTTATGAAGTTATATATCAAACACTTTCTAATTCCTATATATCAAACAGTTTCTAATTCCTACAAGTTTGTTAATATGTTGGAGTTATAGACTTAGCCTCAGTGTCTAACTTGCTCACTTGCAAAGGCATAATACCAATCATCAATGACACCATTAAAACAAGTGATAGTTGGTGCCATCATTTTTGTTACTTAGAATGGCAAGACAACCCACATTCATCGATAGAAGCCAGTCATAATCTTTATGAATAGTGATTAAGAACGGAGCTATGATAAATTTTGCATCTAAACAGACTATCCCTTGAACATTACATGCTCTTTAATGAACAGAAACAGATACCAATAATCCTGTTAAATAACAGGTATATCAAGACGGGGAACAAACCAACAGTCTTATATAACGAAATTGTGTGAGGGAATCAGATAAAATATATAATGCTAACAAATTATAATTAATCAAATCAGTGGGCAACAAACCTGTATCATCAAAATTCATTGCAAACTTCATCAATACAAATCACTCAATAAAAAGGAGGTGAAAATTACTTGCTAACTTCATCAATAAAAATCACTGAATAAAGGAGGAGACTTTGAACAAAGAAACTGAATTCGTAACCAAAAAAGGTCTATGACACCAAATTCCAACTTGGATTTTGGCCCATTGCCCCACTCTGAAAATGTGTCTTGCAATGAGAACAACCCTGATTGAGTGATCCTACCTCTTAATTGATTAAAAAGAGGTGGAATATAAAAATCATAATTGCAAATCAATGATACCCTGAACAATCAACAGAGGGTGTGAAGAAAGAAATTGAATTCATAATTGAATTCAACATTATTAACAACACAACCTGATTACATCTAAACAAACTATCCCTTAAACATTACATGCTCTTTAATGAACAAAAACAGATACCAAAAATCCCGTTAAATAACAAGTATAACAACACGAGGAGAAAATCAGCAGTCATATATAACGAAATTGTGTGAGGAAATCAGATAAAATAAATAATGCTAACAAATTCTAATTAATCAAATCAGTGGGCCACAAACCTGTATCATCAAAATTCATTGCAAACTTCATAAATAAAAATCACTCCATAAAAAGGAGGTGAAAATTACTTGCTAACTTCATTAATAAAAATCACTGAATAAAGGAGGAGACTCTGAACAAAGAAACTGAATTCATAAGCAAAAAAGGTCTATGAAACCAAATTCCAACTTGGATTTTGGCCCATTGCCCCACTCTGAAAATGTGTCTTGCAATGAGAACAACCTTGATTGAATGATCCTACCTCTTAATTGATTAAAAAGAAGTGGAATATAAAAATCATAACTGCAAACCAATGATACCCTGAACAATCAACAAAGGGTGTGAACAAAGAAAATGAATTCATAATTGAATTCAACATTATTAACAACACAACTTCATTGCATCTAAACAAACTATCCCTTGAACATTACATGCTCTTTAATGAACAAAAACAGAGACCAATAATCATGTTAAATAACAAGTATATCAACACAGGGAGCAAACCAACAGTCTTATATAATGAAATTGTGTGAGGGAATCATATAAAATAAATAATGCTAACAAATTCTAATTAATCAAATCAGTGGGCAACAAACCTGTATCATCAAAATCATTTCAAACTTCATCAATCAAAATCACTCAATAAAAAGGAGGTGAAAATTACTCGCTAACTTCATCAATAAAAATCACTGAATAAAGGAGGAGACTCTGAACAAAGAAACTGAATTCATAAGCAAAAAAGGTCTATGACACCAAATTCCAACTTAGATTTTGGCCCATTTCCCACTGTGAAAATGTGTCTTGCAATGAGAACAACCCTGATTGAATGATCCTACCTCTTAATTGATTAAAAAGAAGTGGAATATAAAAATCATTACTGCAAACCAATGATACCCTGAACAATCAACAGAGGGTGTGAACAAAGAAATTGAATTCAACATTATTAACAACACAATATGAGAATTTAGACAACATTATTTACAACACAATATGAGAAAATGTCATGAAATTAATTGAAAACATGTACAAAATATAAAACATTATTAACATACTCGGCTCTGTGGTGGTTATACCAATATTTAAACATCAAAATATCAGTTCACAGAAAATCATAAACCTTAAACCCTATATCTCAATTTACACAAATTGCTTTTAATTAACATAAAAATCCTACCCTAAACCTCAATATTACTAACAGAGTAAGATAAAATGACATAAACCCTAAATCCTATAACTCAATTTATGATAGTATGAGAAAATGCCACCATTATTAACAATACAGTATGAGAATTTAGACAATATTATTAACAACACAGTATGAGAAAATGTCATGAAATTAATTGAAAACATGTATAGAATATAAAACATTATTAACATAGTCGGCTATGTGGTGCTTATACCAATATTTAAACATCAAAATATCAATTTAAAGAACACCGTAAACCCTAAACCCTATATCTCAATTTACACATATTGCTTTTAATTAACACAAAAACCCTACCCTAAACCTCAACATTACTAACACAGTATGAGAAAATGATATAAACCCTAAACCCTGTATCTCAATTTATAGAGATTCCTTCTAATTAACACAAAAAACCCTCCCCTAAACCTCAACATTACTAACACAGTATGAGAAAATGACATAAACCCTAAACCCTGTATCTCAATTTCCAGAGATTCCTTCTAATTAACACAGAAACCCTACCCTAAACCTCAACATTACTAACACAGTATGAGAAAACATGTACAAAATATAAAACAATTATACCTCGGCTCTTAGCTCTGTGGTGGATAAAAATATTTAAACATTTACAGAAAAACCACACAATTTACTTTAAACATTTACATAAAACCATAAACCCTGAACCCGGAATCTCAATTTACACAATTATTTTAATTAACACAAAAAACTAGACAATTTACTTTAAACATTTACAGAAAACCATAAACCCTAAACCCAGAATCTCAATTTACACATATTCTTTTAATTAACACAAAAAACCAAACAATTTACTTTAAACATTTACAGAAAACCATAAACCCTAAACCCAGAATCTCAATTTACACAGATTCTTTTAATTAACACAAAAAATCAGAAAATTACCAATTTACTTTAAACATTTACAGAAAACCATAAACCCTAAACCCTATATCTCAATTTATTCAGATTATTTTAATTAACACAAAAAACCAGACAGACAATTTACAGAAAACCCGTGTTTAAAAACACAATAAAACACAGTAAAGAAGCTCAACAGAGAACATATCCTTCAGGTTAAATGTGTTTACAAACACATACATATGACTGGTAGGATAGATTCCTACCTTAAGACTGCTCTCCTCGAATTCCTCTCCCTCCTGGCCTTCCTCCTTGCCAACTGCATTGTCCTCCTTTCTTTGCCATCCAACTCCATTGTCCTTCGCTTTTGCATTGACCTGAAAACAATGCAAAAACCCAATCATTCACAGAGCACAAACATTAAAAAAAAATGCAAAAACACTAAAAAAAAGTAAAACCAACAGGGAAACGCTCTTGAAATCACAATTCACAACATCTAGAGCTGAAAAATGCACCCTAAAACACAATTCGGAGCATACAGACCTGTAAGCCACGCAGCACTGAACACAGGTAAAACCACCATAGAGCCGATGTAAAAACACCACAGAGCCGAGGTATGACCACCATAGAGCCGAGGTATGACCACCACCACCACAGCGCCGAGTAAAACCACCACAAAGTCGAGTTAAAACCACCACAGGGCCGAGCCGAGTAAAACCACCATAGAGCCGAATAAACCACCAAAGAGCTGAGGTAAAACCACCACAGGGCCAAGGTATGACCACCATAGGGCCGAGGTATGACCACCATAGAGTCGAGTCTAACCACCACAAAGCCGAGGTATGACCACCATAGAGCCGAGGTATGATGACGACAGAGCCGAGGTATGACCACCACAGAGCCAAGTATAACCACCACAGAGCCGATTAAAACCACCACAGAGCCGAGTATAAGCAACATAGAGCCGAGCATAGCCACCAAAGAGCCGAGGTATAACCACCACATCGCTGAGGTATAACCACCACAGAGCCGAGGTTTGACAAACATAGAGCCAAGGCATAACAACCACAAAGCTGAGGGAATGAAATATTTGTATGTTGTCGTGGTCGAACCAAGACCAGGAGAGCTTGAGCCAGGAGGGCATAAGCGCCATGAGGAGGGATGAAGCGCGTGGAGGGCAGTGGCGGAGGCGTCAAGCATCGATGCTCCTCTGCGCAACATTCGGAGCCAGAAACGAACGACAAGCAGACCCGGAGCAAAAAATGAAGCTTCATGGAGAAGCCTCCGTTAAATGGTGGGAGACGACCAGTGGAGAAGGTTGATGACCGGTTTGACCGGTGGACAGTACCTGCCACACGCTTGCCCACGTACTTGACACTTGTCGTACATGATGTGGCTTCTTCCTACGTGGCATGGGGGCCAATCATTATTGAGGTGTCCAATGACTGACCCCTCTCCCCTATCACATTTAATTGCAAATGTCAAATATGTATGTTATCCTTTAATTTATTCACAGGACTGTTTACAACATGTGCATGCAAAAGCCTCCACATGGTTATTCACGGCAACTCTATGGCTGATGGGGAGACTTTTAAAGAGTACCTTGGTTCAATTGTGAGTTATTTCCTGTTCTCTCTCATGATTATTTCATTTATTTCATGATGTCTTTAAAATTTTTATTTATTTATTTATTTTTATTTTAAGGTTGTCTTAGTGCCATTTTTTTGAAGGTTTTCTAGTGGATTTTCCCGGTCTAATTTCTAAAGTGTGTGAGAATTCTACATTAGGATAGTGTACTGATTGAAGTGCTCTAAGGATTTTTTAGGGTGCTGAATCAGATATACAGTAAAAAAAAATAGTTTACTCCAAAAAGTGGACAACTCCTTTTTTATATAACTTTGATCAAGAATGTTTCCACCTTTTAAATCATGGATTTTTCCCTTGTTCCAATTCCAGTGTGCTACAAAATCCCCTATCTGTGACAACTGGTTTAAATGTTAACTAGTTGTTATGTTATTTGATTTTAAGTGACTAAACATTTATTCTTGAGAAAAGGATTATCTGATAAACAAAAATAAATTATGTTTTTCTTTGCTGAAATAAATTTATTAATGGAATGGTGGTTCCATAAAAAGTTAAAAGACTGATGGTAAAAGCATTCCAGGAACTGAGAAGTAGTTGAACAGTAAACAGTTGAAGACAATTACCTTTCCTCTAGGGATAAAGAGTACATCCCAGTGAGGATGGGGGGTTCTGTTTTGTTACTGAAGAGGGAGAGAGTGGAGTATTCCTGAGCAGGTTGTCACTAGTGCAAAACACTCAACATTCTTCGTTTCTGTGAAAGAAGAAGTATTGGGCCAAGGGCCTTGAGGTCTCTTCTGGAAACATTCTGTCAACCTACTGGACTCGGAATGGATCACGGGGGGAGATGAGGACGTAATTGCCTCACTCATGGTAGGGTGGACAACATCAACAAGTCTGAAAAATAGATAAGTACCCATTTACTAGAAAACTAGGTACTGATTATGCTGTCTAGCTATTGGTAAATTCTTGTTACAGTCTGGGATTATTTAATGATGAAACCAAATACTTCTCCATGCTAGAAGTGTAGAAATGTGTTTTAATTGTGTTTCTTTAAATGAACAGTGGAATTCAGATAAACCAGTCATTATTTAAAACTATGCAAGAACTGGTTTGTGTTCTTAAACAATAAAAGAATTTTTGTTTTTCTGAAAACAAAAGAAAATAGTTAGAGCTATTTCTCTAAGCATGATAACACAAGAAATCGTTAACTCTGAGTTTAGAGTCGAAACGCCAATCCCCGAGTTTGTCGTTAACTATAATTCTATGATAAACACAAACAGAATGGTCCAGACATCTCAATAAAATGAAAGGAGTAAATTATGTACCTATACCAGTTAAATGATGTAATGCTACTACAAACTGTAAAATAAGCGAAGGAAAAAGGAACATCAATGAATTGCATGCATAGTAAACCCTGAATCGGTATATAACATTTAAAACAAGATTTACAGCGACAACGGGTAAACCAACCAAGCAAAGAAGATACCAAGATACTATTGGAATCAAGAAAGTCCAGTTCGAACCATATTTTCAAATCGAACACAAACTTTATACACATGCATGGAAATGTAGAAAACATTATTTTTACTGATTCCTGAATATACTAGAAAATGTGCAAACTATTTCAACGAGAAGAATGAGCAGTAGTTATTCGAACCGAGAATACCTGAAACAGTAAACGCATATGTAGAAAGTAAGATATTTTATAACACTTGAAGCATAATGTAAACCACAAACTGACTGAGTCCGGAGGGTTACCCTCTTATAAGTTCGGACCATAGAATATAGTGTATCTTCACAACAAAAAGGCTAAGTAAAAATTCAAGACAGAGTCACAAATTCGAAGCTGTCCACAAGCAGGGCGAAGCCCCTCGTAATGCAGGAAATAGAAATGTAATATATCGGCATGCAAGCCTGAAAATTCTATTTAAAATCTCACGGTGTCGGGACCATCTCCGAAGGCAAGCTGAAGGCCCTCTGCTAACAAGACCTACAAATCATACAACAAAGATGGAGTACCTGAAGGGAAAGAGATTTGCGAGGGAACCGACCTTTTGAAGCAAGAAATCGAAGAAAAATGACTTCAGGGGATGAGCCAAACCGTTACCTGCACAACAGAACCGGAGTAAACATTAGTGATCACTGATAAGTCATGTCGATAAAATAGCAACAGAGAATAAATAAAGCTAAAGGCGGAGGCATAAGCCCTTTACTTGAAAAATGAAATTTCCTCTTCCAGTTCGAAGGGAGAAACACTGTGAAGAGAACCACAGGAGGAGATTAGTCCTTGTAACTGGAGGAAAATGTATGTACATTTAAGATAAATGAATAACTCTTCACTTTCCTCAGCTCACCTCAGGAATCGAGGAAGGAGCATGCATGAGAACCAAACTCTGCGTTAACACTGAGAGTGGGCACAAGCCTGTGAAGATGAGACATTGTCACCATGCCATGTTAAACCCAAAATAATGCAGATAAACCGAATAAAAAAAATACACTGACGTAAAAACAAAAGCTTGCACATCCTGTATAACCAGAAAAGCGACCCTATCTGGATCATAATGAGCATTATACAACAGAGTATCATGTTACCTATGGAATCAAACCCTTAGAGGCCAAGTGGAGCCGAAGGGAACCAAGGTAAGCCAGTCTGCGGTGATGGGCCGAAGGGCTGCAGAGCAAATGCGGCGAGGAGCCAACAACAATGACGGAAGATGGTTAGGGTTTGGGGTGGTCTATACCCTAAACGGGTACTCTGCCAATCTCTACCGTTGATCTCAGACATTGAAATCCAACAGATGTCACCTCGTACATCTGTCGACCGATGGGAATGTTTGTACATCGTTATTAAATTCCAAAAGATTACGAATTAGATCCCCAATCAACCTTTTCACTATGAATTATTGCAAATAAGATTATCATAATGTTAACTATAAGACTTATGTCCTTATGCAGTAAAACCATAGATAATGTGTACTCTAAATAATTAAATGTGGAACTTAGTCGAGAGTTAGTTATGCTGCCAGGTATCATGCATAAAGGAAAGTGGCGACCTTGAAAACTGGAATTAAATCATCCAGTCAACTATTTTGTTATGCTATGAAACGTAAGGTTTAGGAGTTTCGATCTATGTGTAATATATGTATATATTTAAAAGTGAAAATTCCTATAGCCAAGCCTTGATTATGTTATACGTTATAAGTGGTATCAGAGCAGCGTTCACACACTGGGACCCTAGGGGTCACCTAACATGATAAATTGTGTGTATAAATGATGCATAGAAAATAAATAATATTGTAGAATACAATATGAAAAGAGGCTCAACACATCAAACACCTCAGAATGCAGGGGAACCTACACCCCAACCTCAACCAGAAATGAATCCTGAAATGTGGATTCAGCAGAGTGTGGATCAGTAGCAGCAGACCAGTAGATTGTTGGAGCAGCACCACCAAACCAGTATACTGCTAAGTCCTATGAAAAATTTGCAGGAAGAAATGATTCGGGTAAGGAGTGGCAATGAATGCCTGATGCAAGAACAAGAAAGGATACTTAAGATCCTTTTTGAAAAACAAAATCAGGGGGTGTTACAACCCAGTCCCGATAGGAACATGCAGGAAGAAAATGAACAACAAGCCAAGGATCAAACCACTGACGGCAAGAAATTAAGAAACAAAAAGTGGAACTACAAGGTGAGTTCCGGAAGATAAAACCACCTATGTTTGATGGAGAAGCAGAAGAGGTGGATGAAGCCTGGTTGATTAATATGAACAAGTACTTCCAGGTCTACGAGTACATCAGCAACCTTAAATCCAGATTGGCCATCTATCAGTTGCGAGAAAAGGCCACCTTGTGGTGGGAGGAAGTAAAGAATGTTCGCAGTATTGAAGATCAAGATGTGACATGGGATTCGTTCCAGAAATATTTTAAAGACAAATACCTAACATAATGTTTCTATGATGAAAAATACAAAGAATTCCATGATTTAAATTTGGGTCAAATGGCGATGGATGAGTACATAACCAAGTTCACTTCCCTGCTAAGATACGTTCCTTATTTAAGGGACAAAAAGGTTAAGGTTCAACGGCATTTGAGAAGTTTGCTGACTCACATGAAAGAGCGAATTGAATTCGTGAATCTAAAGACCATGGACGAAGCAATTCAGAAAGCGAGAATGTGTTACCAGTAGTCCAAGGCAAAAGGAGAATTGGGAAAATACTGGCAGCCAAGAAAAGGGCAGAAGGGTGGTCCAAATTTCAAAAGTTCAAGAACTAGTAACTTTAAGAATTATACTAGGAATTCGTTGAGAAAACAGTACAAGAGAAATCACCAAAGAACCTGTTGGCCTGCGGAAGAGAAGCCCACAGAGGCTTCCAGCAAACCCGAATAAGGACAAAGCCATAAACCACCTCTGCAGTCCTAGGGGTGTGGTGAGGCTCACTATTACAAGAATTTTCCACAGCGGGGAATAAATGATATAGTAGCCAATCTACAAGAAGCCTCCACAGTGGGTGATGTGGCCCGGAACATACCCAGAATTAATGCAGCCTTGGAGGATCGACAGGCAGGTTATCAACCAATGATGATAGAATTGGAAGGTAAGCTACTTTCGCAGTCTGTTTCTATTTTGGTTGACCCAGGTGCAAGTTTAAATTATATAAACCCCAAAATAGTGGAAAATTTTAAATTACAAAGTTAGAAATTCAAAAATCCCTGGCTGGTACAGCTAGCCACTGGAGCTAAAAGGAAAGTTTGTGCCAAAATTCCAAACTGCATACTGGAAATAGTAAACCAAGAATTGAATGTGGATCTGAATGTGTTGCCCTTGGGATCCTACGATGTATTATTGGGAATGGATTGGTTGGAGAGACACTGGACACTGGTAGACTGTAACGAAAAGTTTATATATTACAGAATGCAAGATGGGACTCGTAAGGAGATACAAGGAATTAAGAAACCCCTACAGTTGTGTCTTATTACAACTTCTCAGATGAGTAAGTGTATTAGCAAAGGATGTCAGTTATATGCCATTCAGGCGAGTTTCGCTAATTCTAAATAAAAGACTCCTATGATGGAGAACATACCAGTGGTGCAAGATTTCATGGACGTATTTCCAGAAGATGTACCAGGATTGCCATCAAGGAGAGATATTGATTTCACTATTGAGTTGGGTATTTTATGGTTTGGTTGTATTCTTGAATTTTGCTACTGATGAGATCCTAATATTTAAATGGCTTTAGGTCCTCAAACGTTATGGTTTTGCCTATGCTGGAAAGGATATTGTTTAGGGAAGATCCTTTTCCTCGAAGATTTCCACCAAAAAAATATGTTATGGACTATTTTAATACGAAACCATTCCATATATAGGAACTACTTATGGGTCAAATCTTTGAATTCCTTATATGCAAAGCTTTGAACTTTACCAAATGTTGTGTTGAAAGTGCCCAGATCTAATAATATTTCAGCTATACATAGTTTTTAGGTATTTTTGAGGCAAGAGGATGCCATACTTTTCATATTTGAAAGCTATTCAAGCTTTGGTGGATGAATATTGTTTGATGTAGGTCTAAGGAATGGAGTTATGGCTCTGGCGGTAACATAAAGTCATGGTTATTCTTTCATAAAGATATTTGAAGTTTGTACTGTTATCACTTGTCGCCTACACCTACCTACAGTTAGTGGGAGAAGCCTTCATCAAATCAAATTTTAGAGATAGCCAAGGATAAAGAAAGGGCAAGAAACAAGGAAATAAATCAAAATGCCCATAAAAATTTCACTCCACCTACATCTAAGTTAAATATTGATTTGGGAGGATGGATAAATAATGCAAAGATTTTGGTACCTGTTACTGAAATCATGAAGATTCCCTCCCAAAGATATAAGTTGTTGAAAGCCATTGATGCCCCTAATGGAAAAGAAATGTCAAATTTTTCTAAAGATAGATATGAGGATGCCCCTATCACTTTGCAAAGTAGTGATATGTGTAGAGATAACAGAGACCATCAACCATTTTTCATCACTATGTTGGTCAATGGAATGCTTTTGCACAATAGTATGCTTGATTCGGGGGCATCATCGTGTGTCATGACTAAGAAAGTCATGAATCAGTTAAACCTGAGGATTTCTGGACCTTACCACAACATTTTTGCTATGGATTCAAACATTATTGAGGTTTGTGGTTTGATAAAGGATCTTCAAGTCCACTTGGAAGTTCATCCTGATATTATGATCACCATGGATATTGTGGTGATTGATGTCCCTGATGCATGGGGGATGTTATTGTCTAGAAAGTGGGGAGCTGATATAGGGGGTAGTTTGCAAATGGATTTAAGTTATGCTACCATCCCTAATAGTGAGGGCGTCATGGTTAGGTTGGATAGGGAATTGGAGAGAAAGTTTCACGTGGAAAATCCCAAGGAGCCTCATAATGAAATTGTGTATGAATCTGATGACTTGGGAAACTATGCTATCTTGGCTAATTATATTGCTCCTTTGGAGAAGGAGGTGGAAAGTAAGAAGGATTGGGTATGGCACGTGAATTTTGATGGTGCCCATTCGAGGTTTGGTAAGGGTGCCGAAATTGTCTTAACCACCATCTTGATCATATATTCAAGTTTGCCTTTAGGTTGGAATTTGATGCAACTAACAATATAGCGAAGTATGAAGCTTTGTTGTTAGGTCTAGAGTTGGCAAAATACTTGAACATTAAGATGCTTCTTAGTATCAAGGGGGATTCTGATCTAGTCATTCTTCAAACAAAGAATAAATTTGCATGTAAGAATGATAGATTAAAGAAGTATCGAAATGCTTCTGGGATAGCATGGAATATTTTGACGCATTAGATCTTCAAGCGATTCCGAGAGAAGGAAATAAACAAGCTTATGAGTTGGCTATTGTTGCATCTACCCTATAGCTTGGAGAGAACTTGATGGATGATAAGATCAAGATGAAGGTTATTTTTAGACCATCGGTTCCTGATAATGTTGAGCATTGGCAAATCTTTAATGAAGAAAACCAAGTGATTCGTTTTTTAAATAATATGGAAGAATTCTTTGGTTTCAAGGTTGGCTACAAGGAAGAAGGTTGTGAATATGAGGAGTGTAATGTTGTGTCAAATCCCACTCCTAGGGATCATATAGCCATGGAACAAATGTTTGACAGACATGATGTTGTAAAGAGAAAAGAGGATAAGAAAATTGACCTAGGGGAATTTATTGAAGTAAGCATTGGCACCCCTCATGACCCAAAGATTATCAAAATAGGGAAGGGCACCACCAAGGAGGAAAAGAAAAAATTAATAAATTTACTTCAAGAATATAGGGATGTTTTGGCCTTTTCATATGAGGAGTTAAAAGGTTATAGGGAGGATGTTATGGAGCATACAATCCCTCTTAAGGATGAAAATGCCAAACCCTTTAGGCAAAAACTTAGGCAAATAAATGCTAAGTTAGCCCCCTTGGTGCAAAAGGAGTTGCAAAAGATGCTTCAAGCTGGAATTATAGCTCACACTAGGCATTCCTCATGTTTCTCAAACTTGGTTATTGTGAGAAAGAAGAATGGATCAATCAGGCTATGTGTAGATTTTCGAAATCTTAATTTAGCTTGTAAAAAGGATAATTACCCTTTACCTAATATGGAAACATTGTTGCAAAGGGTAACAAGATCTGGAATGATGTCTTTGTTAGATGGATTTTTAGGATATAACCAGGTCATTGTGAAGAAGGAAGACAGGCATAAGACAACATTCACCACACCCTGGGGTACTTTTGAGTATTTAAGGATGCCTTTTGGATTGAAAAATGCTGGAGCAACTTTTCAAAGGGCTATGGACTATGCCTTTAAGGGTCTAATTGGGAAATTCATTGAGATTTATCAAGATGACTTAACTGTCTTTTCTAATAATGGAATTTCTCATATTAGCCATTTAAGGAAGATATTTGACAAGTGCAAAGAGTATGGGATATCTTTAAATCCTACTAAATCTATTTTTGGAGTGACTGAAGGGAAGTTGCTTGGTCACATCATCTCGAAGGATGGAATCAAGACTGACCCTGAGAGAGTTGGGGCAATTCAAAAGATTCCTCTGCCTCACAATATCAAAACCCTTCAATCCTTCTTAGGAAAGATCAATTTCCTCCGGCGGTTCATTCCAAATTATGCTAAAATTGCTAAATCCATTCAAACCCTTTTAAAGAAAGATGTTAAGTTTGTCTGGGGAAAAGAGGGGAGAATAGGTTTTTAGGAAATTAAGGATTCTATTGGTAAGGCACCTGTTCTAGTGAGCCCTAATTATTCGAAGGATTTTTTTATTTTCTCTTTCGCATCTGAAGATACTATTGCTGGAGTGCTGCTGCAAAAGAACAATGAAGGGTATGAGCAGCCTATTGCCTTCATGAGTAGATCCCTTCAAGGTTCTGAGTTGAAGAATAGCACCTAGGAAAAGCAGGCTTATGCCTTAGTCAAGTCCCTTAAGCAATTTAGAGTTTATGTGGGGTATTCAAGGATAATCACGTATGTCCCTCACTCCGCAGTAAAGGATATTTTAACTCAGGCTGATTGCTTAGTGTTACATAGTAATTTGTCACCGTCCCTACCATTCCCCGTCCCGCACAATGGAGGACCCATTTTGTGACCTGTGAACATTGTCATGCCTTGAAAACATCATCAATGCATTCCTCTAAGCATGAGCTTCATTTGCCCTAAAGACATCTCCTTGCAAAAATCATGAAAAACATCCTTTTTTGCATTGGCGCGGGCAGACAGTTCAGAACTCGCGCCAATGGGGAAAATCCTGCAAAGAGGCCGCGCCAACTGGCGCTCTGTCCCAGAGCAGTAGTCGCGCCAGCCAATTTAAGGAGTGTTTTTTAAATAAAGATGGCAGAAGTTGTGTTTCAACAAACTCAGAAACCATTGCCTATCTTGAGTTGGGAGGTTTGGCTGCGGGAGTTCTATGGAAGGGAAGTGTTTTGCCACCTCCCATGGAACCTTCCTTGTTGATAGGGCCAATCCCACAATAATAGGGATCCCAACTCCCTCCTTCCCCATCTATAAAAGCCTGCTCAATTCCATGGCAAGCTAGTCTTGAAGTGCCTAAGCTTTGAATCTCCAAATTCCCAAGAGCCTTTGTGCCGTAAGAGCCCTCTTTCTTCCCTTAAGGCCGACTCAAGTAAGGAGACTATTGTCGAGAGACTCAGGAGAGGTTTTCCCTTTCCCTGGTGAGCTTTGCGAGATGTGAATGACTGGAGACCCATCCGAAGGAGACCACGACGTCAGAACATTTGTTGTAATCTTTCTTCGATTTTTATTTAATGAATGATTACGATTATGGTTCCACTCTATTTTCCATTATGTTAATATGAGTAATATCCTTTCTGACTGATATTTAGTTACGTATGCCGGATTTTATGCTTGTATCTGTTTGTTTCTTGCATGTGCAGGTGTCCACCCGCGGAGATCGTGGAGGATCGTGATCTGCCGAGGCTGAGGAACGGGAAAAATCTCTTCTTCAGATCGTAGCATTGGAATCCAGGTAGGCTTCTATCTTTAGTATTTTCATTCGTAACTAGGAACTTGCGTCGTAACATTTTTGATTGTTGCTAGACCCCTGCTGGGCTAGTAGGGATCGCCTCTGTCCGCAGAGGGGATTTACCTCCTCAACAATTTGGCGACTCCGCTGGGGATCGTCTAGTTTTAATTGTCTCGTTTTGATTGTTTCGTGGTTTTCCTTGCTTGGTTGGCCTTTTGGGCTGGCTCTTCTTGTGTTTTGGCTTTTGGTTCAACCCCAGAGGATCAGATCTGACCTCTGCTTTTCCGAATTTTCACCTTTTAATGGTTGTCTTGATTGGCGCGGTTTTTAGCCTGACAGTCGCGCCAATTGGCGCAGGTTGCCAGTACATCACTCGCGCCACCCCCTGTCTGGCGCGGATTACAGCCAGACAGTCGCGCCATTTCCTGTAGGTGGTAGGGTTACCCTTGTTCGGAAGTTTCTTTTGGTCAGTACTTTGCTTCTGGGTTTGTTTTAGATTCTTCTTGAAGTGGTGAGTCTGGTCTTTGTTGGAATAAATTCTTTGTTTTTTCATTTTCAGGCGTTGGCGTTTGTTTTCAGTTAGCAACCCGCGCCAATTGGCCATTGGCGCTAGTCGTCAATGTACAAGTCGCGCCAGTTGGCGCTAGTTGTCAATGTACAAGTCGGGCCAATTTCAGGATGTGTGAAATTTGAGATTTTTTTCCCTAAATCCTTCACCAGTGTGTCTTTCCCTTCTGGCCTTTCCTCTGTATGAGCATAGATTACATTGCTCATTGTTTGGAATGTCTTCTTTCCATGATTACTTGATGTAAAAGGGAATGAATGCCTTGTTTTGATCTCATTCTTTGGAAGTCCTCTTTGTGTTTTGTCGCCTTTTGAGGGATTTCGTGACAAAGTGTTTGAAACAACGATTGCATTCTTAGTGTTTGTTTATATCTCTTTTGCATTCATCTTTCATTAAGAAGATTTGCGTTGTTTTAGTTTTCGTCTCATAGTTTGCTTTTCGTTAAAATGCATTAGATCACATTGCATTGAAAAGTATTTTTTGAGGTCCATCATTGAACTTAGATTACATTGTTTAATGATTGAAAACTAAAAGTCGCTTTGAGTGCATTCTCTTTCATTAAAGCATGCATTAAGTAGATTCTCATTTCGTCGAAAAATGCATTGAGTGCATTCTTATCATTTGAAAAGGAAAAGGAAATTGTGCATAGATTACAATTGCATAGTTTTCAGAAAAAAAGGATTTTGCATAGATTACATTGCATTATTCGCTTCGTTGAATGTTTGAAATTACTTTCAAATAGTGAAAGTCATCTAGTTTGGAAAGTTTCGTTTTCAATTTTGTTGTTTGTTGCATCATTGTTTGAAGCTCTTCCCTTCACTAGATAGCATTCATCGAATTGAAAAGTTTTCTTTTCTCATGTAGCTGCATACAGGAGATTGTCATATGACATACGGTAGGGCCTTGAAATTGAAACTTAATCGAAGATCAACTTTAAATCTATCCAATTAACCTAAGGCAACATTGAAATCTAATGAAACATATTTAGAGGTCTAGGCTAGAGACGTGTTCCGACGTCTTTAAACCTAGTAGTTGTCGTTCACCTTTTGGCTTTAGACAGCGCTAGTAAGGACTTGTGCTCCCCGTACCGTCGCGTATATAAAGGGAGACCCCTCTAGGTTTTCAATCCTTTATCCACAGGAAGCCGAGTCCGCCGCCCTATACCAGTGATACACCGAACACAGCATTCGGGGAGATTGCCTGCACGTACGGAAAGTCCTTGGTCGATTTCTGTTTCATTATTGAAACCAAGGTGTATATTGCAGTTCACGGATATTTGGTACACCCTTTGTGCCTAGTTTTTTCTGAGTAGTCATTTGGTCTTTTCTGACTCCCTAAATTTGAAAAGACCGTCAAGCGCTTGTCCTTTCACGCTTGTGTCAAATCTGAAAGAGATAGAGTCATATTTTTATCGTTTCTCGACTCTTAAAACATGAAACGGTAGAGTTTCTTATTTTTCAATGTGGTAAAAATTAATCACCCACGATTATATGCCCTGTTAGATATTGCTTGTTGACCGTTTGATCGTGTGTCTTGGATATTTTTTGGCCCGTGTGTGGTTTTGATTTGATGGCAACTTTTTCAGAGTTTACCAACCAAGGAATCCCCTCAGAAGGGAATCCTAGTCATTTTCCTCCTTTTGGGAATGTTGGTGCTCCTTACATGGCGACGTTGTCCCTTCCTGGGTTAACTGTTGGGTTGCCTGTTTGGTTGTTCTCAACCTCTGTAGTCCCGAATAACTCCACTATTGTTCAATCAGTTCCTCCGCCGGAACAACATCATGTTGATTCCAAGGTGGACCTCTCCCCTTCTTCGCCTATTTCTGCGTCCTCATCTTCTACTTCGCCTGGTGAAAGTCTGGATTCAAGTAACCAGGTGGTTAAGAAGAAGAAGAAGAAGACAAAGAAGAAGAAGTCTGATAAGCGAGAGGCTAAAAGTGCAGCTATTGTTTCTGAAATATCTCCTCTCGATAAACCTTCCAACCCTCCACGGAAAGTCAAGCTCCCTTGCCTGTTGTGCACAGGAGACCATCTTCTTCGAGACTGCCCTGGCATTCCCAAGGTGCTCGAAGTATGGTCCAACGACCGCCCACCGTTGCCTTTGGCTTCTGGGAGTCAGGTTGGGGGCACGTCTTCAACTGGTACTGATAAGGCTCTTAAGAAGCAGGGTAAGATCACCAATCCCTGTAAGTTGTGTGAAGGGCACCATGCCATTCACCTTTGTCCTTATATGGATGAAGCCAAGCAAGTCTTGGACAACCCAGCCGGTTCTACACCACACCTTCCACCTGGTTATAATCGACTTTCTTTGAGTCCTCCGCCAGCTGATCCTATGATTGGTCAAGGGTCATCCTTGGTCGATCCCACTCCCTCAGAAATTCAAATTCACGAATCCGTCCCTGACCAACCATTGGTCGTGGGATCGGTTGAACTGGCCCCATCTGCGGTGCACCAGGTCTTTTCTGTTGAGAGTGGACCCCATAACCCTCATGTTCTTCTAGTTTCTTCAGATTCTTCAGACTTGGAGAGAGATTCTCCTGTCCCTGTACTTCAAGAAGTTTCTCCTCCGCCTCCCAAGATGGAGGCTACGGAGGATTTTCCTCCCGCCTTCGAGATGGAGGTCATGGAAGAGGCTTCTACTTTCGTAACATCAGGGGAAGACCTTCGCATTTCGATGGTAGCCCCTCCGAGTAGTTTGGTCGCTTCCTTTGACTGGAATCGATTTGCAGGATTTCGCCTTCCATCTTATGTGCCTTTCGAGATCACAGTACAGGCTCTTGGTCTGGTTGTACCTAGCACCATTATAGACGAAGGTGCCTCTGTTAGTATCATGTCTTCAACTACCTGGCAAGATTTCGGTTTGCCGCCACTTGCGCCCGTTACGCAGAACCTGTTGACATTCAATAGAAGAACGAGTCAACTGTTGGGGATCCTTCCCAGGTTACCTGTTACTTTGGGAGGTAAAACCGTCCATATGGACGTGATGGTCGTTCCAGGCCCCTTGGATTTCAATCTTCTCCTGGGGCGCGATTACACCTATGCCATGGGAGCGCTCGTCTCCTCCCTCTTTCGTGTGGTATGTTTTCCACATGAAGGAAGGATTGTGACCATTGATCAGCTTTCGTTCTTTGGTCCTAATGTGGTAGCTGGTCCGCCATCACCCCCTCCCGGTTTTTATTCACCCGTTGTATCTGCTCCACCGCAGGTCAACTATGTGTCTACCTACCCTGTGCCCACACTCAGTGAAGACGCTGTTGTGCATAGTGTACTGGGGGCATTGGGTCCTGACTTCCAGGATGTTTTCCTTCCATTGGGAGTGGAACTGTTGGAAGCGCCGCCTTCTTGTTCATTTTGATGTAAGTCGGTTAGAGCATGGTTTCTTCCCTGTTTCAAGCTCTTTAAAAAATGAAACCAGGTTCTCGGAGTATAGTTCCTCCACTTGTGTCAAGCTCCTAAAAATAATGAAACAAGTTGTTTGAGGATGGTTCTTTAAGTGTGTCAACCTCGTTAAAATAATGAAACACAAGCATGTTCAATTCGACTTTTTGTTTCGAACCTTCACTCCATTTCCAATGGACTGAAGCTTGGGGGGCATGCACCTCGAATTGAGACACCATTCTGGGGGGCATGCTTGTCTTCCTCATTTCAAGCATAGTTTGCATATGTGTGTGTGTTCATGTGTGCTTTTAAGCTTTCATAAAAATAAAATGTGTGAGTAGATACATTCTGTGAATACATTTGGCATTGGGTCGTTTGTTATGTAACTGATACATTAGATTACATTTGTATTAGACACTCACATGACATATAAAAACATCATCACATGTAAAAGATCCATCCAGAAATAGATATGTATATATATAGATATCGAAATGTTTACATAGAGTGTGTCACATAAAAGTAAAAATATACATATTCATCTTAAATACATCCGGAGACGATACGTCTCTCAAAAAATAGGAGTGGTATAAATCCTAAGAGATAATCCGCATGTTGCTCATGATAGCACGTGATTGCATGCACTAAGCGTCTCAGGATTCGGTGGATCCGACTCGGAACTCCCACCGTGTGGCGCTGGTATGCCATCGGTACGTCTGCCAGCCGAGCATAGCCTGGGATCCTGTGGGCAATGCCCTCGAGATTTTGGATCAGCTCCTCTCCTTCGGTGCCCTCTCCCTGAGGATCAGGGGCGAGTTGTGTCCTCCGTGAGATTGGAGACATCTCAACTGGTCTATCAGGTCCCACATCTGCATGCATATGTAAAATGTGTTAAGACGAATGTGTATTAACAAAAAAAAAACATATAAACATAAGATCAAAAAACATGAGGTCTTACCCAACTCCTCGTCCCAGTCGTCTCCTTCTGGTAGTGGGAGATCTGGGTCCCCGGTAAAGTCAGTTCCTGCATAGGGCCAGTCTTCCACGATAATCAGCTGGCACCGTAACCACCTAAAGAACTCCGGTCTCTAGGACATTTGTTGGCCACCTCCAGATCTGGGCATCAATGCTGCCCAGCGAGCCATTCTTGGCTCTCGTGGTATCGGGTCTGCTACTGCAGCCTCTTGGCCCTAGAAGATTGGTAAAAGTTCCATAATGAACGATACCAAGATGGAACCATAACCGAACTGTTTTAGTTTACCCTGTTTGCATTTCGTGAGATGCCTTTTCATGTTGATTGTTACTGTTGTTGCCCAGTCGTACAACAGGGGACTCATGCATTCTGAAGCTAGCAGGAGTTGGGCCTTTGTGGCCTCGTGCAGTGCCTGCGACCCAGCAGCCCGCGTGATGGTATGGAGAACCACTCTCAATGCCAGATCAGGGATAGTGTGGATATCCACTTTCTTACTACCTGATCCCGTTTGAGCTCCTTGGCACACTCGTGCCATCACTTCTTCCATCTTTTCCCCAGATGGTCTGCTTCTAGTCAACACCGGGATCGGACCTCTACGGGACAATCCAGTGATAAAATAAACATCAGAAACCTCCAGCTCTAATACCTGGTCTCGTAACCTGAACACCTGGTCACGTTCATCCCAGATACTGATTAAATACTGGAGGAGCTCAGGCTGAGCTCGTAAACACGGTGTGAGGAAGAAATTTTTCAGTCCACAGTTTCTAAGTGCATTCATGCAAGCTTGACTTTGCATGGCTTGTTCATCCTCTTCTCCATGTTCTCGTTCTTTCCATTCAATTGCCATTTTGATTGATTACCTGCATTCATATGGTCATAAACCCTTAGTTAGGTCTCTGATGAGTCTCAAATTCCATGCAATTTGGTCTAAATGTCGAAATTTTAGGCGTATTTTTAGGTTCAGCCGCTGGCACGGCTGTTTTGTGAACAGTCGCGCCACGTGGCGCGGGCCCTTTGTATAAAAGAGCTCATTGGCGTGGGTCCGTGTCCGATACCCGCGCCAATGAGCCCGGCCCTAAATTTTCAAAAATGGCTCTAGAAAACTAATTTACAGGGTAAAACTATTAAAATTTGGATGAAAATGAAGAGCAAGGGAGCGCCTCTTACCTGTGACAGATGAGAAGCTGAATGGCCAACTGGATTTGTCGCAATCACCGTCAGAAGTTTCTGCTCCAAATGGACCACTGTTGCTTCTTACCAAGGTAAATAGTAAATGTAATTTTATTTTTACCAATTTGACATATTTATAACTTTTTGACATGAAATGAGTTGTAAAAAGTCATTTTTATCGAATATTTTTATATGTTATGTCGAAAATAAATTTTACGCTTGCTTGGTATGTGCAGCAGCAGGTTTTTGCGACTTTAACGATGGAAACGAGTTGTATTTTATACTTTTTCGGACTCGGTAAATACACAAAAAAGTCACTTTGGAGTCATCTTTCAGCTCTTTTCTGACTCTCTAAACATGAAAAGATTGCCGAGGCCCTTGTCGTTTCGATCTCGTTAAAATGGACACGAATCGACATTCACCCGGTATAAGTTTAACCCTTTTTCGGGCCGGGATGGATTGATTACGAAAAAGGAATACCCTAGCCTATCGCGACTAGGAGGTTTTCTCGGATATTGTTTTCTACCTTTTCGGATCTGAGGAACTATTTACGAAAAGGGACCCGTGGAGTTTACTTTTCTGCTGTCTTTTCAAACTCTCTAAACATGAAAAGACGTCGAGTTCTCCCTTTGTCAGACTCGTTAAACCCTGATGACATCGGATCCAGTCGAAATGACGTTCTCCGAGTTCCTCCTTCCTAGGACTCGTTAAATGCACTAGGATGGATTTGCCCGAAGGGCGGACTTATATTACAAGCATATGTTATCCCCTTCAAGCTTGTTATCAAAAATAATTGGGGTACTCGCCAGAAATGGTGGGGGAAAAATGGAACCATCGTCGTTGTCGTCGGCAGTATGTCGCTCTTGAACATGGCACTTGTCCGCATTCGTGTCGGGTTGGGGACATCTCATCTCGTTGCTTCACTTTGCTTCCATGGGTTTGGGTAATCTCTTTTGACCTCTCATCTGTTCACTGCCTCGTCGCCATGACCTTTGATCTGTTGATGTCAAATACTGCCAAGTCCATTGTCGTGCCGTTTATATGTTCAAAAGAAGTTGACCTCTGCAAATATCAACCTTCCTCTGTTTCTCGTATGATCCTGATTCACAACAAAACATTATGTTCCTCTGTCTCGTGTCGATGACGTGGGAATCATTATGGCCCACCTTCGATCAAGGTCACTTCCTGTCGACTTCAACTCATTATCCAGGAAGTTGGTCTAGAGACTCCTGATGGTACCTTGAGCCTGCATGCCTTAATGGCAGGTTCGTCGCATTCGACGTGAGGTTTTCATCATCGTCTCCGATCGAGGACTTACGGCAGTTCAACGCCAACTCCATTGATTCACATCGTAGATGAAATAGTAGTAACCTGAGGGCCATTGTCAATATTTTGGTGGTTCCTCTGCCCAAGAACCAACATCAGACCGACGATGTTCCATGGTTCGATCACCCCCACATATTTACATGCTCGAATCCTGTACTGGTTTTGGCCAAGAGGAGCACAAGACCCTGGATTGTGTCTGTTGTAATCCAGGCTGCGATTGTGGATTATTATCATTATGTCTATGAATTATTGATTGGATGGCTGCGACCATACCTGAGTCTATTTATTTGATCCTCGTTGGATGGCTGCGCCCATACCATGGATCCGGATTATAGTGTACTCTGTTTCGGATGGCTGCGCCCATACCACACATACATCATGTACTTGAGATATTAGTTGTATTTTTCTGCACAGGTTTTCCGATGGCGGGCCTTCAGTTGAACATGTTCTCGTAAATCATTTCACCCCTCTCTCTCTCGGGCCTCATACTTTAGGGGGCATCTGTTACACAGTAATTTGTCACCGTCGCTACCATTCCCCGTCCCACAAAATGGAGGACCCATTTTGTGACCTGTGAACATTGTCATGCCTTGAAAACATCATCAATGCATTCTTCTAAGCATGAGTTTCAATTGCTCTAAAGACATCTCCTTGCAAAAATCATGAAAAACATCTCCTTTTGCATTGGCGCGGGCAGACAGTTCAGCACTCGCGCCAATGGGGAAAATCCTACAAAGAGGCCGCGCCAACTGGCGCTCTGTCCTAGAGCAGTAGTCACGCCAGCCAATTTAAGGAGTGTTTTTTTAAATAAAGATGGTGGAAGTTGAGTTTCAACAAACTCAGAAACCATTTCCTATCTTGAGTTGGGAGGTTTGGTTGCGGGAGTTCTATGGAAGGGAAGTGGTTTTGCCACCTCCCATGGAACCTTCCTTGTTGATAGGGCCAATCCCACAATAATAGGGATCCCAACTCCCTCCTTCCCCATCTATAAAAACCTGCTCAATTCCATGGCAAGCTAGTCTTGAAGTGCCTAAGCTTTGAATCTCCAAATTCCCAAGAGCCTTTGTGCTGTAAGAGCCCTCTTCCTTCCCTTAAGGCCGACTCAAGTAAGGAGACTATTGTCGAGAGACTCAGGAGAGGTTTGTCCTTTCCCTGGCGAGCTTTGCGAGACGTGAACGACTGGAGACCCATCCGAAGGAGAACACGACGTCAGAACTTTGGTTGTAATCTCTTTCGATTGTTATTTAATGAATGATTGCGATTATGGTTCCACTATGTTTTCAATGATGTTAATATGAGTAATATCCTTTCTGACTGATATTGAGTTACGTATGCCAGATTTTATGCTTGTATCTGTTTGTTTCTTGCATGTGCAGGTGTCCACCCGCAGAGATTGTAATATTCCCAATTAGCCTTGCTAATTGGAATATTTCATTTTTGCTTTATTTTGCCGCTTTAGCTAGACATAATAAATAAAGTGAGAAATAAGAGGGGTCACCTCACTTTAGTCATCTCACTTTATAAATAAAGTGTTCTTTTCCTAGTAGATGAACGTTGTAACTTAAAGAGGGGCCTTGGGGGTCCACGTGATTATGATGGGGGGAGGCATCAGGCTGACCCAAGGTAAACTGCGCAGGTCAGAGAAGAGTAAGGGAGCAGTTAAATTTTGGAGGGAATTTGGCATTATAAAAGGAGAGGTTCTCACCTCATTTTGATCATTCATGATATGATATTCTTATTGATAGTCAGACTTGTCTGCTTCAGCACGCCGGTTGTTTAGTCGGTCTGCAACACTGTTTAGTGCACGAGTGTCTCCGGTCGGAGATCTCACCCTTAGCCTCGGGGGACTTCGAGTGCCTGCCCTGGTAAGGTTTTTCTGGTTCTACCCTCAGCTTCGGGGGACTTCGAGTGCCCGCCCTAGTGAGGTTGTTCTGAGTACATTTTCAGTAGAGCAGCAGCAATTTCTGAAGATTATCTGAGGAGGAGAAAGCCCTCTTGTGGCTGCGCAGAGCAAGAGGAGGAAGGACGCTGAATCTGGAAGGAGAAGGACGCTGTCCCATCTGGAGAGAGGACGCTGTACCTTTCAGGAAGGGAGGACGCTGGCCAAGAAGGACGCAGTCCAGTCAAGCAGGAGAAAACGCTGTTCTGAGGGGCAGAAGGACGCTGTGAAGCCCTAGAGTGAGGACGCTGTCCATTTCTGAAGGTAAGAGTTGCAGATCCGAAGGTTTATTGCTAGATCCAGTTGTGGAAAGGGTAGATCTTGCAGATCTAGTCTTGTATGTGGCAGATCTAGTCTTGTATATTGCAGATCTGAAGGTTTGGCACCAGGTCCAGCTGAAGGAGTGACAGATCTGAGGAGATATTGATAGATCTAGTCCAGATCTGAAAGGGTAACACCAGATCTAGCCCTAGGGGCTGTAGATCTGAAGAGATAGTTCCGGATCTAGTGTAGATCTGAGGGTTTGATATCAGATCTGATATTGGAGGACGCAGTTTCAGAGAGGGAAGGACGCAGATCTGATTGGAGGCTTCAGATCCATCAGGTGGGACGCAGATCTGAGGAGCAGGCTAGTGTGATAAGGGCTCATCAGCGTTTTCCAGCATCCTGTAGCAGATCCATTTGTCTGGAGGATTGAGGGCTTGTGCTGCACCTGTTTCTGCGCTGTCACTAGCAGGGACAGCGTTTTCCAGCAGAGGGGGTTTTCAGCTTGGGATCAGCCTAGTTTCTGCGCAGATCATCACCAGTCTCCAGGGCAGCTTGGACGCTGTCATTATTTGCAGCCATTTCTTGTATAGGAGGGTCATCACTTGCCTAGGGCAAGGATAGGTGCACTGATTCTGATTTCTTGTATTACTCTCCATGTACTTTCTGATTAATAAAATGGCTCAGATTCTGGTATTACATGTGTCTTGATTCAGTGATCTGGTTCGGTATTGTTTCCTTTCATATCTGTCTGGCATATTTCTGTTTATTACTGCTTATTCCCCTTTGGGGATATTACAGAGATCGTGGAGGATCGTGATCTTCCGAGGCTGAGGAACGGGAACGCTCTCTTCTTCAGATCATAGCATTGGATTCCAGGTAGGCTTCCATCTTTAGTCTTTTCATTCGTAACTAGGAACTTGCGTCGTAACATTTTTTATTGTTGCTAGACCCCTGCTGGGCTAGTAGGGATCGCCTCTGTCCGCAGAGGGGATTTACCTCCTCAACACTTAGGAACTCAAGCTAGGTGGGTCTCTAAAATTCAAGAATACGATTTAGATATTAGACCTACCAAGCTGGTAAAAGGCCAGGGATTGGCTAAGATCTTGACTGAGGGGAATGAGAAAGTGTTAGGAATGATTTTTCAAAATGATCTGGAATTAAATTCATCATAACTTCCAAGATTGAGTCAACTAGAATGGTATAAAGACATTATTTATTACTTGCAAAAATTTTCATGTCCTGACCATTTAGTTGGCCATAAAAGAAGAGCGTTAAGGCTTAGAGAAACTAAGTATTGCATGGTGAAGGATGGTCTAGGTTGGAGAAATCCGGAGGGGGTAATACTTAGATGTGTTGATGAAGCCGAGGCCAAAAAGCTTCTATCTGAGTTTCATTCAGGATTTTTTGGATGACATTATGCTGCTAAGACTACTACCCATAAAATCTTGAGAGCTGGTTATTTTTGCCGATGTGCACAAGTATGTTAGAGGTTGCCAAGCTTGTCAGCTTTTCACTTGGAAGCAAAAGTTAGCTTCTTTGCCTCTTCAGCCTGTGGTCGTGGAAGCTCCCTTTCAACATTGGGGGGTTGACTTTATAGGGAAATTTAATGAAAATTCTAGTAATGGCTACTTGTGGATTTTAACTGCCACTGATTATTTTACTAAATGGGTAGAAGCCATCCCTACAAGACACGCCACCGACAAAGTAGTGATGGAATTTCTTGAAGATAGGATTATCACTCGTTTTGGTGTCCCTACTAAAATTACAACGGATAATGCCAAGGCTTTTAGCTCTGCGAATTCTCATATTTTTGCTTTAAGTATGGCATTGTCTTATTCCATTCATCAAACTACTATCCTCGGGGTAATGGTCTAACCGAGTCTAGCAATAAAAATTTGATAACCATAATCAAGAAGATAGTAGGGGATAATAAGAGAGCATGGGATAACAAAATTAAATATGCTTTGTGGACTGATAGGATTACAAAGAAGAGTTCTACTAGAAAGAGTCCCTTTGAACTAGTATATGGCTTGGATGTTACCCTTCCCATGCATTTGAGACTCCCATCTTACCAATTGCTACAGAATTTTACATCTAATAAAGATGTTGTGCAACATAAGATTGATCAAATTGTAGAATTTGATGAAACTAGGAGAAGAGCCTTTGAAAATTGTTGTAAAAATCAATCTAAGGTAAAAAAAAAAATTGACAAATCATCTAGGAATAGAGGATTTTCTAACGGTGATATGGTTTTACTTTGGGATCATAGGAATGAAAAGTCTGGTAATCATGGTAAGTTTGACAGTTTATGGCTTGGACTGTATATCATCAGAGAAGAAGCGGGAAAAAATTCCTACCATTTGAGCACCTTGGACATAGAATCACTAGAGTTACCTGTGAATGGCCAACTGCTCAAGATTTTCCACAAATAAAACATTTGATGCCATAGGGCATCCTTTTGTATCATATTTCTAATGTTGACCACTGGAGTGGCACCGGATGATGATGAGAAGACTCCATGCCCAAGGATGAACCAGAAGACATTTATACCATCAGATATCATCAGTTCAACAGAGTTTTTAAACTCTACTTCTACTTCTTATCATTTTCTCTTGTACCCAGATTCCACACCCTACGGGGAATTGTAATAAGTGATGCTAGTAATGATGAGTGTTGAGTCAGTATTGAGTCTGTAACAGGCCTAGGTAGCCTGGGAACTTGCCAACAAGTGAGTATTACTCTGGGAGGTTTTTTTTACTTGGTTAATTATCATCTCCCTACTAGGAGTTAATAATTAATTGAGTTTTTTGCTTCAATTTTACCCCAAAGCCAGAGTACGGCTTGATGGTGAGGCCTTGGGTGACTCCTAGTGTCTAGAGTCAATGTATATTATCATACTATATCACACAAAAAATTTCGTGGAATTTGGTTAGGTCTAGGTAGTGATTTTTTAATTTTTTAGATTTCCCGCAAGTCGAAAATTGCAATAAAAATTGTAATTGAATTGTAATAAGTGTTGTTTAGAGAAGTTGTATGGGGTATGAGTAATCAAAATTACACCTCTCACACTCAACTTTCTACTATGACACACTTTGAGGGGTTAAAAATGTGTTTTGAACCCTCAAAACCCACTTTTTCTAAGTTTAGTGGGAAATCTGGCAATTAATTAAGCCAGAAATTAAATAAATGGAGAAAAATAAATATCCACACATGCTAAATGAGGTGGAAATGAGGTGGAAAATTATGGAGGAGTTAAAGTGAAGTCCCAAGGTGATATGGACTCCTAAAATCAAGGAAAAGACATATGCTCAAATAAAATTGAATTTCCAACATTAAATGAGAGTTGCTTACTTGGAAATTCGAATTTGTGAAGTTAGTACATATTTGGGAGGATTTGGGAGAATATTTGGTAGATATTTTTGTGGGAAATTGTCCCCACATGGGTTACCAACCATATACACATGTCATTCCATCATAAAATTTGAATTTGACACATAAGGGAAGAAGAAAATGATGTCCACTTGCCAGAATTCGATCTTTACACTTGGCATTGGAGCTCCACTTACCAAATTCGAATTTGCCTTGAGATCTTCTCCCTCTCACCACTTGGCATATGGTTCTTCATTGGGATTTGCTCCCAACTTTCTATATAATGGAGCCATGGACTCTCATATTGTATTCGTTTTTTACTAGCTATTGTGCTTGCGGAAGCGCTACTGCCTTGTACACTTTCAGAAATATCAATAAAGACTTTGAGGTTTCATTCATGAGGTGTTCCTCCTTTGGAATGTGATGAATTGTTGATCATTGGTATAATTCCTTTTACTCATGCTTTGATCTAATTTGTTTCCATATGTTCTTGTAGATTTGTTAATGTAGAGCTATCTTACATTGACATTTGATTTAGGAGTATGCTCTAGGTATAGAATGCTCTAGTTGGTTTCAAATAAATCTCTAGAGTTTCTTATCATTGTTTATTGTTAGATCTATATGGAACTAATTCTTGATTGAAGTTTTGTAGAGGGAACGTCTTGTTGGGATCAAAGAATAAAGTGTTGGAGGAAGTCTTTGGAGAGACCAACCCACTCTTGATACATTCTCAAAGGAGCTCTCATTTGTTCTTTGAACCTTCGTAGTCTTATCTTATAAAGTGGTTTTGCGGGGATTTTGAGACATAGCTTGTATACAAGCCGAATACTTCTAAATTTGAATATATTTTAAAACATTATACTTCATTGCTTTCATTTGCTATCTAAGAGCTTGAAGATGACTAAGCAAAGAAGAGAGTTTACTCGAACTCTTTGACTTAGCCCTTTGTAAAGTGTTGTGCAATATTTTGTAATTTTATTTATCTAATATTTGATTGGTTTTATAGCCATTTTCCGAACTTTTTCTTGTGATAGCTTGAGTGGACAACTGCAAGAAATTACTAACTAGTTGTTGCAGGACCTTTGGGCTTTGAATCTGAAATGAGGAAGATAACTCTTTTTTCTTTGGTTGTGGGAATTGAAGAGGCTTAGCTTCTCTTCTCCTATTGTAAAGTCTGAATTCTTTTGAGTTTTTTTTAGAAATTCTCATCGAGGAAAAGTCTATGGTCTCAATTTTTATTTGTGAAGACTTTCATTGGTTTAGAAAATGCCTCATGGTCATTTCCTTCTTGTAAAATTAATTAAAAAAAATCAGTTTTTGTTGTGGGAGCGTGGGTTTTACCCATTGGCATCCCTATCTCTCCATTTCAAAGGAGAGAATTGTAGATGGATTGACTTAGTGGTTTTGACATTTCCATTTTCTTTCACATCACATATGCATGCTCTAATTGGGAAGTAACACAAATCACATAGTCTTTTAATTTCTTAATTTGCAATCTCATTTGCCATCACTTACTTATGTTTTGTGATCTATTTCTCATTTGGATAAGTTTCACAATATACTACAAGTAAATAGGCATAACACTTTCAATTTGTGGCAACTTGAGTTATTGTTCTAACTATGAAGCATATTTAATTGAATCATCTCCATCTTTTACATAGCACTTGCAAACTCACTTTCATATCATTTAGGCATTTCACTTTTCATACTAGACTTGCATCTCTAAAATTTACCTCCAACTTAAGTTGGTTGAATAGACGTTTTAGGGACCCTCTACCTCTATGGACTCCTCACTGTGAGATCCAAATATTTGGGCGAGGGCGAGGTCTGAGGATTAGAGTTCAATTGTAACCTTGCTTTAGAACTAATTAATAAAATAAACCAAGAGCATTATTTCATCACATTTACTTGCAAAGTTCCCAAATTTTTTGTTGTCTTGACGGTTTAAAGATTCACATGAAAATATTATCTCAAAAAGTACTTTGGATGCAAGCATTTTAATTCCTTAAATTTTGCAACAAGTTTAATTCTATGGTACTTGAAAATTTGATTCTACATGCAACTCCATTGCATGTTGTCATTTTAATGATCATTATGCTTATGGATGATTGATACATCTCGTTTCATTGGCAAATACCCTTATTTGGTGTTGCAAATTTAATTGCATATTGTGATCTTGGTCTAACACTTCCTTTGTGGGATTATTGTCATTATATCTTGAATTTCATTTTTGAGCAAGCATTTGTCATCTACGTTAAAGCACTGGTCTATATTTTGAACACATCATTGAATATTGCTCATATACTTATATGCTTGTTTACATATTGGAATCGAGTCATCTTTGATAAGTAGTTCCTTCTAATCAATTCTCCTAGAAATCTCACATCTTTAACTTAGTTTTCCTTTAGGGACCACCCCCCTTAGCTAACGTAGGAGATAACTTAAATGGAGAGAGTTGGGAATAGGTGACAACCCCTTCTCTGAGTTCCTTGCCAACAACCACACTTGTGGGGTTGAAAGCTTTTCCCACTAACTGTAGGTAGGTGTAGGCGGCAAGCGATTAACATGTACCACAATCATGGATTTCAAGCATATGTAAAATTTGAAAAGAGATGGATATGAGTTTTAAGAAAGTGGTGGAAATTTTTTAGGTATTGTAGTTGGAAATGAAAATTAAATTCATCTGATGGAATTTTACTTAAATGTTGTTTTTACTTAGTTCCATATTCCCCACTTCTCGTATCGACGTATTTGATGAAATTTTAACTAAATGTTGTTTTCACTTAATTCCATATGCAAATACTAGTTTACTTAAACCTTTCTTATTATTTAAAAAAATACTTCTTTTTGTTTAACAACATAATTACATAAAAACCTCTTTAATACCTTACAAATAAAAATCCAAATTAACTTTAATCCTATCCTATTTTTTTAATTTCTCGAAATAAATAGGAGAAGAAAGTCAAATAGTCTAACTATTAGAGTCTCACCAAAGGAGCATTGAGAAAATCAAACTTAAAATAAGTTAATTGTTAAATATTTTTGTTTTTGTTTTTCAAATTTTAATTAATTTTTACTGAATTTTAAGTTTTTGTTTTTTAAATTTTTATTAATTTTTACTAAATTTTAAGTTTTAGTTATATAATTTGCAAAATTTAATATTTAGATTTTTCAAAAGCTTGAAATTATTTATATACTAAAATAGACTAAAATTTACTTAATTTTTTAATTAATTTTTACTCTAAATCTTAGTTTTAGTGATATAATTTACAAAATCCTTAATTACTATTTATATACTAAAAATATATATTTTAAACACCTTAAATTCATAAATTATTTTATATAATATATAATGATAAATTATTTTATATAATATATAATAATTACTGTTGCAAAATTAAATTAAATTAAATAACTATCAGCGTCAAAATATTTTTTTTTAAATTTCAAAAAATAAATGGTTTCCTGATTTATTTGGAAAATAAGATGAATTGCATGATCGAGTCCACTCGCCTACAGTGGCAGTAGCGGCCAACAGAGTGAAAACTAAACATCCAATTTGAAAAAGTATTAATTGTATTTGACACGCAAATTACGCCGTTCCAGGGACATGTCCTTCATTTAAACATTTGTCGGTAGCGTTTCACCCATTCTTCTGGTAAGAGGCGGCTGATGCACAATGTCCAGAAGTAAATGCTACTTTATTCTCAATTGATGCCATTACGCGCTCGATTCCACGGAATAAGAAGAATCTTGTTCATTAATTTTTGATTTCTTGGAAAACTTTGAAGTCCCAAACTCTGTACCAGGGTATCAAGAAGCAAATTCCGCGGCTTCTGGTTAAATTTCTCATATTCTGCCATTTTTGCCTCGATATTTGCTTGACAGTGTTTAAGTAAGTGCTACTCTTGCTGAAAAAAAAAAAGTGCTAGTCTATTCTCAATTGCTGCCATTACGCGCTCAGTTCCACACAATAAGTTAAGAATCTTGTTCCTTAATTTTTTATTCCTTGGAAAATTTTGAAGTTCCAAACCCTATACCAGGATATCAAGAAGCAAATTCTGCGACTTCTGGTTAAATTTATCATATTCTACCAATTTTGCCTTGATATTTGTTTGGCAATGGTTAAGTTAATGCTACTCTATTCTCAATCACTTGCATTACACGCTCAGCTCCACGGAATAAGTTAAGAATCTTGTTCATTAATTTTTTATTCATCGGAAAATTTTGAAGTCTCAAAAGCATAGTCTAAAAAATTTAGAAATTAATCCGTACTCTAAAAAATCTACAAATTAATCGAAACTCAATAATATTATAATAAAATTTATTAGAAAATTTTAAAAATTTAGGTTTAGTTGTCAAATTTTAGAATTTTAGGTGCCAAAAGTTTTTCAAGATTTTGAGCGTCAAATTCTTCTTGATCATGCACTGTTTCTGATTTTGATCATGTACTGTTTCAGCTATTATATGAATAGCATATCCATTTCCACTATTAAAAAAAATTAAAACATTTCTACATTCTATTTTTTGAAATTTTTTACCAAATTTCAACCAAAAAAAAACGGTCGCCTGCTAATTTGTGACGTGTATAAACAACGCCATTCCAAATCCTGTACTAGGATATCAAGAAGCAAATTCCGTGGCTTGTAGTTAAATTTCTCATATTCCACCATTTTTGCCTCGATAATTGTTTGTTTGGCAATGGTTTAGTAAACCCTACTTTTTTTTCAACACAAAAAATACTCTGGTTTTATATTAAGTACCAGTTACAGCCATATTCGTTCCAAAAATTACATTTCTCGAACTTACAGAAAGCTACCTTAGAGTCAAGCGGATCGAATCACACTAGCACTGTCCAAAGAGTTTGGAAGCACACATGAGCCAATCCCTCTAAGAGCTAAGTTTAGTAGTATCATCATTTCAGTGAAAAATTATTACATCTTCGAGCTAATACCTTAAGCCATGAACAAAACAGTGAACAAAAACTTTGAATTATGCAAAACTAACCGAAATCAGGAATAAGCCCAATTTGTCACAAAAATTTAACAGAACCTGTTGCTCCACAACCATTTGTCTTATGAAGTTGGTAATGCATTTCACCGAAGCTACCCTCCAACCCTTTTTTTGATAATCAATCAGTTGCTTCATTCTTCTCCCTATAGATATGATGGAAAGAAATAACAGAGAATGTGCCCCTTGATACGTTAATTCTCTCTACCCAGTGAGCAAGCGATCCCACATTGATAGTAGCTTTCTGATTCATGTATTCAATTAAAACTTTAGAATCCCCAATAATCCATATCTTATCCATATACAACTGACTGAAAAACCAAAGTAACCCCCAAAACTTAAGCCTTTGTATTAGTTCCCACTCCACCGTTCCAGTAAATCTTGTAATGACATTCAAGAGACAACAGAAGCCAAGCCCCGCAACCATAGATAGATCGTTGGGAGGCCCCATCAAAGTATCCAACAGGGTAACGTACCTCGTGGGGGAAAAAACGCTTTGACATATCAGCGGGAGGCTTTTGTTTAATCTTCAGATGATCCCATAAACTGATAATCTGAAAAGTTGTAGTGAAAGGATTACCTAATATGCCATTAAATATTTTTTTGTTTCGGGTAATCCATATATTCCAGTGAAAAAGAATGGGAATAGATCTTACAGGTTCCCCTCTCTTAAGCCACCATTTTAGACATGCCTCCGTTGATTGATAATCTGGGGTACAGATCTTAAGCTTGTCACAAACAATTGCCAAAGTGTCAGTTGCATAGGGACAGAAATAAAACATATGGGAATTATCCTCCTCCTCGAGCCCACATAAAAAACAAATACTTGGACCTTGCCACCCTCTTTTCTGCAAATTTCTCCATGTTAAATTTCTGTCCTTTCAAACAAGCCATAAAAACATAATCATTTTTATCTGTACTCTAGAATTCCAAAAAGTTTTGAACCAACATTCATTTTCCATCACCACCTTATTTTTTATCAACACCGAATATATCTCCCTAGCTTTCTGGCCCTCCTTTACATCCTTACCTTCCCATAATAGTGGATCTCCCTCCGGCATCCAGCACAATCCCAAAGATTTTATCATGTCCGTATACTCTTCCCATTTTCCTTCCCAAATCATGTCCAGCCCCAAATCTGCACAATCCTTCCATCTCGGTATCTCCCCAGCCCATTCCTTGATAGTATGAGAGATGAAAAAGCACCCCTTTTGATTTAGCACATGAATTAAATCCTCCAAATTTGGCCGAGTCTCATCCAACCCCATCAGCATCCTGCTTCCAATCCGAATTTTAGTCCCATTACCGAAAAATCATTTCAAATGATTCATGATAGTAGGCCACAGATTGCCAAAGCCTTTCCAAATGTTTGATTTGCACTTTCGAGCAGGCCATCTCGAAGTAGCCAGATCCACCAGAGAAACTTCCCCCAAGTACTTATGTTTTATTATATCGTGCCATTTGCCTTTGCAATGAAGACCTCACCATAGTGACTTGATGATAAGTGAATTACCAATACCTCCATGTCTAAAATGCCCCAGCCCCCTCTGTTTTTTGGGATTGTCAAAGCATCCCAGGAAGCAAGATGAATGGCCTTTTTTTCTCTCGCTCCGCCCCATATGAACTTCGCCATAATATGCCTGATTTCCTTCAAAATTTTCTTTGGGAGGACATAGAGATGAGCCCAATAGACCGTAATTTGTTGCAGGACCGCTTTCAACAGGATCAGTCTACCTCCTCTCCATAACCATTTTGTTGTCCAATTGTTAATCTTCTTCTAAAATTTAATAATCGGCCAACTCCAATCTTCCACAAAATAATTTACAGGTTTCATTTTGAAGCCAAGGTAATTCAACCCATCAGACAAAGGAGCCTTAATAAAGTTGAAGAGAACGGCTAACTCCTGATACATCACCTCCTCCCCCTCAGCACAGAGTATGCAGGACTTCTCAGCGCTTGCAATCATCCCAGTTGCATCATTGAAAAGTTTTAAGATGTTATGCATTACCATCCAGCATTTCCTAATTATCATCCCAAATATGAAAATGTCATCAACGAACAGACTGTGAGTTGACGACAGCTGAAAACTAATTTCAATACCATGAAACATACCACTCGCAGCTGCCCAGTTTATTTTAATACTTAAAGCGTCCATTATAAGAACAAAAAGGAGTGGCGACAGTGCACACCCCTATCTCAAGCCTCTGTTGGCACTGAAAAACTTAGATACAGAACCGTTAATAATTCTCAATCGCTGCCATTACGCGCTCAGCTCTACTGAATAAGTTAAGAATTTTGTTCATTAATTTATGATTCCTACGAAAATTTTGAAGTTCCAAATTCTGTACGAGGATATCAAAAGCAAATTCCACTGCTTCGGGTTAAATTTCTCATATTCTATCATTTTTCCTCGATATTTGCCAATCCTGTCCGGAAGCTATTGATTTCTACAATGTACAATTTGCAGGCAGAGTGCCCTGTCTGGGGCGAGGTCCCGGGTGTGATCTTTAGAAAATGGCGACGGGCAGGTAGGAGTTTATAGAGCTGGAGACGGGATGGGGAGTTATACAAAAGGCAAGTACTAAGCTCAAGAACAATCTGGAAGGAATTTCCGAACTGCAATTCACAAGCGAGGAGTACATGATACTATACACGTATCCTATTTTTAACCCTCATAAAACTTCTGACTGGCTCTATCTCTGGGGATCTTTGAAGTACGAATCCAATATTGTTGTGTGTTTTATTTTAGTGTTTCTCTAATTGCTAGGGGAGAGATGTATAATGTTGTTCAGGGACCAGTAATTGTTATAGTACTGGTCCCATCAACCCACCAAAAATAGACATATATGCAACCAATAATTAAACATAATAAAATAACTTGAAGTTCAAATATATATTAAATTATATTCAAAATTTCCCAAGTCATTGACTAGGCCCACATGTGTCCACAAATAACCCACAACTGTCCATAAATAGCTTAATAAGTATCAAGATTACAAATCCCAACATTTAAACTAGAAAACTCATAAAACCATTTCTCCTTCCAAAATGGTCAAGTCAATAAGTACAAAAAGCCAGTCACTTCAACCCATCTGATCAGCTCTGATGTTGTGTATGAGAAGTAAATATCAATACCTACACATAATAAAAAGAAATGTATGTCAACCATAACTGTTGTGTTATTCAACATTTAAACCCATTGTGTTCAATAAATGACACCCACCCCATATCAACATTTAAACCCACTGTGTACAATAAATGACACCCACTCAATAAATTCAATAAATGATTTCCTATCAAAACAGATCAAACACATGGATCAACAAAAACAAATTCTCAGCCATTAGATCACATCAAATTCAATCCTGATCACACATGCAAAATGAAGCCATTGCAATCCATGTCCATCATTGTCACCAATAAAATTCAACTACAAAAAACTATAAAAGAAGTTCAACCACTGTTGAGGTTACATTTTTCAGTTTCAAACTATTCACTAGCCTTGGAGACAATCCAGCACAGAACACACCCAGCCTTGGAGACAACCCAGACAGAACACACCCCAAAACAGAACACAGGATATTCAGGTTAGTTTACATCCTTCTTACAATTTTATTTTAATTTTTGAGTCTTTATTTCAGCGTTCTTACACTTTTATTTTCATTTCTGAGTCTCAGTTTTCAGTTATTTCTAAGTCTTTATTTCATTTTTCAGTTTTTTAATTGCAAACAAACAGAATTGCAAACATTCATTTCTGAGTCTTTTTTTCAGTTTTCAGTTTTTAGGGTTGTTATAAAACGTAAATGAAACAGCAGCAGTAGCAGATAGTGTTTCACCTCTTAACAACATCAATTCACTAGGCAATTCAAGAGAAAAAACACCAAAGTGTGCCAACAAGTTTCCCCCCACTAGCAAAATGTTGTAATGTATAAACCGGATCTGAATTTCAGTTTATGACAGCTGTAAATACAACAGAAAATCTATCCTATCTTCTTCATTATTAATGCTAAATCAGCAAGACATACAAGTGCTAGAAATTACAGAACCTTGAATAAATAGGTCGCTGAAAACAAAACTGCAAATCTATAATAGGGACAATTTTTGAGAGTTGGAAACTTCATATAGATGTGTAAATGAGGCCTTGGGGGATTTCAAATTCTAGATTCACTAAACTTGATCTCAACTAACATAGAAAGTAGAATAGATAGTGAACCAAAAACAAAATTGACTTTCATTAAAAATATCCTGATAACTAGACATTTGGAACTCAAGCCAAACATGACTCCAGAACAATATCACATCGGCTTTCTTTGACAGGTAAGAATTAACAAATACCAAGCATTTGGTTGAAGTAAAAATCCCAAAAAAAAGACTACAATGGCTAGAGGCCACTAGAATGAAATGGAAGAATCTAGGCAATTATGCTTGAGTTATCAAATCACTACAACGGGGGTGGATAAGATCAGTGGATGGACATGAGGAAGTGCCCCAAGGCTCAAACTCATAGATAGAGCACAATCTCAACAAATAGGTGTTCTTTCTTTTAAATGTGATGGCTGCTATAATGTGAAAATGCTACGTGTATCTATTTGTAACAATCATAAAATGGAAGCCTGCTGTAATTTGTATCGGGTAAGGCTTACCAGCTAGTACCATAAGTATGAACTCCAACAGGGTCATCATCAAACATACTGCAGAACCCAGTATTAGCAATTGCTATCAAACCAAACAGGAATCCCTTATCATCTTAGAGAATATGCTCACCCCCTGCCCTTATTTTCTGGAACTCTAATGCTCTAAAATCTTTCTATGGGTACAGAGGCTACAGATTGACGAATAAGTCATCACATGCTTGTATCTGACTTTAGAGCACTGTCATTCGAGAAGCATTCCCTTTGTAAAACCTTGACTGGACTCAATGGCTAGAAGCCACTATGATGAAATGAAAGAATCTGGACAATTATCATCGAGTGACCAAACCACTACAAGCAAAAGAGGTAGTAGATGGACCTTCAACCTCGCAGATGATACCAATTTTAACAAATAGGTATCATTTCTTTTTGCTGCTATAATGTGATAAAATTATGTACATTTTTTTTTTAGAACAATCATTACAAAGAGGCCTGTTGTAATGGGTGTAGGGTAGGATTTATCAGCTATTGGCCACAAGTTTGAATCCCAATTAAAGCACACTGCAGAATCTGACTGTGGATTGCTATCAAACTTGAACCCTAGATCATCCCAGGCAATATGTTCACCGCAGTTACCTTGTTTTATTCACTCAGTGCTAGGTTTACATCAAATTTTAGTGATATAGAGCTCCCTATCATGTTGCACCTTTTATATAGGAAGACTGCATAAGTTAAATATGCACAAATTATAGGAATAACAATGTTATATACAGAATACTAATAAATTTAATGATACTTGACAATTCGAGTAACATTCCATGCAATGCAAAGCAAATAATATCACATGGATTGCCTAATTTAGAGTGCAAAATACACCCTTTAAACTTTTGTTCATTGCAAATACAAGTACACTACATGGCTTAGGTGCTCACACATCGGTAACAAATACATTAGTTAAAAAAACTCTTTATAGGTGTCTGTATATGTGTGTGTGTGTGTTTACTAAACATCAGTTAAAAAACACCGTGTCCTCTTGCTCTGTAGATACAAAACCTGCAATCTGTCCATTTTGCATGCCTTTCAATATCTCAGTAGTTGAGCATAGAAGCTGTAGCATTTGAAGTTAACATATATATCTGCAGTAGCTGAAAATAGAAGCTGTAGCATTTGAAATTAACATATATATCTGCAATTGCTATGCATAGACGCTGCATTCATCATATGAAAACAATCCTTCTTTTCAATTATGAATAACAGCTTGCAATTGGTGCTTTTGCAGCCTACAGGTAGTTGCATCCATGGCAAGAGTGAGTTATGTCGCTCGCACAAGGAGAAGTGGCAGAAGAGTGACCAGGGGTGCCCAACTGCGATGCACCTCATCAGATGAAGAAATAATAGGTGATGTCAATGTCACCAATGCTCCAGGAAATGTTGTTGACGATGAGCATGTGGCTGAAGCTGATGTTGTGGCACCATCAGCCACAGAGCCACCGTCAACCACAGTCCAAGGTGCAACTTCAACTAAAAAGATCAGCGCTATAAGAGGTTGGACAAAAGAATAAATGTTAGCTGCAATTGACGACATAGAGTTCAATGAATATTCTGTTCGGGCATCTGCAAAGAAGCATACTATTCCCCCTTCATCAATACATTATTGGATAAATGGGCTGACTCACACCAAACGTAGAGGGCCTATTACAGTTATGACTGAAGAGGAGGAGGCCAAGGTGGTTGAGTGGTGTAAAGAAATGGCCCAATTGGGACATGGGCTAGAGTTGATACAACTCAAATCTACAGTTGCTCAAATCTGTCAAGGGAGGCCAAACCCATTCAAAGATGGGTTTCCTGGTAAATCATGGTGGTTTGGGTTTTAAAAAAGGCATTCAGACCTTGTATTGCGTACAGTTGAGGGCCTTGACAGAGACAGAGTATTAAATTTGCGCCCTACAGTTGTATGTAAGTTCTATGACACTCTTTCTAGTGCATATGATAAACATTCTTATGCTGCAGACCATATATGGAACTGTGATGAAACAGGTTTACAGGCGGGAAGGAATTGTGGCATGAGGGTAATTGCGAAAAGAGGTAGCCGAAACGTGCCAAAGATTTTGCCTAAGAGCGGGGAATGGATAACCATTTTATGTTGTGTCAATGCAATTGGTGCTTCAATCCCAGGATTTTATCTTTTCAAAGGTAAAAATCAGTTGAAAAATTATATACAAAACTGTGAACCTAGAGCATGCATGGTTGCACATCCCCATGCATGGATGACTAAAGAGCTATTTTTAAATTGGCTTTGCCACTTTGCTGCATCTGTGCCAGGTGGTGTCTCACCTAATAACAGACACCTGTTGATATTAGATGGCCATGGAAGCCACATGGCTCTACAAACAATTGAGGAAGCATACAATTTGGGCATTGACCTTTTAACATTGCCCACTCATACCACTCACAGATTGAAGCCACTTGATGTTAGTGTGTTTGGCCCTTTCAAAAACTATTTCAGGTCAAAACGTGCTGCATGGATGGCAAAGAATCGAGGGGTTGAGGTCAAAAGGTTCGAGTTAGCAGAGCTTGCAAGTAAGGCTTTTAAAAGGGCTCTGACACCATCAAATATCAAGGCTGGCTTTAGAAGGACAGGAATATGGCCACTAAATTATGATGCTCTTATGCATGATACTGCTTGTAGCCAAGCTTTCCATGTGGATGGTCAGGAAGAAAGACAGGAAGTGGAAGAAGAAGTAAATGAACATGATGATGTGGTTGCAGTTGATAATATAATTTCCCTCTCTCAAGGACAGTTATATGCTGATGATGATGAGCAGGTATGTGAAACACAGTATACTTGTCAGCAAATTGATGGCAACACTGTTGAACATGCAGTTGAGAATGCAGATTTTGTTGAAACAGAAATTGCTGATATTGTTAATGCAGATTTAGTTCAAAATGAAAATGCTAATATTGTTAATGCAGAAAATGAAATTGCTGATATTGGGCATGAAATTGAAAATTACCAATTGTCATTGCCTAGCCAAGTAAACCCACCATAATGGCTGGCAGAAAACATGATTAATTTGAACGCCCATAGTGTCTCAAGAACCAATGAACAAAGCATGAACATGCCTTCACAAGTGGCTCAATTGAATAGTGAAATTGTTAATTTTTTTGTGGACAATAGATCAATGGAAGAAGATGGAGGACATAATGAGGCAGAAGATGAAGAAAACAATATAGTTCAATCAAGTGCCACGGATACTGAAGTGCCAAGAAATGACATGCAGGTGGGAGGGAGGGAGAATTTACTTGGGTGGTTCTTAAAGCTACCAGTAGAAAGAGTGTCAATGAAAAAGAAGCAAGGAACAACCAATAGTCTTCGTTTGGGGCGAAGTTCACAGTTACTCACCTTTGAAGACTATATAAAGCTCGTTGAGTCTGAAAATAAGAAAATGGAAATTCAAGAATTAAAACAGAAAAAAGAAGAAGAAGATCAAGCCAAGGAGAAGAAGGAAGCAAGGGCTATTGCAGCACAACGTCGAGCAGATGAAAGGATTGAAAGAGAGAGAGCAAGGCAAGAGAAGGAGCAACAAAAACAAATCTCAAGACAGGAAAAGGAAGCAAGGAAGGCTCAATAAATGCTTGAAAGGGAACAAGGGTTGACTCATATGGTTGACATAAATGCAAGCACAGTTGATGAGAATGAATCCAGGAACATGTCCAACACATTGGACAACATTGCAAATAATACAACATTATTCCAAGACCTCATAAACATTCAAGTGTCTCACTATCAAAATCAGGGTTTACCCACTTTCCTTATTCCTACCACAGGAGGTCTGAATTCAATGTATGCTCAGCACACACCTCCACTTAACGCAAGTGTGAGGTACGGGTACTCAATTCCTCCATGGTTGGAAGGGACAAATTGGTCTCAATTATATGGCAGCAATCAACCACCACCTAATCAGGCCTTCTTAGGAAGGCCAACCTACTTAGCTCAATCAGGTAACTCAAGGTTTGGCACTGAAGATTCTCAAGGCCATAAAGAATAGGAGTGTTAGATGTTTTTGGATGTAACCACATTATGATGTGGATTTTTGGATGGACTATATGTTTGGTTTCAAATCGGTGATATGTTAGAATGATTGTGATAGGGCTGTCATATTGACATTTTTGAAGACTGTTTATGAAGCAAGATATCTTCCCAGCCATACTTTTATCACTTCCTATGCTTAAGGATATATCTAAAATGTAGAAAAACACATAGTGAATGTAATTTTGTTTTTCATAATTAAATCATTTTTTTTAGGAAAATAAGGTAGCCTAACAGCATAATCAAAACCAATATGGTTATATCTACCTAACATGAGATGTTAATCTAAGGGTTCAATAGATAGAATCTCTTCGTACATCATTATAGGCAGCTAGTTGGATCCATTACCCAATTTCTATTTGTTGGGATCATCTCAAACAAGACTCCCAAAGTATGAATTTTGACGCCCTACTCTCCATATCTTGCAGCATTTGACAAAGTAAATACTTTTTATCGTTCCATTTCGGGAATCCATGGCGCCATGGCGGCTTGTACCAGGGATTTCTGAGATCCAAGTAAGACACTTAAAGTGTTTCTGTTTGGTTTCAAATCGGTGATATGTTAGAATGATTGTGATAGGGCTGTCATATTGACATTTTTGAAGATTGTTTATGAAGCAAGATATCTTCCCAGCCATACTTTTATCACTTCCTATGCTTAAGGATATATCTGAAATGTAGAAAACCACATAGTGAATGTAATTTTGTTTTTCATAATTAAATCATTTTTTTTTAGGAAAATAAGGTAGCCTAACAGCATAATCAAAACCAATCTGGTTATATCTACCTAACATGAGATGTTAATCTAAGGGTTCAATAGATAGAATCTCTTCGTACATCATTATAGGCAGCTAGTTGGATCCATTACCCAATTTCTATTTGTTGGGATCATCTCAAACAAGACTCCCAAAGTATGAATTTTGACGCCCTACTCTCCATATCTTGCAGCGTTTGACAAAGTAAATACTTTTTATCGTTCCATTTCGGGAATCCATGGCGCCATGGCGGCTTGTACCAGGGATTTCTGAGATCCAAGTAAGACACTTAAAGTGTCTTACTTGGATGATGCACAACTACAACTTTGCACTGCGTAAGCAGACTCCCTCTGCACTATTGAAGTCACATCATCCCCTTGTGCTAAAATCTCTCATGCTGTTGTTGCATTGCGCTGTCCTCCTGAAGCCCCTATGCTGTTGCAGCTTTGCTCTGCACTGTTGAAGTCACATCAGCCCCTGCGCTGCTGCTGCATCTGCACTACGCTGCTCCTTCCAGCCTTCAGATCTACCTCTACTTCATTCGTGATCTTTGCACCCACTGCTCCACTTGTCCCGCTACTGTCTTAAGGCTCCTGTAGCTCGGATGTGATCCAAGAGATGAGCTGCTCAAGGATCCCGCCCTCATTCTGTAGCTGCTCTACAGATCCTTGTCGCCCCACTTTCGTGGTTCATGAGCGCTCATGGCTACATCGTCTACTGACCCATCATCCGCAACAGCAGCCTTGGAAGAAGAAGCTTCCTTGGCCTTTTTCTTTCTGAGGACAATTGCTGGTGAAATGTCCTAGTTCGCCACACTAAAAGCACTTGATCTTTGATAGATCCCGCTTCTTCTTCCCTTGCTGCCTCTTTGATGCCAAGGCTGCATCCTCTTCATCTTCCTTCTTCACCTTAATCGATTCCATGCTGTACTGTTTCTTAGTGAATTTGCAGAGTTCTTCTTGACACATGATTGCCCACAAGTTGTCCCAGTCGAGAAGGTCCGCTCTGCCCAAGATACTTTGGACAAAGGTTTCCCACTCATCTGTGACCACATTGAGAGCAGTCCTTACCATTACCATCACACCATCCTCCACCTTTGCACCTGTGGCAGTCAACTGGTCTCTGATCGACTATAATCTGAAGAGAAAATGTTCCCTGTCTTCCCCCTTGGTCATCATGAATGACTGCATCTGAGTCTCCAGAAGCATCTTCCTCTGGACGGACTTCCCTTCATATAGGGATGTTAAGGCCTTCCACATCTCATTAGTTGTTTTCTTCTCAGCAATGTGTGGGACAATATGGTCCTTAACTCCATCCATTATCAGCCGCTTGGTCTGGGCCGCAACTTCATTATGCTTCTTCAAGAGATATGCATCGATCGGCGTGGTCGGGACTTGTTCTGCATGGTCTCTTAGACAATATGCCTCTAAGACTTTCAGGATTCTAGCCTTCCAAACTGCAAAGTTGGACGGGCCATCCAACCTATCCTGATCACGCAGTCCTTGACGTGCCATCTGCTTAGAAATATGTCAGAGCTCCTCCTCTCTATGCTAGAGATCTAGATCTAAGGTCCTTGGCGAAACAGTTACCTTCTTCTCCCTCTAACAACTGATTTCCTCTCTTGGAAATCTGCAAAATCAATCAACGATTCAGCTCTCTTCGATCCTCTGATCGATCTGCAAGTTTCTTTGGCTAGAAACGCTCTGAGAAGTTGATCTCCTCCCGCTTTTTGTCACTAGTGCTTAGGCTAGAATTCTGAAAACTTCAGAAATTTAACCCCACCAACACCTTATGAAGATCTGCAGCTCAACTTTCGGCACTTCTGGAACAGACAACTTCAGATCTGCGTCATCCTGGCTGGCTTCAGACAATCCCAGCGCTGCCTCTGCGTAGTAAGTACGTGGGCCTACGTGGAGACAGTGTAAGACTGCATCAGCCTACCCTCTGCGTGATTCTTCTCCCGCTGAAACTGCGTTGTCCCTTCAGATCTGGCCTTCTACTGCTGCTGTTGCTTTCTGCAGCGAGATCCTTTAGTCTTTTGCTGGTGACTCTGCTAGATCTACAATCGCTCTGATACCATGTGAAAAATTTTGAATGTTACTTATACAGAAATCTACTATTAGATCTGGTTATGCTTCTCCTACTCAATTAAGTTATTAATGTTGAAACTTCAGATTAACATCGAAGCAAACACATAATAGACTTTCATCGATTCAAATCTAAAACAGAAAAAATACATGCACACATAGAAAAAGTGACACAAGGGTTTTCTAGACAATAGTCCCCGGAAAAACCCAATGCGGGAAAATCGGACTTCTGGCTGCTGGAGGGTTTTATTATTAAGATTTTTCTGAATACAGCGAATCTGGGTTCCAAACTAGAAAACTCGACAGAGAAAATATAAATCTGCAGCTAACTTGTTGTTCTGAAGCCAAAATATTGACTGATCCACACCCTCAAATGGGATTTACAAGACTCAACCAGATCTTGGCCCTAGAAACCCCAGTGCTGCCCTTGAAGCCTCTGCGTCCCCTTGTGCTGGCCTGGAGAGGGTTGTGTAACTCCAAAATGGGTGATGCGGACCCTACGCTGCCCTTGAGGGACTCTACGTAACCCTAGAGGGTCTCCTACTGCCCAACGCTGCCCTGGGAAAGACTGCATAGCACCTACATAGTTGTAGCTACCCCTACGCTACGCAACTGCTGCCCTCTCTACTGCTGCTGCCCTTGCTTCTCTGCGTTGCCTCTTTGAAGTTGCTCTCTGCCTCCTGCTGATTCTAGGCACTGGGATCAGATCATCCCCTTTGCCTAAACTCCCCTCTTTGCAGCTGAAACACTTCTGGAAATTCTTAGCAAAGCACGCCCTAGAATTCCATCTTAGCTTTAGTGCTTTGCCTTTGTGTGTCTCCTCCAAATGACCCCAAGCCTTTCCTTTATACTTTTCTCGTTGGGAAACCAATGGCCATGATTAGATCTTGAATCAATGGCTAAGATTAAAAGAAAGCTTGATTCATGTGACTTACGACAATTTCATCACGTGTTTAATTGAATTAACTTTAATCTTTTAATTTTCCTAAGTTAGACTTAGGGTCCTTAATTAAAAAGATTAATTAATTAAATATCTCCCAAACCGAATGGAATTTCCCAAATCCTTTTCTGGGTCTTGTAGATCAGGTGTACTCTAGTCCCTCCACAAATTTTCAGGGCTAGAGTGCATCCAATGCTACCCAAATACACAAAATCTCAATAGATCTGCCCCTGCCTCATCATATGTTGATTTTCTCTTAACAGCTCCTCCAAAATCTAGTCCTGGCCCCTCAGCCTAGGTTTCTCCTCCACATCGTGTTGGTCCATTCCTTCCCTCCTGGCTTCTACTTCTGTGTCTGAAAATGGGTTCTGGTTACCTTCTCTCCCACAGCCTCTACCTCTGCCTCTGCCACGGCCTCTATGAAAAACCACTCCTTGGTATCTCGATGGCATCAACTGCCCTTGTTCCCCATGCTCTGATACCACTGTAATATTCCAAAGAGAAAATTTACAGTGATAACAAAAGACATGCCATAAATTTTAACACAGAATTTTATTCAGCAAGAGAAATATGCCCAAAACACCAATTTTATTACTATGATCAACTGGAGTACAATATGAGATGGAAGGAGTGCACCTGAGCTTGCACAAGGCAAGCTACAAGCCTCAGGTGATCATCAACAAAATGTATAGCTTCTACAATGAACTGCTCTCCTGGAAACTACATTGTCCTTGGCTTTCTACACTACTGGCTGACTTCAGCATTTGATTTTTCCACTGAATAGTGCCCAGAAAATTCTAGGAATTTGGGAAGGTGATCCTTTCCAAAAACCCAGAAAGGGTTCTCCCAACTTCCAATCTTCAAAATTGGACCCCTCACTGCTTGGCCCTCCTCTAATTTCGAATTATGTTGTTGTAGTTTCTCCTGTATATTTTTTCCGTCCAAAATACCAGCAAACCACCTCAACTATATCTCCAACCAAATCACCAACACCTCAGCTCTCAAATCCTTCCACAAACTTACCTGCGAAAGAGCCTCCACAAGTGATTGCTTGCTCCACCAGACACAAGCAATGGAAAAGGCCCTTCAGTGGCACTTGAAGTCCACTGAAGAAGGGATGAGCTTCACTCCTTGGGAAGCTCCTGTGCTAAGTAGCATAGCGTTGGCTCAACCAAGTAGCTAAGGCAACACAATTTTTTGAATAACCAAATGATGCCATTGCCTTCCCCAAACCTTCCTTTTATAAGTGTTGGGCATGCATTCCTTGTGGGCCCCTCCACCAATTCGATTTGCCCAAAGGAATTCAAATTGCTTCCTTCACTAATACGCTTTCCTTGTGGGTCCCATTCTCCACTAGCAATTTAATTTATTTATTTTTCCTATGTTGGCCACAAAAAGGTACTTTAAGTTACTTAATTCAAAATTGACAAAAATGTATTTTCCCAAACATTAGGAAAATTTAGGAAGGGACATTACACTTCTCTTCTTCTTTGGAGCATGAGGACTTGCTAGCATATCCAAGACTTGTCATGATGAGTGGTGATCTCTGGCAATTGAGAATGTCATCCAAAACCTGTGAAATCCTTAGTCTTTGATTCAACTTGTCTACTTCTACTCTCAAGATGACGATTTCTTGTTCACGTTTCGCGCAATCCTCTTCCCTTTGCTTCATTTGAATTCTTAATACTTCCTCAATTCTTTTGGCTTCTTCAAGTTCCCTCTTCAAGGAGGTGACTTGCTTGCCAAGTTCTTTATCCTGCTTGTTCCATTTATTTGACTTCTCCTTTTCCTTGAGATGGCTTCTTAGGGTGCTTTCTCTCTTGTTTGCCTCTTCCAGCTTGCATTTGAGATGATCCACTTCCTTCTTTGCTTCATCAAGTTCCCGATCCTTTTATGATGTTTGTATTTTTTTATTTTGATTTGCAAGTCGGTTGATATCAACTATGGCATATCTCCAATTATCATAATACTTCGTCTTCTCGGCCTTCAGGTCTTCATGTTCCCTATAAAGACTATTATACATGTGGTCAAATCCCTATCCTGTTCCACCTCTTGAAGTTTGTCTTTGAGAGACTTAACATCTTCTTTGGGATCAAATGCCATATTTTCTTCAAAATTTGAATGCTATGGATTTTCCTTCAAGTGGTTAAGCTTCCAAGAAGGACCCGCTCTGATACTAGTTGTTGGAAATACTAAGAGGCGGGTGAATTAGTATTTCCTTTAATTTTGCACAATTGGTTAATTTATCCTTTCATATATTCAGAGCAATTAAACAAGCATGAAACATCACATCACAATATCAGTACACCGGAGATTTGTCGCTCAACAAGCTTTGGTTATGTATGGGTTACATACACCTTTACCAGTCGAACTGGAAGGAAGTACAAGACTCCCCAAAGGGTTTTACCATCAATGTTTGAAGGAAACAAATGCTCCAGGAAAGGGTTTGGGCTTCCGTACCAGGGATAATGGCCTAACTACAATCAAGTTGCAGCCTCTACTGTTGTACTTCACTGACATTGTTGTCCACTACTACTACTGTTGTCCACCATTGCTGCTTCTACCACCACTGCTGCTACTACCAACACTGCTACCATCCACCACTGTTGTTGCTACCATTCAGACTGCTACCATCCACCACTGCTGCTGCTACGATCACTGCTATTTCTACATCTCAGCATCAATATCCTCTTAGTCTTGGAATCCTATAATTTGTACTATATATCAAAACCCTATTGTCATATCTCAGACTATTTGATCAATGGTAATGGCATAGCTCTGCCATCCTCAGCTCAATGGTAATGACATCGAGCTATGTGGTAGATCACTGTTATAAATCACTCTCAACCATTATATCAGTGTCAGTTCATATTGACAGGAAGACTTTTGCCCAACATCAGACCACAACAATGTAACTGCTGCAATAATCCAGAGTTCAACAACAAACCATACTGCTACAGATAGTAACAATGATGCACAAGCATATCTACAAAAGAAACCCTAACAGCTACACAAGATGTGATGATGAGACTGCCATATTTATAAGAGTCCCTTATCACTGCATAACTGCCTTGTTAAGAATGATGGATAATAATGATGATACTACTCACTACTACTTCAAACTGTTGTAAATGAAGTATACAGTGAATGTCATAGACTGTTGTTCTTTACTGCACAAAGCCCTTATCACACCATAATTATTCAATCATTGTTTTGGAGGTAATGGAAATGTAATCCCTGTAAGATAAATGATTGATCAAGTCGGCTTAATTCTTGTAGGCACAAGTATAACAATATGTATCTAGACACTGCCACAAGCCAGCAATGATAAACAATGCCAGAACTCTTTGATGTTGAGGTGTACAATACTTGCAGTCAATGAACGTGCCAAGAGAGCAGTGAATAGAGATCTGCACAGAGGACAGAACCGTAACGCCAAAACTAGCATATAGGATGAGAAGTTGCTGCTTTAGGTTCATAAGCCAAACAATTGACTTCTCAAGATAGACCTAGATTATCACTGCTTCAAGGCTTAAATTTTTAGTCTCTGTCTTAATCATAATGTTGCAAGGATCAATCTCATAAACTTTGTTTTAAATGCCAAGAATATCCAATCAACAGGTTTGAATAATCATGAAAGGGATCCGAAGTTTGCACAGAATGTTGCCCTAACAGAAGGTTGAATTAACTGTTTCAGGCTTTTGCACAGGGATTCACCTCCTTGCTGGTCCGGAAAAAAAAAAAATCTCTTATGCCCAACTAAAATTCATGCCTCAGAAAATTCCTTGGCCCTTTTGTGTTGGATATTTTTGTGCTTGAGTTTAAAGGTAGTTACAGTGACGATTTAGGGTTGCGCTGTCTCGACCCAAGCCTCAGAGTTAGGTTCACAAACATCAATGCCACAGACAGAAGTATGTAGTCTCCTGAGATCAATACCAATCACAATTCCTAATAGATCTGACAAGATAATCCACAGTAATAAACTTTGTATTGGTAAAGGGTTGAGCTTTGATCAGGGTTTCGACCAACTGCATTATACTGACCTTTTCTTCAGATAAGATATGGATGTAGATGACCTTCCATAAGGACTGCACAAGGAGTGTATCAACAAATTGTTCTAAACGAAAAAAATAAATAAAAAATTAGTCCATCATTTGATGTGTTCTCCAGAGCGATTTAAGCTACCCATCAAGTCATCAACAATTAGTTTGACGAGTCCCCAGACTTAAACAAGTTTTGAACTAGAGTCGTAAGAATTGCAGAGACCCAATGCCTGAAATGGATCCCTTCTTAATAAATCATAGAGTTGCTTCACAACTGATAAATGCAACTAGACCTTGGCTTGAGGATGCTCGAATCACAGTTAAAAATTAATCTGTAAGTACTTTCAGAGGGTTTGAAGGTCTGCACTTATAATTATGGATTTGATCAAGCCCTAATAGGCCTACGAGTGCTTCATGTACTACTCCAGAGGGAACCAGATCTCAAAGGGAATTCAGGACTATTTTAGTCGACTTTACTGGGCTGCAAGATAACCTTAGTCTCCATCCGAGTTACAAGAGTAGCAGCGAGATGCGAACCTCCACAGGGATATAGCGAAGTTACCACAGAGATGTCACTGCAATCAACCATGCAGTAAGAGACCTAAGACTTCTTCACTGGTCTCGTCTTAGCATTCACCTGCAAAATACAAAGAACCCAGCAAAACCCTATCCAAGCAAACAACAAAAATAAAAACCCTTCCTTTTGTCTCCTGGCCGCAGGCAACTTCAGAGAAAGAGCTCAATTCATTCGATATATCATTAGGATCATAAGCCTTGAATTCTGTAGTTTTATGGAGGTCTCTTTAGAGTAGGTTGACATGGTAGCTTAGGAGGGAAATTGAAATATTTTAAAATTGTTTTGGATCCAAGACCTTTTTTAAATAAACTTTCACCTCCCTTTCATTTTATATCGTGATGATTTATAACCTCGTAGTATTAATTTTAATTCAAGAACACTCCTTGAGCGTACCATAGACTTCAATAATTAGCGCTACCTTTTGCTTAGATCATCCTCCTTTTAAGGAGTCATACCATAGTTTGATCAATGGTACTTTGCCACATCAGCAGCCCTTTGGGGTTTTGAGCCACAAATTGGGTCTTCATCTTTGACTAGGCATATCTCACAAACCGTGAGGGCCCACAAAATGCTTCCCATACCGTCGAAATCAGTATGACGAAGACAACCCAATGGTGAGGGTCTCCAAGACAACCTTAGTGATCTGCTACTTCGAAAATCCAATCAAAGACGGGGGTATGAACATCATCCAGAGAATCCAAACCCTAGATCTAGGGTTTCATCACTGCATCATCTCGTCTATGACAACCAGCACACCGAGGACATCAACAACAACATCCTACACCTGTTGCACCTGGTAGACATCCTGCAGCTGCTTGTTATCCTACACCTGCTCAACATACTCAACAACTAGGGCTGCCTACGAATTGCATTAGAGGAGGTGTTTTGAAAAATTAATTGGACAAGAATCTGCATTGGTGTCTCCTCTAGTGACTCTCCAAGTTTCAAGAAATTCCCACGTTTGGTTTCCAAGAAAACTCAAGCCCTAGTTGCATCTTTGGAAGCCCATCATGAACATCATGGGTAGGTGGTCTTATTAAGGGTCATTTGCATATAGAATTCAAAGGAATTGATCATTTTTGACCCTTTCCCCATCCTATCTAGACCTAGATAGCACATTGGAGGAACTCCCACAATTACTCAAAAATCCTAGGTCTTGCATAGGCTCCTTTTTAGGTCTCTCTAGTGAAGCGAAATTTGTCTTTCAAGTAGAAAATCATCTTCTAATGCTTGTAAAGAGGTCCGATGGTATATTCGAGATCGTGACCTTAGGCATACTCATTATTTTTCAATATCTCTAACCCTCATAGGTATTTCTTGGAGAGCCTTTACCTTCTCTTGAAGCATTAAGCCCTAACTGAGCCTCTCCTTGAATGGATCTTGGGAATCACTTCATATGTAATATTCCTCTAAATAAAATTTTGCTGAGTGAATTCTACAATTTTGCAATTTTGATGAAGACAAATTTTGGGGCTCAAAACTTAGGAAAAGTGACTAAGAGATATAAAATTAATTTTGTGAGACAAGGAGGCTCTTAAACATTAGGGAGGAGGAGAAATTGTTTGGATAGTGAAAGGCGGGAGCCACTCAAGAGGGAATTCAAACTCCCTTGAGGAATTCGACTTGGAGGGAAGAAGGAGAGAGAAGGAGGTCGAATGGGAGGGCCCACAAGGAGAGAGAAGGCGGTTGGGATAAATAGAATAAGAGAGCTCCATTTTGGGACTTTTTGGCCATTTTCAGATCTGCACTCTAGTTTGCTTGTGCTGCTCAGCCAACTCAACTCGTGCTGCTTAGCACAAGAGATTTCCAAGCAGAGATCTCACTACTTCCTTCGGTGGACTCCAAGTGCCATCTTGGGAGAGTCTAGCCTTTCAATTTGAGAGCTGCTCTGGGGCTATTTGCAAAAGTATTCAGAAAATTTTGTGAATAGACTGGGCGCAGAAGAGAAATTCTCACTTCTTGGGAGAGGCAACTCTAGTGCAAATCAGGTTCCAGGAATTTGAGGGCCATTTCTGTGGGGATTTAGTTGGAGGATTGTAGTGATTTACAGGCCAGATTTGGTTAGGATTTCCAAGGCGTAATTGTGCATTTCTGGGCTTGTGCAAAGGGTCTCTGGCAGGGCCTGCGTAGGGGTCAAGATTCAAGGAGATTGGCGGTGTGAAGGTGCTAAAGAAATAAGGGAGAATTGGGGAGGATTTTACAGCGATTTTGGCAAGCATTTTGCTGGGATTTTGAGAGAATTCTTCAACATTTTTCCAGTAGTGTGTACTGGAGAGGAGACTAGGAATTTCGCACTATTTTGTGGGTTTTCTCGAAGGGCAGGATAGGGGCCAAACCCTTTCTGGGTTTTGTTGATCTTGATGAGAAAGTACACCAATTGAAGTTTCAGAATTTTTTGAGCACTTTGGAGGGTAGAATTCCCATTTCTAATCCAACAGTAGCAGAGAAATTTTGGGTTAGCGCAGAGCATGGAATGGAGTCTATCTAGCACTTGGGCAGCATGATTATCACCTAGGTTTGGCTTTGTTTCTTGTAGCAAGCCTAGCTTCTTCTATTTACACTTATTGTACTCTATTTCATCAATTTAATAAACAGGCTGAGTGTTTTCGAGTTCAATTTCAGGTGTAGCTGATGATTTTGTTTGCATGTGTTAAATTTTGGTTGCATGCTATGATTTTGTTGTTGTTAACACTTAATATTTCCTCTAGGAATATTACAGTGGTATCAAAGTTGTGATCTGGCCATTTGTGGGAGAGAACTCCTATGACCCCAAGAGACAAGCAGAATATCACTTACACAAGCGAAAAGAAAGGGAATTAGAGATTACCCCAGATTCAGAGGTTCCTAAGCAAGAAGTGTTAAAGATGACAGGAAAAGATGACATGACTTTTCAAAGCATACTGAAGGCTCTAAATGATTTGGTGGAGGTGCAAAGGGAAGTGATGGATGAGATGAGGCAGCAACGCATCAGGGATAGCCACAGGGAGTTCATGGGAGAGAGCTTAGGAGCATCTCACAATACAGATAATGTTATCCCTTAGAGCCACCACCTTATTTACAGTGGACCACCCAAATCTACTATGCCCACATTCTTCACTGTAGGAACTGGGAAACATTCGTGAATATCAGTCCATGGGAGAGGAGTTTCGAGCTGCCTTTACTTTCAAGAACTTTTTCCAGCTCAAGCATAATAATAGGAGCAAGGGACCCGGTGGCTCTTATGTGCACGGTTCAGATTTACAGCGCACAATTGGAAGGTTGTACCTTCCCACTTTTGATGGCTCTTCCAAGTGCACAGCTAGAGCATGGGTGGAAAAACTTGACACCTACTTTCAGCTTAACCAAATGAAAAAAGTGGAGGCAATCAAGATGGCTACTTTACACTTGGAGGGGGATGTTCATGATTGGTGGATGCTCATGACTATCCACATTGGGGCATGTCAACATGACCTCTTATGAGGACTTTACCAGGAGGGTGTTGGAGCACTTTGAACTGAGAGACCCTGAGACACACTTTAGAGAACTGAACCAGCTCAAGCAAACAGGAGGTGCAAGGCAGTACATAGCAGAGTTCTTGAGATTGTCGGTGATGGTGCCATATCTGTTGGAGGGCAGGAGATTTTCCCTGTTTTTTGAGGTTTTAGTTGAACCCTTGTGTGGATTGGTGAGGTTGAATAGACCTACTCTTCAGAATGCAATGAGCAGGGCTCGGGATTTGTAAGGGGCAATCCCCAAGACTAGACCCCCAGTACCCATGAGACCCAAACCCCCAATGTAGAGGAAGATGCCTAGGCGCGGGCAATTGGATGATGAGACAAGGAGAGACCTTCGATGGAGGAAGTTGTGTTTCGCATGCCAGGAGCTACGGGCACGAGGGCAAAGGTGCACCAAGTGCAAGGCCCATTACATAGAGGTGTTTTCAGATAGTGAGCCAGAGGACGATGTAGAGCAGGAGGCAGAGGGAGATGAGAGTGAGCCACAGGCTACAGGAGGAGGAGGTCCACCTCCCTGTTATGAATATAATTCATAACAAATAAATAAGCAAAAATAAATGTAATTACTAAATAGTCAAATAAGGACTATGTTAAATAAATGAAATTACTAAATAGTCAAATAAGGATTATGTTAAGTAGTCATTCAGTTAAGTGAAAAGGCCTGTCTAAAAGACATGCCCAATCATGAAAGGCCATCTGCCTAGGTATATAAGCAAGGCCTCATTGTAACATTCAATCATCACTTATACTTTTTTTATATAATAAATTATTATTACAAAATACCACTTGTGTATTTTTACATTTAAGTCAACAAGCTATAAGTTTTGTTGCTTCAGTGGTATTAGAGCCATGTCGCACAATATAATCTTACGAGCCTTTGAACGTTTTTTTATCGCACAATATGCCATTATGTGTAGATCCTGAAGGAATTGAGCAGATTAGAAAAATTCAAGAAAACCTTCAGCAATTAGAAAAATCATGTGCAAAAATTACAACAGGTTTTAAGAAAATTTATTCAGAAATCCATAATAAGGAAGATGATAGTGACGGTGAAGAAACAAAACAAGGTGAAGTGGGAGAAGAAGATTTTGATCGGAATGATTATAATGTGGAAAAAGAAGAAGAGATTGATGACATATTTGAAAAGGAAAAAGTGGATTATAAGAAAGAAGGGGAAGTAATGGAGTTAGATACTTCTCCAAATACTAGGAATCAATTAGAAAATGAGTCTAATAGAAAGAATATACAGAAGTTTCCAATTCTAGTTGATGTTGGACCATCTCCACAGATTTATGATCGTGAGCTTGAAGAGATAGCAAAAATGGGGTATGTAAGTGATTTTGTCTTGGGAAAAGATGAACTGGAAAAGGGAAGTGGAGCTGCACACACCCTTCTTGCAAATTATGGCCAGACTCCACGATTAGGCATGACACTGTTACGAACACCGCAAAGAATTCCTGAAGGGAGTGATAATCTTCTTATGCAGGTGTTATATATTCTAACTGATGGTACCAGTGCACCTCCTGAGTTAATTACAACTGTGAAAAGATTATATGAGACCAAGTTGAAGGATGCAGTAGTTCTAATTCCAATATTGCCATCATTAACAAAAGATGAGGTGTTGCCCATTTTTCCTAAACTTGTTGACCTTCCCCTTGAAAAGTTTCAGGTTTCACTTGCACGAATACTGTAGGGTTCTGCTCATACAGGTCCTTCTTTAACACCAGTTGAGGTGTTGATTGAAATTCATGAGATAGATCCAGAAAGGGATGGAATACTATTGAAAAAGATTACAAATGCATGTAACACAAGCTCATCTCTACAATCTTCCAATGCCAACCCTAATGGCAATGGGGAACTCCGCCAAGATATGAATCATCAAGCGTACATGTAATTAGTGATCCACACATGCCCGTTCCCGTGCCTTTGAATAACAATAGTAAGAACGCAGGGTTGAATCGCGTTTTACCTCCCATGTCAGGAGACAATCCCAATAAGAAAACAATTTTGTTAGATTTGGACGGAACTCTGGTTCATACTCATTTTACACCAGCGATAGCCGGCTATGATTTTACCCTATATCTTGAAGGCTACGAACCCCTGTATGTGTCGAAAAGGCCTGGCATGGAAAGTTGTTGCAGCTATTAGGCAGCACAGGGTTGTATGAGATTGTTATCTTCACGGCAGGAGTGGAACCCTATGCAAATGTTGTTGTCAACAAAATCTTGGATTTATTGTCTCCTTCACAACAAAACCACGTTCACGCACATTTCCAGACCGACAACCCCGAACCCTTGTCGTCTTGTCCTCTGCTGCATTCCGCTACAACTTGCACCCCGCTGCAATCTGTCTCAGCGTTTAAACCATCGACTTCCACTGCGTTTAAGTCACCGACTGTGATCCCACAGGCAAATAACGTGCCTAAGTGCCTGACAGCTCGGTCAATGAGTCAACAGGTATACGGTGTCGGTTAATTAGTGAAACGAAACCTGCGGAATAAAACGATATCGATACGGTGCGTCGGTTTAACAATTAACATTTACGCGAACGGGTTGCGGATTTATTTCATGTGATGGGTTGACTCATTAACCATAAGTTATATATTATATATATGTTTACAATTTATAATTCTATAATATATATATATATAGATATATATATATATATATATATATATATATATATATATATATTTTGTAAATATATAATTTATAATTTATATAATAATTATATAATTTAAACAAACAAACAAACAAAAATCGATAACTCTAAATTCAAGACAATATTACTGGAAAATTATACAAGCTAAAGATACCTGTGACATCGAGTTACATGCTGAAATGACCTGGAAACTGGAAGGAAAGTGTCAACCATAGAGCTTTGAGGACAAAGCTTTGAGGAGAAGAAGGCAATGTTATGAATATAATTCATAACAAATAAATAAATAATTACAAATGTAATTACTAAATAGTCAAATAAGGATTATGTTAAGTAGTCATTGAGTTAAGTAAAAAGGCTTGTCTAAAAGACATGCCCAGTCATGAAAGGCCACCTGCCTAGGTATATAAGCCAGGCCTCATTGTAACATTCAATCATCACTTATACATTTTTTGTATAATAAATTATTATTACAAAATACCTCTTGTGTATTTTACATTTAATTCAACAAGCTATAAGTTTTGTTGCTTCGCTCTCCCACCTACAGGAGGCCCTTTCTTGCCCACAAGAGGAGTTATTGCTTCACTTCGGGGAGTGTCAAAGTACTTGACATTGAGAATTAGAGGCACGCGTAGGGGCAACATGTATCAGTGATGGTGGACAGTGGGGCTACCCACAATTTCGTTTATGCCCAAATGGTGGAGCAAAGAGGTATACACATCGAGACCTTTGAGGTATTTTCTATCTTAGTTCCTGGAGACAGGACCATGGAGTGTACTATATACGTCCCTAACATGACTGTGACCATGGGGATCTATTCCATGACAGATCACTTCTTTATAGTTGATGTCCCAAATACCAATGTGGTGATGGGTGTTCAGTGGCTTTACTCCCTTGGGCTTGTCACCACAGACTGGAGGAGGTTGGAGATGGAGTTCACAGGGCCAGATGGGAAGTTAGTGGTACTGAGGGGCATGCACTCATACCCACTTTAGACAGTTTTAGTGCACAGGATGGAGGTTGATTTACGACATGGTGATATAGAGTGGGATGTGGAGATCAAGATCTCAAAGGTAGGGGCTCAGCGACGACCACCACATCTTGATATTCAGGCGATATTGGACAGGTACCCAACAATTTTTGGAGACATTCCCCCAGGTCGTCCACCAAACAGAGGGTTTGAGCACACGATTGAGCTAGAGCAGGGTGCACATGCAGTTATCACTACACCATACAAACATCCCAAGGCTTACCAGGATGAGATTGAGAGAGCCATACAGGAGTCACTGGCTTTGGGGCATATCTGGCCCAGTTCTAGTCCCTTCGCTTCATCTGTAGTGTTGGTGAAGAAGAAGGATGGGACCCTCCGCATGTGCATTGACTAGAGGGCCCTGAACAAGAAGACCTTAAAGAACCAGTGCCCAATTCTGTGTATAGACGAGTTGATTGATGAGCTTAGAGGAGGCAAGTACTTCTCTAAGATAGATTTGCGCTCGGGGTACAATCAAATTTGGGTGAGGTAGCAAGATATCTCAAAGACGGCATTCAAGTGTCACTATGGACACTTTGAGTTCTTAGTGATGCCCTTCAGGCTAACCAATGCTCTAGCTACCTTCTAGTCTTGCATGAACCATGTGTTCTGCAAGCATCTGCGTAGATATGTTTTGGTTTTCTTTGATGACATCCTGATCTATAGCAAAACGTGGGAGGAGCATCTACAACACTTCGAGGAGGTGTTACGCATTCTAGAGGAGAAACAGCTATATGCCAAGATGTCCAAGTGTGAGTTTGGACTAACAGAGATGTTGTATCTTGGCCATGCTATTGGGGAGGATGGGGTCTGAGTTCACCAGGAGAAGATTAGGGCCATCTTGGATTGGCCTACACCCAGGAATGTGATGGAGTTGCGGGGATTCCTGGGAATCTGCAATCATTACTGGAGATTCGTGAGGGAATTTTCCCAATTGGCAGCAACCCCTTACATATTTGACAAAGAAAGAGGTATTTGTGTGGACAGAGGTGGCACAGGAGCCTTTTGAATGCCTCAAGAGGGTAATGAGCAACTTCCCAATATTAGCTTTACCTAATTTCTCACAGCCTTTTGTCTTGAAGTGTGATGCCTCTAGAGAGGGCATTAGGGTAGTTCTGATGCAAGGGGGGCACTCGATTTCTTTTGAGAGTCGAAAGTTGCAAGCACATGAGAGATTGTACTCTATATATGACAAAGAGATGTTGGCCATCATGCATGTGTTACCCAAGTTCCGACAGTATTTGGTGAGCAATCGGTTTAAGGTGAAGACTAACCACAACAACCTCTGATTCTTCTTGGAGCAAAAGCAGCTGCAAGAGAGGCAATAAAAATGGGAGTAAGAATCAGGCGTATGATTTTGACATAGAGTATGTTAAGGGCAAGCCGAATGTCGCAGTGGATGCATTGTCTAGGAGGCCCATGATACTCTCACTCATGAGCATTGCTCAAGATTGGAGAGCGTAGTTATTGGTTGAGTACTCCAAGGATCGACATGCATGTGAGATCCTTAATGGCATAGTAGGGGATGACTGGTACATGGTGATGAACGAGGTGATTTACTACAAGGATAGGATTTATTTGGTACTGGGCTCCCAGTTGAGGGAGAATATCATGCAGGTTTCACATGAATCACCTTTGGCAGGGCATCAGGGATTCCTTCAGACATACAGGGCCATCAACAAGCGTTTCACATGGAGGGGCCTCAAGGAAGACGTTTTGAGGCATGTTCGGGAGTGTGACACTTGTCGAAGGAACAAACGTGAGCAGACACACCTGGCAGGCCTATTGCAGCCTCTACATATTCATGAGAGGAAATGGGAGAGCATCTCGATGGACTTCATCACAAGGTTGCCAACAATATAGGGACATGATTGCATTGATGTAGTACTCAATTGGCTGACTAAATTCGCCCATTTCTTTGCCATTTTGACTCGGTATTCAACTTCGTAGGTGGTCGAGTTATTCTTCCTAGACGTGTTCAGGCTACATGGTCTCCCTAAGACCATTGTCAGCGACAAGGACAACCAATTCCTTGGGTGCTTTTGGCAGGAGTTGTTTCGACTTGAGGGGACTGAGCTCACTCCTAACACTAGCAATCACCCTCAGACAGAGATAGTGAACAAGTGGCTGGAGGGATACTTGCACAACTATGTGACAAGGCAGCAGCGTGCATGGGTGAAATGACTGCATCTTGGAGAGTATAACTATAACACCATCTTCATTCCATGCCTTGTATGGTTATGATGTACTAAGCTTTGTTGATCTGGTTTTTGGAGACAGCAGGTCCCCTGGGCCAAGGATTGGATACAAGAGAGCCAGGATATCCTTGGAGCTCTCAAGGATAACCTACAGATGGCCCAAAACCAATTGAAGCTATATGTAGATAGGGGCAGAGTTAAGAGATATTTTGAGGTTGGGGACTTGGTCTTTTTGAGACTCCAACCATACAGGCATTCCAACTTAAGAAAAAGGGCACATAGAAACTCAAGTCGCGATTTTATGGGCCTTACAGGGTGACCAGGTGAGTTGGGGACGTAGCGTATGAGTTGGAGCTCCCACCTGTGGAAATTTTGAGCCCAACCCCAGTTATCAATTTCTCCTTATTACTCCCATGTAGTTAAATGCCCATTCCCATAAACATACATTCAACAAGCTGGAAATAATAAATATTTCTGAAAACACGAATTCTGGAAATTTCAAAGTGCTGGAAAATGCAGGAATAAAACTCAGAAAATATTTCAGCCACACACACAGAAAATGACATGGTGATTTTTTGTCAATATGACCCTAGAAAGACCCCTACAACTCTTGGGGAAAACTAGTTCAAAAGCTCTTCTTTATTTCTGAATATTGCTTTTACAGAGAAATGAAATGTACAGTAAAAGTTCCAGCAACCATAATTTTTACTTATCTCGAAAACCGTGCTTGCACTCCACCTCGATTTCCGTGCCAAATACAAAAAAAAAATTATAGCAAAAGTTACAGCCTTAAATGTTGTATGAACATCACCGAAAATAGTGTCGGAACAGTTGTATGGCCTTCCTCGAAAACTGTGCCAAATCTGCCTCGAAAACTGTGTTGTACGACTGCAGTACAGACCTCGTTTTTCGCGCTGCTGAGCTGTTGTATGGACCTCGAGAACAATGTTGTTTTGCTGTTGTACAGACCTCGATTTTCATGCCTCCTTAACTGTTGTACAAACCTCGAAATCTGTGCCAAACTTGCTGCAATAAATGTTGCTCTTCCTTTCCTCGATTTTCATGCCACTTGCCTCAAAAATCGTGCTCCTACTTTACTGTACGGATTTGCTGAAATGAAGCTGCCTTGGTAAATGTGCCAAGGTACTATTTCTCCTTCTTCCTTCTCTGCTCAGAAATTTCTTCTTGCTCTCTTCTCCTCTTCTCTCAATCTGCTCATGAAAGACTGAATGACCTTTTCTCTTCTTTTCCTCCTTTAACTTAACCCTAAGTGACTTTTGGGGAATCCCTAAATCCAATGGCTGAGATAGCTTTAGATCTTGGGCTGAGATTAAATGTGCATTTAAATCTCACTTTCTATTTTTCAATTCACCCCACTTAAATAAAGACCCTCTTAGCCTTTTATTCCTATAGTCACTTTTCACTTTCTAATTTCACATTGACTTTAATAACATCACTTTAAAATTAGACTTAATAACTTTATCACTTATAAAGTCACTTTTAAATTAGATTTGAATTTACCACTTATAAAGTCACTTTAGGACACAAAAATTTTAAATACATTTCAACACTTTTCCCTAGGCCAAAGATCAAAGCCTTAGGGAACCACTTGTCCTCTGGTACCCAAATTTTAACACTCCCTCTTACCAAGGAAAGTGTTCCTCACCACCCCCATCTTGTCTCTGAAGTAGACATGCTTGCCCCATGGTAAGGCTTTGGTGAAAATGTCTGCTACCTACTCATCTGTGGGAATACTCAAGCTTCACAGCTCCCTTTTGAATAGAGTCTCTGATGAAATGATATCTGATCCCAATATGCTTTGACCTGTCATGAAATACTGGATTCTCTGTGAGTTTAATGCAACTCTGATTATCACAGTAAATCACTGAGGGTCTCAACGGCTAACCAAATAAGCCAAACAACATCTTGCGAAGCCATATGGCTTCACAACTAGCCAAACTGACTGCCATGTACTCTACTTCCGCTGAACTCAATGCTACTGACTATTGCTTCCAGCTGAACCAAGACACAACTGTCGAACCCAACCCAAAACAACACCCTAAAGTGCTCTTCCTATCAGAAGCACAACCTACCCAATCAGAATCACTGTACCCTGCCAATCTCACTCCACTATCCCCTGCAAGTAAGGCAAAATGTGTTTTGCAGCAACCCAATGCACTCTCTTGGGCTCAAACATGAACTGGCTCATCGTGTTGACTGCAAAACATATATCTGGTCTAGTGTTGACCAAATACATCAAGGAACCAATCAGTTGTCTATACAAAGTAGGATCCACCAACTCAGAATCAGAAGCGTGAAGCTTATTCTAGTTAATGATCATCGGTGTCGACATGGGTTTACAATCCTCCATGTGAAATATGCTAAGAATGTCCACAATATACTTCCCCTATCCCAGGAAGAAATGCCCCTCCTCCTGCCACACCTCTAATCCCAAAAAGTAGTGCATCAAGCCAATGTCATTCATCTCAAACTCTGAAGCAAGATCTCTCTTGCAGCCCTCTATGAGTCTCTTTGCAACTGTAATGACCAAGTCATCCACATACAACACCAGAATGAGAGCCTCCTCACCTATCACAATAAAGTATAGGTTCGGATTTGCATCACTCTTTGTGAAACCCATGTCCTGCAAGTACGTATCAATCTTGGAGTACCAAGCTCTAGGAGCTTGCTTCAGGCCATAAAGTGCCTTCTTCAGTCTACATACATGGGACTCCTTCCCATGCACCTCAAAGCCCTGCGGCTACTCAATGTACACCTCCTCCTGTATGAAGCCATTGAGAAATGCGGTCTTCACATCCATCTAGTGGATCTTCCAACCCAACTCTGTTGCTATCGATATAATGGAGCAAATGGAAGTATATCGAGCCATGGGAGTGAAGGTCTCCTCATAGTCTACTCCCTCTACCTAGGAAAACCCTCTAGCCACAAATCTAGCCTTGAACTTCTCGATGCTGCCATCTGCAGCGTGCTTTATCTTGTAAAGCCATCTGGAAGTAACCACGGATTTCCCCTCAGGCCTTGGCACCACCTCTCAAACATCATTCTTCATGATAGAAGAATAGTCCTCCTGCATGGCCTCTCTCCAGACCTGCTGGCTAGCTGTCTCCTCGTAGCTAGAAGGCTCGAAGTCAACGATGCTAGCAACCAATGCCATATAGCTACAGAACCGCTCAGGTGGTCTGCTCTCTCTGACCTGTCTCTTCGGGCCAGCAAAAGATGTGGCCTCTCTCAAGGTGTCCTAAAGCCACTTGGGCATCCTCTTCCCTGACCTCACTTCTCCCACCGGAGAGAAAGAATCCTCATCCTCATCAGAAGCCTGAACTCCTAAATGTCTGTCTGCTGTCCTCCTGCCTGAACCTGTGCTTGTAGACGCTGAAGTACCGTGTGAACTGTCCATCAGTGGACTATCTAGTGAGCTGCTCTGCATGCTGCTTGAAGCACCACCCCTCTGACTCTGCGAGCCACTGCTCACTGATGGACCTGACACCATAATCGATGTACCTCCTGATCCCTGTCCACTGGATCCCTATGACTGACTCAGCTACTCCTGAGGGTCAGTTGAATCTAGATACTCCAACTCCCGTGACCTCTTGAAAGCCCTGTCCTCCTCGAATTTCACATCTCGCCTGACAACAACTCTCCTATGTGCAGGAATATAAATCCGAAATGCTTTTGAGTCTCACTGTAGCCCACAAAGATGCCCTTCTTTGTAGTGGGCTCTAGCTTGTTCCTCTTCTCCTTGGGTACATAGGAGTATGCAATACACCCAAAGATACGAAAATGACCAAGATCAGGCTTCTTCCCAGAAAAAGCCTCCTCGGAGTCACATGCCCCAAGGCACGATGTGGACTCATGTTCTGCAAGTACACAGCAGTATTGCAGGCCTCTGCCCACAAAAACAATGGTAACCCCTGATCATGTAGCATGGCTTTGGCAGCCCCAACGATGGATCTGTTCTTCCTCTCCGCAACCCTGTTTTGCTGGGGGTTGTAAGGAACTGTGAACTCCCTCCTGATTCCTGCCTCCGCACAATAATCAACAAACTCACCAAGGGTGTACTCCCCTCCATTGTCCAACCTGAGGGACTTGATCTTCCGACCTGTCTGAGTCTCCACAAGAGCTCTGAACTCCTGAAACCGCTTGAAGACCTCACTCTTGGTCTTCAATAAATAAATCCAGGTCTTCCTGGAGTGATCATCAATGAATAAAAAATAGTACTCATATCCACTCAAGAAAACATGAGACATTCGACCGCTCACATCAGTATGAATCAAATCAAGAATCCTAGTCAATCTATTGTCACTGCTGGGAAAGGGGGATTTGGCAAACTTCCCCATAGCACATCCTCTGCATGTATCAATGTGATCAGAACTGAAATCTGGCACACCTGTGGTGATCTCTCGCAATTTCCTTGAGGCCCCATGATACATGTGCCCCATTCTGCAATGCCAAATCTCACACAGCTCTAAACTGCTAGCTCTGCTGCTGGTACCACTGCTCAATGCCATAAGGGGCTTAAATGAAAACTTGTACACCCTGACATGGCGTACACCAATCACTCTAGCTGAATCAGTTGGAGCGCCCCTAGGATATATAAGCACCTGTTCTCTCCTGAACAATACCTCATACCCTCTGCCCTCCAATGATGAGACAGATATAAGGTTCTTCTTCATCCCTGGCACACATAGAACATTCGACACTTTTAAGGGAGGTTTGGGTCTCCGAGTACTACCCCTATATCAGTGCCACTCTCTGAAAGCTCCGAGAAGTACTCACGGACTCCTGTCATGTGACGAGAAGCCCCACTGTCAACATACCAAATACCTGAAGATGATCCGCTAGTGGAGGGAAGTGCACACTCCCTCTCAACCTGTGTGGCAGATGATCCTGCACTAGTGGACTCAAAAGAAATGAACCCAAACTCCCGGTCAAAGCTCTCCGAGAAGTCCTCTATCTCTGTTGATGCTGCCATGGTCTTTTCCTTTCCCTTCTTCTTCTTCTCCGGACACACAACCGCATAGTGTCCCAACTTCTGACAATTCCAACACTTGACTTTGGAAAAGTCCTTCTCCTTGTTCACCTGCTGCTTACCTTTACCTTTGCCTTTGCCCCCACCTGCACTTGTGGAAGCTTGCTTCTTTCCCTTGCCCTTCTTGCCCCTTGCTAACAATGCTACATTGTCATCCTCCTCAACCGGTTTGGCTGCCCCAGGATGGTTCTTTTTTATTTCATTCTAAATGCAATCATCCCACAACCTCTCCCAAGTGGGAAGGTTTTCCCGTGCAACAATCCCATCCACAAAACTCTCCCATGTCTTGGGAAGACCATTAAATGTGATCCGCACCAACTCAGAGGGTGGAATGGTCTCTCCAACAGCAGCCAACTCATTTCTCATAGTAGTGATCTTTGTGAGGTATGTTGCAATACCATTAGTCTTAGCCATCTTAATGGCCTTCAGCTTCTCCCTTAGGACCATTTTCCTATTTTCATTGGTACTCTGGTAGAGATTGGTCCAGGCTGTCCACATCTCATGTGCATATGTCTTTCCTCTCACATGAGGAATGACATAGTCTTTAACACCATCTAGAATCAGTCTCTTTCCCTTCGCATTCTTCTTATTAAAATCTGCCAGCTGAACAGGGTCATCAGGCACTACTACTAGGCGTTGTGCGGTGTGAACCATGATGCCTCAAATTTCTGCCTCCTCAAAGATGCTCTGGATTCTCTGCCTCCATGCACGTAGTTTCTCTACCCATCCAACCTATCCTCCACCCTCAAGCCCAAAGACATGCTTGTTGTCCTAACAAACTGAAAATTTCAATGTTGTGGTAAAGGTTCAGTTTTCTGTGTGAAAAATAAGTTTGCTGTAATTTTTCACTTGTTGTCCCAAACTGCACTTTTCAGCCACCCAAGCTCTGATACCATGTAGAAATTTTGAGCCCAACCCTGGTTATCAGTTTCTCCTTATTACTCCCATGTAGTTAAATGCCCATTCCCATAAACATACATTCAACAAGCTGGAAATAATAAATATTTCTGAAAACACAAATTCTGGAAATTTCAAAGTGCTGGAAAATGCAGAAATAAAACTCAAAAAATATTTCAGCCACACACACAGAAAATGACATGCTGATTTTTGGTCAATATGACCCTGGAAAAACCCCCTACAACTCTTGGGGAAAACCAATTCAAAAGCTCTTTTTTATTTCTGAATATTTATTTTACAGAGAAATGAAATGTACAGTAAAAATTCCAGCAACCATAATTTTTACTTATCTTGAAAACCGTGCTTGCACTCCACCTCGATTTTCGTGCCAAATACAAAACAGAAAATTACAACAGAAGGTACAGCCTTAAATGCTGTATAGACAGCACCAAAAACAGTGTCGAAACAGCTGTACAGCCTTCCTCAAAAACTATGCCAAAGCTGCCTCAAAAACTGTTGTACAGCTATTGTACAGACCTCATTATTCGCGCTGTTGAGTTGTTGTATGGACCTCAAGAACAGTGTTGTTTTGCTGTTGTACGGACCTCGATTTCCATGCCTCCTTAACTACTATATGGACCTCGAAATCTATGCCAGACTTGCTGCAATAAATGTTGCTCTTCCTTTCCTCAATTTTTGTGCCACTTGCCTCGAAAATCGTGATCCTGCTTTGTTGTATAGATTTGCTGAAATGAAGTTGCCTTGGTAAATGTGCCAAGGTACTGTTTCTCCTTCTTCCTTCTCTACTCAAAAATTTCTTCTTGCTCTCTTCTCCTCTTCTCTCAATCTGCTCATAAAAGACTAAATGACTTTTTCTCTTCTTTTCCTCCTTTAACCTAACCCTAAGTGACTTTTGGGGAATCCCTAAATCCAATTGTTGAGATAGCTTTAGATCTAGGGCTGAGATTAAATGTGCATTTAATTCTCACTTTCTATTTTTCAATTCACCCCACTTAAATAAAGACCCTCGTAGCCTTTTATTCCTATAGTCACTTTTCACTTTCTAATTTCATATTGACTTTAATAAAGTCACTTTAAAATTAGACTTAGTAACTTTATCACTTATAAAGTCACTTTTAAATTAGATTTTACTTTACCACTTATAAAGTCACTTTAGGAGAAAAAAAGTTAAATACATTTGGACCCTTTTCCCTAGGCCAAAGATTAAAGCCTTAGGGAACCACTTGTCCTCTGGTACCCAAATTTTAACACCACCAGGGAGAAAAGTACACAATATATTTCACATCTCTTGCTTGAAAAAGGCTTTGGGACAACAGGTCATAGCATCTACAGAGTTTCCACCCATGGATGATGAGGGAAATTTGATTTTAGTTCCCGAGGTCATTCTAGAGACGAGAGAGGAGACTCTGAAGTAGGGTCATTGAGGAGTTTTTGGTTCGATGGAAGGATTTGCTAGAGCAGAACGCCACTTGGGAGGGGGAACAAATACTACAACATCCAGCACTACAGTTCCTTGACGACAAGCAACATTTGGGAGGGGAGGACTGTAGTATTCCCTCTAAATAAAAAAATTCTATGTGAATTCTACAATTTTGCAATTTTGATGAAGACAAATTTTGGGGATCAAAACTTAGGAAAAGTGACTAAGAGGTATAAAATTAATTTTGTGAGAGAAGGAGGCTCTTAAACATTAGGTAGGAGGAGAAATTATTTGGATAGTGGAAGGTGGGGGCCACCCAAGAGGGAATTCGAACTACCTTGCGGAATTAGACTTGGAGGGAAGAAGGAGAGAGAAGGTCGAATGGGAGGGCCCACAAGGAGAAAGAAAGAAGTTGGGATAAATAGAAGAAGAGAGCTCTATTTTGGGACTTTTTGGCCATTTTCAGATCTGCACTCCAGTTTGCTTGTGCTGCTAATCCAAGTCAAGTTGTGTTGCTTAGCACAAGAGATTTACAAGTGGGAATCTCGCCTCTTCCTTCAATGGACTCTGATTGCCATCCTAAGAGAGTCTAGCCTTACAGTTTGAGAGTTTCACTGGGCTATTTGCAGGTGTATTCAGCGAATTTTGTGAGTAGACTAGGCGCATAAGAGAAATTTGCACTTCTTGGGAGAGGCAACTCCAATGCAAATCATGTTCTGGGATTTTGAGGGTTATTTCTCTGGGTATTTTGCTGGAGGATTGTGGTGATTTGCAGGCCAGATTTGATTAGGATTTTCAGGGTGTAATTTTGCATTTCTGGGCTTGCACAAAGGGTCTCTGGCAGGGCCTGCACAGGGGTAAAGAGTCAAGGAGATTGGAGGTGTGAAGGGGCTGGAGAAACAAAAGAGAATTAGGATTTTGGCATACATTTTGGTGGGATTTTGGGAGCATTCTTCAGCAGTTTTCCAGTAGTGCGTATAGAAGAGGATACTGGGAATTTCGCACTATTTTGTGGGTTTTCCCGAAGGGCAGGATTGGGGCCAAACCCTTTCTGGGTTTTGCTAATCTTGATGAGAAAGTACATCAACTTAACTTTCAAAAATTTCTGAGCACTTTGGAGGTTAGAATTCCCATTTCTAATTCAGCAGCAGCAGTAGAGAAATTTTGGGTCAAAGCATGGAATGGATTCTATCTACCACTTGGTAGCATGATTATCACTTGGGTTTGGCTTTTATTGCTGTAGCAAGCTCGGGTTCTTCTATTGTACTCCATTTGCTCAATTTAATAAAATGGCTCAACGTTTTTAGGTTCAATTTCTGGTGTAGCTAATGATTTTGTTTGCATGTGTTAACTTTTGGTTGCATGTTATGATTTTGTTGTTGCTATCACTTAATATTTCCACTAGGAATATATTACATCGTATACTATCATTGATCTCATTATTATAAGTGATTTCCTTTATACCGGGACTCCTCCCATCGGTGAAAGTTTGTAAAGAGCAGGGGACATTGACTGAGGTGATAGTGGGTCTTTGTCGCATTGTTGTCATTTGGTCTAGTAGTTGTACTTGTCCCTTAGGTACCCCTCCTAGGACCCCTGCTAGATTGTATGGCAACAAGGCCTTTTTAAACTTTGCCACATCACCTAACCTCCACATGGCAGGTGACGTGTTTGAATCCCACCATGGATAGGCCCACGTGGCACCTAACACACCTGGCACTGCCACCATGGACAAACCGACATAGCAAGCGTTTATCCTAAGGAAGGTCGAGTTCGTCTCCCTTCTACCTATAACACATATTTGTTTTTACATACAGGGCCCGACCTCTTCCGGCGTGGAATAAGACTTTGGGTCAGGACTGGCCTGACCCTTAACTTGGTCGACCGGAGGTCCAACCCTTTTTGGCCGACCTCCCGACCTCCAACGTGGCCAACCTGCTAACCAAAATTTTGATTTTAACTTGAATTGATTTTAAGTTTTCAGGCTTTTCAAGCACTGCTCCTAGCACTTGATGGCTAATAAATCCATAGAATTTTATGACCAAACTTGGGAAACAATCAATCATAAGCATGACACCAAATCAATAGCACTCTCAAGTGCATTTCTTTCCAAGGTACAGAGAGCTGGAACAGCTCATCAACAGAGCAAAAAATCCTATTCGCTTTGGCTCAATAGCCCTATCAACTGAGCAAACAAGTGAACAAGGCTCAACATCTCATGCATGTCTAATCAAATGAAAACAATGTGACTACAAGTGATGGCAACGAGGACTACTTTCCTTCAGTCCTGAATGAACCAATTGGCATACAACAATTCTGCTAAAACTTATGCAGCAATTCAATCATGCAACCAGAACATATTATAAATCATTCCCCATTGTTCTCCAACACTAATTGTGCAATCACATTAGCTGGTACAATTCAGCACTTTCACAGTTAAGTGAATCCCTGCATCTAGGTTGTCAGTGTAAAACTAATCATCTCATGCAATCCATTCATTCACATTCTCATGTGGATTGTATTCAGCAGTTTTCACACAGAAACATGCACAAGCTGGTAAGAGCTTCTAGCATAAACAAGAAGGATGTCATTATAATTATAAAAGGATCTTCATGTTGATTACTGTAAAAAGGTAAACAACACACACATTATTGAAATATAATCTTGGTTGAGCATCATAAATGAATCAAATGAATGTTAAAACTGCTTTTCTTAAAGGAGCCATTGAAGAAGAAGTATATATTGAACAGCCTCAAGGCTCTGAGATACATTATAGGGAGACACATGTTTGTAAATTGAAAAAAGGCTTGTCTGGGCTTAAGCAGACTCCTCGTGCATGGTACTCTCGAATTGATGGCTACTTGTTGAGTCTTGGTTTCACAAAGAGCAATGCTGATCCTAATCTATACTTCAAAGTTGTTGAAGGTGAGCCCTTGATTTTGCTATTTTATGTCGATGATCTATTTCTGACAGGGGTTGAGAATCTCATTGTTCAATGTAAGAGGGAGCTGATTTCTAAATTAAAATTTGAGATGAAGGATCTTGGTCTTATGCATTACTATTTGGGATTGGAAATATGGAAAAAGCCTGATGAAATCTTTGTTGGACAAGGAAAGTACATTATTAGGATCCTTCAGAAATTTGGCATGATGGATTTTAAATCCATGGACACTCCCATGGTGACAAATTTGAAGAAGGTGCGAGACTGTGATTTTGATCTGGTTGATCCCTTAATGTATCGTAAATTAATTGGCTCATTGAACTATCTAGTTAACACCAGACCAGATATCTACTATGTTCTGAACACGTTGAGCCAATTCTTGGTTGAGCCTCGACATGTGCATTGGGTTGCAGCAAAACATATATTGAGAAATCTACGTGGCACCATTGATTATGGTTTGAGATATGTTTCTAATGGATAATTGCAGCTGCATGGTTTTACAGATGTTGATTGGGTTGGATGCACTGAAGATAGAAAGATAACTTTTGGTTTATGTTTTAGCTTGGGCTCTGCTATGATTTCATGGTCAAATAAGAAGCAGACTTTTGTTGCTCTTAGTATGGTTGAAGCTAAGTATATAGCTTCTTGTTCAGCCTGTTGTGAAGTAGTTTGGCTTCGAAAGTTGTTTGTTGGTTTTTTTTATTAAGTGCTCGAAACGACCGTGGTATATTGTAATAATCAAAGTTGTGTAAAGCTATCTGAGAATCCAGTTTCTCATGATAGGTCAAAGCACATTGAGATCAACTATCATTACATCTGAAATATTGTCCAGAGAGGAGTTGTAAGGCTCAAATATATCCCTACTATTGAGAAGGTTGTTGATGTTTTGACAAAGCCACTATCTCGGATGAAGTTTGCTTATTTCGAAGAAAAGATTAGAGTGGTTGTGCATCCCTCTTAGCATTGATTGTATAGCATCATGATTCATGAGACTGGCAATATTCCTTGGGCTTAGCTGAGAAACCATGATTTAGGGCCGAGAAGATTGTCTTGGTTACTCCCTTGGGTCATTGAGATTAACTGAGAAACTAATATGGTTAGGGAGTTTGGTTCTGTGGCTTGGAGTGATCCCTTAAGTCATTATGTTTGACTAACATACTAGTGGGTTTGGTCGGGGACACTGATTGAGTTCTCTTCCTTGAGTCATTGTATTTAAATGAGAGGCCAAGTGTGTTGATTTCTGGTAGCATCAGATGTGCTCTAAGTCTCAAAATTTGCAGAGAGACTTAGACACATGTATTCCAGATAACCGAGAAATCATTTTGGGAAATTCCACCCGTATTGTATTTTATTGAAAAAAAATTAATTATTTTAAAAGGACCCTAAGTCTAAACTTAGGAAAATAAAATAATTAAAGTGAATTAATATAATATGGATGTGAATGTTCTAGAAAAGGCGGATCAAGTCAAAAGATAATCTTAGCCGTTGATTACAGATCTAATCTCGATCGTTGAAGTTTCAACGAGAAGACTATAAGAAAGGCTCGAGGGACATTTAGAAAAACACACAAAGACAGGGAAAGGATCAAGAGATCGAATTTCTAAAGTGAGCAATGCTCAGAGGGAATATCGATCTAGAGATTCTACGCAGAGAGGGGTAGTATTTCAGGTTAGAAAGTCTATTTCTTGAGCCAGAGAATTCACAGCAGAGAAGGCAGAAAGCAATACCAGCAGAGACAGTGTAGCATCTACGCAGAGCCAGCACGAGCCACGCAGAGCCAGCGTTGCAGTCTTGAGGAAGTCTGTTGATCAGCTGAGGATCAGTCAAATCCAGTGTCGGAGCGCCGGGGTGTGAGACCAGAAGGGGCCAGAGGGTCAGATCCAGCCAGCATAAGAGCCAGAACGCAGAAGCCACACAGTCCCCACGCAGGGTGACGTAGAAACTACGCAAAGGCAATGGAGGGCTTGCCATCTAAGGTTTTCGCTAGTGAGGCTTCCAGTGTCAGTGTGTGAGGTAATCTCACCAACTTTCTTGTCAATCAGATTCTCTGAAAGGATAGCCAGCAAGGCATCCTGTTTGTATTCAGAAAAATTACTGCATAATATATAAACCCTCAGTTGTTGCACTGGTTTTCCCACATTGGGTTTTTCCGGGGACATTAGTCCAAAAATAACTGTCACATGTGTTTATGATTTCTTCTTGTTCAGTTTTGTTTCCGCACTTGAAATTTTCCGCAGTTTATTTAGTGAAGGTTGCAGTGTGTTTAATTCAATGTTGTCGTAGAAATAAACTAAATAATTAACTTATTAGTTAGAAGAATTAATACCACTTGTTGTAATAGGGTTCCAGATTTTAGGAATTTTCACAAAGTGGACTTGGTCAGGAAGATTGATTTTGAGTACTCCCTTGAATCATTGTGCTTGACTGAGAAACCATTTCATATGGTTGAAGAGTTTGCCCTCATTGATTGATACCATGGTCAGTTGGGTTCTGACCTTGATGCCATTGGTTTTGGCTTGTGGGATGACCTTGATGCTATATATCTTTCCTTATGATGAGATGTGTACATATGTTGAGAGAGAGAATGAAAAGTAACTCCCTGGCTAAAGGGAGTGTTGAAAAACAGTAGCTACAGTTGATATTTTCATTGTCAAAGTCAAATAAGAACTTATTTATCTTCCATTTGTCCAAGTCGGCCTAAACTTGAAAAGTCAGCCCCACCATTTGAATGGGTTTGACCCAAGGTCAAAACCCACCCTCTTAACACTCAAATATATTGGCATATATTGGCATTTGTTGGACTCCATTTGGGCATCATCACAACTCATTCATTCGACCAATCACAAGGAGACCTTCTCACACATGCGAAGAAGAGGAGGATTTATCTCTGCGTTGACCAGCGTATTTGACTTATGTTGACTAGCATTGACTTGATCCGTTTCTATCTTGTTGAATGGGTTATTGGCTAAAGTTTGGAGGCTAAATATTCTATGGTTCATTTATTGTTCTTTGACCGAGTTTCAATTGCGTTGACTAACATTTGACCACAGGTCAAACTCCGAAATTTGACCAAACTTTCTATGGAAATTGTAGGACCGAAATTCAGACCCTTGTACAGACTCTGACTGTTAGAAAATCATTGGCCTATTCTGTCTCTTTTGACTAGTTTTGACTTGGCATTTATTGAAGTAAAAGATTGGCATTTTGACTAGAATATTCTGATGTACAATCTGATGAATTGAAATCCCTCTCATAAGGAAAGATTACCCAGTTTTCCCCCTTGTGGAGCTTTGTCCCAAGAATTTTTGGTGTCTCATGTTTCATTGTTGTTACTGTGATCTCTATTGCTCTACTGAAGTTAATGGTTGAAATTTTCAAGTATAATGCTTAACGATTGAAATATTCTAAAGAAGTCAAATTGTATCATTGAAGCTAGCTATCAACTTGAAAATTGTTCTAGTATTGTCTATAACTAGAAAATAAAAAATTTGACCAGGGAGATGGATACATTCACCTAAGTAGTCATGCTGATTTGACTGGACCATGCTAAGTTGGCCAGAGGTGAATGGCTTAGGGGTAGACCTTCTCCTGAGAAGCCATGTTGATTTGGCCAATGGTAAATGGCCCAGGTTACTCACATTGTCTGCTCCAGGATGGAGTGATCTATATCTATAGACATGCATGTGAGGGGACACTACATCAACATAGCAAGCTCATGAACTTTTCTTGAGGAAGGAGAAATTTCAGCTATGGGGAACTTTGTTTGCAGCTAAGGAGAATACCTCCCTCCCTAAGAGGTGTTGGAAAATGTAACTAGGTTCGGTCTTCCTAATTTCTTATGTAATATTGATATTATGTATTTGATGTAAATGAGAAAAGAAAATTATTGTTATCATTTTTATAGCATGGCTTTCATGCTCAAGGTCGTTTTATTTATAGGTCAAGCACCAATTGTGTGCATCTAAGGCTTTGTCATGAAATCAAGAAGTCAAAGAAGTCATTGTCATATGTAATGACCCTATTGGGCGTCATGTATCAAGTCAAAAGTATTTAATTGAGACAAAATCATGTCTAAAGACCTTCCACGATCAAGTCGGCGGCCAGCCTGGCAGTCAACAAGTCGGCCTACAAGTAGAGACAAGTCGGCCTCATTAAGGTTATTCGAGCTACACGAAAGGTATATATAAGTGTTCCATCAACCTCATTTTGGAGAATACATTCGATTAAGCAAGAAGCAAGTTCAATCATCAAGAAAAGAAGCATAATAGCCAGTGAAAAGAGAAGTGAAATCAAAGTTTAGGGACCCGTTTTAGGGCAACATTCTCCCACATGTACAAAGGGTTTAGGGCATCATTTGTTGCAGAAATTACAGTCATAAAGGAGCCGAAATCAAGTGTCAAGAAGAATCAGTTTTAAGGCCGAGTTGCTAAGGAGAAAGGAGATCCTCAAGCGAAGGAGAAAGAAGACAAATTTTACCATATTCCAACCACACATGCGAGCTAGGGTTCCTACAGTTAGGCCGAAAATTGCAGTTATAATTTGCAAGTCTAATATTTTGGCTTAAAGCAAACCCAAACATTAGAGAAGGACGGAAATGTTGCTGCCTTAGTGGAGCGTGGGGGCCACCTCATGGAGAATTACGGCCCACATGAGGAATATGCTCTCATTGGAGCGAAGTTTGTGGGGGAAAGTCAGTTGGGCCCACAAGGGCATTTTGGAGGCTCTTTGACAAAAAGAGCAAGAGGTACTCATTTGGTCATTCATTTGTTATTTGCAAAACTATCTTTTGACATAACATGCTTGAGCTGAAGCCAAGTCTACAAGTGATGTTTAGCACACGAGTGTTTTCGAGCGGAAATCTCAACCCTTGCTTCGATGGACTTCGAGTGCCAACCTAAGGAGGGAGTCCTACCCATTTCCAATTTGTACCAGCAGCAGAGAGATCGATTTTTGTGAGAGGTTTAAACTTTAGCTACAACAACACAAGGATTCCGCAATTCTTGGAGGAGGCACGCTTGGAGGTTGAAGAGTGAAGTGAGGTTGGGCCTAAAACTTGAGGAGACCAGGGAAGTGTTTTGAGGGAGATTGAAGCCATTTTTGGGTCTCTTTTCAGCAGGATTGACAGGTAGGTCGAATTACCCAGCAATAGAGCCATTGAGGGAAAAAAGGGCCAAATTTCTGAGGTCAACCATTGGCCAATTCCTTCGTGGCTTATTCTGGGTATTTGGTGGGGAGGTCAGGATTAATTTCCCGAAATTTTCTGAGCATCAAAGGAGGTCATAGTAGCAATTCTTTGTAGCTAGAAGCATATTTCTAGGTAGTTTCAGCATAGTATTCAGTAGAGAGCAACAACAGATCAAAGAGGGGCTTCATATCTTTCACTTGGGCTTTGCTAGCTTGCCTTGTGCAAGCCCAGGTGCACTCTTTCCAGTGTGAAAATTTCTCAAATCTGGAATCCTATTGCAGCAACTAGTATTAATTCTTCTAACCGATAAATTAATTATTTAGTTTATTGCTACGGCAACATCGAATTAAACACACTACAACCTTCACTAAATAAACTACGGAAAATTACAAGTGTGGAAACAAAATTGAACAAGAAAAAATCATAAACACATGTGACAGTTGTTTTTGGACTAATGTCCCCGGAAAAAACCAATGTGGGAAAACCGGTGCAACAGCTGAGGGTTTGTATATTATGCAGTAAATTTTCTGAGTACAAGTCTATGATTGACAGATCTGTCAAATCATGCAGAGAAACCGACAAGAAAGATCTTGTGAGACAAACCTCACTCCTCCACGAGAACCTGACACTGATCAACACCCAAAACGAATTGCCTTGCGCAGTCTCTGTATCACAGCTGTGGCTCCCCTCTGTCTCTGCGTTGGTCTCTCTACTGGCTGGAATCTGGGGCCTTTTGGCCTCCGGAAAATTTCTCCAGGATCTGGCACTGACCCAACGTTGTCTCCTCACCAAAAATACAAATCCCTCTCAGGCTCTGCGCAGTGCTTGTGTAGCCTCTGCGTCACTAGCTCTACGCTACCTCTGTGGCTCTCACTGTATCCTCTGCAATGCACTCTCCAGATCAGGAATGCTTCCAACCAGAATTACTGCCCCTTTCTACAAAATATCTCTTGATCGAAGTTTCCTCTAAGAACTGCTCACTTCAAAAATTCGATCTCTTGATCCTTCATTCAGTGTTTTTGTGTGTTTTCCAAATGACCCTTCAAACACTTCTTATAATCTTCTCGTTGAAACTTCAACGGCCAAGATTAAATCTCTAATCAACGGTTAAGATTAATTTTTTACTTGATCCGCTTTTTCTAGAACATTCACACCCATATTCTATTAATTCACTTTAATTATTTTATTTTCCTAAGTTTAGACTTAGGGTCCTTTTAAAATAATTAATTTTTTCAATAAAATACAATCCGAGTGGAATACCAAAATGATTTATGTGTTATCTGGAATAAATGTGTCTATGCCTCCCTGCAAATTTTGAGACTTAGAGCACATCTGATGCTACCATAAATCAACACTACCTCTTAGCGAGGAATGTACTCTAGCAATACACCCCACTGAGTACCGCCCTGATTCTGCAACATCTCCCTCTGCGTCGCTGATGTCTAACATTGCTTCCCACCAACTTGCGCAAACGCTACATCTGTATAGTTGTTGATACTACCACTATCCACATTGCATCCATACTGCAACTCCCTCTCAAATTTTGCATCCATGCTCCTACTGACACTGCCATTGCCAACTGCTACTGCACTGCAATACTATTGCTTATTGCAACAGAAAAACATCCAATACTGAACAAGTGTTCAGTGTGATGCATATCGGTACTGAATATCTGACTGTTGCTAACCTCTACGATGTCCCTCTGAAGTTGGTTCACTATTGTTGACTCTGCGTTGTGCCTCACTGCACTGCTGCCAACTCTTCTCTGCACTGCTCAGGTTCTGGCGCGACTAACCACTGCTTTGTCACTTATGCACTCCTCTGCACCAACTGGCACTCATCCATCCTACTACATCTAATTTTGGCTCCCATAGCAAGGTAATGATCCGAGAGGTGGACTCCTCAAGAATCATGCCCATTCTATAGATCTCTTGGTCTACAGCTCCAAGTTAGCCCACCTCCCTTCTGGACGTATATGAGCTATCATGGCGAACTCTTCCTCATCGATCCCAGCGGGTGATCCTTGCGGATCAAGCTTCTCGCCCTTGTCCTTCTTCTTGAGAGGACACTGTGTGGCATAATGACCCATTTCACCACACCGAAAGCATTTGATCTTGGAAAGATCCTTCTTCCTTCTGCATTGTTCCTACTGCCCCTTTGATGCAAGGGCCACATTATCGTCCTCCTCCTTCGTCTTCTTCCCAATACTGATTTTGCCCTCAAGTTGACACTTGAGTAAGTCCCTCCTCATCTCTTCTTACTAAAGAGAAGCCCACATTGACTCCCAGTCCGGCAAATTCTCTTTGCCCAGGATGCTCTAGACAAAGACATGATAGTCTTCGAATACTGAGTTGAGGGCCAATCTGACCATCTTTGTGGCCTGAGGTGTTGATCCCACAGCTAACAATTGAACTCGGTTCTCCTGAATTCTAGATAGGAATGGATCAATGCACTCACCTTTCTTCATCCAGATACATCTTCCGCTACTCGGAAGATCCTTGATATAGCTTCTCTAAGGCCTACCACATTTCTCTAGAAATCCCTTTGCTAGCTATGTGACATACGACATGATCCCTCACTCCATCAAGGATCAGGCGCTTTGCCTTAGCCATATTCTTCTTGTATTCCTTTAGAGGATCTGCATCTACAGGAACAACCACCGTACCTTCGACAAAGCTTGAGATCATGCTCATCCAGCAGGAATTTGATCCTTGCCTGCGAGATCACTGTCGAAATTTCTGAATCTTTACACTTTATGCAAAAATTATTACTGTTAATTTGGTTAAGCTCCTCCTACTAGACAAGTTATTAACTGAATAAAATTCAAGTTAAAATCAAAGCAAAACAAATAACAGATCTCCACCAATCCAGATCTAGAACAAGTTCATGCACACATAGACAAAGTGACAGCTTTTTTTGGACAAATAGTCCCCGGAAAAACCCAATGCGGGAAAACCGGTCTCTGGCTCCTGGAGGGTTTTATTATTAAGAATTTTCTGAATACAACAAGCCTGGGTTCCAGATCCTGAAAACTTGACAGAGATAAAACAGATCTACAGCTCACTGACTAATCTAGGGCCAAAATAAACACTGATCCACACCCTCAAACGGGATTTACAGAACTCAGCCAATATTAGGGCCTAGAAACCCTAGCGCTGCCCCTGAAAGCTTCTGCGTCAGCCTCGGAAGCCCCTTTGACCCTCAACATTGCTCCGGAAAGGACAGCGTTACCCCAGACTGGGTGATGCAGGCCTTACGCTGCCCCTTAGGGTCTCTACGTAACCCTTGAAGGTTTCTTGCTGAAAATCATGTTGTCCTTGGAGGGACTGCGTTGTCCTTACTGCTGCAGCTTCCCTGCTTCTTTGCGCTGTCCTCTGAGCTGATCTCTTCCTCTTGTGTATTCTAGACCCCAGGATCAGATCATCCCCTTGGCTTAAATTCCCCTCTCTGCAGCTGAAACACTTCTGAGAATTCTTAGCAAATCCGCCCTAGAATCTTAGCTTAGTTTCAGTGCTCTGCCTTTGTGTGTCTTTACAAATGACCCCAAGCCTTTCCTTTATACTTTTCTCGTTGGGAAACCAACGACCAATATTAAATCTTTAATCAATGGCTAATATTAAAAGAAAGCTTGATCCGTATGACTTGAGACAATTTCATCACATGTTTAATTAAATTTACTTTAATTATTTAAGTTCCCTAAGTTTTAACTTAGGAAATACATTAAAATAATTAATTAATTTAATATCTCCTAAACCAGATGAAATTTCCCAAATCAATTTCTGGGTCATGTAGATCAAGTGTACTCTAGTCCCTCCTCAAAATTTGGGAGCTAGAGCACAACTGATGCTACCCCAAATACACAAAATCTCAACACTCCCTCTTAGCATCAAGGGTGTGCTCTAGCAATACATCACACTATGCATTACATGACTTTGAGTATTGGTTCTGTGTTGCTGAAGCTTGGCCTGCTGCCACTCAACTCTGCACTACTGCTGCCATTCTGTACTGTTGACCATGACTCTGCCACTGCCACTGCAACATCTGTACTGCAGCTCCCTCTCAATATGCTGCATCTGTGCTGCTCATAGCATTGCCACTTCTGATCTGCTGCACTGCAACTTCAGTTGTTGAGAGAAACAACTGAATCTCCTGCCCAATCTTTGACAGACAAGTCAGATGGGTTGCATCCTCATCACTGAAGCTCCATAGGCTATAAATATGTGCTGGCATCTGAAGGATGATGCACAACTACAGCTCTGCACTACGTAAGCAGACTCCCTCTGCACTGCTGAAGTCACATCAGCCCCTTGTGCTGAAATCTCTCAAGTTGCTACTGCACTGCGCTGTCCCTCTAAAGCCTTCTGCGCTGCTGCAACTCTTCACTACGTAAGAAGCTCTGCTCTACGCTGCTGAAGTCACATCAGCCTCTGCACTGCTGCTGCTTCTACGCCGTTGCTGCTCTGCTCTACACTGCTCCTTCTAGCCTTCAGATCTGCCTCTGCTTCATCTGTGATCTATGCACCCACTGCCCCACTTGTCCCGCTACTATCTTAAGGCTGTCGTAGCTCGCATGTGATCCAAGAGATGAGCTGCTCAAGGATCTCGCGTTTTCTTCTATGTAACTCCTCTACATATCCATGTCACCCCACCTCCGTGGTTCATGAGCACTCATGGTTGTCCCATCTTCCGACCCATCATCTGCCACAGTAGCTTTGGAAGAAGATGCTTCCTTGTCCCTTTTCTTTTGAGGACAATTGCTAGCAAAATGTCCCATTTCACCACACTGGAAGCACTTGATCTTTGAGAGATCCTTCTTCTTCTTTGACTGCTTCTTCAATGCCAAGGTTGCATCTTCCTCATCTTCCTTCTTCACTTTTCTTGATCCAGAGCTATACTGCTTCTTGGTGAATCTGCGGAATTCTTCTTGACGCAGAACTGACCAGAATTTGTCCCAATCTGGGAGGTCCGCTTTGCCCAAGATACTTTGGACAAAGGTTTCCCACTCATCCATCACTGCATTAAGGGCAGTCATAACCATCACATCGTCTTCCACCTTAGCACCAGTTGCAGTCAAATAATCTCTGATTGACTGCAGTATGAAGAGGAAATGCTCCATGTCTTCTCCCTTGGCCATCATGAATGACTTCATCTGTGTCTCCAACATCATCTTCCTTTGGACAGATTTTCCCTCATATAAGGAGATCAAGGCCTTCCACATCTCATTAGTTGTCTTCTTCTCAGCTATGTGTGGTACAATATGGTCCTTGATTCCATCCATAATCAGTCGCTTGGCATGCCCAGCAGCCTCCTTATGCTTCCGAAGGAGATCTGGATCTATCGGTGTGGCCAGAGTTTTTCTCTGCATGGTCTCTAAGATTGTATGCCTCAAGGACTATTAGGATCCTTGCCATCCAAACTGAAAAGTTTTAGAGGTCATCCAGCCTGTCCTAATCACGCAATCCATGAGGAGCCATCTGCTCAGAATGTGTCGGAACTTCCTTTTCTCTTTGCTAGAGAAATGGATCTAAGGCCCTTGGTGAAACAGGCACCTCCTGCTCCCTCTGACAACTGATTTCCCTCCTTGGAAATCTGCCGAATCAACACTGATTCAGCTCTCTTTGATCCTCTCATCAAACTGCAAGTTTCTTTTGGCTAGAAACTCTCTGAGAATCTGATCTCCTCCCGCTCTTTGTCACTTGTGCTTAGGCTAAAAAATTGAAAACTTCATAAATTTAACCCCACCAGCACCTTCTGAATTTTTGCAGCTTTTCTTCAGTCTTTTCTGGATCTGATAGATTCAGATCTGCATCACACTGGCAGGCTTCAGACTAATCCAACATTGTTTCTAAACTGCCTCGCGCAGTAATTTCGTGGGCTTGCTAGGAGATAGTGTTAGACTGCGTCACCCTTCCCTTTGCGTGAATCTACCTCTGAAAACTGCGTTGTCCCTTCAAATCTGCATTTCTACTACTTTTCCAGCTGCTTCCTGCAGCTAGAACCTTCAGTGTCTTGCTGGTGACCCTCCTAGATCTGCAATTGCTCTGATTCCATGTGGAAATTTCTGAATCTTTACACTTTATGTAGAAATTATTACTGTTAATCTGGTTAAGCTCCTCCTACTTAGACAAGTTATTAACTGAATAAAATTCAAGTTAAAATCGAAGCAAAACACATAACAAATGTCCACCAATCCAGATCTAGAACAAGTTCATGCACACATAAACAAAGTGACAATTGTTTCTAGACAAATAGTCCCCGGAAAAACCCAATGCAGGAAAACCGGTCTCTAGCTGCTGGAGGGTTCTATTATTAAGAATTTTCTGAATACAACAAGCCTGAGTTCTAGATCTGGAATACCCGACAGAGATAAAATAGATCTACAGCTCACTGGCTGATCTAGGGCCAAAATAATCACTGATCCACACCCTCAAATGAGATTTACAAAACTCAGCCAAAATTAGGGCCTAGAAACCCCAGCGTTGCCCTTGAAAGCCTATGCGTCGGCCTCTGAAGCCCCTCTGACTCTCAGCGCTGCTCCGAAAAGGACTACGTTACCCCAGACTGGATGACACAGGCCTTACGCTGCCCCTTAGGGCCTCTGCGTAACCCTTGAAGGTTTCCTGCTGAAAATCATGCAGTCCTTGGAGGGACTACATTGTCCTTGCTGCTGCAGCTTCCCTGCTTCTCTACGTTGTCCTCTGAGCTGATCTCTGCCTCGTGTATTCTAGACGCTGGGATCAGATCATCGCCTTGGCCTAAATTCCCCTCTCTACAATTGAAACACTTCTGAGAATTCTTAGCAAACCCGCCTTAGAATCTCAGCTTAGCTTCAGTGCTCTGCCTCTGTGTGTCTTTACAAATGACCCCAAGCCTTTCCTTTATACTTTTCTCGTTGGGAAACCAATGGCCAAGATTAAATCTTTAATCAATGGCTAAGATTAAAAAAAAGCTTGATTCGTGTGACTTGAGACAATTTCATCACATGTTTAATTAAATTTACTTTAATTATTTAAGTTCCCTAATTTTTAACTTAGGAAATACATTAAAATAATTAATTAATTTAATGTATCCTAAACTAGATGAAATTTCCCAAATCGATTTCTGGGTCTTGTAGATCAAGTTTACTCTAGTCCCTCCTCAAAATTTGGGAGCTAGAGCACAACTGATGCTACCCCAAATACACAAAATCTCAACAATCACATAGTTGGAGGCTCCCTCCAACCCATCTTGATCTCTTAGCCTACTTGATGCCATTTCTGCCGATTGAAAAATTTTGAATCTAGATCCCTCTCTTTCTCCTCTATGCAACGCTAGACTGGCTTATGCAATCCTTGTTGGAGATGGTAGATCTGCCACCCAAAAACTGTTGCTCATCTCTCTAAAAATAGAATTCCCCAGCTAGGAATTCCATGGAGAAGAAAATTCCCTCAAAGTGTCTCCAGATCTCTCTTCTAACGCTTATGCACCCACAATCACTGTTGCATAGAAACTACATCCCTCCAGCTGCTGATCTGCTGCGCTGCTCCTTCTGTCTCTGTCAAACTGCGATCTGAAAAATCTTTCCTCTCTGTCGACTCACTCAAAGAAAGATTTTCCTTGCTGGTTTTGGCCCTCCTAGCTTGGACTGCACAATTTGCTGGGAGATCGATCTGCTGCTTACGCAGCTCTTTGATCTCGGCTTCACCAATGCTGGATCTACAGATCTTTTCTTTTGTTCCTCCTGCACTCAGCTATACAAGCTTTGATACCATGTGAAAATTCCTCAAATCTGGAATCCTATTGCAGTATTAATTCTTCTAATGAGTAAATTAATTATTCAGTTTATTTCTACGGCAACATCCAATTAAACACACTGCAACCTTCACTAAATAAACTACGGAAAATTACAAGTGCAGAAACAAAACTGAACAAGAAGAAATCATAAACATGTGACATAGTTGTTTTTTTTACTAATGTGCCCGAAATAACCCAATGTGGGAAAACCGGTGCAACAGCCAAGGGTTTGTATATTATGCAGTAAATTTTCTGAGTACAAGTCTATGATTGACAGATTTGTCAAATCATGTAAAGAAACTAACAAGAAAGATCTTGTGAGACAAACCTCACTCCTCCACGAGAACCTAGCACTAATCAACACCCAAAACTGTTGATTTATGGTAGCATCGGATGTGCTCTAGCCTTGGAACTTTGTATATAGGCTAGGACACATGTATTCCATAAAACCCAGAAATGGTTTTGGAAAATCCCACTTAGAGATGATTTAATTAAATTAATTAATCATTTTTTAATGTTTTCCTAAGTCTAAACTTAGGGAAACTGATTAATTAAAGGGTATTAATTAAATCAAGTGTGAATCTTCTAGATAAAGTCATGGATCACCTCCAAGTTAATCTTAGCCCTTGTTTATGTTTTAATCTTGACCGTTAAAGGGTCAACGGAAGAATAAGAAGGAGGGTGAGGGGCCTATGGAAAACACATTGAGTGCATTGAGCATTTGGCATTTTCGAATTTGTGTGAGGAGACACAGCTTTTGATCAAGGATCAAATCACTAGGGCAGGGTTTGCTAAGTGATGTTGATTCAGTGATCAAATTCAAAGAGGGGCAGAAGCAGAGACTGGTCAGGAGGACCAGGAGTGCATTTCAGAGAGAGGCAGCAGTGACGCAGAGAGAGACAGCAGTGACGCAGAGAGAGACAGCGCAGTTTTCTGAAGAGGTGACGCAGTCCCTGCAGGAAATCATGCAGAAGCAGCGCAGTGTCTTTTGGAGTCAGTCCGAAGATAGCTAGAGGCTGGGGTTTCTGATCCAGGAGGGCCAAAATCCAGTCTTAGATCAGCTAGATCAGTTGCAGACGAAGGTGACGCAGTTCCTCAAGCTTGCCCACGTAGGCTTACGCAGTTCCTCAAGCTTGCCCACGCAGGGTTACGCAGTTCCAGCGTAGGCAATTACGCAAAGGCAGTGAGGGCTTCACTAACGCTATCAGATCAGTCGGAGACTTGCAGAGTGAAGTATATCTCACATTTTTCACTAGATTGTCTAGATTTCTCTGAAGGGTTTGCCGGATGTTGGCACCGTAATTGTACTTAAGATTATGTTACTTAATAATACAAACCCTCAAATCTACTGCACCGGTTTTCCCAAGTTGGGTTTTTCTGGGAACTTAGTCCAAAAATAATTGTGTCAAATGTGGATGTTTTTCATTGTATTTTGTTCAGATTGTTTCAGCACTTAGATTTATTCCGCAGCATTATTTGTGTAGATTGCTTCAGAAATTACTTTGATATTTCACTATAATGGAATAATTATGAAACATAATAGAAGAAGTAATTCAAATTTGTTGTAGTAGGAATCCAAATCTAGGATTTTTCACAAAAACGAACTGCCCTGGGCTACCTTTGCGCAGTCTTTGCATCACAGTTGTGGCTGCCCTCTGTCTCTGCGTTGGTCTCTCTCTGGCTAGAAACGGGGGCGTTTTGGCCTCCGGAAAATCTCTCTGGGATCTAGCACTAACCCAACGTTGTCTCCTCAGTAAAAATACGAATCCCTCTCAGGCTCTGCGCAGTGCTTGCATAGCCTCTGCGTCACTGGCTCTGCGCTGCCTCTATGGCTCTCATTGTCTCCTTTTCTATGCACTCTCCAGATCAGGAATGCTTCCAACCGGAATTACTGCCCCTCTCTACAAAGGATCTCTTGATCGAAGTTTCCTCTGAGCACTGCTCACTTCAAAAATTCGATCTCTTGATCCTTCAGTGTTTTTGTGTGTTTTCCAAATGACCCTTCAAGCCCTTCTTATAATCTTCTCGTTGAGAATTCAACGGCCAACATTAAATCTCTAATCAACGACTAAGATTAACTTTTGACTTGATCCGTTTTTTTTAGAATATTCACACCCATATTCTATTAATTCCATTTAATTATTTTATTTTCCTAAGTTTAGACTTAAGGTCCTTTTAAAATAATTATTTTTTCAATAAAATACAATCCGGGTGGAATTTCCCAAAACGATTTTTGGGTTATCTGGAATACATGTGACTAAGCCTCCCTACAAATCTTGAGACTTAGAGCACATCCGATGCTACCAGAAATCAACATCCAGCACCACATTGTACCCGCTTATCTATTAATAAAATGGCTCAACAACGCAGTTTTGGGTGCAATTACATGGTCTGATTTGTGTGCTTGTTTTTCATGGTTTTTATGACTATGCATGCTTTGTTATTTACTGCAAAAATTCCCTAGGAATATTACAGTGGTATCAGAGCTCACAGACTTGCCTCAGCCTGCGGGAACAACACGGTCTATGACACTAGAGGATAGGAAAAATGTGACTTACTGGAGACAGAGATACAGGAGCAGGGAAAGGAAGTTACAGATTACTCCATATCCCGTGATAGTTGAACCAGAGGTTTTGGAAACCAACATGGGGGACAATGAAGGAGACAAAAGGAGTAAGGATGAGTTATTTGCTCATCTTTTGTTGAAGGCAATGCAGGACTTGTCCAAGAGCATTAATGAGATGAGGTTGCAGAATAGCAATGGAAACAAGGGTAAGGGAGTTCAAGGGGATTTCCAATTTGGGGAAGGATCGGGCACTTCACATCACCACACATATCTTAATCCCAACATGCCCTTTATTCCAAAAACACCCCCTAGATCCACCATTCTCATGTTCCTAACAGATGGAGTTGGTGGCCAACAGGAGCGGGAGGATATGCCCTATGGGGACTATTTCGTGGATTATCAGTCTTATGGACCTTATTTTGGGAAAGCCATCACTTTCAGGGATTTTTGCCAGTTGAAGGGAAAAAATAAGCCCAAAGGACAGAGTGGGGGAGAGTACACGCAGGGGACAGACTTGCAGCGCACTGTGGCGAGGTTGTTTCTCCCAACTTTTGATGGCTCTTCCAAGAGCTTGGCCAAAGTGTGGGTCGAGAAGTTGGATGTCTACTTCCAGCTGAATCGGATGATGGAGGGAGAGGCAATAAAGATTGCGACGTTACATCTAGAGGGGGCAGCTCATGACTGGTGGTTCCATGGGCTAACAACGATGGGACATGCGGGAGTGACTGCGTATGATGATTTCACCAGGATGGTGTTGGAACGTTTTGAGAGGAAAGATCCTGAGGAGTACTTTGGGGAGCTGACAAGGCTCAAGCAGATCGGGAGTGTTGAGGCATATATTTTGGAGTTTCTGAGGCTGTCAGTGATCGTTCTGACTTATCAGAGGCTAAGACGATCTACGTGTTTGTGGAGGGGCTAGCAGAGCCATTGCGGGGATTGGTGAGGTCCAACAAGCCCAGTAAGTTGCAAGACGCACTAGGGAGATCCCGAGATCTACAAGATGCCCTACCGAGGGCTAGAGCACCACTACCACCTAGACAGGGTTTCCAGCAGAGGGTAAGAGACACCAGGGCTCAACCACCGAGAGCCAATTATGGGTGTGGACAGATGGATGAGATGACTTGGAGAGACCTCCGAAGGAGGATGTTGTGTTTCACTTGTCAGGAACCATGGGCACCAAGCCACAGATGTGCAGCAGGCAAGGCCCATTACATCGAGGTCTTTTCTGACAGTGATGCTGAGGATGAGGCATATTTACAGATGGGTGGAGATGACAGTGCAGTACACACGGAGAGAGGGCCACCACCACCACCACCATTGGCAGGGGGAGATTACTTTACACCATCCAAAGGGGTCCGTGCATCTCTACATGGGGTTACCCAAGTTTTTGACCATGAGGATCAGGGGCACTGTACAAGGGCAGTGTGTATCAGTTCTGGTGGACAGTGGGGCTACCCACAACTTCATCGATGCACCGATGGTTCATAGGAGGGCATCGCAACTAAGGAGCTTGAGGGATTCTCGGTTCTTGTGTCCGGGGACAACACCATGCAGTGCACACGCTATGTTCCCGCCTTGACTGTGACCATGGGGAACTACTCCATGACAAATCATTTTTTTGTGGTGGACATACCGGACACCAACGTGGTATTGGGGATCGGCAGAGTCACTACGGATTGGAGGAGGTTGGAGATGGAGTTTGTAGGGATGAATGGCAAAACAATTTTGCTACGGGGTATGCACTCTTACGCTCCACACACTGTTTCAACTTTCAACCCACAAGATGGAGGCCGATTTGAGACATGGGGACATTAAGTGGGTGGTGGAGTTGAGGGTTTCAAAGGCTAGCGATAAGCCCAAGCCACCACACCCGGAGATACAGGCCATTTTGGACAGGTACCCTTTAGTGTTTGGAGATATATCGCCAGGTCAACCCCCTGATCGAGGGTTTGATCATACTATTGAGCTAGAGTCGGGGGTACAGGCCGTGATCACTACCCCTTACCGACATCCCAAGGCATATCGGGATGAGAAAGAGGGCCATCCATGATTTGTTGGCACTTGGGCATATTAGGCCTAGCTCCAACCCTTTTGCTTCATCATTTGTTCTAGTGAAGAAGAAGAACGGGTTCTTACACATGTGCATAGATTACCGGGCCCTCAACAAGAAGAAAATGAAGAACCGCTACCCCATCCCACGTATGGATGGGCTGATGGTTGAGCTGAGGTGTGCTAATTTCTTCTCAAAGATTGACTTGCACTCGAGGTACCATCAGATCAGGGTGAGGGGCCAAGATGTCCCTAAGACAGCATTCCGATGCCACTATGGGCACTTCGAGTTCTTGGTTATACCCTTCGAGCTGGCCAATGCACCAGCTACTTTCCAATCATGCATGAACCACATATTTCGTGGACAGTTGAGGAAGTTTGAGTTGTTCTTCGATGAGACATACTGATCTATAGCCGGACCTGGGAGGAGCACTTGCATCATGTTGAGGCATTGTTGCGTATTCTGGAGGAGGAACAGTTATACGCTAATTTGTCCAAGTGCGAGTTTGGTTTGACCAAGATGCTCTATATAGGGCACATCAATGGGGTGGATGGTGTGAGAGTCCATGAGGAGAAGATCAGGCCCATCTGGGATTGGCCAGAGCCCCGGAATGTGACAGAGTTGAGGGGATTCGTGGGCATCTTCACTTATTATTACAAGAAGTTCGTAAATGGCTTCTCTCAACTAGCAGCTCCCCTCACTGATTTGACGAAGAAGGGGGAATTTGAGTGGATGGATACAACACAGGAGGCTTTTGAGCGCCTCAAATAGGTCATGAGTAGTTGTCCTGTGTTGGCACTTCCATATTTCACCCAGCCCTTTGTGTTGGAGTGTGATGCATAAGGAGAGGGTGTAGGAGCAATATTGATCCAGGGAGGGAACCCCATAGCTTTCGAGAGTTGGAAGCTACTGCCCCCTGAGAGATTGTACTCCATTTATGAAAAGGAGATGTTAGCCATCATGCATGCGCTAACCAAGTTTAGACAATACTTGGTGGGGAACAGATTCAGGGTCAAGACAAACCACAATAGCCTCAGGTTTTTCTTGGAGCAAAAACAATTACATGAAAGGCAGCAAAAGTGGGTGAGCAAGCTCCAGGCATATGACTTTAACACTGAGTATGTCAAAGGGAAGCACAACATGGTGGCTGATGCATTGTCCGGGAGACCAGCTACCCTCTCTTTGATGAGCATTGCCTCGGATTGGAGGGCGCAGTTACTGGTGTAGTGCTCCAAGGCTAGGTTGCGGGGAAGCTTCAAACCCCCTTCGTTCCCGTTTCCGAAACGCGCTCCGTGCGGGAGCGTTTTGGAAATGCTCGGAAACGCGCTCCCGAAAACGCTTCCTGAGGGGAGCGTTTTCGGGAGCGTGTTTCTGAACCTGTTAAAACGCTCCCTGCCTTTTCGGGAGCGAATTCTCCCTGAGCACTTCCGGCGTTTAAAAAACGCTTCGGGAGCGTTTTTTAAACGCCGGAAGCGATCGGGGAGCGCTTGCTCCCCAGAAAAAAAAAAACATTTCCCGCCGCGCGGAAATTTTTTTATGTGAAAAATCGAATTGTTTAAAAGGGGGGGGGGTTTCATTTTAGTTTTTATTGTTTGTTAATTGTTGAGAGAGCGAGAGTAAGAGTTGAGAGAGCAAGATTTGAAGGAAAGCGAGAGCAAGAGTTGAAGGAGAGCAAGTGCCAAGGAAGGAGAGCAAGGAGCAAGGCAATAGGAGAATTGCAAGAAAGGGGTAGGCCTTCTAATCCAATTTAGTATTTTCTAAGATGAATTTGTAGATTGTTAAATTGTTTAAAAATGAAAACTTGAATTTTTCTTGAATGTTGCATTTTATTGGATTTAAAACTTAAAAAATGAATTGTTTTTTTCCTATGTTGCATTTCCTATTCCCATTTGGCATTTTTCCATTTGTTTTGCAGGCTAGAAACTTGAAACTTGTTTCCATCATGGCTATGTGGCTAGGGATTTTCCTCATGTTGGTTCCTTTCTTTGTGATAATGGTGTTGGAGAGTGCTAGAAGAAAGAGGCAAATCAGAGAAGAGGAGGATGAAGAGGAGGGTTATGGTGGATCTGAAGAAAATCCTGAAGAGGAGGAGGAATATGCCGAGGAGGAAGTGGGGAGTGGAGAACCTGAGAACATAGATTCCCCAACTAAACAAGACCAAACTCCTTTGTGGAAATATGTTCAGAAAATGGAAGGAGGGAAAGGTGGTGGAACCACTAAATTTATTTGCCCCCATTGCAATAAACAATACCATGGTTCATACACCCGTCTGAGAAGGCACCTTTGTGGGATAATGCCAGGGGATGGAACTAAAAATCTTGGAATCAAAGTTTGTGCTTTTGTGCCAGCACCACACAGAGAGATATATAGGAAGGAAGAGGGGGTTGCCCTACAGAGATCATCTAAAAGATCTAGGGGTTTCGTTGATTCAAGCCCAACACATCATGGAAAAAAAAGTTCAACTTCCACCCATGCCAGTGGTTTTGGAAGCAGTGGCACTGGATTAAGGCGTAGAACCATATCCGATTTCCTAGACGAAGGGTGTAGGAATGATGTGGATTCAAAAGTTTACCGGTTTCTATATGCATGTGGGGTGCCATTCAATGTTCTTCGCTCACCTTATTGGCATGAAATGGTTTTTGCCATTAATGATGCCCCCAAAGGATACAAAAGCCTTGGGTATGACAAGGCCAGAACCGTGGGTCTTGATCATGAAAGAGCTAAAATAAACAATTCTTTGGCTAGAATGACAAGTTAGTGGAATGAGCATGGGCTGTCCATTGTCTCTGATGGATGGACCAATGTAAAAGGAAAACCATTGATAAATGTTTTGGCTGTGTCGGTTAGTGGTGCAGTCTTCCTGGCAGCTTATGATTATTCAGAGAAATTCAAAACCGACATTAACATTGCAGAACCATTACTTGACATAATTGAAAAGACTGGGCCATACAATGTCATACAGGTCATCACTGATAACGCTGCTAACTGTAAGGCAGCAGGAGCAATTATTGAGGATAGATACCCCAACATTTTTTGGTCTGGGTGTTTGGTTCACACAATGAACCTTTTGATGCATGATATCATCAAAAACAAACAACCTCAATTCAAATGGCTTGGTGATTTGTACAAGAGAGGTAAAAAAATGATCAATTTTATTACAAATCATAGCAATACCCATGGGCTTTTCCGTACTCACTCCAAATTGGAGTTGTTGAAAATAGGAAAAACTAGATTTGCTAGCTATTACCTCACCTTCGGGCGCCTTTTGAAGGTAAGAGAGTCATTGGCTGCAATGGTATCAAGCCCACACTGGCAGCTATTAAAGGACAGGGCGGCAACAATAGTTGACAGGCAAGGTTTCGAACATGTGGAGGAGACCGCCCTTGACCCTCAGTTTTGGCCACGTATGAGGGAAATTGTGAGTTTTACCAAGCCCATTTATAACATGATTCGCTTTGCAGATACTGATAAACTAGTGATTGGAGAGGTTTATGAGCAAATGGATAGCATGTTGGGGCAAATAAAAGATATTGTTAAGGATAATGATCCCAACTTGTATGCTATGATTCATGACTGTGTGTGTGCACGGTGGAATAAACTCAATGTTCCACTACATGCTTTGGCATATATCCTTACGCCAAAATATTACTCTCCATCTTGGTTGGGCCAACTTGCACCTGGAGGTGGGGTTAGGGTGAAACCTCACACAGATCCAAAGGTACAAGAGGGGTACATGAAGGCATTGGACAAATTGGTACCTGACAGGGAAGATTGTGCTAGATTGCGCCTTGAATTAGGAAAATACTTCAGTTGCACTGCTAACTTTGGTTCTTTCCATGCAATGGAAGACAGGGACAGATTTGATGCTCTCACATGGTGGGAAGCATATGGCGGCATGGGACTTTTGCCAAAGTTGGCTAAGAAAGTCTCTCACAAGTTGTGAACACTTCTTCTGCAGAGAGGTGTTGGAGCACCTATAGCTTTATACACAATGTGAGAAGAAACAGGCTGAATGAAAACCGAGCTGAAAGCTTGGTTTATGTGCATTATAACTTGAGGTTGTTGAGCCATTACTGTGATCAGGAAAATGAGGATCAATCATACAGAGTCTGGGACAACAACCCAGAGGATGATAATTTGGAGGACGACACGTTACATCTGGAAGAATTGGAAGCAGAACTTTATAGGGATGATGATGAAGCATCAGCAGCACCGCCACACACAGGGCCAGTCCCACCATCTACTGGTAGCAGTGCGGGTGCCAGTGTAAGTGCCAGTGCCACTCCTCGATATCACACTGTTGTTCCTTTGCAGATCCAGCCTCCACCTTCTAGTCGTGGTTGTGGTACTCCTGAGAGTACTAGAAGACCAACATTTCCTCGTGGCTCACAAAAATTAGACATTTCTCGTGGGCATGGCAAGGGGCCAGCTAGATAAAATAGATTTGTTGTTTACTAGTCTTTTCTATTTGTTGTTGACAGTTGAACAGTTGAAACTTGACTCTTTCTGATTTCATATATCATATATTTAATGACAATTTAAGTTTGAAGTTTGAATTTGAAAGGTGAAACTTTGAAGTTGGCATTTATAAGTTTACAAGTCATTATGGATTATGAATATGATGCTTCATGAAAGTTATATGGTGATCAATGAATCAATGATGATAAATGTTATATAATATCAATGATGATAAATGTTATATATTGAATTTTGAAATCAATGAATCAATGATGATAAATGTTATATATAAATGATGATAAATGTATATTGTAATTGAATTTTGAAATCAATGAATCAATGATGATAAATGTTAGATATTGAAATTTGAAATCAATGATGATAAATGTTATATATCAATGATGATAAATGTATATTGAATTTTGAAATCAATGAATCAATGATGATAAATGTTAGATATTGAAATTTGAAATCAATGATGATAAATGTTATATATTGAATTTTGAAAGCTTGAAACCTTCATATTGATGATTTGCGAGACTCAAGAGTCAATATGTTGTATGCTTCCAACTCGTGGGCGTGGTTGATGAAGATTATAACTTCTAGATGATTGATGTTATATGATTCAATCTATGTTTTTATGTTTTTTATGTCTAATTCATCATTCTACATGTTTTTGTTGACATATATGCATCAAAATATAAAAAATATAAAAAATATTAAAATATATATATATATATAAACGCTCCGGACCGGAAGCTTTTAAAAATGGTGCTCCGCGCTTCGCTCTCGCTCCCGCTTCCAAGTAACCTTGCTCCAAGGACCGATTTGCGTGTGAGGTCCTTGATGGGGTAGTGGCAGATGACCGGTACAAGGTGATGAACGAGGTGATCTACTTTAGAGACATTATTTATTTAGTGCCCAGCTCCCAACTAAGGGAGAAGATTTTACAGGTTGCCCATGACTCACCACTAGCAGGAAACAAGAGGTTCATGAAGACATACAAGGCCATTAGAGAGCGTTTTGCATGGAGGGGCCTTCAGGATGACGTTTTGAGGTATGTCAGGGAGTGTGACACATGCCAAAGGAACAAGGGTGAGCAGTCACACCCTGCAGGGCTGCTACAGCTTCTTCCTATCCCTAAGGGGAAATGGGAGAGCATATCGATGGATTTCATTACCGGGTTTCCCACAGTACAGGGCAAAGACTGCATATACGTGGTGGTGACCGCTTGACGAAGTTGCACATTTCTTTGCCATCTCAACCCTGTACTCGGCCTCACAGGTGGCTGAATGGTTCTTCATGGAGGTGTTTCGGCTACACGGTCTTCCGAAGACCATTGTCAGTGACAGGGACAACAGGTTCATGGAGCGATTTTGGCAGGAGTTGTTTCTGCTGGTGGGCACAGAGCTCACTCTGAACACTAGTATCACCCCCAGACATACGGGCAGACGGAGATAGTTAACAAGTGGTTGGAGGGCTACTTGCATAACTATGTGACAGGCCAACAACGAGCATGGATATGGTGGTTGCACTTGGGTGAATACTGCTACAACACCACATACCACATGTCCATAGCTATGTCTCCATTTCGAGCTTTGTATGGTTACGATGCATTGTCTTTTGATGACATGATGTTTGAAGATAGCAAGGCTCCCAGGGCCAAGGATTGGATACAGAAGAGCGAAGCTATTTTGAGGGTCATCAAAGACAACATGCGGATGGCAAAAAACCAACAGAAACTTTATGCAGACAGGGGCAGAGTAGAGAGCCAGTTTGAGGTAGGGGACTTGGTCTTCTTGAGGCTTCAGTCGTACCGGCAGTCATCACTCAAGCAGAAGGAGGCCGAGAAGCTCAAACCTCGCTTCTATGGGCCGTATCGAGTCACTCGAAGGATTGGGGAGGTAGCATATGAGCTAGAGCTACCCCCAGGGAGTTGAGTGCACAACATATTTCACATGTCTTGCCTGAAAAAGGAACTAGGGAAGCAGGTGACAGCAGCTACAGAACTACCCCCTATGGATGATGAGGGGCACTCAGTGCTGGAGCCAGAGGCTATTTTGGATACCCGGGAGAGGCACTTGAGGAATATGTTCATCAGGGATTTTTTGATCAAGTGGAGGAACCTGCCAGATGAGGATGCCACCTGGGAAGGGGAGCAAATACTTCAGCATCCTTCATTTCAGTTGCTTTAGGACAAGCAACGTTTTTGCGGGGAAGACTGTGATATTCCCACTTAGCATTTTGCTAAGTGAAATATCTATTTTTCCATTTTTGTTATAATTCATGTTCGCAGTTAGGAAATGTGGGTTTAGAGGCCCCACATGTAATTTTGGCTTAAAGCAAACCCAAACATTAGATTGGAGGGAAATATTGCGGCCTTAGTGGAGTTTGGGCGCCACCTCATGGAGAATTACAACCCACATGAGGAATGTGCTCTCATTAGAGTGAAGTTGGTGGCGGCAAGTCAAGTTGGTCCCACAAGGGAATTTTGGAGGCTCTTTGACAAAAAGAGCAAGAGGCACTTATTTGGTCATTCATTCGTCATTTGCAAAGCTGTCTTTTGACATAGCACGCTTGAGCTGAAGCCAAGTCTGCAAGTGTTGTTTAGCACACGAGTGTTTCCGAGCGGAAATTTCAACCCTTGCTTCGGTGGAATTCGAATTCCAGCCCAAGGAGGGAGTCCTGCCCATTTCTAGTTTGTACCAGCAGCAGAGAGATCGATTTTGATGAGAGGTTCAACTACAACAGTGCAGGGATTGTGCAGTTCTTGGAGGAGGCACGCTTGGAGGTTGAGGAGTGAAGTGAAGTTGGGCATGAAACTTGAGGAGGAGTCCGAGGAAGTGTTTTGAGGGAGATTGCAACCATTTTCGAGGCTCTTTTCAGCAGGATTGATAGGTGGGTCGAATTACCCAGCAGTAGAGCCATTGAGGGAAAAGATGACCGAATTTCTGAGGCCAACCATTGGCCAATTCCTTAGTGCGTTATTCTGGGTATTTTGGTGGGGAGGTCGGGATTAATTTCCCAGAATTTTTTGAGCATCAAAGGAGGTCGTAGCAACAGTTCTTTGTAGCCAGCAGCATATTTCTGGGTAGTTTCATCACAGTGTTCAACAGAGATCAGTAGCAGATCAGAGAGGGGCTTCATATCTTTCACTTGGGCTTTGCTAGCTCGCCTTGTGAAATCCCAAGTGCACTCTTTCCAGTACCACATTGTACCCTCTTATTTATTAATAAAATGGCTGAGCAACGCAGTTTTGGGAGCAATAACATGGTCTGATTTGTGTGCTTGTTTTTCATGGTTTTTATGACTATGCATGCTTTATTATTTACTGTGAAAATTCCCTAGGAATATTACAACTAATGTTAAATTGTCAAATGAACAAAGATACCAAATGGGGGCCCCCAAGCTCTATTTATAGTTTTTGGCCCTCTCTCCCTTGGCGGTCCCCACCTTCCACTAATTTGCACCCCTTCTTTTCTCTCTCTCTTCTCACTAGTGCGAATTGCCACTTCGGCTTAATTTCTCTCCTTGTGGTCCCCACTCTCCACTGAAGCTCTGATTTCCCTTTTTCCTCCTAAGTCCCAATGTCGAAATTGCCTCCTCCAAAAATCATCTCTAATGTGGAAAATCAAAATTGGGGATATTACATAAAACGCCCTAGAACTCAACTCGTCACTTGTTGCTTCAGTCAACTGGATCAACCTGAAAGTATGATGTGATCGTCTGAATCGTCCCCGAGTGAGGCAAGGTATGTAGGATCTGAGATATGTGTCTAAATATCTCTATAATGAAGAGGGCTAAGCATCTCTAGTCTAGATACCAGAAGAAGGTAGAGAGGGATCCTCCGGACTCTCTATATAATCAATGATATTGTCCTATGATCTCATAGTATCTGGGGCACTAAAAAATGAGGTGCATCTCGGTCTCTGATTCCTGTAGGTGGCACAACTAGAAGACCCTATCAAATCCTGTTATATGGTGATCCATCTCGACCCAAAGTCGATGGGACCCAACTCGAAGCTACCCCAATGAGATCTTGAGTGAGTGCATCTAGTGCTTGCAAGTATAAGGGGGGCAGATGATGATGTCATCCTGCAACTCTAAAAAATGCTCTAGGTAGAAGGACATCTTTGAGCCAAGGCTCACTGAGGGGGATGTCCAAGTGACCTAAATGTATAATCTATAGATATCCTCTCTGATGGCCTGATTCAGTTTCTGTCGAATTAGTAAGAGATGAGTTGGTCCATCAAGGGAGAAACTAAATGGAGGAAGGCGCTCTGGGGAGATGGTCATCGACTGAAGGAGTCGAGATGGCTTTGCGAACCATCCACGAGCATGACCTGAGGGTGTATCAAAAGCTATGGTCTCCGAAGAAAAAAGTGCGAGATAGGGGTATCTCTCTCTCCCGATAGCAGAGTATCTGTAAGCCATAACTCTATGGATAAAAGAGACCAAGCGAAAAAGGATCTCAAGGAAAAATGGGTGGACCCAAAACTCGGCCTGAATAATGGGTTGCAGAACTATTCATTTGTAGCAGATGATACGCCAAAGAAGCAGGGTCTAGACTCTCTCCATCGTGGCCCAATCTGACTGTAGTAAGCTAGGTCCCCAAATCTCAGAACCAGAAAGGACTGTGGGTCTGATAATGGCCTCCATGAGGTGGAGCTTGGACGAGATGTCCTAGAACCATGCCTAGAAGCATTATCACTCGATGAGGACCAGGGAGTCGTAGCCTTTACTAAGTTGAGGTTGGAGTGTCTGCCACATACCAAATTTGGGCTCTGTGAACTGTACCCCCAAGTAGGTGTAAGATGTGGTGATCTCAATCTTTGTCCGTGGTAGTAGAAGTGTAGGTCTACAATAGAGTTCTTTGGGGCATTTAATATTGGAACCTTGGTTTTACCCAGGTTGACCTTTAGCTATCAAAGGCCACATAAACTAGACAACAAGACCAAGTCATTCCTATAATCCCTTAGGAGTAGAGACAATTAAGACCAAGTCATCAACGAAGAGGAGCAAGGAGATCAAAGCATGGTGCAGTACACAACCATCACCATCCTATATGTGCTCATGGAGGAAGAACTCGAGCTCATCAATATAAATCCCAAAGAGAGTCGAAGAGAGGGGACACCCTTGCTTCACCCCAATGGTACTCTACATGAATTTTGAAAGACCATGGGCCATCTTGAGATGTCGCAGCACCAACTCATAGAGTCTCATGATAGTAGTAAATAGGGTCTCTAATATGCTAATGTCATGGAGTCTCTAGAATAATTCCTCCCTTGGAACAATGTCGAAAGCTTTTCAAAAATCTACAAAGCAATTGTAAACCTGGGAAGAACAATGGAGGGCCTCCTCAATGATGGCTCTAAGGGTGAAGATGCGATCAATCGTCGAGTAGTCTGGGAAGTAGCTCGCTTGTCCTCTAGCTCTTAGATGTCAATTCTCCAATTCATCATAAATCCATTGGTGTATAACTGTGGCATAAATATTGGAGAATGTGTGACCCACTATGATAGTTTTGTAGTTATTCAAATCGACACTACTCTTAGATTTGTGGATCAAATGGATGATGCGTCTAGTCTAGGAGGGGAAAGTCGAAACAACCCACATGGTTAAAAATATTTTCAATATATGACTCAAGCGATTGGATGCCATGCTTAAGAAAGTCAGCCTGAAACCCATCCTCATCAGCTGCTCTGTTGGTACTAAAATCTATAGTTGCTCTCATGATCGCCAATTCAAAGAAGAGATGGCATAAGGTGGGAAGGAAGGGGATACAGGTGGGAGATTGTACAAGGATGTCGTAAAGGGAGGTGGAGTGAGAGAACATGGTATGGGGGTCAAGGCCAGGAGAGATGGCATGATGTCTAGGAAAGAGAGCTCCACCGAAAAGGTTTTAGGGAGTGGTAGAGAGCATCAGAAAGTTCCCATCTTCATTGGGAGAGGAATGCTCATTTTTTGCATCAAAGTAGTCGATGGTAAACTTTGCGGAGGTTAGGGGAGGAAGATGGGTCATGCATAAGCGTGAAGCATAGACTATTATGGAAATATTTGCATTCATCATCAAACCAAAGGTTCATTGTGTTGAAATATGTAACTAGGTTCGGTCTTCATAATGACATATGTAATCATGATTTTATGTATTTAATGTAAAGAAAAAAAATATATATTATTGTAATTCTTGAGGCATGGGTTTCATGCTCAAGGGAAATTTATTTTATAGGTAAAGCACCCATTGAGTGCTTCTAGGGCTTGTCTTTGAGTCAATAAGTCATAAGAGTCATTGTCATGTATGGAAGACCCTTTTGGACATGTTAAATATTGTAAAGAAAAATATATTTGGGTCAAATTAGAGTCAAAGACCCTCCAAGACCTTGTCACGGTGCCTCAAGCAAGTCGATCTACATGAAAGATCAAGTCGGCCTCAGGGAAGCAATTCGTACCCCTGGAAAGCCTATATATAAGAAGGAACTCGACCTCATTTGGACACACAACAAGCAAGTTTGATCTCCTCAAGAAAGAAGCTGGAAAAGGACAAAATCCAAGGATAAGAAGAAGAAAAGCAAGATCGAAGTTTTGGATCTCTCTCTCTCTCTCTCTCTCTCTCTCTCTCTCTCTCTCTCTCTTGTGTTAGGGTTTCTAAATTTGTTGGGTAGGTCGAATTTGCAGAAGAAACCGTTGGGTCGAATTTACAGAAGAAAATGTTGGGTCGAATTTGCAAAAGAAACTATTGGGTCGAAGTCGTAGAAGAAATTGTTGGGTTGAAGTCGCAGAAGAAACTGTTGGGTCAAAGTCGCAGAAGAAACTGCTGGGCCGAAGTTGCAAAAGAAACTATTGGGTCGAAGTTGCAGAAGAAACTATTGGGTCGAAGTCGCAGAAGAAATTGTTGGGTCGAAGTTGCAGAAGAAACTATTGGGTCGAAGTTGCGGAAGAAATTGTTGGGTCGAAGTTGCAGAAGAAACTATTGGGGTCGAAGTTGTTGAAGAAGTTGTTGGGGTCGAAATTGCTGGAAAGAAAGCTCATCAAAAAGAAAGGTTGACTTGGTCTTGGAGGTGTCTTTTTCAAGGGTCTTAGGTCTTGGAATTCGTCATTTGAAGATTCTATAAGAAGAGAAGAATTCTTGTGGATTTTCCTCTCAAGAGGAGTGGTTTTGGCCCTGGCGGATAGCCTACATCTTGTGTCCTCTTGTCTCATTGTTCTTTATTGTTTGGTAGTTGTTTGATGATAAGAAATTGTAATTATAATCAAGTGAAAGAAGAAGCTAATCAAGTTAAATAAAAAATACATCACAAGCAGTTATCAAAGTAAGAGAAATCACCAAAATTGTTGCCCCTAGGTTTCTCAACATGGTATCAGAGCTAAGGTAACAAGACAAGGAAAGGCAACTTAAAGAAGGACCATCAAGAAATGTCAAGGCATTAAAGAGGACATCAAACCATCAAGAAGGAATTCATAAGAACCAAGCAATCTAAAGAATTAAGAAGGCCTCAAAACCCTAGCTCATTCTAGAAGGGTTCTACACTCCAAGCATTCTTGGAAAGATCACACATCATCGTCACAAGGAAAAGAAAGACCTCAAGGATTCTACCTCCACTCAAATAAGGACTACACATTTGAAGCATCTTGAAGTCTCCATATCAAGGAAGCAAGAAGAAGCGTTACAATCAACATCAAAGACATCAAGGTGATCTCCATCTTGTTGAAGCGAGGATCATATCAAGTTGAAGATATCACCATCAAAGGAGAATCTTCACTTGAATAGTAAGTATCCTTATATCTATGACTGAATCTACTATCAAAATGACTTCATTCTGCAAGGAGAGCAATAAGTTGGTTGGGTCATCAAATTTCCTTGCATGGGAAAAGAGGACAGATTTGATCCTCATAGAAAATGAAGTCATTGAACATATTAAGGGTTTAATTGTTGAACCGCCAAAAGGAAGAAGCTCAAGCTCTAGCAAAATATATGAAGGGGGAGATAAGGGCCTAGAGAATCCTTATAGAATCAATCAAGGATTCTCTCATCCCTTATGTAGCAAAATTGGAGAAGTCAAAAGACATCTATGACAAGTTGGTAGAATTATTCTTCGTAAGTACTGCAGGAGAAGTGATATCTTTGAGGATTGAGCTATATAAGATGAAGGTATCAAAGGAAGAAGGGATAGCCTCATATCTTATGAGGGTGTCACAAATACGATATCAATTGCAAGAGTTGGAGAAATAATGTCCGACAAAGAGATGACCACCATAGTGCTCAATGCACTACCTGATAAATGGGGCAACTTTGTATCAAGCATCTATGGAAAGAAGGAAGCCACCCCATTCAGTGAACTCTGGTCATTGTCTAAAATTGTAGAAACTAGGTTGAAGGCTAAAAGTGATGCAGGACCAAGTGAACAAGTTCAAGCATTTGTTGTCATGGTTCAGAAAAAAGGAAAGTTTGGGAAGTTTGGTCCTCAAAAAAATAAGAAGATCGATATGTCAAAGATCCAATGTTATGGCTATCAGGAATATGGGAATTTCAAGAGAGATTGCCCGAAACTCAAGGACAACAAGAAAAGGAAAGAAAGAATTAAAACCCATATCACAAAAGAAGTAGAAGAACCTGATGAGAAGAAATCCAAGAAGGAAGGGATATATCTTCACTATTAAGGTCTCTCAAGTTCATTGCAAGGAAAAGTAGGAGGTGAAAAGACCTCTACTGTGGTTAAAGGATTACTGTCAGATAGAAAGCATTGTAAGTATGATAGGATGCATCATATTAGGATATGGCATCATATTAGAAGCATACGATTGAAGCAAGAGCTCATGAAATTATTATAGAAGCTTGAAAGGATAGTTGAAGTAGTAGTCTACATGAATGTAGCAGTCATCATAGAAAGGAAGTTGCTCTTGCTAACCTCATTGAAAGCATAAGTAGTAAATATGAAGAAAGACGTCTAGCATGATAGAAGATAGAAAGAATTCATCATACATCATCATGATTAGAAAGGAGCGTTTGCGGGATGAGGATAATCAAGATCCTCCATTGGAATCTTTATTCGAAGGTTCGTCTCTACTTGGGAGAAGCAAGTGTCTCGCTGATCACTCCACCTTGTGTGGATCCATTGTTTAGAAGGATGATGGTATGATGACAAAGGAGTGCAGCATGTCAAGATGATTGAAGTACTTTCATGCAAGGAAAGGAAGTTGTTGAAGGAAGTCTAGATGACCAAAAGGAAGAAGAGAGGTACGTATGCATGTATTTAATAGATTAAGTTATGTCATCATATAGTTGCAGATAACATGGTTTAATGCTCTATTGCATGAGCATGATCGAAAAAGAAGGATCTCTTCCTTTAGAAAGATGCATAAAGGCATATACCTTGAACTAGTTTACATATTGATAAGTTGAAGTCAAGATGAAGGAACTATGTATGAATGTTCCTAGGAACAATATGTGATGAAAGGAAGAAGAATTCGTGAAAGACGTAACTATAGTCACATAAGATATGTGATCAACATCTTATGACTAAAAGAATTGACTAACACATCTCCATGGAGAAGGTATGAAGACTCTGATAAAGTCTATAAAGGAAGGAGACCCTTAACATTGAATATCTTGGAGATGTGTTTATAAATGTGCAGGATGTTGATATTACAAGCTAACAAATGTCATGATGAAAGGCCATCATAAAAGGTAGCTTTGATTTTATGTTCATTTTTTATTTTTGAACATCTGGTTGGGTTGAAATAGGGCTACCAAAAGAAAGTTGTAGATGTCACCTACAATCAGTACTCATGTGATTGGATGGAAGATCCTGAAAGAAACATGACATGGAAGAAGTAGCTATGTAAAGAAAAGGCAGATGTGGACTGGAAGATCAATTTCTGATGCAAAGAAGGATAACATGACTATGGTTCGTTGAAAGGAAAGTGATGGATGGTTGATGCCCTACGAAGGAAAATCTAGAAGGCTCCATAATGAAGAAGATGAAATTCATAACATTGAAAGGAGAAGTTGTACAAGCAACTGATAGTACCTTGATCTCCACCAAAAGGCAGAGTATTTGTTGTTGGAAACAAGTCCCTAGCTAAGAGGGAGCTTGGAATCGAGTCCCTAGTTGAAAGGGAGCATGGGCCAGTCCCTGGTTAAGAGGGATCTTGAGTATCTTCCTTTTGTAGGAATGAGTATATCTTCCCTAGTTGAGAGGGAGAGATAGACACATCATTCTTGTCTTCATGTTATGAAGAAAGAATGGAGGATTGGGTAAGCATCTGAGATTGATTTTGATACCCTTTGAGGATGTGGTAGGGCATCCAAGATGTAAGTAGTTGAAGAAGGAATTCCTTGAGGATGTGTTATTCCAAGATAGGAATTGTCCTAAAAGGACATACCCTGTGAACAACCGGGTGGGGTATGTGCCTTGAAAGACAATGATGATGGTGTCTGTCAGTCATTGGCCTTGCCAACATTGTACTTTGATCTTGTGGAGAGATAAAGTTGTTAGTCAAGGCCTTGCTATGTGACAATGTTGGTTGATATGATGAGATGCTCTGGCATAAGCTAAGGAAGTAGCTTATGAGATGGCTTACCAATCCGACTCTTCTTATGAGAATTCTTCAGTTTGAGAATGTCTAAGCACCATGTATGGATTATGAATACCTATCTAGTTAAGAGGGAGTGTTGAAATATGTAACTAGGTTTGGTCTTCATAATGACATATGCAATCATGATTTTATGTATTTGATGTAAAGAAAAAAAAATATTTATTATTGTCATTCTTGAGGCATGGGTTTCATGCTCAAGGGAAATTTATTTTATAGGTCAAGCACCCATTGTGTGCTTCTAGGGCTTGTCTTTGAGTCAAAAAGTCATAAGAGTCATTATCATGTATGGAAAACCCTTTTGGGCATGTTACATATTGTAAAGAAAAATTTATTTGAGTCAAATTAGAGTCAAAGAGCCTCTAAGAGCTTGTCATGGTGCCTCAAGCAAGTCGGCCTACATGAAAGATCAAGTTGGCCTCAAAGAAGTAATTCGTACCCCTGGAAAGCCTATATATAAGAAGGAACTCAACCTCATTTGGACACACAACAAGCAAGTTTGATCTCCTCAAGAAAGAAGCTAGAAGAGGACGAAAATCAGGGATAAGAAGAAGAAAAGCAAGATCAAAGTTTTGGATCTCCCTCTCTCTCTCTCTTGTGTTAGGGTTTCTATGTTAAAATTATGCAACTGCGGTCACATTCCACTTTGGACAGCTCATATGATGAATATAAAATTGCAATAGATTCCTCTTTTCGAGAGGACCAAAATTAACCTAAAGATCACTCTATTTGGTTAAGCGGTAGTTAATTTTTGAATTTTTTTATTTATTAAAGTGAAATGGAATGGGTCGGCCTAAGCATGTGTGGAATTAGTCAAGTTGACCTCATCCCCAAGCGGACCCTCACGAAAGACTATAAACAGAAGCGACCTCAAGCTCATTCTCACACATTGCTCAAGCGATATTCTATTTGCATTCTTTGTCTTGGTTCGTCTATTTTGTTTTGGCTCGCATAGGTTCGACGAAAGGAGTTCACGCAGGGTCCAAAATCACATGCGAGAGGCTCTCTTTGATCTAGGGTTTTCTGGATCATAGTCGCAGGCTTAACACTAAGTTTTCTGGGCCATAGTCGCAGGCACAGTGAGTCAAGGTAGTGGCTCGGGCTTTAGGGGCTGATTGGGCTAATCACAGCCATAGCTGCAGGCACAGAGTGCCCCGCATGCGGCTAGGGTGCCATAGCCATTGGCACAGAGTCTCAAGGGTGCAGCTAAGGTATTTTTGAGAAAATCTGAGCTAGATCAACCTCAGTTGCTCACGTAATGTTTCCTAATATTGTCCACACAGTCACAGATGCTCGGACTTAGTTTTTGGTAGCATCCTAGATTCAGATCTAGGATTTGACAGTTGGCTTCAGTGATCTATTGGACCCGTGTTTCTTACTATTGTAGATTTGCAGATCTGTAGATTTGTTCTGTATATTTCCGCTGCAGATCGGGCCCTCAAAGATGAATCTACAGTTCTTTGAAGTTTCCGCTCAGTGACAGCAGTGTTCAATAGTATGCTATAGGCAGTGACAATGCATTACAATTCTCAAAATCAGAATCCTTCAGCAAAAGTATGTTTAAGGTTATATTATGCATGTGCTAGTTTTTTCACTGCATTATGAAGATATGGATCAATGGATCATTGTACTCTTTTTTGCTGAATCATTTAATGACGACCTAAGAAGAAGAATTTGCAAGGGTTTTTCCCACAGTGGGTTTTTCCCTCGTCTCGGACCAATATTGGTGTCTATATGTGTGCATGCTTTTCTTCCTTTGTTCCTTTATGTTTCGTTGCATTGATGATGATGTTATTGTTCTTTCTACATAGTTGCATATGTTGATGAATAATGATGTAAATCTGAATAATGTTATGATGCTATGGGGTGAACTTAATGTGTTACTGATGAAATGCAACTATCAAAGCAAAGATCAATATAGCTCTATGAAAAATTAACATGGTATCAGAGATGGGCTGAAGAAAAGCCATGGAGATCACCCCCATGGAAACACTTTTGATGGAGGCAAGAAGAGGAAGGTGGAGACCTAAAAGAATTCTATGGTACGAAGAAAACCCTAGGTAGTTAGTACATATATATATATATATATATAGTTGGGACTGGGTTTTTTCCATATATTGAGAACAAAGTAGTTGTTCGAGACAAGCTTAGGCTTGTGATTGACATCTCCTTAAGAGGGAGGATGATTATGGTATCCTTTTATGATTTATATGATTATTTATGTTCTAACATAATATTTGATTTGATGTCTTGTATGAACAGGAATTAGCTGCTATTGAGACAAGCAGATACCAGATTTGAGTATGGTGAGAGCAACGCTGATCAAGGATACTGAGCCAACTCTTCCTCCCTGACTAAGCTCCCAAGATGAGGAATTGAGATAGAGGGCTCCTTGGGTTGGGGGAACTCTGGACAATAGTGTATGACCCTCATCTGTTACCCATAGGGTTAGAGATGTTGCTCCCCTATCTTCATAGGGTCGGAGAATGTTGCTCCCCTATCTGGTCTTTGCAGAGTATACCCCAGTTGGCATCATACCCACAAGCAGGGTTTGTTGGGAATACCTCTCCTTGTTTGGCCAACGGGTTGAGAGTGTACGTGGGATGTACAACCCAAGTCGATTATGATGCAGGTGTTCTACCACATGAATATTCAAGGTCATCGATGGGAAGATCACTAGGCAATAGGATGGGTTGAGATAATGCTATGTGGTTTCAGGTTGAGATTGAGCTCTTCGATGTGATCCCAGGGTCGAGATGGGCTCCACTGCATGTTTGAATATCCTATTTCTCGATATGGGGTTCTAGATGTATAACTCCCCCATGAGATTTGGGTTGAGATATGCTCACTGATGTGGTTACAGGTTGAGATGTGCTCCTTGATGATATGCTCTCCAATGATGATTGATGATGATATCTCGGGTAGTAGCCCGCTGGCAGAGATTTCGAGTGGTATCCTGATGGATAAAGGGTGGTAGCCTAAGCTCCCCTCCGGTGACAAATTCTTCTTCTTCTAGATCGAGAATGTTCAGCATACGAGCAGAAACAATCAAGAGATAAGCAAGAATAAGCATGAGAATTACATCGATGATTTGTAATGATGAAGGATCACAGCATGACAACTACATGACAAAGATGATAAGTGATGATACGATGAACAGATATTGGCAAGTGGAATTCTCCCTAGTTGAGAGGGAGTGTTAAAATTATGCAACTGCGGTCAAATTCCACTTTGGAAAACTCATATGATGAAGATCATAATTGCAATAGATTCCTCTTTTCGAGAGGACCAAAATCGACCTAAAGATCACCCTATTTGGTTAAGCGGATGTTAAAATTATGCAACTGCGGTCAAATTCCACTTTGGAAAACTCATATGATGAAGATCATAATTGCAATAGATTCCTCATTTCAAGAGGACCAAAATCGACCTAAAGATCACCCTATTTGGTTAAGCGAATGTTAATTTTTGAATTATTTTATTTATTAAATAAAATGGAATGGGTCGGCCTAAGCACATGTGGAATTAGTCAAGTCGGCCTCATCCCCAAGTGAACCCTCACGAAAACCTATATATAGAAGCGACCTCAAGCTCATTCTCACACATTGCTCAAGCGATCTTCTATTTGCATTCTTTGTCTTGGTTTGTCTATTTTGTTTTGGCTCACACAGGTTCGACGAAAGGAGTTCGCACAGGGTCCAGAATCATAGACGAGAGGCTCGCTCTAATCTAGGGTTTTCTAGATCATAGTCGCAGGCTTAACACTGATTTTTTTGGGCCATAGCCGCAGGCACAGAGTGTCCTGCCTACAGCCAGGGTGTCATAGCCGCAGGCACAGTGAGTCAAGGTAGTGGCTAGGGCTTTAGGGGTTGATTGGGTTGATCACAACCATAGTCGTAGGCACAGAGTGTCTTGCTTGCGGCCAGGGTGCCATAGTCGCTGGCACAAAGTCTCAAGGGTGTGGCTAAGGGATTTTTGAGCATATCTGAGCTAGATCAACCTCAGTTGCTCGCACAATGTTTCCTGATATCGTCTACACAATCACAAATGCTCGCAGTCAGTTTTTGGTAGCGCCCTGGATTCAGATCTAGGATTTGACAGTTGATTTCAGTTGGATTCAATGACCTATTGAATCTATGTTTCTTACTGTTGTAGATCTGCAGATATGTATATTTGTTTTGTATATTTCCGTTGCAGATCAGGCACTCAAAGATGAATCTACAGTTCTCCGAAGTTTCCTCTCAGTTACAGTAGTGTTCAACAGTATGCTACAGGCAGTGACAGTGCATTACAATTCTTAAAATTAGGATCCTTCAACAGAAGTATGTTTAAGGTTATATTATGCATGTGCTAGTTTTTTTACTACATTATGAAGATATGGATCATTGGATCATTGTACTCTTGTTTGCTGAATCATTTGATGACGATCTAAGAAGAAGAATTTGCAAGGGTTTTCCCCACAGTGGGTTTTTCCCTCGTCTCGGACCTATCTTGGTGTCTATATGTGTGCATGCTTTTCTTCTTATGTTCCTTTATGTTTCGTTGCATTGATGATGATGTTATTGTTCTTTCTACATAGTTGCATATGCTGATGAATAATGATGTAAATATGAATAATGTTATGATGTTATGGGGTGAACTTAATGTGTTAATGATGAAATGAAACTATCAAAGGAAAGAACAATATAGCTCTATGAAAAATTAACATTCTAAAGTTGTTGGGCAGGTCGAGGTTGCAGAAGAAATTGTTGGGTCGAAGTTGCAGAAGAAAGTGTTGGGTCGAAGTCACAGAAGAAACTGTTGGGTCAAAGTTGTAGAAGAAACTGTTGGGTCGAAGTTGCAGAAGAAACTGTTGGGTCGAAGTCACAAAAGAAACTGTTGGGTCGAAGTCACAGATGAAACTATTAGGTCGAAGTTGCAGAAGAAACTACTGGGTCGAAGTTGCGGAAGAAACGGTTGGGTCGAAGTTGCAGATGAAACTGTTGGGGTCGAAGTTGTTGAAGAAGTTATTGGGGTCGAAATTGTTGGAAAGAAAGCTCATCAAGAAGAAAGGTTGACATGGTCTTGGAGGGGTCTCTTTCAAGGGTCTTAGGTCTTGGAGGGGTCTCTATCAAGGGTCTTAAGTCTTGGAATTCACCATTTGAAGATTCTATAAGAAGAGAAGAATTCTTGTGCGTTTTCCTCTCAAGAGGAGAGGTTTTGGCCCTGGCGAATAGCCTACATCTTGTGTCCTCTTGTCTCATTGTTATTTATTGTTTGGTAGTTGTTTGATGACAAGAAACTCTAATTATAATCAAGTGAAAGAAGAAGCTAATCAAGTTAAATAAAAATACATCACAAGCAGTTAACAAAGTAAGAAAATCACCTAATTTGCTGCCCTAGATTTCTCAACACATGGGACAGGTACCTAGGGTAGTTTTAGGATGTAATATCCCAAATTGGGAACAAACAACAATACAAAGCACACAAGACTAAAAACTACATCAAAACAGGAAATGTTAATAAAACACCATGAATGGAGCCAAAAACATCTGAGCCATTTTATTAATATTTCTGTGGGAAAGAGTACAATAAGGTGCTCGGAAAGATGGCACCTGGGCCTACACAAGACAGGCTGAGATACTGCTCAAACCTGGACAGAAACACTACTGATCTGCTGCTCTGTGTGGCTCCTTCTTTGCGCTGCCAGAGCTTGAACTACTGCTGCTAGCTGGAAATGGACTACGAGTTGGGCCTGCTCCTATGCTCAGAAAGTTTCAGGCTTTGAACCCCAGACTCTACTCACAAGACCCACAAAACCCCGTGAAGGGTTTCCAGAAATCCCGACCCCGTAAAATAGCCCCCTTGGGCTTGGCATGCTACTCTACTGGGTGAATCGGTTCTCTAGCTGAAATGCTGGAAAGTGCCTATGAAATTCTACCCCAAATCCCTGGTAGGAGGTGGCCAACCCCCTTTCCAAAAATACGGCTGAAATCTTCTCTTCCTCCCTACTCCCCAACACCTCTCCTCAGCTGGACTACATAATAACTGCGCAGTCAAGATGGCCTTTGCGCTGTCCTAAAGGGACTGCGTATGCCTGGAATGTCTTACTGCAAACCTCTCCCAAAATCAGATGGTACTCCTCTCCTGAGCGGACACTCGAAGTCCCCCGAGGTAGAGGTTGAGATCTCCACTCGGAAATCTCTGTGCTAAACAGCACTTGCAGACTCCTCTAAACAGCTCAAGCGTGCTACAGTCAATCAGACAGAAAATAGGTGGTGAACGGATGAGCAATGAGTTGCTCTCATCCTCTTTTGTCCAAGTTGAGCCTCCAACGTTCCCTTGGGCCCACCTAGACTGCGTTGCCCCTCCTCCAGAATATCTTTGCGCTGCCCCTCCTCCGAAATATCTCTACGCTGCCCACTGCGCTGCCTCTCCCACACTGCCACTAGGACGCTGCCTCATTCGAGTGGGTGGCCACATGGACCCCACTACAGCCTCAATATTTGCCTCTGGTGACTTTAGGAAAGCACTTTAGCTACATAGTTTATTTGTGGGTCCCCTTACCCACTTTATTTATGTTGAATATTAGGAAAAAGGCAAAATTAATCAAAATTAATATTCCAATTAGCTAACTGCTAATTTGGAATATTATAGTCCTCCCCGCCAAAATGTTGCTTCTCCTCAAGCAACTGCAAAGATGGTGCTGCAGGATCTTCTCTCCCTCCCAAGTAGCATCCTCATCTGGAAGGTTCCTCCACCTGATGAAATACCCCTTCACCACCCTACTCCTCAAGTGTCTCTCCCTGGTATCAAGGATGGCTTCCAGTTGTAGCACCAAATTCCCCTCATCATTGGTTGGAGGGAGCTCTGTAGTAGCTGTCACCTGTTGTCCCAGAGCCTTCTTCAGGCATGAGACATAGAAAATGTTATAAATCCGGCTCCCCTGTGGTAACTCCAACTCATATGCCACCTCTCCAACCCGTCGGATCACTCTGTATGGCCCATAGAAACGTGGCTTGAGCTTCTCATCTCCCTTCTGCTTCAACGTAGACTGCGTGTATGGCTGAAGCCAAAGATACACTAAGTCATCCACTTCAAACTGCCTCTCCACGCAACCTCTATCTGCGTACATATTTTGATGATTTCGGGTTGTTGCCAAGTTATCCTTCAGAGCCCTGAGAATGTCTTGGCTCTCTTGGATCCAGTCTTTGGCCTCGAGGGCCTTGCTAGCTCCAAACATCACATCAACAAAAGTCAGTGCATTATAACCATACAAAGCATAAAATGGAGACATACCGATGGACATGTGAAATGTCGTGTTGTAGCAGTATTCCCCCAAGTGCAGCCAATGTAGCCAAGCCTTTTTCTGCCCTGTGACATAGCTCCTCAAGTATCCCTCCAGCCACTTGTTAACTATTTCAGTCAATCCATCTGTATGTGGGTGGTAGCTCGTGTTGGGTGTTAGTTATGTGCCCACCAAATGGAACAGCTCCTGCCAGAAACCTCCCATGGACCAGTTGTCCCTGTCATTGACTATGGTCTTTGGAAGACCATGGAGTCGGAAGATATCCCTGAAAAACAACTCAACCACTTGTGAAGTTGTGTACCGAGCTGAAATGGCAAAGAAATGGGCATACTTCATCAACCGGTCAACAACCACGAAGATGCAATCATTTCCCTGTACCATGGGCAGCCCTGCGATGAAATCCATAAAGATGCTTTCCCATTTTCCCTCTGGAATAGGAAGCGGCTGCAATAACCCCATCAGATGGTTCAGCTCTCCCTTGTTCTTCTGGCAGACTACGCACTCCCTGACATATTGGAGTACGTCCTCCTTGAGGCCCTTCCAGGAGAACCTCCCTGATGGCTCTGTATGTCTTGGTGAACCCCTGGTGCCCTAAGAGTGGAGAATCATGTGCTGCATGCAAAATCTTCTCCCATAACTGGGAGTTATCCATCAAAAAGATCCAGTCACGGTAGTAAATGACCTCATCCATCACCCTGTACTGGTCATCTGTTACCTGCCCATCCAACACCTCGCATGCAAACTAGTCTTTGGAGTAATCCACTAGCAACTGTGCCCTCCAATCAACGTCAATGCTCATCAGTGATAGAGATGTTGGTCTTCAGGGAAACGCATCTGCCACTACATTGTTCTTCCCTTTGACATACTCAATGTCAAAGTCGTATCCATGGATATTGCTGACCCATTTTTGCTGCCTCTCCTGCAGCTGCTTCTGCTCGAGGAAAAATCTGAGGCTGTTGTGATCTGTCCTCACTCGAAACCTGTTCCCCACTAGATACTGCCAAAACTTGGCCAACGCATGCATGATGGCCAACACCTCCTTATCGTAAATGGGGTACAACCTCTCATACGGTAATAGCTTCCGACTCTCGAAATCTACGGGGTGTCCCCCTTTCATTAGTACTGCGCCTACTCCTTCCCCTGAAGCATCGCATTCCAGCACAAATGGATGCGTGAAGTCTGGCAAGGCTAGTACCAGACAGCTACTCATCACCTCCTTGAGCCTGTCCAAGGCCCCATGCGCAGTCTCAGTCCAAATGAAAGCCCCCTTTTTGGTGAGGTCTGTGAGGGGTGTTGCAAGCTGCGGAAATCCTTTGACGGACTTCCTGTAGTAGGTACAGATACCCACAAACCCTCGAAGTTTTGTCACATTCTTCGGCTCTGGCCAATCTCTGATGGACCTGATCTTCTCCTCGTGGACTCTCACTCCGTCCACCCCAATGATATGCCCTAAATAGAGCATCTTCGTCAAGCCAAACTCACACTTGGACAGCTTAGCGTAGAAATGTTGCTCATCCAAGATACGCAGCACCATCTCTATATGTTGCAAGTGTTCCTCCCAGGTGCGGTTGTATATTAGGATATCGTCAAAGAAAAACAACACAAACTTCCTCAGTTGACCACGAAAGATGTGGTTCATGCAAGACTAGAAGGTAGCCAGAGCATTGGTCAGCCCGAAGGGCATCACCAAGAACTTGAAGTGGCCATAATGACAATGAAACACAATCTTGGGGACATCCTTGTTCTTCACCCTGATCTGCTGGTACCCCGACCTCAGATCAATCTTGGAGAAGAACTTCGCTCCCCTCAGCTCATCCATCAACTCATCGATCCTGTGGATAGGGTAGCGGTTCTTCATGGTCTTCTTGTTCAGGGCCCTGTAGTCTGTGCACATCCATAGTGTCCCATCCTTCTTCTTCACCAAAACAACTGAAGAAGCGAACAGACTCGTGTTGGGCCTGATGTGCCCCAATGCTAAGAGCTCATGGATAGCTTTCTCTATCTCGTCCCTATAGGCCTTGGGATGCCTGTAGGGAGTAGTGATCATGGCCTGAATGCCGGACTTGTGAAAATCTACAGTTGCAGTGATAGATTTATTTCTCCTACTTATTACTCCAATAAGTTATTTAGTAAACTTCGAAATAAATACTACTGCAACATTCACAATTATATATGCAGAGAAGTAAACAGTAAGGAACATAAACATAAGAACCAATCACATGTACACAATTATTTTTGGACAAATGTCCCCAGAAAAACCCAATGCGAGAAAACCGGTGTAGCAGACGAGGGTTTTATTAATATTCTTCAGCAAATGAATCTTTACAAGGAATACACTGGCAGATAAAATATGAAAACACCTGAGACAGAATTCTCGGCTCCTCCCGACAATTTTTTGACACCCAGATCAGCCTATGCTTCTCTTTGTCCCTGTCTACGTGTTTCTCTGCACAGTCTCTGCATTGGACTGCTTAAATCTGCGTAGGCTCTGTGTGGGTTCACTGCGCTGCCTCCTGTGGGCCACTTCGTCCCTCTGTCCTCAAGCTCAATCACTGCTGACTCCCTCCTTCTCCTTCTACTTCTGCAACTCTTCGCCCTGCAACTCTCCCAATGAGATCGAATTCTATTCCTTCAGAATTTATCTCCTTTGGGTACCGAGTGTATGCCCAGCTTGCTTTCTAAATGACCCTCAAGCCTTCTTTTATAATCTTCTCATTGATGAATCAACGGCCCAGATTAGAAGTCTAATCAATGGCTATGATTAAAACTTGACTTGATCTTCGTTTTCTAGAAGATTCACACTTTGTCTTATTAATACCCTTTAATTATTTAATTTCCCTAAGTTTAGACTTAGGGTCTCCATTAAAATAATTAATTATTTTAATAAGAATGAACCGAGTGGAATTTCCACAAACGGTTTCTAGGTTCTTTGGAAAACTGATATCCAAGTCTCCTCACAAAGTTTGAGACTTAGAACACTTTCCGATGCTACAAAAATCAACACTCACTCTTAGCGAGGAAAGTGTTCTAGCAATATGCTTGTTGCATGTTGCTCTGCTTTTGAAGCATCCTCTGTGTTGTTGATCTCTGGACGCAGCCCCTCATTTGTTGCGTTGTTGCCTTCTGTGCTGCTACCCATGACACTGCCATTATCACTGTTGCATCTGTACTGCAGTCTGCAGCTCCCTCTGAATCTTGATCCTATCCATTCATGCTACTGGAATGGATTCTTGATCATCCCCATCTTCTCTCTGAAGTAGACAAACTTAGTCTTTCCTAGAGCCTTCGTGAGAATGTCTGCCACTTTTTCTCCTGTTGGAGTCTACTGTAACTGTATAGCTCCTCGTTCGACACAGTCCCTCATGAAGTGACACCTGATGTCAATGTGCTTCGACCAATCATGAAACACAGGATTTTCAGAGAGCTTGATGCAACTCAAATTATCACATAAAATATGGGTCGCTTACATTTTCTCCTTTAGTAGGTTCACAAGCAGTTTCCGAAGCCATATGGCCTAACACGAAGTTGTGCTAGCTACTATATATTCAGCCTCCGCTAAGCTCAATGCCACGGATTTTTGTTTCATGCTGGTACTCTTCCGATCTACTGGACTCCCAGCCCAATCTGCGTCGGTGAACCCACTTAACCTGACATCACTGCTACGGGTGTACTTCAATCCAAGCTCCACTGTTCCTTGAAGGTACCTGAGAACATACTTGGCTGCTACCCAATGAGCCCTCTTAGGTTTCACCATGAACTGACTGAGGGTATTTACAAAATAACAAGTGTTTGGCCTTGTGTTTACCAGATACATCAAAGATCCTGAGCTGCCTATACAGAGTAGGATCAGCCTCATCATCTTCGGACGTGTCGATTTTCATCCAGTTGGTGATCATTGGAGTCTTCATGGGTCTACAATCCTCCATCTGAAATCTGTTCAAAATCTCTGTAGTATATCTTCCTTGACCAAGAAAGATCTCCCCCTTCTGCTGCCAAACTTCTAACCCCAGAAAATAGTGCATTAGCCCTAGATCCTTCATGTCGAATTCCGTAGCCAAATTCTTCTTGCAGTCTCTAATGAGCCTCGATGATCCTGTCAGAAATAGATCAACCAGTATCAGGGGCTCGCTCCCTACCCTTAGATAGTAGAGATTGGGATCTACGTCACTCTTGACGAATCCCATCTTCTACAAGTAGCTATCAATTTGACCATACCAGGCTCTAGGAGCTTGCTTTAGTCCATACAAAGCTTTCTTAAGCCTGCACACATGAGTCTTTTGATCATGCATCTCGAAGCCTTCTGGTTGTTCAATATACACCTCTTCTTCTATCTGTTGAGATTTTGTATAGTTGGTGTAGCATCGGGTGTGCTCTAGCCCTGAAATTTTGTGGAGGGGCTAGGACACACTTGAACTCCAAAACCCAGAAAGTGTTTTGTGAAATTTCAGTTGATGTTCAAGTTATTCAAATAATTAATTATTTTAATGTATTTCCTAAGTCTAACTTAGGAAAATTGAATAATTAAAGTGAATTAATTAACACGTGTTGAAATGTTCTAAAAGACACAGATCAAGCAGTCTTTTAATCTCAATCGTTGATGAATGTTTTAATCTCGGTCGTTGATGAGATGAATGAAAAAGTATAAGAGAAAGGCTTGAGGTCAGTTGGTGACACACACATAGTTGTAGAGTTGAGGAATAGATCTAGAATTCTAGGGCAGGTTTGCTAAGAACTTCCAGAGGAATTTTCTACAGCAAGGGGTAGTATTGGTTAAGAGGATGATATGATCCTAGAGCCAAGAGTCAGTAAGAGGTAGAGGAGCAGCAACAAGGACAATGCAGAGAAGCAGAGCAGCAACTACGCAGGACAGCACAGAGGCTCCGGAGGGCTTCAGAAATTACACAGAGGGTCTTCAGGGCCAGCATAAGGCCTGTGTCACCCTCTCAGGGGTTACGCAGTCCCTCTCTGGGCAGTGCAGTGGCATTCTGAAGCTAGCAGGCCTAACGCTGGGGCTTCAAGGTCAGTGTTGGGGTTTCTAGGGCCAAATCTGGACAGAGTCGTGTAAATCCCATTTGAGGGTGTGGATCAGTCAGATATTTGGTCCTAGATCTACAGGTTAGCTGCAGATTTGATTTTTTTAATCCTCTATCGGCCCTCGGGACTTCCACATCCGGAACCTAGATTTACTGTACTCATAATCTACTTAATGAAATAAACCCTCATATCTGTTGCACCGGTTTTCCCGCTTTGGGTTTTTCCGGGGACTTGTGTCCAAAAATCCATGTGTCACTTTGTTGGATGAGCGCATTATTCAGTAAATTATTTGCATGTGTAGACTGTAGTTGTGTTTATTTCGGTATTTCTGAATCTAATTTCTGAAAATAACTTGTAATAATTTAAATCAAGTAGGAGAAATAAACCATGATACTTCAGTAGATTTTTCATATGGTATCAGAGCAATAGCAGATCAAGCTGAATCTCCAGCAATCAGTTGAAGAAATATTTTTCTACAGGGTGGCAGAAGAAGCAGCAGATCCGAAAAGGGCAAATTGACAGCAGAAGAACGCAGATCCAGAAAAAGACAACGTTGAAGTTGCAGAAGGCCATCAGGCTTACGCAGAGCCTTCCCAGGCCAACGTAAGGACTGCGTCAGCCAGTCAGGGGTTACGCAGTCCACTTCTAAGCGGTGCTGAGGCTACGCTGGGCCAGCCAATGTGACGCAGTCCAGGCATTTCTTTAGTTGCAGAAATTTTTTTCCAAGATCCGGAAGCAGTGCCTCAAATCTTCAGCAGTGCTAGTGTGGTGGAGATTCTGCAGGTGCAGAATTGTGCCTAGCTAAGTCAACAAAGACAGGAGGAAGACAATTTCTCAGCAGATCTAAGCCAAACAGATCTGAGATTCAATCAGGAGGATCGAAGAGTGTTGTCCGATTGTGTTTGGGTGAAAGATTTCCAGGAGGGAAATCAGTCTTCAGCAGAAGCAGTTCTAGAGGGTTTCTAGTCACCAAGAAACCCAGATCCAGAGGGAGAAGAAGTACCGTTTCTGACAGATGTGAGCAAGATGGCTCGATATGGACTGAGGGATCAAGATAGATTGGACGGCATGTCCAACTATGTTACCTGGAAAGCCAGAATCTTGTCAGTTCTCGATGAGTATGGTCTCAAAGATCATGTAGAGAAGGTTCTTGTTGTACTAACCGATGCAGATCCTCTAAAGAAGTATGAATAAAATCAAGCGTGGACCAAGCGTTTGATCATAGACGGAGTCAAGGACCACATTATACCTCATATTGTTGGGAAGACTACAACAAATGACATGTGGGTAGCCTTGAATACGATGTACCAACGAGGCTCTTTCCAACGAAGAATGCTTCTGGAAAACCAGATGCAGTTGTTCCAAATGATGAAGGGTGAAGAGATAGATCCATTCCTCTTCGGGCTTCAAGCTATTAGAGATCAGCTGATTGGCATAGGTGCTACTCCAGATGAGGGGCCCTTAGTGAGGACTGCCCTGATTGAAGTCTCCGAAGAATGGGAAACGTATGTCCAGAGCATTCTGGGAAGGGCAGCGTTACCATCATGGGCAGACATGTGGGCTATCCTCTGCCAAGAGGAGATCAAGAGGATCACCAAGAGGCAGAATATCAGTGGTGGAAGCGGAAAAGCCAAGGTTAAAGAGGAGGAGGATGATGCAACCCTTGCATCAAAAGAAAGGAAGCAGCAAGGGAAGAAGAAGAAGGACCTTTCCAAGGTCCGATGCTTTAACTGTGGCGATCTTGGACATTTCACCAGCACTTGTCCTAAGAAGAAGGACAAAGGATCTTATGATTCCAAGGCTGCAGCAGTAAAGTATGATGGCTCTGATGATGATGCAGCCATGAGTGCTCATGCACCTCGAGAGAAGAGGTGGGGTGACATGGATCTCTAGAGCATCTACAAACAGTGGCGAGATCCTTAAGTTAGCCCTACTATTGGATCACATACGAGCTACGAGAGCCTTAAGATGGTAGCAGGATGAGTCGGGAGATGGTTGTAGAAGGTCACAACGAAGCAGAAGGGGGCGCTAAAGAGTTGAAGAGAGAGCAACGTAATGCAAAGGTAGCAGCAGCGTGGAGGCAGCAGCGCAGAGGAGCTGATGGGACTTCAACAACGTAGAGAGGCAGTGCTCACGCAGTGCAGTGTTGCAGCATAACAGTGCCTCCAGGAGGACAGTGTAAGTCAGCATCCAGGGAGCTTCGGTGATGGAAGGCAGGCTGGCTTATCTGTCAAATAGTTGGGCAGGAGTCCTTCAGTTGCTTACTTCTTAACAACTAAGTTGCAGTGCAACAATTAGCAGTGGCAGTGTTATGGGCAACATGATGCAGCAAGTTGAGAGGGAGGTGCACTACAAATGTGGCAGTGTCAGTGGCAGTGGCATGGGCAGCAGTACAAAAAGCAGCAGTGCAGTGGATGAAGGGCAGCAGGCCAAGCATCAGCAGCACAGAATCCAACTTCAAGATCTTGTAGTGCATGGTGTGAATGCATTGCTAGAGCACACTCCGTGCTAAGAGGGAGTGTTGAGATTTTGTATAGTTGGTGTAGCATCGAATGTGCTCTAGCCCCGAAATTTTGTGGAGGGAGTAGGACACACTTGAACTCCAAAACCGAGAAACAGTGTTGTGAAATTTTAGTTGGTGTTCAAATTATTCAAATAATTTATTATTTTAATGTATTTCCTAAGTCCAAACTTAGGAAAATTAAATAATTAAAGTGAATTAATTAACACGTGCTGAAATGTTCTAAAAGACATGGATCAAGCAGTCTTTTAATCTTAGTCGTTGATGAATGTTTTAATCTCGGTCATTTATGAGATGAATGAAAAAGTATAAGAGGAAGGCTTGAGGGTCAGTTGGTGACACACACACAGTTACAAAGTTGAGGAATAGATCTGGAATTCTAGGGCGGGTTTGCTAAGTATTTCCGAAGGAATTTTCTGCAGCGAGGGGTAGTATTGGCTAAGGGGTGATCTGATCCCAGAGCCAAGAGTCAGTAAGAGGCAGAGGAGCAGCAACAAGGACATCGCAGAGAAGCAGAGCAGCAGCTACGCAGGTGCTACCCAGGACAGCGCAGAGGCTCCAAAGGGCTTCAGAAATTATGCAGAGGGTCTCCAGGGCCAGCGTAAGGCCTAGGTCACCCTCTCAAGGGTTACGCATTCCCTCTCTAGGCAGCGTACTGGAATTCTGAAGCTAGCAGGGTTGACGTTGGGGCTTCAAGGGCAGCGCTGGGGTTTCTAGGGCCAAATCCGGGTTGAGTCTTGTAAATCTCGTTTGAGGGTGTGGATCAGTCAGATATTTGGTCCTAGATCTACAGGTTAGCTGCAGATTTGATTTCTTTTATTCTCTGTCAGGACTTCCAGATCTGGAACCCAGATTTATTGTACTCAAAATCTACTTAATAAAATAAACCCTCATATCTATTGCATTGGTTTTCCTGCTTTGGGTTTTTTCCGAGGACTTATGTCCAAAAATCCATGTGTAACTTTGTTGGATGAGCGCATTATTCAGTAAATGATCTGCATGTGTAGACTGTAATTGTGATTATTTCGGTATTTTCTTAATCTAATTTCTGAAAATAACTTGTAATAATTTAAATCAAGTAGAAGAAATAAACCATGATACTTCTGTAGATTTTTCACACTATCTCCCCATTCAGGAACGCAGTCTTGACGTCCATCTAGTGAATCTCCTATCCCATCTGCGCAGCAAGGGATATCACGGATCTAATAGAGGTATATCTGGCTACTGGGGCGAAGGTTTCATCATAATATATCCCTTCCTTCTGAGCATACCCCTTAGCCACAAACCTGGCTTTAAATTTCTTGATGTTGCCATCGGCAGCATACTTGACCTTATAGATCCATCTTGATCCTACAACTGATCTCTCCTGAGGTTTGAGGACCACCTCCCAGACATCATTCGTCATGATGGAATCGTACTCTTCCACCATTGCATCTACCCATACCTAGTGCTGAGCTGCTTCCCTGAAACTAGAAGGTTCCCCAACCTGTGCAACCAAGGCTTGATACCTCTCAGGCTGCTTACCATGTCTCATCTCATTTAGGGGGATTCCGACAACGTCTTCTACATCCCTCAGAATTTGTCGAAGTTCCTTGCTCGTTCTCCCATTGGTAGTGGGTGGATTTACCTGCTCTCCCTCCTGCAAGTCCTCGAGAGAAATGTCCCTTGGATCCCCATGCCTTGGAGAGGCAACTGAATTATCTGTCGCCGGTTGTTGAGGTTGAACCAGCGGACCCTCCTCAGACTGCGTAGCAAAAGGCAACTCGCGGGATCTTCTGAAGGCCCTCTCCTCCATGAATTTCACATCCCTCCGCACCACAACTTTCCTCCTCTCAGGAATATAGATGTGATATGCCTTTGCATTCTCACTGCATCCTACCAGATACCCCTTTTCCGCAGTCGTGTCCAACTTCTTCCTCTTCTCACTTGGGCACACGACAGTAAGTTGTACTGTCGAAGATCCTAAAGTGACTCACCTCAGGCTTGCTACCAGTGAAGACACTTTTCGGCGTGATCTTTCCCAATGCAACGTGAGGGATCCTGTTCTGAACATAGACAGTTGTATTACAAGCTTAGGCCCACAAAAATTTGGGCATGTCTTGATCATACAACATTGCCCTTGCAGCCTCGACAATAGTCTTGTTTTTCCTTACTGCCACACCATTATGCTCCAGATTATATGGAGCGGTCCACTCTCTTCTGATACCTTCCCTTGCGCAGAACCCAATGAATTCTTTGTTTGTGTATTCACCACCATTTTCTGAACGCAACACCTTGAACCGCTTTCCTGTTAGATTTTCTACCAGAGCTTTAAACTCTTTAAACCGACTGAAGACTTCGTCCTTGGTCTTCAAAAAGTAGATCCAAGTTTTCCTGGAATGGTCATCAATAAAGGTGACGAAATACTCTAAACCACTAAGAGCTCTAGTGGACATTGGTCCACAGATGTCCGAGTGTATCAAGCCCAATACACTCTTGGCCCTATTGTTGCTTCTCTAATACACTGCCTTGGCATATTTACCCAATACGCACCCTCTGTAGACATCGGCCCACTTGGTGCTTAGTTTTGGAACTCCTGTGACAGTTTTCTTGATAATTTTTAACGCCCCATGATGCAAATGTCTCATTCTTTTGTGCCATAGTTCGTTCAGGTCCGTTTCATTAGCGCTGCCTATTAGTGTCATTAGGGATTCGAGCTGCAACTCATAAAGTTTGTTGCTCCTTAATCCGATCTATGCTTTCTTCTTCCAATTGGGGTGTTTGACGTAAACTCTGTTACCAATAAATTAAACGTCATAAACTTAGTTTTGAAGTTGAGACACTAAGAGCACGTTCATCCCCAGTCCAGGCACATGTAGTACATTAGTGGCCCGAAGCTTATTTCCAGCCTCGGTCTAAAATATTACGGTACCTCTTCCAATAGGGGTACATTATGCTTTATTACCCATGGTTATTTTAAAATTCATCTGCTCCTCTCAGTAGTCGAAAAAACATTCCCGCACTCTTGTCATATGAGCAGAAGCTCCACTGTCAATGTACCAGACCTCAGGAGAAGCAGTGCTTGATACACAAGCAAATTCTTCTTCAAGTCTAGATGCCAGAACAAAAACATCGTGATCCATTTGTTCAATCGTGCTTCTTTCCCTCTCTAGAGAACTGCGTGAAACCCTCCGAGCTGCTGGCGCAATGTCAGATTTTTGTTCACTTGTCGATTCTCCGATCCTGTTACTCATCTCTGGCTCTGATACCATGTGAAAATCTACAGTTGCAGTGATAGATTTATTTCTCCTACTTATTAATCCAATGAGTTATTTACAAAAATATATCATTAAACTTCGAAATAAATACTACTGCAACATTCATAATTATATATGCAGAGAAGTAAACAGTAAGGAACATAAGCATAAGACCCAGTCACATGTACACAGTTATTTTAGGAAAATGTCCCCGAAAAAATCCAATGTGGGAAAACCGGTGCAGCAGATGAGGTTTTTATTAATATTCTTCAGGAAACGAACCTTTACAAGGACTACACTGGCAGATAAAATCTGAAAACACCTGAGATAGAATTCTCGACTCCTCCCGACAATTTTCTAACACCCGAATCAGCCTCTTCTTCTCTCTATCCCTGTCTGCGTGTTTCTCTATGCAGTCCCTGTGTTGGACTGCATAAGTCTGCGTAGGCTCTGCGTGGGTTCATTGCGCTGCCTCTTGTGGCCCACTGCGTCCCTCTGTCCTCGAGCTCAATCATTGTTGACTCCCTCCTTCTCCTTCTGCTTCTGCAACTCTCCGCCTTGCAACTCTCCCACTAAGATTGAATTCTATTCCTTCAGAATTGATCTCCTTCAGGTACTGAGTGTATGCCCAACTTGCTTTCCAAATGACCCTCAAGCCTTCTATTATAATCTTCTCGTTGATGAATCGATGGCCTAGATTAGAAGTCTAATCATGGCTAAGATTAAAACTTGACTTGATCTTTGTTTTCTAGAAGATTCACACTCTGTCTTATTAATACCATTTAATTATTTAATTATTTTAATAAGACATGAACCGAGTGGAATTTCCACAAACGGTTTCTGGGTTCTTTGAAAAACTGATATCCAAGTCTCCTCACAAAGTTTGATACTTAGAACACTTTCCGATGCTACAAAAATCAACAAGACTCCAGCTCAATAGTGTAGCTCAAATCCCCAATCCGGTGGCTGCCGCGGTGGAATGTCCCCAAAAACCATAGAGTAACAGTCTAGGAGAGTTTGTATATCTGGGGGCGTAGGCTGGCCCGAGACACCTGCATCTGAAATCCTCAACTTCACAGCCCACTCTATATCTCCCCTCCGAAAATCTGCCTCCATCCTATGCGCAGAGACTATCTGTGGAGGGTATGTGTACATGCCCCTGAGCATCACCTGCTTCCCACTCTTCTTATCCACAAACTCCATCTCCAGTGTCTGCCAATCAGTGGTGACTCTACCAAGGGTGATGAGCCACTGTACCCCCAACACCATATTGGTATCCGAAATATCGACCACAAAAAAATGGTTTGCCAATGAATATGTGCCCATAGTCACTGTCAATGCTGGGACATAACGCATGCACTGCATGGTCCTGGCCCCCGGGACTAGCACGGAAAACCCATCAAATCTCTTCGTTTGTATGCCCCTCATATGCACCATATGTGCATCAACGAAGTTGTGCGTAGCCCCGCTATCCACTAGTACCGAGACACGCTATCCCTGTACTGTCCCTCGAACCCTCAGCGTTAAGTACTTGGGTACCCCACCCACACAAAGATGCAAGGACTGCTCCGGTAGATGCAAACGTCGATCTTCTTGTTGCTGGAGGAGGTGGTGGTGGAGGATTCTCCCCTGGTGCTCTCGTGCTGGCATCTCCTCACACCTCATCATATATCTCCTCTTCTCCCTCACTCTCGGAGAAGACCTCAATGTAATGTGCCTTCCCTCCGGCACATCTATGACCCGGAGCCCATGGCTCCTGACAAGTGAAGCAAAGCTTCCTCCACCTCAAATCCCTCTGGGTATCATCATCCAAAGGCCCTCGACCCTGATTCCCTCTCGGGGATGGGGCTCTCAAGTCCCTCCTTTCCTGTTGGAACGCTGGTCTATTGGGCATGGGATCCCTCGTCCTTGGCAAAGCATCTTGCAAGTCTCTGGTCCTTCCCACCACGTCCTGCAGTGTAGTGGGCCGAGTAGACCTCACTAGCCCACGCAAGGGTTCTGCTAGACCATCAATAAACATGTAGATCCTCCTCGGTTCCGACAAGTCCGGAACCATCACTGAGAGTCTTAGGAACTCCGAGATGTAAGTCTCTGGGTTCCCTGTCTACTTGAGCTCGGTCAGCTCCACAAAATGCTCCTTTGGATCCTTCCAATCAAACCTCTCTAGCACTCTCCAAGTAAAATCATCATATGCACTCTCGAGTGACCCAACATAGTCATCCCATGGAACCACCAGTCATGGGCTTCCCCCTCTAAGTGCAATGCAACCACCTTGATGGCCTCTACCTTCGTCATCTGGTTAAGCTAGAAATAAATGTCCAGCTTCTCCACCCAAGCTTTGGCTGAACATTTGGATGACCCATCAAAAGTAGGCAGGAAAAGTCTGCCCACGGTACGCTGCAAGTCATTGCCCTGCATGTACCCTCCTCTTATGGTCTGGCCTCTGGGTCTGTTGTTCTTCTTTAGTTGACAAACATTATCAAGCCCGAAGGTGAGAGCACCTCCAAACTCTAGCCAATAGGACTGATATTCCGCAAAATACTCCCCATAGTGAGCCACCTCTGGCTCTTGTGGCCCTCCTGCTCCTGCTCCCAAAGCCAGGAACGTAGGAATGGTAGAACATGGTGGAGTGCGTGGCACCACCTGCTGCGCAGTGTGAGGATTAGGTGGTGATGGGAAGTGTCGGATCCTTCTCCAATCTGGAATTCCCTTGGAACTCCCTTCTGCTTGTTATCTCCGCCAATCTTCTGCCCCATATCCTCAATCCTCTTGGTGAGCTCCTATACTGACTTCAGAAGGAGTTGAGCAAACTCCTTTCCCTCATCTCTTTCTTCTGCCATGGGTGCCTTTCCTCTTTCTTCTTCCACTGGAACGTTGTCTACATAGTCTGGTGTAATCTCAAGCCTCCTTTCTCTGCTCCTATACCTTTTTCGCCCATAAGTGACATTCTGCCTATCCTCCGGTGTCATAGACTGCGTGCTCCACAAGTTGAGCCAAGTCCATGAGCTCTGATACCACTGTAATATCCCAAATTGGGAACAAACAGCAATACAAAGCACACAAGACTAAAAGCTACATCAAAACAGGAAATGTTATTAAAACACCATGAATGGAGCCAAAAACATCTGAGCCATTTTATTAATATTTCTGTGGGAAAGAGTACAATAAGGTGCTCGGAAAGATGGCACCTGGGCCTGCACAAGACAGGTTGAGATACTGCTCAAACCCAGACAGAAACACTGTTGATTTGTTGCTCTGTGTGGCTCCTTCTCTACGCTGCCAGAGCTGGAACAACTGTTGCTGGCTGGAAATGGACTGCGAGTTGGGCCTGCTCCTATGCTCAGAAAATTCCGGCCTTTGAACCCCGGACTCCACTCACAAGACCCACAAAACCCCGCGAAGGGTTTCCAGAAATCTCGACCCCGGAAAATAGCCCCCTTGGACTTGGCACGCTGCTCTGCTGGGTGAATTGGTTCTCTGGCTGAAATGTTGGAAAGTGCCTATGAAATTATGCCCCAAATCCCTGGTAGAAGGTGGCTAGCCTCCCCTCCGAAACTCCGGCTGAAATACGCTCTTCCTCCCTACTTCCCAACACCTCTCCTCAACTGGACTGTGCAATCACTGCACAGTCAAGAAGGCCTTTGCGTTGTCCTGAAGGGACTGCGTATGCCTGGAATGTCTTACTGCAAACTCCTCCCAAAATCAGATGGTACTCCTCTCCTAAGCGGGCACTCAAAGTTCCCTGAGGTAGAGGTTGAGATCTCCACTCGGAAATCTTTGTGCTAAACAGCACTTGCAGACTCGGCTAAACAGCGCAAGCGTGCTACAGTCAATCAGACAAAAAATAGCTAATGAATGAATGAGGAATGAGCTGCTCTTATCCTCTTTTGTCCAAGCTGAGCCTCTAACGTTCCCTTGGGCCCACCTAGACTGCGCTGCCCCTCCTCTAGCCTATCACTGCACTGCCTCTCCCACGCTGCCCTAGGAAACTGCCTCATTCGAGTGGGTGGCCACATGGACTCCACTACAGCCTCAATATTTCCCTCTAGTGACTTTAGGAAATCACTTTAGCTGCATAGTTTATTTGTGGGCCCCCTTACCCACTTTATTTCTGCTGAACATCAGGAAGAAGGCAAAGTTAATCAAAATTAATATTCCAATTAGCTGACTGCTAATTTGGAATATACATAGGACAAGACTTGCTAGTGAAATGGGGGTAGGAGTCAAGGGTTGCTTCCATGAGGGTCGTGGAAACTTGAAAGTGTGTTATATGGCCTAAAATAGGTCACACAAGTGCATCATATGGCCCTACACATGCTGTACAGATGCTGAAATGCGTCATACAGATGCTGAAACAAGATGTACAGTGCCTGAAACACGTTTCAAAAGTGTTAAACACGTTTAAGAGTTTCTGTACTGAAACACAGCTGGTATGTGGGGGGTCCACGTTTCCTGCAACGTAGTTACTATTACATGCTTACATTAGTGGCTATCATTAGGCATGCTTACATCAATGTCCCTCTCACTCATGAGATTGCAACTCCACCTATATTTAATGTTTAGTAACTCTGACTCATAAGTGTCAATCATTCAGGACTCTAACTCCTCTTTTCTTTGATTCTTTTTAAGTTTTTAGTATGTAAATCAGCTATAGAAGAGGCTCTTGGGTATTAAAGTGGGGCCTTCTGTGAAGTATGCCATCAGAGGTAATCTGGAACAGACTATTTGGGCCAAAAGTAGTGTCCATACTGCCTTGGAATTGGCCTAAGTTGGCATCCATGCCTTCTCAGGAGAATTTCTGTTCAACATACTTTTTGATGGGTTATGTGATGTTCAGTGACAAACCATTTCCTGCTAAGATTTACATGTTCTTCAAAATCTGTATTCAGTTCTGGCTGAACTCTCTGGTATCTCATTGTTGTTACTATTGTTCATCTCTCTGTTATTAGTACTCTTAGGATTGTTGAATATTTTGCTACAGCCATTGCATTGTTAGTTTCAGATTTTGGGTTGGTTTAGTTTTCAGATTTTTCAGATCTAGTTCCAGATTCAGTTTTCATATTTCAGTAATAATAGCAGAATTCTGAGTTGGCTCATAGCAGTGGCATCAGAGCCCTAAATGATATCAGATTCATATCAGATTTTCAGTTACAGTTCAGATTATGCATCAGGTTCAAAACAAACACACACTCGCACACACATTTTAATTACTATGATTTAATCTCATTATCTAAACTTTGCATCTTCAGCTCACTCCAACTTTCAACACTCCACCTATGGATTAAGTCCTAATCTTGACAGCAAGTCCACTTCCAAACTCATCAATTCTTCAATATATCAACAACTAAAAGACTTACAACCAATAGAAAATGAAACAAACTACAAAAAACCTTCAACTAGATTACGGTTTTATCCCTGAAATTTGTAAAGAAAAACATGGTGTCTGTCAATAGTACCTTACAAAAAAGAAAGAAATGGAAATGGAAAAGACCTACTAAACTATACATAGTGAGAAAAATGACGTGATGAAGCAAATTAAAAACAATCCATGATGTAAATCTCCAACCATCTAGAATCTGTATGTCAATTGAAATGATATAGACTTTAAAAAGATCTAAATTCGTATGTCCATGAAACACAAAGCAATACTCTATGCCTGACGGGGTCATAAAAGAATTTCACAATGATAAAAAAAATTGTCTAATGTTTGGATAGAAATAAGTGATAAACGAGTGTCAACAAAAAATTCAAACAAGTTAAAAGTAATAATTACCCAACGGTTCACATTTAAACTTGTCTGTCTAGAACAAAAAGTTAATACAGCATTGACCTTAAAGTTGCAACATCTAAATTAAACATAAGCATCGATATGATATTAAAAAAATGTAGGCATGTTACATGTTGACGGAATGGACATACCATATGTGAATTAGTGAACAACAGAAGTTAAACAGTTTTCTTGAAAGAAAGGGTAATATTACCTGGTTCTCTTCATTACTAAGGCAATGTAAGCAGCGTTGTACAACATGGTTTCCATTTAAATCCTTTATCAGTGCCACAACACCCGGTTTCAGTGCTGATGTAACCATTGAGACTTCTTGGGGAGTCTTAAGAGCTTCTATCAACTTCTGTACAGCTCGCGTTCTACAACAATACACAAATTTATCAATGGCATCCAGATAAGTTCTTACAAACCATAGCCCCAAGGGTTAGCTCAATCAGTTGAACCATCCGCCCATTGCATGTTGCCAACAAGGAGGCCATAGGTCACAGGTTCAAATGTGGTCGAGTCCCTCAGGGTTACCAACCACTATTGTGGCTGGGCATTAAGCCGTCCTCCATCCAGACATTCCAGGGAAGAGGGGGGGATCCCACAAGGTTCTTCTAGGAGAAAAGAAAAGTTATTACAAACCATATCTTGAAGACAAAACACCTTATGTTTAGGTATCATCCCGCATTACAATTGTGAAAAAACATATCATGAATAAACAAAACGAATACTCATAATAGTGAAAAAAAAAAAAACTTACCCATGCATATTGAGGGATACACTGACAAGCTCACCACCTTTCCCTGTCGTGGAATGAATAATATGCATCCTCTGATCGTCATTACAAACATCTAAAAGCTTTTGTACAAGATAATTTCCAAAAGGATCAGTCATGAGCTCAATTATATGATCAATGATTTCTATAAATATCTTCTGCACATCTCCTGGGCTTCCCTCATCAAACTTTCTCTGCAGAAAACGACACCCATGCTGATCTTTGGCTATGATATAAATACGCCCTTGCACTTCTTCCAAAGTTTTATACTCAAGTTGCTGGTGCTGACTACTAACTAAACTCCTAGGGTGAAATTCAGATTCTGTATTCTCCAATGGAACCTGTATGGAATAACCTTGATTGTCCAAATGAAATGTCCCAGAATGCAAATCAAATGAATTATGCCCATTTAACGGTGTCCATCCACACCTTTGATCATTGATCCTTGGTCCCTTCATGTTTTCTGCACATGAAGCTGGATTTATGGTTGTCACAGATTTCACACCTAGAGAATCATTTCTAGTCAAGATCTGTTCTGGATAAAATTGCTTTTGTTTTTTATCCAAAGCAAAAATCATAGTAGGATCTTTTAAAGAAACAGAAACAGGCACATGGCCTTGAAACAAGTAACCTTCTCCTCTGTCAGAGGAACTTTGAATATAAAGTTGGCATTTGTTTCCACTTTCTGTGGGCACGTCATTCAGGGTTGACGCAGGAGCCCTATCAGAATCAAGCTGTGTGTTCCAGTCTCCTTCGGTCATGGAAGATCTTTGCTGCCTGAGATTGCAAAATGGCTGCTTTAGTTGTGGATAAATTGCCACAGAATGTACACTTTGCTGATTGATGCTCCTATAAGATGAATCTTTCAGAAGTGCAACTCTGGACTCTTTGGGAATGCTAGTTAAAGCCTGAGCCTGGGCCTGAAGCTTAGCCTGAGTTGGGACCTGAGCTTGGTCCTGAACCTGAGCCTGAGCCTTGTGCAACAAGATGTACTGCTGCTGCAATCTCCGCTGATCCTCCTCATTAGGCATCCCTGAAACCTGCATTCTATTTATTGGATGCTGCAGAGCTGAAATAGGTGGGCCATTCTGTTGACACTGCACATAAGATCCATTCTGAGAAGCCATGTGATATTGTGGCTGCATACCTGACACAGGATACATAATTTCTGTTCCAGACGGATAATAAGGTGGCAGAATATGATAGCTCAAACCAGGAGCAATAATTGGTACAGGAGGACATATTAAAAGTGGTTGCTGTGGATCATTTGATCCTATTCTGACATCATTAAATGGCAAGCCCATACTTTGTTCACATGCATTTCGTCCATATGAATTCTGCCTTGAAAGCCTAGTCATTATTTCAGATTGTACTGGAGGTTGCATTACATTCATTGAGACTTGAAAATTTCCTTCCATATTCCTTGAGTGAGAAGAGTACTTCATTGCATGCATGTTTAAGGAGGAAACCATAGTTGAAGAATCAAACTTGCCATTGCCATTGCCATTGAAGAGACCTGTAACAGACTTTCCCTTAACATCAACAGCAGAAAAAGCTCCTCCATGAGAGTTCAGTTTATTCCCATCCTCTAAAGCCTGACTACCATTACTTCCACTCCCATTTTGCCAAGATGCCTGGATGGACTGCTTCATTGGCATGTTTTCCACAAAAGTAAGGTTTGCAAATGCATCTGTCAAGGATTGATCATCTCTAAAAACCTGCTCATTTGGTAAAGAAAATCCATAATTGTAACTGGATCCCTGAGAGAACAGTTTTTCTTGTTTCACATTGTTTCGTTGACTGGAAATTCCTTGTGATTGAGATCTTTGATCTAAATCAGATTGAGGTAAACTCCTCTCAAAAAAATTATTCATGGACAGACTGTCACAGGATGGAGGATGAGGACCGGATAAATCAGAAGGGAAGGGAGAGGAACTACTTATTGTAGAAGGTGAAGAGAGATTATTTGCTCCACAAAGATCCTGATAGGAGTTTTCATAAGGCCCCATGCAGGCCAGCTTCTGCTCATCCTTCCTCTCTAAAAGATCACTGAACCTACTTTTGGGTGACCCGTTGTATTTCAAAAACAGGTTTAGATGATGAGGAGATGTTACTTGAGGAATTTCTCCAAGAAGCATCTCAAATTCTTCATCGTCCCTGTCCATGCCCTTCATATTTTACTACAAGCAAGGAAACCACATAAAGATCACATCAAGAAAAGCAGACTTGTATCAGTTGCTATGAACATATTGGTCCCTCACAATCAATCAATCCCAGTTAGTTCCCACTGCAATCCTTTCCATAATATAGTCATCCAGAATCAAGGCTTGACATCCACAAACCCACTCTTCAAAGATTGAACAATGCTAAAAGTGAGCTTTAGAGTTTATTAGAATTGTCATACACCCTGACAACTCCTGCTTCCAAATAAATATTGAAAATTAAATGTAACATTCAAATGAAGAAGGTTATACATGTCCGGGATTTTCCCATGGAATCAAATCATAAAATTGAAAATCAACTATAAGACATGCAGTAGAAAGATCAACCATTTTGAATCACCGTTGCCAAAGTACAAAACAACGAAGAGGGAAAAGAAGAACTATGACAAGTCTTTACATCCTGATTCCCATGAAAAAAGGCCTTTTAGCCTCATTAATCGAACTCTCAAAATGATGAAACTACACATCTGGATAAAACTCATCTTCTCAAAAATTTAAAACAATATACACTCGTACATAAAATTTGTGTGCACGTGTGGGTGTGGGTGCAAGTGTGTAGAGAGCTATCATGAAATTAAACAAACTACAACAATATCATTTAGCCACAGTGATCCATATCTTAAAATCAAAATTGTAATAATCGAGCAAAAGGAAGCCATTTAAATCTCAGAATCAAGCTACCTGAATCAAAGTTGCAAGTCAACAAAACTGCAAGGAATTTTCAATTGGAAGACTATTTGGAAGGAAATGTAGACTTTGCAAGGCCATGCACCCAAATTTTCAAGTGCAATCCGATAGAATGCTAAGACAACTTTAAACGTAGAGTCCTATGGGATATACCTGCAATGGTCAGCAACTGATTTCTGGAAGACTGGTTGTTAGAGATGCAGGGTCTGACTTGCAGGGTAATTGTGGTGTGGGAATCACCTAATCAGCTCTTTATGGATATCTATGGATGCCTTCAGTGGCAATACAGGCATGCACAGAGATGCAGGATTCTGAGCCTCTGGTGACATGGCAATGGATCTATGGGCTGAGATACGAGCAGTTCTGCACAGACAGCAATAATGAAGCAGGGGAAGTCTCCAAGCTAGCTAGGACGAGTGCTCAATTATCTAAACTATAACGGTTAGCCTTCGGGACACTTGTATTTTCTATTTTACATAGGTGAACTGAGCGGTTCAGCCATAACGGATACAATTTTATCTTCACTTACAAAAATAAAAAAATAAATCCATTCATCCCAAAAGCATAAAATAATAAGCCCAAAGAAAAACACTTACATTGGGGTTTCAACCTCTTTGAATTTAAATCAAAGCTTATCAATACATGCATATGGGAGAGCCAACTCCAACAGTCAACTGCTTCAAGAGGGAATCAATAATCTACAAGAAACAGAACTCTGCATCTTCAAGGCTTACATCTTTCAAAATTCAGCAGAGCCAAACAGCTTCAAGGACTCCTTCATTGACCACAAATTAAAAGCAAATTACAACTCCACACCTGTGAAGAGTACCTCCTAACAAAATTCAGAGACCAAACAGACATATATTTTTTTATTTTTCTGTCATATGGATTCAAATAGAGACATGTTAGGCTCATGCTTCTGTGATTCACCTAGCATTGGCTTTTCTTTTCTTTACTTTTTTCGGGCACTATCTGAAAATAAAACAAAAAATTGCATAAGCCTGACATGTCTCTATTTGAATCGTACCAATAAAAAAAAGAGCCAATGCTAGGTGAATCACGGAAGCATAAGCCTAACCAGTCTCTATTTGATTCCATATTACAGAATAATATAAAACCCATTGCAATAGAAAATGGCTAAATTCAGAAAAAATCAAAGCTAGCTTCTACGAACTTATTGCATCGTATTACTAACTGACAATAATTTTAGAAAGAGGGACGAGAAGGCTGTTATGAGACAAGACCACCAACCTTATAGCCGCCTCTTTTATTTAAAAGAAGCCAGGACAGTGGGTATCCTGCAATTTCTATACAATCCAATCATTTTCAATGGCTCCTCAGATCACAGAAATTGAGAATGATATTGGGTTTATGCTTCAAACTGGGGATTTCACCCGATTTTTGTGACGGTGAATTAACAGAAGATATCAGTTAAGAGTTGCAAGAACATGCACTCGTTGTGCTTTATTATTATTTGCATTGAATGTCCACATCAATGCATAAAGCCAAAACACCAAAAATTGAAGTGAAATATTCCAAATTTGGAAGGATTTGTTTATGGTATATAACTTGCAAGTCCAGACCTGGGGTCACAGAATCGAATTTGACAGAGAATTTTGTGTTGCACAAAAAGTCAAGGTGAAGACTAAAGATGACTCATGTTAGATTTTGTTTCAAGATGTTAACTAAAACTTTTCTAACAGAAAAGTAGATCCTTCAAAAGGGATGTGGGAACCAGAATTGGTCTTCGATTCGGACTGAACTATGTTTCTGTAAGCTTTGAAGTCTTATAAGGGAATTTTAAATCGTATGAATCATGAACATGCACCACTACCAGGTCTTACTAGAATAATTTTGCCAAATGATTATAGGATGTGTTGTGAGGACATAAGGTCGGCCTTTCAGACTTGACATCGTTTTTTAATTTAATTTTATTACTTTGGGATAATTAAATTAGTTTTTTTCCAAATTTTTGAAAGTAGAGATTGTTGTTTCATAGTTTTAATAAAACTTAAATCTAAATGTATTTCAAATTAACTCTACATTATCAAAAAGCTTTTATTAATATAATTTTAAAATTATGATTAAATTAATAAAATCGATCAAATATATTAATTTAAAATAGTTAATCACATTGACATAAAATTCTCGATAGGTTATTAATTTCATTGACATGAAAATTATTATAAGATTTTATTAGTAAAAGAATCCATTAGGGTATAATAATTACTATTATAATAAAAAGTTTAAATATGATTAATAATAAGATTTTATTATTAAAAAAATTATTATGTTATAATAATTTTAGGTGGTGTGGTTTTCCTTGAATAACAATGATGAGTCAACCTGAATAGCCATTGATGTTTGTCTTCACTGTTGGTTTGACAATTGAGTTATGATAGGTTTTCTCACTCTCTAATATATATATATATATATATATATATTAGAACTTTTTAAAACTCATGAGAAAATTGTTTATCAAATTATGCTATGAGAATATTTTCATATATAAATGATAGAGGTGAGAATGTGCATTTGTGTGTACAATGTTGCATATGATGATACACATGTTGTATAAGAATAAAATAAGGTAGAAAAATTATAATTATTGTTCACTTGCTAAAGTGAAGCTAGTGAGAAAGGAATTGAAGCAGAGGATCACAACCAATCCCTCCAAATACCATATCCACTGCCTACATGGGTTTTTAACTCAACTTACACATGGCAGACATTCTATGGGGTAATGATGCTCCCCCTATAATATTATTGTTTTTGGATACAATAAATTGATGCATCATACAATCAATCCAAGACCTAACACACCTCAAATCCATTCCACAACCAAATCGAGACAAGTCAGTCAATCAATGTTGAATCAGGCTAATCCACAAGCACAATGTTGCATGCAAAGAAGTCACATACCAAAAGCAACAATTGACCCCAAATTTGAGGTTAAATAAAACAAAATTGGGAAATATATACAATAATCGAAAAAATTCTAAGGATTTGGCCCTCGAAAAAAGCTCTCATTTGGTGGATCTAGCAAAAATGGAAGCCAAACGACCAAATCAAACTAGAATTGGGAGTCAAGGGTTTCTTCACTATCATTTTCACCAATTTGGAGGACAAATTTTGCATCTTCGAAAATGGCCCTATTTCTTCAACTCAACTAGCCAATATTTTAAATTCTAAATAGATCAGTTTATCCCAGAAAAGGAATATTTCAAAGCAGGTCTTGTTTGGATTCAAATGTACTCCTTTCTAAGGGAGTTATGGGAGGAAGAGACTCTAGGAGGAATTGGCAATGGATTAGGTGATTTTGTCAAAATATTCAAAGCTACAAAATAAGCTAGGTATATTTCCTATGCATGAATATGTGTCTATATGAATATAGCAGAATCATTTCTAGGATTAATAGACATATATTATCATGACATAATCTAAAGCATACATTAAGCATATTCCTTTTAGACGTAGAAGGTGTCATGAATATGGCCACTTGTTCAAAAATTGTCCTCTTTCAACCTCGAATGCCACCCAAATTCTATAGGAGAATAAAGGCTCAAATGGATTTACCAAACCCCCATCTCACAGAAAAAAATCAGCATGCTCGTCCACCCCCATAGCCTGGAAAGAACCCCAAAAGTAGCAACAGTTTTGATCCTCTCTCTAGCCTGGACTCTTCTGCAAATCAAGAGCCCCCTTCATCTGCTACTCTCAAAAACTTAGATCTGGACATGCATGAGCAAGAGAACCAATGGGATCCAACGATCAACATGATTGCCTCTCCAAGCACTCCAAATGAATCTATAGAACCAATCATTCAAGAAATCACCATGGTTGAAGCAGAGAATGATCTAGACAATGGGGAAGTTGAAGATACGGATCTAGATGATTTGGATCTCCCACACATAGCAAAAGCTAGGAAAGTTAAGGACCCCAATTCCATTCCAAAACATAAAGTCAAAATTTTAGGCAAAGCTTATCTCAAATTTCATCTTCAAGCTTGAAAATATGCCTCAAGTATGAGTCATGACTAGCTCCAACTCCCATCTCAGAGTTCAAACTCGCTCCTTTAAAGATACTCCTAAACCACATAAAGAGGGAAAAGAAAAAAAATAAAAGAGTGATCAACAAATATTGGAAGAGATAAGACAAATTTTGGTCAACTCGGGAAGAATAAAGTTTCTCTCGAAGGTATTTCCCTCCACCAATCCACCTCCTAAATGAAAATCATCTCCTGGAATATGTATGGCCTGAATTGCAAAGGAAAGTAGAGGTTCCTAGGAAAAGGGTGGAGATTTGAACAACCATCATGATATAGGAAACTAAAAACTCTAGTGAATCAATCACGGAGATAGCCTCTAAATGTGTGAGGGGTTATCAATCGATTGGCACAAATGTGCAATGAGAAGGAGGAGGACTATAAATTTTATGGAATCCAAATGAGATCGTTGTCTTAGACATGTTTGCAACATCTCATTGGATCAACTAAAATTTTCTTAATGTCCAATGTTTACAAATATATGTTGTGAAGAGACAAAGAAATTTCTTGAACTCCATCCACTAGTTGTAGCTCATGTTAGAAAATTATCCATGGATATTGGGGGACAACTTCAATATTGTCAAATCTCTTTTTAAAAATAAGGGTGTGGTTAGAATATTGGAAATGGAGGCCATGATATTTGAAGAGCTAATGGAATCCAATTATCTTTTAGATTTTGACATTATCAATGTTAAATTTACTTGGAATAACAAAAGGGGTGGTTCATAGTAGATTGTGTCTAGGTTGGATCAGTTTATGATATCAAAAAATATAAAATTTGGATATTTGACCAACTAGCATTCATAATGATATAGGAAACTAAAAACTCTAGTGAATCAACCACAGAGATAACCTCTGAATGTGGGACAACATGTCAATTTTTTTCCCTAGATGTGCAAAGACAAGTAGGAAGACTAGCAATTTTTTGGAATCATCAGGAGGCCATTGTCTTAAACATGTTTGTGACATATAGAATCTTAACAATTAAGTTTCAACTCCTTGGATTGGCTAAAGTTTGCTTCCTACCAAATGTTTATGGATCTACGTTGCCAAGAGACAAAGAAATTTCTTGAACTCCATCCGCCAATTGCAGCTTCTGTTAGAAAATTTTCCATGGATATTTAGGGGCAACTTCATTATTATCAAATCTCTTTCTAAAAATAAGGGTAAGGTTAGAAGATTGGAAATGGGGGTGAGGCTATTTGAAGAGTTAATGAAATCCATTCATATCCTAGATTTGGACATAATCAATGGTACATTTATTTGGAACAGCATAAGAGGTGGTACTCAGCATATTGCATTTGAGCTAGATCGGCTTATGATATTAGAAAATCTAATGGAAAAGGACATATTTATGGAAGCCTACATCCTCCCCTATACCATATTAGACCATTGGCCGAAATTTTAGAGTTGGATGTTAGGGCAAGTGCCAAAATCAACTATTTGAGTTCAAAATTTTCTAGGTATCGCACACTCATTTCCAAAAAAAACAAAGAATGGTGGCATTAGGAAAAAGGCATGGAAGGATATGTTATATAAAAACTTCAACGAAAACTCAAACAAATCAAAATACAAATAAAAAAGTGGAATAAAGAGGACTTTGGAAATATATTTCAAGCAAAAAAGGAGTAAGAGACTAAAATGAGCATGATACAATAGGAAGCTATCCAATTTGGTTCATTGAAGGAGCTAATCAAGGAGGAAGCCAATTTGTTGACTAAGTTGGAAGAAAGAAGGAAATAGGAAGATACCCTGTGGAAGCAAAGATATAGAATTAGATGGTTCAAGGAAGGGGAAAGGAATATATTTTTTTTCCACAAATTGATGCTTCAACACATGCACCATAATTGTATAGCTCCACTAAAAATATACACCAATATTAAACTCCAAGATCACATAGATATGGAATAAAAATTAGCTCATTATTATGGGGACTTATTAACAAAACCGTAGCAGCAAAGGGAGGTAGAATTATGTCACATAGTTCAGCACATACCTTCTATAGTCTCCTGGGATCAAAACAAATATTTATTAAGAATTGTCTCTAAGAAAGAAGTGGAGGCAATGGTCAAATCCATGCCAAGAAATAAGGAACTCGGTCCCAATGGTTTCAAATTAGATTTCTTCCAAGCATGCTTATCAATAGTGGGACAATATCTATGTGCTACAATTGAAGAATCTAGAATTTCACTATCTATTATTCCCTCTCTAGATGCTAATTTTCTAAACTTAGCTCCCAAAAAAGACAAAGTCGATGATCCAAACGGTTTTAGATCAATATCTTTACGCAACATGGTTTACAAAGTCATCATAAAATTCATAGCTAATCGACTCAAGCCTATACTCCCTTACTTAATTTCACCAAAGCAAATAGGCTATGTGGAAGGTCATCAAATTCTCAATGTGATCATGGTGGTGCATGAATTTACTCATTCATTAAAAATAACCCAAAAACTCGGAATTTTGCTCAAATTAGACCTCTCCAAAGCTTTTGACAAGCTTTTTTGGTCTTATATTGTTTAGATTCTCATGGCGTTTGGTTTTTTCCAACAAATGGATCACCTGGATCAGAGCTCTTGTTTCCTCATCCTTCATCTATGTCCTTCTAAATGGGTTTCCCACTAGAACATTCTTCCCCTCATGTGGAATATGTTAAGGGGACTCTCCCCCTTTCTCCTTATTTTAGCTATTGAAGGACTAGGTCAAGCTCTCAAAATAGTTGTGTCTCATCAGAAAGTGAATGGTATCATATTATTTGGTGAAGATATTCCCATCTCACATAACCAATTTGTCGATGACACAATGTGTATGTGGATCCCAATAGTTGAAGAAGCTTGAGCTCTTCACAATGTCTTATATGACTTCTCAAAGGCCTTAGGTATGGATATCAATCACTTGAAATATTAGATTTTCCTTCTTAGTACACCTCTTGACATGTAGATACATGTAGCCATAATGCTAGGTTTTCAAAGGAAGAAACTCCCTTCCAACTATATAGGAGCCCCATTGGTTGATAACTCTTTGAGAATCAAGTTTTGGTTAGAATTTTTAAGCAAATTTAATAGCAAACTTGGCAGTTGGAACTTTTGTTCTCTTAACATGACAAGAAATTTTTTCCTTTTAAAATATATTTTGCAAGCCCTCCCATTTTATCTTCTTTTGGAAATGATGGCTCTCGGCTCCATTATCAATTCAATGTGCAATATTCAAAGAAGTTTTCTCTAGGGAAGTTCCAAACAAGAGAGGAAGTGGGATTTGGTTACTTGGGACAAATTATGCCTAGCCAAATTGAAAGGGGGTTGCGCTTAAGGGACTCCAACAATTTAAGAATTATCATGGGGGGGAAATTATGTTAATGTCTTCAAGGGGGTTCTAACTTATGGAAACTAATTTGGAATAGTATATACAACAACAATGTACCCTTCAATCAACTTATTAGAATATATTTCAATCAAAATGGATCTTATATTTTGAATTTGGCCAAACAAGGTATGATTTTCATGCAATAGAATTGTCTCTAGGAAATTTGAGATGGTAAATCAACCCTTTTTGGGGAGGATTCCAAGCAACAACTCCAAAAATTAAATAGGTTGCAGGATCTAGAGGAGTTAACAACTAGCATGACAACCAACAACAAGCATAAGTAGCTAACTATTGGACAAATTACAACACTTAGACCCAATGGAGATAACAACTCTCATAGGAAGCTTGGCATATTATACTTGTAGGGGGAGAATGCTCATCCTTTTGGAAATATATTCAATTGCACTATATCTCTATTTCCCATAAGCTAGACAAGCTTAGATGAGGATCAAAATCTAATGGAACCTTCACAATCAAGGAAGCCTATCATTTGGAGGCTAGACTCCAAGAGCGTTCAAAAGTAGCAATCTGGAAATCCATCTCAGGCAAAAACTTTTGGTTGAAAGTCTCCTTCTTCTTGTGGCTTATGATTAAATGGAAAACTCTCACTCGGTACAACTGTCTTAAAAGAGGCTTTGTAGGACCCTCCCTTTTCCACTTATGTAAATCGGCTTTGAAAGACTTTGAGTATAATTTTAGTGGTTGTTCTTATGTGGTCACTATTTTGAATACCATGGAAGCTCAAATGTGCCATTGAGATAGTAATACTAATATGATTCCCCTCACCATAGAGCTTTGGATGACACATGTTTTTCTTAATCCTATCCTCAACAAAGTTTGGATTATTCTCCCTGGATTCATTTTATGGGCTCTTTATAAATAAAGAAATCACAAAGTTTTCCAAAACTACTCTCTCCATCAAGTCGCCCTTTGGATTATTTTTAAGGACAACAACTGCAAGTTGATTGTATCTCAATAATTTTCAGTACATGATTAGTAGGACAAGGATTTAGAAGTAAAAATCCTTAAAGAATAGAATCTAAGTCTCAGATATTCACCCTCCCTAAATACACCACCTCCTCTTCCTCCCTTTTGCCCTGTGGTATGGAAACCCCCTCATCTCTTCCTCAAATTTAACTTCAATGGGCTAAGGGGTACAATTATGTTAAAATGGAACCATGAAATTTTCTAGATGACCTCATAAGATGACAAATAAACTAATAATGAATGTTTATTAGGGCCTTAACGTAGTGTTGGAAATATTGTCATTGATGGCAAAGGAACAGAGAGGTGTAACACCATAATTATCATTGATGGAAAAGGAACAGAGAGGTGTAACACCATAATTATCATTGATGGCAAAGGAGTAGAGAAGCAGCAGTTATAAGGCAAAGGAGCAGATCAGGCAATGTGCAAAAGAGAGGCAAAGGAGCAGATCAGGAAATGTGCAACAGAGAGGCAAAGGAGCAGCAATAGAAGTATAAACTAAAGCAAAGAGAAGCATCAAAGAGGTAAAGGAGCAGCATGGAGAAGCTTTAGCATGATTACTTAAGGCAAATAAGCAACAAAAGAACAAAGGCAGTTAAGGCAGTGAAAGGCAGCAAGGTGACAGAGGCAAAAAAGTAGCAAATGCAGCAATGGCAGCAGATGAAGCAGAGAGGCAACAAATTGCTTCAGCCTACAGCAAAAGGCAATTGAATTTTCTAGACACAATGAGGACCATAGATCTTACAAATAGCAGAAGCAGGAAGATGTGAGAGCCGAGAGGAAGAGGCCAATTAAACAAGGATGATTAAGCCAAGAGAGGAAGAGCCAAGAGATAGAGAGGGATTTAATTAGTATGAAATGGGTAGATGTCGAGTGTGATAACTTGGGAAGACATTCAGTAACAAAGACAAGCTCAGGAACAAGTGCGGGAGGAACAACATGGAGAAACCAAAGTTACAGAGCGAGATAGTGTAAACAAATGAAAAATCGACTAAGGCAGAGAATTCTTTGAAGAATTCCAAGGGAGACGAACAAACGGTCATGATTAGATCACAAAATTAAAGGTGAGAGATGGACGACGGAGATCATATCGCTTCAGGAGCGATGTCGCAAATCGCAACATTTAAGAGTTTAGCGTTAAGGCGTCGCATGGTAAGTTAAAGCATTTGCGATGTGAAGTGGGGAAGGGACACATGGTGGCATGATGCAATATCTCAAATCACACGAAATAGAGGTAACCACTAAGTTAAATGATTATAAGTTTCAAACTGTGAAGTACATGTAGTGACGTAAACATGACGTGGCAATGATGTAAAGATGATGTGGCAGTGACGTAAAAGATGACATGGCAGTGACGTAAATATGATGTGGCAATGATGTGGCAAGCTGATGTGGTAAGCTGACATGCCAGATGACGTGGCCCAGACCCCACAGATCGAGGGAATTTATGATGATGTGGCAAGGTGATGTGGCAATGACATGGTAGGGTGACATGGCAATGATGACGTGGACCTCAGTCGCATACCACACATCGCAGTGCTTAAGGGATAACAGTAAGACGACCGCAAGTTAAGTTTAAATTTTTGTGATTCGAAATGGAGGGGACACGTGTCAACCTTGCACAACATCACATCCTGCAAGAAATAGGGTTTAACTTCAAATACATCGCAAGGTATGTTGTTTTGGTTGCGATGCGGTAAGGATCAAGCGACGCGATGCGATGAAGGGATTCCACATGTTAGCACTAGGCACAAGTGCATATTGCAAATCGCGTGGTTTATGGTTTAGCGCTATTGGTAGAATGGGAAACCTACGGGCAAGTATTTGTGATGTATTGTGATTGGTTCAAGATACTATGTGAGCCTATAATCCCTGTTCCATGTATATACGCGTTGTTTGATTGTTAAACGTATGTATGTTATATATATGTGTTGTTTGATCGATAAACGTATGTATGACATACATATGCACTTTTTGATCGATAAACGTATGTATGTTATACATATGTGTTGTTTGATCGATAAACATATGTATGTTGATAAAAATCAGAATTGTAATACTCCGTTGTGTTAAAAGGGAGTTTTATGTGGGCCATATCCCACAGGTCATAAAGGAAAGACATGAATGCATAACAAAGGACCGGGAGCTCGTGCATAATAGTGTTGTGGCAGTAAGGCAAACGAAAAGGTTAAACGCAGAAGCAAAAGACTGGGGAAACAAAATAAAAGGGGCAGTTATGCAGCAAAGGAGGAATATAATGGTAGAAGCAGAAAATACACAAAGATAACAAGCAGAAGAGGACAAACGCACAACAAAGTGAAGAAACTGATGGGCTGAGTAAATCATTGATTGTAACTGAAAATGTATTATTTATTTTTATATTGTTTGTGATGTAAAGGCAAGTCTCCGTAGGCAAAGAAAAAATCCAATTTAATTATAAAATAAGTAGACAGTGTTGTAACCTCCTGAAATGATGAGCAAGAAAATGAGAAGGTGGAAGGCAAAGGGTCATGCCTGTTCATTTCATATTCCCATGTGGAATGAAAACAACGAGAGGGTGATCTCTATAAATGATGTTACTGTCATATGCATTAAGGGGTTAGAGAGTGGAGGAATAAGAAAGAGAAGATAGAGAAGCTATGAAGATCCAGAGATGATATAAAGCAGATTTGAAGGCTGGAAGGATAGTAGTGAAGATGGAGGAAAACAGAGCTGATATCCAGGTAAATCGACATATCATTTTATTGTAGTGTGAGGAAGTTGGTGCTTCCATATCAAGTTGTAGCTTGATAGATTTTCAGTTGTAGTTGGTTGAGGTAGGAGCCTCCTATGGGTTGTAGCCTATAGAAAATACATGGGAGTTGGTGCTTCTATTTCAAGTTGTATCTTGATAGATGTACAGTTGTAGCTGGCTGAGGTAAGAGCCTCTTGTGGGTTGTAGCCTGCAGAAAATAGATGGGAGTTGGAGCTTCCTTGCAAGTTGTAGCTTGCAAAATTGAGGTAGTAGCCTCTTGTAGGTTGGAGCCTGCAGAAAATCAGTGGTGAGAGGGAGTTGGAGCTTGCCTTTGCATCACAACAATAATAAGATGTGGTTTTATCCCTTATGGGCTTCCACTTATATCTGTTGTCTATGTGCATGATGATTATGTGTTGATATTCTGTATTTAATATGCTTAATACCTGCTTCTCACTTATTAAGATTTTCGTTCCATTATACATAAATTTAATCATGAAATGAAGGTGTAAATAAGTGTAAAAGAATGTTTTAAAAGACCATGAGTGCATTAAATTGATTCACCCCCCCTCTCAGTTTAACTAAGGGTTCAACACGTAGGTCCCAAGAACCATAACATATCCCCCCCTCTTTTAAAAATATTTTCCCTCAAAGCTTGTAGTTGGGGTGTTTCTTCAGGAATTGCTCATTTTTCCAAGTAGCTTCTTCTAGAAGTATCTTGTTACAATTGATTAGGTACTCCATATTTCTTATATTTTGAAGATACAGAGAATGTTGATCCATAAATTTTTTCTAGTTCAAGAATCAACTTTATTTTTTCATCTAATTCTGGAAGTTCTATTTGCATTGGTATAGTTTATCCCATAACCTTTTGAGGAAATATAATGAAAATATTTATGAAAGTGAGAAGAAGGGAAATCTAACTCATGCACCACTTGTCCTTGTTGGAAAATGTAACTAGGTTCGGTCTTCATTATGCTTGAAGTAAAAAATGTAAAAATAAAAGAATTTTATTATTGTTAAATTGACTTGTTAAAGCATGGGTTTCATGCTTGGGTCAATGTATAGGTCAAGCCTCCATTGTAGGCTTTAGGTTATTGTCAAAATAAGTTTGTGAAGGCTCCTCCATCCATCGAAGTCTCCTTGTTGTTGAAAGGATATCCATCAAGTCAAATCTATAACGAGATCACATGCTGACCTACACAAATGAATATATATGCATGTCGGCTCATAATATTGACACAATGGTTCACACACTCATGTCGGATTATTTTCATATGGAAACCACTATATATACCTGTGTGAGGACTTCACATAAATCACATAAATAAGTTCAGATTATCTTTGAAATTCGGTGATCACAGTTCAGATCATAGTTCGGTTATCTAAGTTTAGTGATGGATGCAGTGCTACAGTGACGTATTGGTGCTGCAATAGTCTCGGTGCTATCTCAGTTAGTTGCTATTAAATTTCATGTTACCACAGTCTCGGTGCTTCCATAAGGACTCGGTGTTATCACTATGATGAGGTCTTAGTAAGTATAGTGATGAATATTTCAGTGCAGTGAAAAGTTCCGGGGCTCCTACAAGCGAAGTGCTATCTCGGTGCAGTGATAAGTTATTAGTGATCTTACAATGATGATGTCTCGATGGTAACGCAATGACATGAATTCATTTCTAACACAATGACATAGACTTTGGTATGCAATCACAGTGAAAGGTTCATAACATTAGAAGGTCATCTCCTAAGAATATAGTAAGCTAGGTCAATCCTCATCAAGACCCTTTCAGAGATCTAGGTTTAGCTTAAGCATTTGGTAAAAATCACAGTAAAAAAGAGATGATAGTTTGGATCAAGCTTAGATAAGTTCAAAGGACTTCACAGGAAAGGTCTCAATACAATTACAGTGAGCAAGTTTTAGATCAATTTTTAGAATGATGATGCTATTAAAGTTCAATTATATCATAGGAGTCATATGCTACTACAATTCGATGTTATCAACGGTCTCATTGCAGTTTGACACTACCACAATTAAATACCTTCACAGTAACAACAACTTTGGTGATATTACAAGGTGATTTGGTGCCACTTCATCATTACAGCTTGGGTACCTTCTTAGTTCGATGCCATTATAGTGACATCAGTTCGAATATTGTCACAACTATTTCTATATCAAAATTTGGTAATCCTACATAAAGAAGGCCTCCCCCAAAATCTGAAAAATTAAAATGCGAGAAGAAAAGAGAAGAGAACACAAGTAAACAAAACCAAAAATATTTTTTTTTATTAAAACAGAATAACTGTAAAAGCTACATTTTGGTGGACAATTTGTTCTTTGAAAAAATGTGACTTGTTACTTATAGCCTTTTTTAGTTACAATACCACAAGTAAATTCCATGGGTGGGTAAATACCATGGGTGAATGAATACCATGGGTGGATGTCACTTACAATACCATGGGTAAATTCCATGGGTGGATAAATACCATGGGAGGATGAATACCATGGGTGGATGCCACTTAAAATACCATGGGTGGATGCCACTTACAATACCATAGGAAAATTCCATGGGTGTATAAATACCATGGCTGGATGAATACCATGGGTGGATGCCACTTTCCATTCGGATTAGTCATGTACTCTAAAACATTAATTTGGAGAATATCTAAATGAATAACCTTTTTCTTGATATATACATAATATTTGAGCCCTTCTGAATCTGAAATTTTGGTCTATAATGTTATGATATTTCTTCTCTGCAATTCCATAGTTTTGACCAAAATTTGATGTGCCACGGAACTTGTTGATTTTTGGCCTCTTCCCAAGAGAAAATTTTTATGGTTTTCCACATGTTTAATAGCAAAAAATTGAAGCTCACTTGTTTGAAACCAATTTCAGGATGCTTCACAAACCCTAAATTTTGAAGTGTATATATCTGAAAGAATAGAGAACCAAAAACTAAAATTTAAACCAGATGTTCTCGATTATATATATGAAATATATTCATAGTTTAACTATTTGAAGCATCCCAGAAAAGAAGTTATAGATTCCAAACTTATTTTTTTAAAACTAATTTCAGGATCCTTCACAAAATGTAACTTCCACAAGGTATATATCTCAAAAAGTATAGTGAACCTTTTGGGCGAATTAATTGTCTTTTAATTATTAATTACATGCACACATAAATATTCAATGTCTTTTATTTCAAGTTTATTATACAAATTATATGCAGGTGGCAACCAAAATCAATAATACCACACAACACAATTCAAACTCAAGTCGTTGTAACTCCGCACTCTCAGCATGTTGAAATCATCATTTTCACACTTCAATCATTTCAATCACTTTGGACATAGGTTTGAAATCACTCTTGCAAAATAAACATCACTCAATCTTTCAAGATCACACTTGTATACAAGGAAATAGAAATCCTAGAAAGAACCGCAGAACCATTCAAATAAAACTTCACAGAACCAATAAACTCACTGTAATCATCAAGTCATCAACCTGTGCAACACACTGTAACAAGAATGCAACAACCTCTATAGTATTCTACTCAGCAAAACATAGAAAATATAGCAACAAAATAATTAATAACACACACTGAGAAATGGATCGATCTAGGATCTATTTTTTTACACAAATAATCAAGATAAACTATTTTGAAAACCAATTGGTCAATAATTGAAACACATTAATAGAAATTTGTAACAATGATAGTTAAACAATATTAAACATAACTCTAAGGAAATCAAACACACTGCTACACTACCTTACTGATATAGTAATATCTCCTAAAGAGGAGGGCCCTTCCTCCTTAAAAGGGAGTTGATAATTTATAGCTCACAAGCTAAGAAAACAAAACATTTTTGCGCCATGAACCCTTGAAAGTTTGTATTTATCTTCAATAGTTACAGATGCACGGATTCTCAAAAAAAATCGCATGAGGTAGAGGACTTATCCTTTTATAAACTTACATTACTTCTAATCTTGAAATCAAAAACAACCATGAGAGTCTTTTGATTCTTAGGCTATACAATATGAGATTCTCGTACAACATATTAAAACTAATTTGTGGAGAATACAAATAGTGTTGTAACAATGTTTTCAATTAGTGAGAATTCAACCAAAAAGAATCATAATTGTCACAACCAAATTAGATGTATCATCAAAATATAGTTTTCCTTGTTGGAACAATGGTATAGATTGACTATGACCGAGTAACAATTCGTGTTGACTCTCGATGAAATCATCAAGAAAATAGAGCATTACAAAAGAGAGTATTAACATCACGACAATAACATCAACATAACTGGTTCAAGAATATCGACAACACAAAATTTGGAGAAACAACATTACATGCAAGTAGAAATACTCCAATGATCCAAGTCATCCGGAAACAACCTCCTTGTCAATTATATTAATAAAATCACTCAAAAATAGTCAACCTCTCATCAAAATACAAGAAAAACTGTGTGAACTAAGGTGACAAGAAGGAGTAGCATGCATTAATCAAAATCGTAATAGGTGGAGTAATAGAGTGTAATTATAAGGGTAAACATGGTTGAAAAGATGGGAAAATGATGTTAAAAAGGATGTGAATTCCATGACCCAACATCCCCCCCCAACTGAAGAAACTACATGTCCTCATGTAGACCCTTCAGTAAGTATTTAGCGCATGTTGTGAGTGTAGCTTAGAAAAGTTGTAGGTTGTTGTTGTGTCATATTTAAAAGTATTATAACCTTGAGAAATGGTCAAATACAACCATCACATTTCCGCATTTACTGGCTTCAACTGAAAGTAGTGTTGATACTTAAATGTAGGAAGCCAAATAAATAGAAATTTAAAATTTAGCCCAAGCCAACTGTGCCCACACTGCTTGATACAATCAACATACTTTTAACAAGAATACAATTTTGGAAGCAAAATGGGTATTCATTTTTCAACTTCTTATCATGTACTTCCCACCTCAATTTGCTTCCATCCAATGCACCTTGTCTCATTAATTCAATATTCTGGGAACTATGCTCTAATACCTTATTCCTAAATTCAATTACCTTACCCCTCCTTTTTGGATATCGCAAGAAATTTCCATATGTTCTTATTATTTTTGCAGCAGAACCTAGGTCTTCACAAATCCATAATGGTATACTTTCCAAATTTGTTGTTCAGTTTCATGAGATAGATTCTAGCTTATTTAATTTTGCATAAAATAAGTAAATAACCTTAGTTAAATCTCTCATACATAAGGCGAGATATTAAAGTTTTTTTCTCCAAAACAAGCAAATTCACGCAGGTACAATTCACACAAGAAATGTTGTTTTGCAAAACTAGTCTGCTCGAATGTCTCAAGAAAGGACTTAATATTATTCATTCTATGTGGTCTTCTTTCTTTCACTATTGTCAGTATGAAAATAAAAAATTTCTCTTGAAAAAACAAGGGGCAGGAGGGAGAGTATTCTCCAGCTCAATACATCATGTGTAAGGCTATACATCTACTTCTTCCTATAACTATTGGACTTTCTCTTATAGTTCTGGCACTTACACCTTCTCCTTCTTTCCTCATTAACCTTGTCATAATTCAATATTTGAAGCATAAATTCCTCATCCCAGGCTTCCTTAAGATCATGGATGATTTTTCTATGCTCACTTAATTAAATTATCCCTTCCTGCTGTAAGATTACTAATTTTCTCCATTTACCCAACTTGGAAAATAAGAATACTAAACTCAAATGATAATAAGTTTTGGGTCGTACTATCTCTAGTGATATTATAGTAGTTTCTTCAACATAATTTTATAAATCCTCTAGTTCTTCCATATCTTCCTCTTCTTCCAGTTGTATTGCCTTAACTACTATTTCTTGTGTATCGGTAGCTTCGTTAGTAGGTTCTTACGTACCGACAATTTTATTTCCCCTAAGCTTCTCTACTTCAATTTCGGACTCTTGTGTGGAAACAACATATTCAACAAGTTATTATGTGGCAACAACATCTTCAATAGGTTCTTGTGTCGCAACTTGAAACTCCATTCTTTTCACTTCAAATTTTGTCTGTACAACTACTGAAACAATTTTGGGTTTATAGATTTCATCTTTTGTATATCTAGCCCCTTTAAGGAGTTACCTACACAACTTAATCCTAAATTGACCTTCACAGGTGATAAATTTCTAAATAAAGTTTGTTATATCCTCCTAAGGGTGTGGGAGTCAAGTTATGTCTACTCCCCTTCCCCTATTCCTTATCTTCGTGCCTTGCTACAAGAATATGGCCTTGTCTCTTGGGGCTGGAGATTTTCTAAAGAACCAGTGCATCCCAGTACGAAGTAAATTTTTCACCCTCTAAATGACTTCATCTATAACTTCTATCTGCATTCCTCTTACGACTGGACTCTTCTCTATCAAATTTTTCACGAATTCTAAAGAAATATATTCATTAAACCCACACAACCTATTGAATTAGGCCAACCAACCTACATTCTCAAAAAATTTGTAAGCTCTTGGGTAGTCTCCTAGTGCATTAGTAGATTCAAGTTTGTGATGCATAGTCACTCCTCACATAGTTTTAATTGCTGATAGAATATGTTGTTATAGGCGCAACAATCATAAAACACAATTACTTATTTAGAGGAGGATGTCGAATTTGCAAAATTTGGCAAATTTTCGTTATAGCAGAGTGTTAATTGGTTTTTTCAATGGCATAATTAGAGAGTAATGCAGATAATATAGATGAATTTTGGGAATGATCACGTCTAAGTAACAATGATGAGGTGGTGTGATGGACAAGTTTAGGAATAATGATGTGCATGGGAATTCAATTAACCATCATGTCATGTCAATGTGTTGATGGCGTATCATACATAAGTACAATAAAAATCCACCCCACACAACTGAAATAAATTTCATCCTCAACCATTGCAATGGGGTGGTCATGTCATGCTTGATTACATAATTGTGAGTAAATGAGAGAGGATACATGTCAATAGCTTACCACTTATGTTGATGTAGAGACTAATAGGACAATTCTAACTCGAATGTGAGTGATTGCTAGAAGATCTAATTACAAACGTCATTGGTGGGTCCCTTTCATGTAATTGCAGTGGCAACAATGGTAACGTCCATTGTAAAAACAAGAAATGTTATCAACATGAAATACTACAACTGGGTTGTTAATGATAATTTGCAATATTAGGATCAGTAATATGTTCTTTAATAATTAACAATATGATGGTATTTAATATCCAATGTGAACAATAACATCTGGTTTGTAGTATTGACATGTATATTCATTTTGTGTGAGTAGCAACACTCTCCCTTTAGTATCAACAACAACATTTAATTTCCAACATCAATAGGTACATCTGCTGTCAATGTCAACAACATCATTCGACCTTCAGTATCAACAAATTATAAAGGAAACAACAAAAAATAACATGAAGTTGTTACTGCAAAGAAAATAATGTGTTGACCACCAATGAGTTGGTTTTTTATCAACACTTTGTTTAACCGTGCGCCGAAGAGGTTTTCACCATTAGATTTTTTATTTTTATTTATTTTGTTTCCCTGAAGACAATGCCAAATTGCTGGGCAAATTAATTATCTTTTAATTAGATCCAATTAATTACACACACATAAATTTTCAACCAGGGTAGATCTTTTATTTCAAGTTATTATGCAAAGTATTTGCAAGTAGCAATCATTAACTAACATTGTTTAATACCAACCTCTCTAAGATCATGGCACAAAATCAAAACTCAAGTTGTTCTAACTCCTCACTCTCAACACACTGAAACCATTATTATCCCACTTCAAGTATTCCAAGCACTTTGCACACAATTATGAAATCAAAATAAGTCTTGCATAAAAAATATCGCTTAATCTTTCAAGTCAAAAAAATGAAATAGAACTCCTGGAAAGAATTGCAAAAACATTCAAATAAAACTTCACACAACCAATAAAATCACTACAATCATCATTTCTTGCAACACATTGTAACAGGTACGTAACAATTTGTCTAATATTATACTTACCAAAACTCAAAAATTGTAGCAGCAAAACAATTAATAACACACATTGAGAAATGGATCAATACAAGATCTATGTTGTCACGCAAATAACTGAGATCAACTATTTTACAAACGAATTGGTTAGTAACTGCAACACATTAACATAAATCTGTAACATTGATAATTAAACAATATTAAACATATATGTGAGGAAATAAAACATACAACTACACTACCTTACTGATATAGTGATCCTTGCTAAAGAGGATGGCCCTTCCTCTTTAGTAGGGAGCTGGTAATTTACAACTCACAAGCGAAGACAACAAAACATTGTTGAGCCACAGACCCATGAAAGTTTGTACTAATCTCAAATAGCTATAGATGCATAGTCTCTCCAAAAATACAATAGTTCCACCCCCACATGAGGCAAATGGCTTTTCCTTTTATAAAATTACATTAATTATAATCTTGAAACCAAAATCAGCCATGAGAACCTTTTGATTTTTAGGTTGTCCAATTAGAGAGTCTCATACAACATATTACAACTAATTTGTTGAGAATAATCATAGTGTTTTAATAGTGTATTAAATTAGTGAGAAGCCAACCACAGAGAATCGTAATGGTCACAGCGAAATCAGTTGTATCATCAAAAGATAGTTTCCTTGTTGGCACAATAGTCTAGGCTAACTATGATCGAGTAGCAACCCATGTTGACTCTGATGAAATCATCAACAGAACAAAGCATTATGAAACAAAGTATCAACATCATGGAAATAATATCAACAAAGCTTGTTTTAGAATATCGACAACACAAAAATTGGATAAAAACCATTATATGTAAGTAGCAACACTCTAATGAGTTAAGTAATATTGAAACAACCCCTTTGTCGATTCTATTAATAAAGTCACCCAAAAATGGTCAACCTCTCATCAAAATACAAGAAAAATTGCATGAATTAGGGTGACATGAAGGAGTAACATGCATTAATCAAAATGACAATAGTTGGAGTAACAGAGCGTGATTATAAGGGTAAAGATGGTTGAAAATTTGGGAAAATGATTGTAAAAGGATGCCAATTCCATGATCCAACAGAATGAAACTCTAAAATTTTGACCATATGTCCTCCAATATCTCTCCTAAATATGATCAAAATTTCACTGTCTAAAACATCCCAAAAAAAGGTTATATCAAAAATTCCAAACTAACCTATTTGAAACTTATTCCAGGAGCATTTAGGAACCCTAGCTTCCTAGAGGATATCTCCAAAATCATAGTGAACCAAAATTTGAAATTTAATGAGATGATACATGATATTTATCCTCAATATGCTTAAATAATTTAAGCATATTTATAATGAAAAAATTCACCATTTAAAACAACCTAGAATTTTTTTTTATAACGAAAATGCCAAAATGAATTGTTTGAGGTAGAAAAACCCTCGTATCATATGCTCTGGTACCAAATGTTATGAAGCTTGCATCTTAAAAATCCAATAATTATAGTCCACTAATGAATACAATGTATAAGACAATATTTTATGATCCTAATACTAGGTCTCCTTATATAAATATATATATAGGAGATCAGAGGTACAATTATAATAAAAATGGGACCATGAAAGGTTTCAGTCGACCTCCTATTATGACAATTAAACAAATAATGAATTCTTGTTATGACCTTAATATAGGTCCTAAGGGCCATAATAGTACCTAAAAAAGGTATGATGTTGATTCAAGCTAGCTTGTGTCTAAATTTTATTTACAAGATCGAGTGGAGGTTTATCATTTTAATTATGAGCATATTTGGTATTTTTCAACCGCTAGCATATATAGTATTAGATATCCCTCCCATGTAATATATTCATTAATTGTAGGTACAATCATCCATGCTCCACTATGGGAAATTTAAACAAGTGAGAATAAAAAATTCTAAGTACTAGGGCTTGCAGGGTGGCACATTGTCATTTTTCATGTATTTTAATTTCTTCATCCAACTCACTCTTTTGGAGGGACCAGAGACTCTATCGTTGTCTCCCCCCACTCCCCTTGATAGTTTCTCCCTATTTAAGCCTCATTGTCTCAAGTAATTCTCTGTAATATACCTTAATTCTCCAAATTTAACTCAATCTTGGTTTGTTATCCCATTCCATCCTTCTTCTTTTGGGGTTCTCTCCTTCATAGGTAATTAGACTTTGTGAAATATCCATTTAAAATGTTATGCCAACAAGACAAGAGTAGGAAAGGGGCTGCATATTTCTAGGACTAGGGGGGATTTCACACTCAAAAAAGGGCGGGGAGATCAATATAGAGGTATCACTCCAAAATTCCACATGAAATATAGGATGAAATCACTCAGGTGGAAGGTGAAATATTTGAGGAAAGAGGGTGCTTGATGGACTCTAAGGTGCTTGGGGTTATTTTTTTAACGCTTACTCCCCATTTATCCAATTTTAAAACCTCTCAAGGGTAAACATGATCTTAGTGTCACTATGATATGACCCAACCTCCAAAATATATTTATGGAAGTGGGGCAGACTAAGTGAAAACTTACAACCATCCCTCGAGGACTACAAACCACTCAGGAGCCTGCAAACCACCCCAGGTGATAAATGATTAAGTTGGAACTCTTTTTTCACAAGGGAAACTCCCCAACCTCACCTATAACACTTCATGCATGTATTTGGGAGGCTATAACCACACACATAGGCCTAGCTGCCAATGGTTATGACCAAAATCCTTGAGTTCAATGCATGCGGTTGTGGGGTCTATGCCACTTTTTTAAGAAAGCCTTCAGACCACTACCCAGAACTACCTGTAACTTTCCATAATCACGACAATGATGATAATAATTCTAAACAACCAAATCTTGAGAAATATCTTGACCTAGACATGCCTAATACAAGATAGAAATTTTTTCAAACATATAGTAAACATATAAAATATAGATCATGAATGCATATTTGATCATAAATTATGAACTTCATCTCAGAATAACTTATCAAAACATGAGAGAGATCCATAGGTATATCACATCATAAGACCATGCATATAACTAGAATATAAATAATGGAAAATCAACTATAAGGTCACCATAATAACCAGTACAAGTGCTCATAGATAACAATAGGAAAATAGTTCATATTAACATATGAAAATTCCAACCAAGTTAGGGATTTCCATGTACCACTAGACCATATATTGGGTTGAACCAAATATCTATTTTAGCCAATCACCCCCGTGCCATATTACAAGCATGAATGTGGGATCATAAGGGTTAAACCATAATAGAGCCAACCAAGGCTTCTAGGGGCCAAACCACCTCAACCCTCAAACATAGTGATCTCACTTATACGATCCAGAAATCACTAACATCAATCATATTAGTCTCCACCTGAACTGTCCAAGGCTCCAAGAACTAGTAACTCAACCCACAACCTCTAGGGAACCTAAGTTATTTCAAGGCTCCAAAGCGTTTATCCCAACCCATAGGCTCTAGGGACTAGTAACTCAACCCACATACTTCTTGGAACCCAAGCTATTTCAGGGCTCTAGAGAATTGTTCTAGCCCACAAGCATAGGAAACCTGAGAACCAATTAGAAAACCAAATGGTGAACCTACTACACCATGGCTATCTAGGAAATGGAAAGGAAAGGCTGAAACCACTATCAATCCAATAAAATCACCATGTCAATGACAACACATAACCAAGGAACCACATGCATATACCATGCATAAAAAAAACAGCAAGGATATCACACATGCAACTTGTTACCTACAAAGTAAGCATGTTGTAGTTGTTGATCAAACCATCTCCTTGTGCTTCCTTTCTCTCCTTGCTTGCTTTCTCCCATCCAAGTGAATGCTAGAGTGTTCCGAGAATTCTCTAAGTGTGTAAGAGTGTAAGAGAGAGAGAATGAAAGGAGAGAGCCAAAATTTAACTAACAAAAGATAAAACTTAAAATATATGTAATAACCAAAAGCTAAGCCAAAAATTGTGCAAAAGCTGTGAATTGTTTCTATAATGCCTTTTTATCATTGATGTCTCCTTTTTCTTCATTTTACTTCATTTTCCCTCTAATTTCTCTTGCATGCGTATTTGTGTCTCTTCACCTTCCTTTTCTCCCATTTTCCTTAATTTTCATAATTAAATGCCAATTATTGCCTCTTTACCTTTTCCAATGCCTTTGTAAATTTCCATAGCCATTAATAAATCACAAGTGATGCCCACTATACTTTTTTTCCCACCATTCAACTTGGAATACGTGTCCCATGACCTTGGTCTTATTTTATTTACATGGAAAATCAACTAGGGGTAGTTACAAACCATCCCTCTGGGGGGAACACCATTCTTAGTGTTCAATGACACTTATAACCATCAAAACATGTTTCCCATGGAGTTTTATAACAAATATCGATGCAACATTTGCATCATACCAAACTGCTGAAACCATGAACACCATACTACTTATTGGAGCTTTATAACGCATCTTGATGTAGTATATACAACATATTTCTTATTGGAGCTTTATAACACAACTCATTTTAGTATTTACAATACACATATGCATATATAAATATAAACCAAACACATATTCTCATACAACAAATAAGGAAGGATAAAAATCCCACATTTGATCAATTATCTCCCATGTAGCTTCCTCTGGTCCAAAGTTCTTCCACTGCAATTTAATTTGATGTATTTCTCAGTTATAGAGCATGATTTGTTTCCGATGCAAAATGCACTGTGGCTCTGGATGGAACTCTCCCTCTGGTTCCACTTGCAATATAGACCAATCAATCACACGATCAACATCCTACACATATATCTTAACCAATGAAACATGGAAAACATCATGGAATTTCACTATTTGCGGCAGTGCAAGTTTGTATGCCACTGGTCCAATCCTCTCAAGTATCTCAAAATGCCCACAATACCGAGGTGCCAACATAGCACATAATCCTCTTGGGATTGATGCGCAAGTACACATGGTCCCCAACCTGAAACTCCTTGAATGCTTTGTGTCGATCTGCATAACTCTTCTACCTGTCCTGCGCTACCTTTAGCTTCCTCTTAATAACCTAAATTTCCTGCTCCATCTCATCCACCAGTCCAATCAACACCATGTTCACTGGATCACTCCAACTGATAGGAGTATTACAACTCCATCCATAAAGAGCCTCAAATGGACTCATATTCAAGGATTCATGATACCCATTGTTATATGAAAACTATACTAGTAGAAAATATTCCCCCCACTTCCTTTGTTGATGCATGACATAGATCCTCAACATATCCTCAAGATATTGTTAACCCTCTTTGTCTGTCCATATGTCTCTGGATGATAAGTTGTACTGAAAGATAGCTTTTTCCCTAAGACTACAAACAACTCCTTCCAAAACTTGGAAGTGAACTTGGCATCTCTGTCTGATATAATCTTCTTAGGAACACCATGCAACCTCACAATCCCCCTGATGAATATTTGAGCTACCTCACTAGGTGAATTAGTAGACTTCATTCCAATGAAATGAGTTACCTTTCTTAACCTGTCAACCACAACCATAATGGAATCATATTGTTTCTATACCCTTGGTAAACCTGTAATGAAGTCCATGGAAATGACCTCCCATTTCCATTTTCGAATCAGAATAGGCTACAACAAACCAGTTGGATTCTTACACTCTGATTTCACGAGCTGATAGTCCAAGCATCTCGCAACAAACTCAACCGCCTCTTTCTTCAATTTTGGCCAATGATAGAACTTCTTAATAATTTTCAAAGTCTTATGGTATCCCGGGTGGATTGAATACATCTTGACATGAAACTCCCTCAATATAAGCTTCTTGAGCTCACTTCTATATAAAACATAAATCATGTTCCTGAATCTCACCAAGCCATCTATCATAAGGTGATACTCCTCATCCTTGTCCCTTTCACTATGTTGTTATAATCTCTGCTTTAGCTACTGATACCTCTCATCATGCTACCCTGTATGCAAGATACACTACTATAAATTTTTCCCATAAGAGCTCATGGCTGAAATGTGATTCACCTACACTATCCTATTGAGAGAATCTGTAACCCAATTATACTTTCCCTTAATGTACCCGATCTTAAAGTTAAACTCACTGAGGGTATCCAACCATATAGCTTACCTAACATTCAGATTGGGTTAGTCAAACAAGTACCTTATCCCACTATGATCACTCATAAAGATGAACCAAGAAGATAATGTCTCCACATCTTCAATGCATGAATGATAACTGCCAACTCAAGATCATGAGTCACATAGTTCCTCTTATGCTCATTCAAATTTCTTGAATCATAACATACCACCTGTCCTTCCTGCATTAGGAATCCACCGAATACTTCCTTGCAAGCATCTGTACATACTACAAACTCCTTATCAGGATCTACAATATTCAAAACCAGAGCATTTGTAAGAAAATTATTCAACTGATCAAAACTAGTTGCACACCCCTCATTCCATTCAAAATTCTTTCCTTTCCTCTCCAAAGATGTAATATGATAGCCAATCCGTGAGAAGTTCATGGTGAACTGCTTGTAATAACCTGCTAGTCCCATGAATGATCTTACCTCATCCACATTCCTAGGATTTGGCCACTCCATGTTAGCTTTAATATTTTTTGGGTCGACTGATATCCCTTCCATGGAAACAACATGTCCCAAGTAATGAATCTGAGACTAAAGAAACTGAACTTGTTGAGCTTGGCATACAACTAATGTTCTCTCAAAAATCTCGACACTGCTTCCAGGTGTTATGCATGCTCTTCCTCATTCTTGGAATATATCAATATATCATCAATAAACAGTATCACAAACTTGTCCAAGTAAGGAAACAACACACTATTAATCAAACACATGAAGGAGGTTGGAGCATTAGTAACACTAAAATAAACCACCAAAAACTCATAATATCCATACCTTGTGCGAAATGCAGTCTTATAGATGTCTTCTTTTTTTATGCGCACCTGATGATATCCTGATCTAAAATAAATCTTTGAGAATACTGCATCTCCCTTCAACTGACTCAAACAAGTCATCAATCTGCAACAATGGATACTTGTTCTTTATAGTCACTTTGTTCAATTTCCTGTAATCAATGCACAATATGAGAGTATTGTCCTTCTTCTTTATAAACAATACTAGTGCACCCCAAGGTGACACACTTGGCCTTATATATACTTTATCAAGAATTTCCTTAAGCTGCAACTTCAATTCCACCAACTCTAGAGTACTCATCATGTACGTTGTCTTATATGTTGGTGTTGGTCCCGACATCAACTCAATAGAAAATTTCACCTCTATATGAGGAGGCAACTACGGAATTTCTACAAGAAACACATCCTGGAACTGCTGCAAAATATGATACCTCTTCAGGACTTTCCCATCCTCATCCTATTTCCCTTTGTCACTAGAATTATGCACTGCAAACAATACACATACTTTCTGACAACTATGTGTTTCCTACATAGTTGTAACTATTCTCACTGATGCAGGTTTATTCTTTCCCTACAAGTCTCTCATTTCCCTATAATCATCCAGTCACTTAGTAGCCTTTTCACATCAATCTACCTTGGTCCTGTGATTGAACAACCAATCCATGCCCAAAAGTATATTGTATGATCCCAACAGAAGCACATTTAAATGTGCTAAAGTAGGCACGCCATTCAACTCAAATGCATAAGACCTTACCCAATGATGAAATATTATCTTGGTCCCTATAGCCAATTTCACCAAACAATATTTTTCATTCACTTCTTTATTCAAGCAACACTTATCTGCTAGGTCAAGACTGATAACTATAATTAGATCCAGGTTCAATCAGAATGGAAAAAACTTGATCACGAAGCTTACCTTCCATCTTAATAATGGATGCTTGATAATCAACCTACCTATTATCCACTATTGCATAAATATGATGAATAATCTACCCAACATCTCCAACTGTTTGTGCCACTTGAAAACTATAGGTCTAAGGCCTTCCAACCTAGCGTGATGGGTAGTTAGTCCTACGATTCTCTCCACCACAAGTTTAACACATCAAATGATTTCTTCCATTGCCCTTATTCTTCTCCTCGGGCTGAAATCCATGTCCTCTGTCAACTGCATTAAAATTATTGTACAATGATACATTCTCCTTATCACCTCCATCCTGAGGTCTCCCTCGCTTATTATACCATTTTACTTTATTATTCTCATTTCCTTTCCAATTCCGCTTAGGAAAAAACTTTCGCTTATACTGCTCATAACAATGCTTCAAATTCCCGATGACTTCCTCCAATGACCGAGGCCCATCATACTCAATTCGATATTTAAATGCTACTGGAATTCCACTGATGAACCTTTGGACCTTTTTCTTCTCATCCTTGAGGTAGGACACATAACTCAACAACTCCAGAAGCTTAGTCGTGTACTCTTCATTTTTTCATGGATCCCATCAACTCATATAATTGCTTGGTCTTTCCATCATAATATCTCTCAAAAAAATACATCTTCCTAAAGGGTCTTTTAAACTTATGCCAACTAAGCTCATCTACCCTGATACCTTTGACACCCTTCACATCTTCCCAAAAAATATATGCTTTTCCCCTAAGACTTAAGATATCTATCTTGGATTTCATATTCTATGAATAATGATGCAATCCAAATAATTTCTTCGTCCCAAGAAGGCATGCTTCTACATTTTCTGGTTTCTTCACTTCCCCTTCAAAAATAGGAGGCTTTCCGTTCTTGAACTCTTTTGGCATGTACTTCTTCTCACTTATCTTATAAGGATGTTGGCAATACTGATGATGATGTTTCTCAGAACCAGAACTAAAATAAATTCCATGAGTGCTAGCCCACTTGTTAGGTGTATCCAAATATCTTCAACCTCTGACTGTATCATCTCTATCTAACTTGTATCCAGATAGAGACCTACTAGCATATGCCCTATTAGTTTTTTCCTTATGTTTATGACTAATCCTCAACTGTCCATATCTCTACAAATATGAAAGGCTCTGAAGGATGACTGCATTAACTTATGCTTGATTTTCTTGATCTTTGGCAAGACTTTCCTATGCCTCAAGCAACCTGCTATTATATTCCTTACAACTTCTTATTTCTACCTTCAAAATTCTTAGTGTATCTACTATATCAGGAGAGTACTCTTCTCCTTTCTTCTCAACTGACTTGTCCCATTCCATAAAACTCACATAAAGCCTGTAAGGGGAGGCATGTGAACTGTAGTTGATCATTTTTCTCTTCATCGCTGATCTTCTATCTCCTGAAAACATGTCATGTTAGATAAACCAAATAGAGGCATAATCAAAATCATGCCAGGGAGGCTATGCATCATAGCCTCCCCTGAGATACACTGAGGTATGATTTTGATTATGCCTCTATTTGGTTTATCTAACATGACATGTTTTCAGGAGATAGAATATCATGCATGATAACACAAAACTAAAATAATAACCTTCACAATGCATTCATAGTAGACACATATACAATTAATATGCATGCATAAAAATACACATTAGGCCATCCAATCCAAGTGTTTGAACCTGGAAGCTCTCATACCACCCTGTAACACTTCCTCCCAAATTTACCCACCTTTACAAGATCTCCACAGTAAACATGATATGAGTGTCACTACGATATGAACCAAATTATAGGTTCTATTTATGGAAGTGGGGCTGACTAACCAACAACTTACAACCATCCCTCAAGGACTAAAAACCTCTCAGGAGCCTGGAAACCACCCTAGGTGATCAATACCTAAGATGGAACTCTTTTTTCATAAGAGAAACTCCCAAACCACACCGATAACACTGCATGCAAGCGGTTGGGAGGCTATAACTACATGCATAAGCCTGACTGCTAGAAGTCATGACCAAAATACCTCAGTTCAGTGCATGCGATCATGAGATATATGCCACTTTTTTAGGAAATCCTCTAGAACAATGCTCAAAACTACCTGTAACTTTCCAAAACTACCTGTAAATTTCCAGAATCATGAAAATGATGATAATAATGCTAAAAAATCAAAGCTTGAGAAATATCTTAGACATGCCTAATACAAGATATGCATTTCATCAAATAGATAGTAAACATATAAGCTATAGGTCATGAATGCATATATGATCATAAACTTATGAAATTCATTCGAGAATCACCAATAAGGATCTATGCCCTCTATAGATAGTTGCAATAACATGTGTTAGCCCATGCATTCATCAACCATTCAATAAATTAGCAAATCATGAGAGAGATCCATATCTAGAGCACATTATAAAACCATGCATATAACCAACATAAAATCAAAATAGAAACCATGAAAAATCAACAATAATATCCCCACAATAACCAGTACAAGTGCTCATAGATCACAATAGAAAAATAACTCATATTAACAGATGAAAATGCTAACCAAGTTAGGGACATCCATGTACCACACGACCATAGAATGGGATGAACCAAATCTCTCTTTCAGCCAATCACCCCCATGCCATATTTCAAGCATGAATGTGGGATCACAAGGGTTAAACCAAAATAGAACCAAACAGGGCTTCTAGAGGCCAAACCACCTCCACCCTCAAGCACAATAATCTCACCTATTTGGTCCAAAAATCACTAACATCAATCAGATTGGTCTCTACCCAAAATTTCTAGGGCTCCAAGAACTAGTAACTCAACCCACAACCTCCAGGGAAACCAAGTTGTCTAGGGGCTCCAGAGATTTTGTCCCAACCCACAGGCTCCAGGGAATAGTAACTCAATCTAAAACCTATAAGGAACCCAAGTTGTTTTAGGGCTCCATAGAATTTGTTCCAAGCCACAACCATAGGAAACTCGAGAACCAATTAGAAAACCAAATGGGGAACCCAATACACCATGACTCTCGAGGAAATGGTATGGAAAGGTTGAAACCATTGTAAATCCAGGAAAATATACATGCCATTGACAACACATAACCAAGGAACCACATGCATATGCCATGCATCCAAAAACCAGCAGGGAGATCACACATGAAACCTGTTACATGCAAAGTAAGCCTATTGTAGCTGCTAATCCAACTGTCTCCTTACACTTCCTTGCTTTATCCCATCCAAGTGAATGCTAGAGTGTTCCAAGAATTATCTAAGTGTGCAAGAGTGTAAGAGAGAGAGAATGAAAGGAGAGAGCCAAAATTGAACTGAAAAAAGTTGTAATGACCAAAATCTAAGCCAAAAGTTGTGCCAAATTCATGAAATGTTTCTCTGATGCCTTATTATCATTGATGTCTCCTTTTTGTTCATTTTCCTTTCATTTTCCCTCTAATTTCCCTTGCATTCATATTTGTGTCTCTTCACCTTCCTTTTCTCCTATTTTACTTTATTTTCATGATTAAATGCCAATTATTTCCTCTTTGCCTTTGCCAATTTCCATAGCCATTAATAAATCATAAGTGATGTCCGCTATGTTTTTTTTACCACCATTAAACTTGGAATACATGTCCCATGACCTTAGTCTTATTTCATTTACATGGAAAATCAACTACGGGATGTTACACATTTCTCATTGGAATTCTGATATAGGGAATACTAGAAAGAACTACAGTTAGTACATGTACGCTATTGATATATAGTGGCATATGAACTTCATGCTTGGCGAAGTCCTACTAGACCAAAATGAAGCCAAGGAGGTGTTGAAGAATGTAACTAGGTTCAGTCTTCGTTATTAATATATTTGTAAAAAATAATTTATTATTATTAAATGAATTATTAAACCATGGGTTTCATGTTTAGGTCATATTAGATCAAGGTCCCCATTGCAGACTTCTAGGATTAGTCATTAGAGATTTAAATTGACCCATTATGGTCTTTTAAATCATGTAAATAGGTTATTTTCAAAGCCATTTATTATTAAGTCAAAAACTCCTCCATCAAGTCATCCTCTTCAGCAGTGTCTTCAAGTCAGCTTCAAATAAGTCTCCAACAAATTCGGCTTCCATCAAAGAATGTATGTCGTCCTAAGGACACATCTCTTTGTATGATCATGTTGACATTTTTAAAAGGGAAACAACTATAAATACAAGTGCAGACTTCACAAAAATTACAGTTAAGCAAAATTCGAATTATCTCTGAAATTTTGGACATCACAGAAGGACTCTCAGTGTAATAACAGAAGGTGACTTTGGATCAGTCTTGAGGTTCAATGATATCACATAATTCTTTGCTAATATGCTACTACAAATTCAATACAGTTTGGGTGCTAACTACCACTGTGATATCACAATACTACCACAGCTCAACCACAACAATAAGGATTTGGTGCCACATCAGTAAGAATGTTTCAGTGTCATCAAAGTGGAAGGATCTTGGGGCTACCATAAAAGGAATATCTTAGAAATAATTTCTTGGTGTTATTGCAGTGTTGAGGATGAGGTTTCGGTGTAGTGAGAAAGATGTAAGAAAATGAGATCTTGGTGTCATGAAAGTAAGAATATCTCGGTGCTAACATAGTGAAGGGATGACTTGGTGGAGGAAGCCTCTAGGTTTAAAAGGTCTTGGTTGCCTCATCTTGAATCAATTGAAGGAATATTTTTGACCGGGTTTTCCCCAAAGAGTGGGGTTTTTCCCTAGTAGTGTGCCTACATCTTGTTTCCTCTTCTATTTGTTGTTTGGAATTAGTATTGATGATAAGAAAATATAAATTGAAAGAAAACATAATAATGACGAAAAACATCACAAGATAATGTCATAATAAGAGAAATCATTTAACTGCCACCTACTTGGATTTATCAACATGGTATCAGAGCTATGGTCATGGTCAAAGGAAGCTTGAAGAAGGGCAGTTATGGGCTAATGGAACTAAGATTACAGTGAACATATTAAAGACACCTAGAAGGAGGAGGTTAGAAGGTCTCAATAAAAACAATTTCGGTATAAATATCAACAGACAATTAGAGTATGATAGTAATACATTTCTGTAGGAGACAATTTGGATTATTTGAGGAAAGCTACAGTTCATAAATATAAATCCACAATAAGGAACTTTGTAGATGCCCAAGGTCCTCGCATTCCAATAATCACAAAAACTTGCATATCCCTCTAAAATAGGATCACATTACATGTTCGAATATCACAGTGACTACAATTTGGATATCACAGTGCTCAGGTTCATAGTGTTGATATTTGTCACAATGGATGTGCTCTAGCCTCGAGACTTCATAGAGAGACTAAGACACATGCATTCTCCAAGACCCATAAATAATTTGGGAAAATTCCATCCATAGATGATTTAATTAAAGTAATTAATAATTTTTAATGTATTCCTAAGTCTAAACTTAGGAAATGAGATTAATTAAAGAGTATTAATTAAATTGGGTGCGAATATTATAGATAAAGGTGTGGATCGAGTCCAAATTAATATTAGATATCAATTAAGATATAATCTTGGTTGTTGATATTTCAACGCGGTATTATAAGAAGGAGATTGATGGGCACTTGGAGAACACAATTGAGATTTGTAGAAATGGATTTTACTAGGTGATCGAATTCTCAGAGGAGCAGCGCTGAGTTTCTAGAGAGAGATCCAGTGATTTCGTTGTAGTGAGGGGAAAATATAGTATACTTGAGGAATTTTTCAAGATCCAGGGAGTGCAAGGAAGGGACGACATCGAGAGTCACAGAGAGGCTTCGTAGTGCCACATAGAGTTTTAGAGGGAATCTGTTATTTTGCTGAGAGACAGTCAAGATCCAGTGCCAGAAACTAGGGTGTGCGTCCGGAGGGCCAAGGAGTAGATTTTCAACCCATAAAAAGATCATAAGGAGAAGGTGACACAGTTCTAGGAGCTGTGATGTAGTGACTACATAGGCTGATGCAGTTACTGTGTAGAGACAACGCAGGGTAGCTCTTCTCCAGTCCATATCAGTGTCAGATTGCCCGTGACAGTGTGATATTTTCTCACTATCTCTTTTTTCAGTATTTCTCTATATCAGATTGCCATTTTGGGCATCCAATGAATTTTACTCATATTACTACTGCATAAGATTAAAAACCTCAATTGTTGCACCTATTTTCCAAAGTTGGATTTTTCTGGGGACGATTGACCAAAAATAACGATGTACTTGTGTGTGTGTGTTTCTATCTTTCCTGTTTTGTATTTTCCACAATATTTTATGTTGTGTAGGCTGCAGTTTATTTTTTTCGATATTTATTGTGTAACACTGTAAATAAGTTGTTCAGTAATTAATAAATAGGATAAATCTAATCAGTTGCTGGAATATTATTTCATTAGTGAAATTTCACATGGTATCTGAGTGCAGATAGAAGTCAGAGAGCTCAAGTGTAGAATGAAATATGATGATTCGATGCACTGTGTAGGAAACTGCTCGAAACCCCAGGGGCTGCGCAATCCAGAGGCCAGCAGGGTAGAATTTTGAGGAAATTTGTGTCTTTGAGTGAGTTGACAGAGCACAAAATTTCTAGATCGATAACTTTCAGAGGCAGAGGGAGCAACAACAAAATTTTCCTCACAGATCATCTGTAGCCGAAAGTAGTTTTGCTCACTCCAATAGGGAGTGCGTAGAGCTAGTTAGCAGCTGCACAGAGGGACATAGGAAGAATTTGAATTTTTGAATTTGGAAAGATGGCATCGGTTGGGTTGAGAGATCAGGATCGGTAAGACAAAGCGTCTAACTATGTGATCTGGAAGGCAAGGATTTCCTTCCTTTTGGATGAGTTTTATCTCAAAACATACATTGATAATGTGGTGGTTATCCACACAAATCCATATTAAAACAAAACATACAAGAAAGAGATTGATAAGGCGAATAGGATGAGCCTTGATGGATTTCGAGATCATGTGGTATCTCACATAGCGGCCCTGGGAATGACCAGAGGGATGTGGGACTCCCTTGCCATGTTGTACAAGGGATATTCCAAGTAGAGGAAGTTATATCTAGAGGAAAAGTTGAGGAGTACACCTATGTAGAAAGGAGAACACATATACCACTTTATCCATAGGATTCAGGATGTCCGAGATCAGTTGGCAAACATAGGGTCAGTGCCTCAGGCTATAAATATGGTGAAAATAGCTCTAAATGTAGTCTCAAAAGAATGGAAAGTGTTTGTACAAAGTATTTTGGGTGGAGATACATTGCCAAAATGGGATAGGATTTGGGAAAATATGATGGAGGAGGAGCTGAGGAAAGACTTGGTGAAGAGAAACATGGAAGAAAACATCAACAATGGGACGAAATAAGTGGTTAAGGAAGAGGAGAATGCAACCCTCGAATCAAAGCGGCAGTAGGAGAAATGCAGAATAAAGAAGGAAATTTCAAAGATCAAGTGCTTTAGATGTGGTGAAATTGGTCACTACGCTACCCAGTGTCCACTCAGAAAGAGGGACAAAGAGGTGAGGCAGGATCAACAAGTTGCATCCGTAGAGATTGATATATTTTCCTCCAAATTGGAGGAAGAGTTTGCCATGATCACCGACATACCTCCAGGGATGAGGTGAGGTAATTTTGTTTTATATCCCCAGAGAGATACAGGTTGGGCAGGAGCCTTGAGGATTCCACCTCTTGGATCAATTCCTTTCTATGAGATCCCATAGTAGAATTAGTAGGATGGACCAGTGACAATTGGTGCAATCAGGTGCCAAAGTGACAGATGCAGTGGCTAGTTGTGTCAGAAATTGAGGAGCGCAGAGCAAAGTTGGTAGCAGTGAAACAACATAGTGCAGAATTAGCAGAAACGTAGAGGCTTCAGTGACAATGCAGAGAACAACAGTAGTTAGGACTCAGGTGACAGATGCATCATACTGAACATAGTTGGTTAAGTGTGATGAAAAAATTCTCAGTTGCAGCAAAAATAAATGAGAGACAGTTGCAAATGTTGCAATGGTAGTAGAAACATAGTTGTAGTGGAGATGCAATAGTTGATAGTAGCATGCAGAGTCATCAAAAACATAGATGCAGTGCATAATTAGAGTTGTGTAGTATTTGGTGGGCAGTGAGGTCAGACATCAGCAGTGCAACAGGAGGTGATACAGAGTCAGAGTGATGATTGAGTGGGTTAGAACGCTAGAGAACATTTTTTTTTGTAAGCTGGGTAGGACTACATCATCATCATGTCCAATACATATCACCTCGATCAGAGCGAGGAATTGAACTAGTGAGTTCACATCAAGGAGTGCATTAACAGATCACCTGATCACCATCTATCCAAGACCCTGTGGACAACATTAGAGTACATTCATGGCTAAGAGGGAGTGTTCATTTTTGTAGCATCAGATGTGCTCTAGCCTCAAGACTTTGCAGAGAGGCTAAGACACATGCATTCTCCAAGACCCAGAAATCGTTTGGGAAAATTCCATCCAAATATTATTTAATTAAAATAGTTAACCATTTTTAATGTATTCCTAAGTCTAAACTTAGGAAATTAGATTAGTTAAAGGGTATTAATTAAATGAGGTGCGAATCTTCTAGATAAAGGCGTGGATCATCTCCAAGTTAATCTAAGCCATCGATTACGATCTAATCTTGGTCATTGATATGTCAACGATAGATTATAAGAAGGAGCTCGATGGGCACTTTGAGAAAACACTTGAGATTTGCATAAATCAATTTTGCTAGGAGATTGAATTTTCAGAGGAGCAACGTTGAGTTTCTAGAGAGAGATCCAATGATTTCTTTGCAATGAGGGGTAAATATAGTAGTCTGGAGGAAGTTTTCTATATCCAAGGAGTGCAAGGCAGAGAAGACATTGAGAGTCACAGAGAGGATGCGCATTTCCACAAAAAGGCAACGTAGATCTTCAGAGGGAGTCTACTATTTTGCCGAGAGACATTCGAGATCCGGTTTCGGAAGTCAAGGTGTGAGTCTGGAGGGCTAGTGAGTCGATTTTTAGCGTAGGAGAAGATCAAAAGGAGAAGGTGGCAAAATTCTAGGAGTTGTGACGCAGTGACTGCGTAGGCTGATGTAGTTACAGTGCATATACAATGCAAGGAAGCTCTTCTCCAGTCCAGATCAGTGTTAGATTTCTCGTGATAGCGTGATATTTTATCACTATCTCTTTCGTCAACATTTCTCTATATTAGATAGCTCGTTTGGGCATCCAATGAATTTTACTCAAATTACTACTAAATAATATTAAAACCCTTAGTTGTTGCATTGATTTTCCCAAGTTGGGTTTTTCAAGGGACGATTATCCAAAAATAACAGTTTACTTGTGTGTATGTTTCTATCATTACTGCTTTGTATTTTCCACAATTTTTTATGTTTTGTTGGCTGCAATGTATTTTATTTCAATATTTACTGTGTAACACCATAAATGATTTGTTCAATAATTAACAAATAGGAGAAATCTAATCAGTTACTGCAGTAGGATTTCATTTGTGAATTTTTCACACGAAGATCACAACAAGTGGTTCAATGATATTACAATGGAAAAGATTTTGGTGAGGGAGATTTACCACAGTGCCACTTTTTTGGTGTTTCGGTGCTTCCAGAGTTAATGTCTTGGTGTTATTTTAGGGACAAATTCTCGGTGGTATCTTTGTATCCCTATCTCACAGTCTAGGTGCTCTCTCTCAAACTTTGTGATATCTCACAGTCAAGGTTTCAGTGTTTTCTTAGAAGAATTATGCTATTATAATAACTTCTGTTCAGTATCACAATGAACTCAGTTCAATACTTATTCATGATGAAGTATTGATTCCTCCATAGTGACAAAGAACTCGGAATTGGCACTAAACTCGGAATTGAAACTATTGTAGTGATATGATCTCATGAAGGAAAACCAACAGTAAACTTCATTTCAATGTTGTTATAGTGGTGCCTATTACATTGAATAAGTCTCGGTAAAAATTGTAGTGATGTCTATCATAGTCTCGGTACCAATCACATTGGTGGTACCTATCACAGTCTAATTTGGGATTAAGAATATGTTGAAGCACTAAATAAGGTCAAGATAGTAGTACTACAAGTTCAGTTAAAAGAAGCTCAATACCGTTACCTTGTGACCAAGGACAAGGTCATCTCCAAATAAGAATTTGAAGTTTTGAAGAAATTTAAATAAGTATTGTCAAGATCTACCAACAAGTCCAATAAGTTATCAAATTAGAGGTATGTAACTGCAAGGTACGTTTCTTCATGAATTTGTAGATTTACAATATATCTAATAATTCTTGCTTATAGCTAGTCTAGGGTAAATATTGTAATACCTAGACAACAAGCATCCTTATCCTATAACGTTTATAAGTAATCTAGGATGTCAAGTAGAATTCCTTGATTGAAAGAAGGAGAAACTTCTATAGGATCCCATCCTCCATGGTTATGAAGCAGATCTAACTTAGAGAAATTAAATCCTGTTCACAGTATCACATGTTTTGTTTAAAAGTTTGTATTACAGGTATAGAAGACCATGACTTACAATTCAAGAATTCCTACAAGGTTTGTCAAGAAAAATCTCCAGGTATGCCTTGAACCATACATCCTATAAAATTATCTTCATATTATTTTGAAATTTGTGTTACTAACATCGTTTTGTCTAGCTCTCTTGAATCCAAAAGATTCTTGTTTAGGGTGATTCATCATCTAATAAATCTACCCACCTTATATCTCTGATTGTTTATATAAAAGAACCCTAGACAGGTTCTCTGAAAAACCTTAACCTAATGGTATGCTATAATGTGAGAAACCCTAAACCTACTTAGGGTTATTAATGAAGAAATTACTATATTGGTTGATATATTGATAATTTCATGTTTTGTGTTTTGATATGATCATGAAATCTCTATGTTATTAGGGTTGAAATGATATTGTTCGAAATCCCAAACCTTTGAAGTTTTGATATAATAAGGGTTTTCTTTGATATGAACTGAAACCCTAGGTTTTGGTTAGGTCTACAAGCAAAATCCTTGTTATCCTAGGTATATGGTCATTTGGTTGAAACCCTAGCTTAGTCTAGGTTGGTATATGTCTAATGTATTAATATTGTCTGACATATGATATGCTTATGCATGATGGTAATCTTCTAGATATGTGTGTTGACCAAATTTCTAATGGTCATAAGTCCTAGGGTTTGGAAACAAGCCCTAGTCAAAATTTGAAGTTCTAGGATGATGATTGAAAATTCTAGGGTCTTACAACTAAGCCCTAGTAATGGTTAAAGTCTCTAGTATGTGTATTCATCTAAATCTATACAATGTTTGCTGAGAATTTATAGACAAAATCTAGGGTTTACATCAAACCCTAGTAGAAGCTATTCAGGTTGTGATAATTTTAATTGAGTAAAATATAGGGTTCACATAAAACCCTAGTGGAAAGACTATCATATGGCTTCCGAAAGTTATTAGATACCTTTATTTTTCTTTTTACTTATTTCTAGGGATTGCTATTGACGAGCTCCATCATTAGACATATTTGGAGGGGTTATTGGTCACCTTTTTGCCTTCTTAGATCTCTTTTTCTTGTATTTTTATTATTATTTGGTTTTATGATGCTAGTATAGGTGGCGATTAAGGCTAACATACTTTGAGTGCCTAATATGAGGTTGAGTGCAGAAAATCATGAATTATTAGCATTTTTATAAGGATTTTATCATAAAGACTTGGAGGAGACAGCAAAAAGAAATTATAGGAGGATTTTCCACTCTCCTTAACTCTCAAAGGCAGTTGAAGGATCCCAAAGATTCTCTCCAGCAATTCGAATTCCAAAGGCAACCGAAGGATCCCCAAGGATTCTCTCTAACAATTCGAATTCCAGAGGCAGCCAAGCAACTCAAAGAGGAGTGCACCCAATCTTTGTTTACTTGGACTCAAGTGGAGTCAATCACCATTTTCTAGGGAGCTGTTGGTAGCTACCTTGTAGAATAAATAGAGTAGAGATAGAGTTAGGAAGGGGTTGATTCTAGTCGGAACTTTGTTGCAAGCTATTGAGATTTTTATTTTACTCAGTGATCAAACTTTTAGAAATGCATGAGGCTATTATTTTATAAAATAAGAAGATTGATTTAAGTTTCAGAGAGTTAGGCTCATGGGTTAGGGCCCAATCCATGTGCCTCAGCCTCTCTACTGTATTTTTTCTCTGCTTTTTTTCATTCAATTAGTCCTGCTCTCGATATTCATTACTGTTTAGTTTTTCTTTCAATGTGCTTTTGTAGTTTTTTATTTTCTTATGAGAGTAAATAATAGAGGAAAACCAAAAAGTTGTGGATCAATACCCCCTTCTAATCTCTATCAATAGGGCTCGAGGAGGGCGAACCTTCCCATAGACCCAAAAACTGATTTATGTTCACTATTTCTAAGATTAAAAGTAGAGTTGCATTACCATTTTCAGCCTTCCTTTTTATATTGCATTTTCACGCATTTGCCTATTTTCATGCATAGACCAGTAGAGTTGTTTCCAAGAATTAGTGATAAAGCCCTAGAGCAGCTCCGTGGTGCTTCCTCGCTTCATTTTCCATTTCTCTACTCACAGCCCAAGCATTGCTATTACACCCTCCATTCCATCTTTTTCTTTGCTTATTCTAACTGTTGCACCCACCTTTTTCCCATAAAAGCACTTAAACCCTTCAACCCACCTTATTCCTTTGTTTCTATCGGTTACGGTTGCCTTACTCATTTTAATGCAAAAATTCTTGAAAAACCATCGAAGTTTGACCTCCGCCTTCCCTCCTCAAACTTCCCGCTACCGTACATCGCAAATCACAAATCATAGTGTTTAGTTTCTTCCTTTAACACTTACTGCTCCCATCTTCTGATTGCAATATTGCGATATCACATATCAAAATTCACACCTTTTCACTCTTTCTTTAAGACTTACTGCTATCCCTCCAACTTTGTGATATTGCGATTGCGATATTGCACTTCGCACTTCGCAACTTTTTCTGAACAAACACTTCTGCTATCCATCTATCTTTGTGATATTGCGATTGCGATATCACATTTCACACATTGCAACTTTTACCGCATTGAAAATCACTCATCGCAACTTTTTCCCTTTTCTTTTAAGACTTACCGCTCCTATCTGCCGATTGCGATATTGCGATCACGCTCCGCCGCCAGTCCCACTGCCACGTCATCTGACTTATCGCATTTCGCACTTCACAGATTTTATCCCATTGCATTTCACACTTTGCACTTCACATCATTTTCATTTTTCTTTTAAGACTTACCGCTCCTATCTACCGATTGCGATATTACGATCGCACTCTGCCACCGGTCCCAATGCCACGTCACCCATCGCAAATCACAATGTTTATTCCTGTTGCATTTCACACTTCACATTGTTTAGTTTATTTCCTTTAACACTTACCGCTCCTTTCCGACAATTGCGATATGATCAAAGTGCTCTGCCACCTATCCTACTACCACGTCATCTGACTCATTGGATTTCTTTCCCATTGCATTTCGCACATCGCAGCTTTTAGCCCGACGCACTTCGCACTTCACCAGTTTTGCTCCATCGCATCTCTGCCATTGCACTTTTCAAATTATTTTGCTCCGAAGCATTTTTGCGCTATAATAAAGTTTTAATCAGGTTTAAACCCATCTTTCCATTGCTAAGGCTTGATTCATGTGTTAAGCCCTCCATTAGCCTCTTTAGCCTTTTTTTTCCTCCAAGCTACAAATCAACACTTTTCCAATTAGAATTAAGTCATGGATAGCTTAGTTGCATGGATAGAAGCATGGTAGATAGACCATAGGATAAGTAGAGTGCATTTAGCCGTTTGGCCAAGTTAAGTGTGGTTTAGAATTAGTTTCTTTTTTGCCATTTATTTTTAGCAATTTAATTTAGTTTCTTTCTTTCATTTCCTTTCTACACATTAAATTAGTTTCATTCCCGTCATTTCATTTCTATCATTTCCTTTCGGCAATTTAGTTTAGTTTCATTTAAGTGTGACATACCTCACTGAGAACCCCTAGAGGTAGCACCCTTTCGTAGAGCGGGAGAGGATGACATTAAGAGAATGCAAATGTTGTATATATAGCACTAACACCTACAAATTTTTATGAACCCTGGGTTGATAAAGTAAAGTAGGGAAGCCCCTAGGAGTTGTAGCACTCTTGGTGCAATAACAGGGCTCACAAATTTTTGGCACCGTTGCTGGGGAGGTGTCTAGTAGACGCTTTGATTTGTTTTAGCATTCTTTTCTTCTTTCTTTTCTTTTCATGTCATTTCAGAAATATTAAAAAAATAAAAAAAAGACCTGATTTTCATGCCTCGTAGGAGTAGGAATACTCAAAGACAAACCTTACCTAAAACCCCCACATCACCTCTTGGCCACCCTTCACTCTTCTTTAGTGGCAGTGAGAGTGAACCCCCTCTAGGAGAGCCTTCTGAATATTTTGAGGATCCTAGTGGGGAAGAAGAAGAAGACCTTATTTCAACTGAGGGACCTGCTTCACCTATCTTAACCATGGATGGGATCCAGAGAGCCTTTCCCATAAGAGAGGCATATGGGGAAACTAAGATGAAGAAAATTAGCCCCTCAGATCTTCTACACTTTCATGGACTTACATCTCAGGATCCTGACACATTCATGTTTGAATTTTCTATTGTTTGTAGGACTTATGACTATACCTCTGATGATCAGAAGTTGAAGCTATTCCCATCCACCCTTAAGGATGCAACCTCGAGTCTGGTTCATGGGTCTGCCTGGAGATAACATCACTACCTGGGCACAGATGGAAGAAACCTTCAGCAACAAATACAAAGACTACTATAGGTCCAAGAAAAATAAGGATGAGATATTTAGGATGACTTTAGGGCCAGATGAATCCTTAGAGGACTATGAAGAGAGGTTTCAATTGAACTAAAAGAGAGCCAACTTTACCCTTGATCCTGACTCACTCAAACTTGTACTTCTTCAAGGGATCAGAGAAGAGATGATAAACCTTGAATATGCTATCAGGAGGGGATATCTACCAACAAACCTATGAAATAATCAAAACTGTCTTCTAGAACCATTATAGGGCATTTTGGAAGAAGGGCAGAGCTAGTCAAAGTACATCCAATACCCCTTCCTCTTCCACCTTCATAAAACATGAGATAGGAAACATGTTAGAGGACTTCAAGAGTGACATGCTGCACACCTTTGCTTTGCAAATGGACACAATGCAGGTCAAAAGGAAGTAAGAGGAAGCAGAGAGAGCCCTGGCCATATTTTTTCCTCAATGTACCCGGAAGCACCCAAGAAATGAATGTCCACTGAATGTCATAGAGGTTTGCTTAGTTTGTGAAGAGAATCAAGCCACAGACAAGTGTCCCTCCTTACCTGGACTTAAGGCTGTATATCAAGGTGGGGAAGCAATTCCCAAGCAACTCTGTTTCATCAACCAGAGAAGGCCTTAAGGCCCTCGGCCATATCAACAAGGTATGCATGTTGCACCTTACTCTTATTATCACAAAAATCCAAGCGCACCCAACCCCCACTCCCCCATCGTGGTCTACACCTCCTACTTGGCCTTACAACCCTTCATATCATCCTCAGCCAGTAAACCAACCATTCCAACAGTATTTTCCAACACAAACATAGTGGAACAATCCATCCCAAGGGTGGAGGCCTCAAAAAAATCAACCACCTGCTCTAATGCCTCCACCCCAACCTCAACCTCAGCTTACTCATGCTCCTCCACCTAGGCTAACTCAAACACCTGCACAACCCAATACGAACCCGAACAAAAGACAGTCACAACAGGCTCCCAGTGGAGAAACATCATATCCAGCTTATGCTATGGAGATACAAGAGGTTAATCTCAGGTCAGGAAGAGTACTCCTAGACAACCATCCTCCATCTCCGCCTGTAGAGGTTGAGGAGGAAAAGGAAGAAGGTAACACTCAGATCCAACAACCTCCTTTTCCTGAGCGCTTGATCCACCCTAGTCAGTACACCCTAGAGGAGACTGAACTCCTGGGAGAATTGGAAAAGTTGTGTGTAAAGATACCACTTCTCCAGGCCATTAAGGATGTCCCTATCTACAATAGGCTCATCAAAGAAAAGTGCATCAAGAAACCTGGGATAAGGAAGAGAGATACCCCCATCATCAATGTGGTAGGACAAATTTTGATCTAATGCCGGGGAAGGTGATATTTCCAAAGTACTTGGACCTTGGTAGTCCAGTTATTGAAGTGCATATAGATGGTGTCATAGTCCCCAAAACTCTAATTGATCTAGGGGTTGCTATCAATGTCATGACCAAGGAAACTATGTTGAAACTTAATCTCCAAGGGACTTTGAGGAAAACTACAACAGTTCTGCAACTTGCATATCGGTCCACAGTAAATCCGAAGGGAATTGTTGAGGATGTTATGGTTACAATTGACTCTTGGGAGTATCCTACAGATTTCTTGGTCTTGCAACCAAAAACCAAGTTTAATGGTTATCATTTCATCTAAGGGAGACCTTAGTTAGCCACTGCAGATGCTTATATTAGTTTTCGGACTGGAAACATGACTATCGAAAATGGGCCTTTGTCTAAACAACTAGTGTTATATCCTCCAGCCCAGCCTTCCATTGATCATGATCTCCCTATATGGTTGGAGGATGAAGAATATGGGTTATATAACACTGCCCCTATGTGTACTGTAGATGATATTCTTAGAGGGGGGTAGTTTGATGAAGATGAAATCATCGACCATGCCATTCAAAACCAATCCTCCACTAACATTCCTCTCGAAATATTAGTCAAAGAGTCTGAAATCCAACCTTAGATGGAAGTGCACTCAGTTGAGTCAACCTCTGAAACCACCAAGGCTATTGAGTTTGGCCCATCCAGATCTATGAAAATCAACCCAAACCTCTCGAATGAAGAAGAGAAGCACCTATGCCAACTTTTGAAAGAAAATCTTAAAGAATTTTCTTGGGATTATAAGGGCATGAAAGGGGTGCATCCTTTAGTATGCAGACATCACATTTACATCAAAGAAGGATGCAAGCCTATGAGACAACCCCAAAGAAATATGAACTCGATTCTGAAGGACATAGTCAAAGAAGAGTTTCATAAACTATTGGATGCAGGGTTTGTATATCCTATATCCGACAATGAGCGGGTATCCCCTCTTTTCCTAGTCCCAAATAAGAATGGGAAGTGGAAAATTTGTGTTGACTATCGAGAACTTAAGAAAGCCACCAAGAAATACCATTTCCCTTTGCCCTTTATAGAACAAGTCCCAGATGGCCTTGCAGGGAGGAAGTTCTTTTCTTTCTTAGATGGGTTCAGTGGGTACAATCAGATTCAAATCAGCCCTGAAGACCAGGATAAGACTACTTTCACCTACCCTTGGGGTACCTTCACTTATAGAGTCCTACCCTTTGGGTTGTGCAATGCCCCAAATACCTTCCAAAGAGTTGTCCTAAGCATATTTTCTGAGTTAGTCCATGACTCCATCGAAATCTACATGGATGATTTCACACCATATGGGGTTGGCTGCGAGGAAAATCTCTCCAATTTGGGTAAAGTACTAAGAAGGTGCATTCAGATGCATCTCTCCTTGATCCTAGAAAAGTGTGAATTCCTGAAGAAATCTGGGGTTGTATTAGGAAACTCCATATCTCAAGCAGGAATACAGGTAGACCCGAAAAAAATCACTATCATCAAAAGGGTACCTTCTCCTCAAAAGCAGAAAGATGTCAGGAGCTTCTTAGGCTTAACTGGTTACTATAGAAGGTTCATCAAAGATTTTAGCAAGATGGCTTCACCATTATTTGGGTTATTGGCCAAAGATTGTGAGTTTATTTGGTTGGGTCCTTGTCAAGAGGCTTTCGAGCTCATTAAGGAAAAGTTGACTACTGCCCCCATCCTCCGAGGTCCAAATTGGACTCTGCCTTTCCGCATCCACACTGATGCATCCGAGAAAGTTGTAGGGGAAAAATTAGGAAAGTTAGAGGACAGAATCCCTTATGCCATTTATTTCATCAGCAAGAACTTGTCCAAGGCCGAACTGAATTATAGTGTTACTGAGAAGGAGATGTTAGCCATTGTCCATGCTTTGAAAAAATTCAGGCATTATGTAACTGGATATCAAACCTTTGTTCACACTGACCATGCAACCATTAAGTATTTAATGAACAAACCGGATTTTAATGCTAGGATAATTAGATGGTTGTTACTTTTGCAACAATTTGATTTTACTATTGTTGATAAACATAGAAAGGAGAATGTTGTTGCAGATTTTTTGTCCAGGTTAGCTCTCCCTACAGGGGAATAAGGAATGGTGGATGACCAACTTCCATATGAGCATCTCTTTTCTATGTCAACACTCTCACCATGGTTTGCTGATATAGCCAACTACTTGGTTGCTGGGAGACTCCCTCCTAATTTTTCATTCAGGGAGAGGAGCATAATCATCAGAAAAAGTGCCCCTTTCACATGGATTGGGGGAAACCTTTTCAAGCTAGGCCCTGATCAAGTCCTAAGGAGATGTGTGAGGGAGGAAGAAGTTTTTGATATCCTCTCTGCATGTCACGAAAACCCATGTGGAGGCCACTTTGCTGCAAAGAGAAGTGCTTAAAAAGTTTTGCAGGCAGGATACTATTGGCCTACCCTTGACCAAGATTCCAGAAGATACATAGCAGGTGAGACCGGTGCCAAAGAATGGGGAAACCCATGCAAAATTATGAGATGCCTTTGCACCCTCAGGTGGCTCTTGAGCCATTTGACAAGTGGGGCAAGGAATTTTTTGGACTTATCGATCCACCATCCGGACAAAAGAAGTATATCATAGTCTGCACTGATTACCAAACAAAGTGGGCTCAAACAAAGGCAGTGAAGGTAGAAACCGAGAATAAAGTAGCAGAATTTATGAGGGAGAATGTGTTTTACAAGTTTGGGTACCCCAGAGAAATAGTCACTGATCAGGGAGCACAATTCACCTCTCACCTCATTGAGAATATTTTGAGGAAGCACAAGATTAAGCATAGAAATTCTACTGCCTATCACCCTCAGGTGAATGGCCAAGTAGAAGTAACTAAAAGAGCTTAAGAGAGACAATCCTAACCAAGGTTGTGAGCAGCAGAAGAAAATATTGGGCAGACAGATTGGTAGAAGCTACTTGGGACTACAACACTACTTGGAAGACAACAACAGGATTCATTCCTTATGAACTAGTCTAAGGTAAGAACGCTCTAATCTCAGTTGGGTTTGAATTCAATACTTTAAGGATGGCAGCTGAATTATATCTAGATCTATCAAATGCCCAAAAAGAGAGATTGCTACAACTAAATGGATTGGATGAGTTCAAAATGCAAGCACTTATGCACAGAGAGGTAGTTCAACTACAAAGGAATATCTGGCATGACAAGAACATCAAAGAAAAGACCTTCCAAGAAGGAGATTGGGTGCTATCTTATGATTCAAGGTTTATATATTTAAAAGGAAAATTGATGACAAGATGGTTGGGACCTTACATAATGGAAAAATGTTTTGATAATGGCACATTCCAAATCAGAACCATAGATGAGGAAGGAATCCCCTTTCTTGTCAGTGGTCACAGACTTAAAATCTACAAGAAGCCTTTATCTAGGGCATAATTCATAAATACAATAACCAGAGAGGTGTATGTGATGGGAAAATCCATAGTTTCCCACACCTCCTAAAAAAAATATAGAAATAAAAAAGAATAAAGATCCATGGGTGAAAACCTCTTTGAGGCACCCAAGGCAAGCTTGTCGGTTGAAAACCTTGATGGAGGCAACTCACTTGCTCAAAAAAAAAAAAGAGGGAAAAAAGAAAAGTGAATAAAGATCCATGGGTGAAAACCTCTCTGAGGTGCCTAAGGCAAGTTTGTGGGTTGAAAACCTCCATGGAGGCAACCCACTTTCTCTAAAAAAGAAAAGAAAAGAAAAGAAAAAACAAAAAATTTACATCTGCATCTCTGTGGTTTCTGTGTTTGTTGTTTTGCAGGTTATTAATGGTTTCTGGAAACACAGGGAAGCATTCATCTTCTCTCCCCTTCTATTTTACCATCCATCCCATCATTCACTCCATTAATTTCCATAACCCCTTCCATCACCTCCATACACCATATTCCTCCATTCCTGAGCATAATGTAGCAAAAAAAAGTAAGCCACAAACTGTCACAAACATCAGGAAGTTCCTTCAAAATCAAAGTTGTTCACGGACTGTAGAGAAAAACAAGGAGGAGCTGATAAAGAAAACCCCAGGAAAGACAGGAGTGCCACCCATGGAATTTGGAGAACCCCCATGCAACATATATAATGGGAAGCAACAACAAGAAATATCAGTAGCTCACTCAGAGAGTTTCTCATTCAGCAAGCTGCTCACTCAAAAAACAAGAAAATAAGGAAGAACACAACATATAAGAGTTTTGTATCCAAATTTCAGCTCCTGCAAACTCCTTGACAACAACAAGTAAACTTAGGAATAGCTTCTCACACCTCACTATGCATCCACAATAGCCAGAAATAATTAAATTTGCAGACTTAGAGTTCAAGGGGCAGAAAGGTGGCTAGTTAACTTGGCCACCATTGTAAATTATGACGAGGGAGAACTGCAAAGTCACACCATCTGGGCATGTAAAAGAAAAATAAATAAATCAAGTGGAATGTAGGAGAACAACGGGAGGAAACACACATTACATCATGAATTAGCAAAGAGAAGGAAACAATGGTCTCTAACGAACACTAGAGCTGAGGCTGAGGTACATAAGCGCTTCAAAATTTGTTGCGTAATCTAATAAAAAGAGATATCGTCTCATCCAAGACCGAAGGGAGCCCGTAGCACAGTAGTACCGAGAGTGGGCTATGTATTTGAACAACGTGCAACAACAGTAGCAGAACAACATCACCAGTAGTCGAGATAGCTTTCGAAGTATATCGCATATCCGACACGGTAGCAAGAGACCAAGGGAAGCTTTTATAGCAACCCAAAAAAACAGAAGAAGAACCATAACAAGAAGAACTAGAAGAAGGAGAGGAAGAGAGAAAGGGCCAAGGAAAAATAGAGGAGATGGCAATAGAAGTCATAGAGGTAGCAGAAAGTGAGCAAGAAGCAGACTCACATCACAACACCACATCCCCTCAAGGAAAAGAGGTAGTTGCCACCTTAGCTCCTCTGAGTGCAAAGAGAAAAAGGCAGACCTCTATGTATTTCAAAGCTGACAAGAGTAAGAGGATAAGTTAGAGAGAGACAGAAACGCCTCCCACGATTCCGAGTATCATTGAAGAATCACCAAGGGAGGAGGAAAGGATCGAAGAAATAGTTCTGAAGGAGCAGCTGCAGAAGGCACAACCAAAGAATGTAGTACTGAAGGAGAAATTGCAGCAAAAAGGGCAGCAAGTAGCCACCATGGTAGACTTATGCATAGAATCCCTTCAGCACGGATTCCCTTCTGACTCATATGATGTGTACCTTAAGGATAAATGGATCCTATTTCAAATAAAAAATCTTACCTCCCATGAATCCATACCTTTCCAAGATTGTAATAAATTCACGGATTTCTACAAGCAAGATAACATGTATGAGCAGGCAAAGATGGCAGACTTTTATGTGCATAACCTTGTGCTAACAAATCTGGATACTTGGCACCCCAATCCTATAATGGGGGATATGCAGTTAATGGCTTTAGTATCTTGGATGATGAATGATGACACTAGAGTGAAAGAGATATGGAGGTTCATGGGAAGAAGAAATAGAGAACCCTTATATATCAGGCCAGAATTGTTCATCCCAAGAGGATTCATCCTTAACTTTCAAGAGATTTAAATGGACCCTGCACTAGTTAAAAGCTACCTTCAGACTCAAACACAGGTAATAAGCCAATTTGATGATGTTTCTAGGCAGATAGAAGATGAGTGCATTATGAACAACCAGAGGAGATGGAACAACCTCCCTCACAGCCTCAAGAACAGGGAGTACCATACTCCATAAATACTGAGGGGTGCATTGGAAAGGGAACTATTATACAAGAAGGACATGTAGGCCAAAAAGATCCAATGGTTGGGACTAAATCTCAACCCACCTTTGCTGCTGGGGCTGAATGATGAAAACGACACATATGCACATGATAGAGAATGGGAGAATGCATAAAAGAATAATGTTTTTTACCCCCTTGGGGAAACTCCCACACTTCTTCCTTAGGAAATTAGGGGGGCTGTCAAAGCTCTGAAGGAAATGCAAGAGGAGGATTAGTTGCTCAGAGGATGAGAAACCATTCAGTGGGGGGGTGATGATGAGCTCCATCATTATACATATTTGGAGGGGTTAATGGTCACCTTTTTGCCTTCTTAGATCTATTTTTCTTGCATTTTTATTATTGTTTGGTTTTATGATGCTAGTATAGGTGGTGATTAAGGCTAACATACTCTAAATACCTAATATGAGGTTGAGTGCAAAAAATCATGAATTATTAGCATTTTTATAAGGATTTTATCATAAAGACTTGGAGGAGACAACAAAGAGAAATTATATGAGGATTTTCCACCCTCCTTAACTCTCAAAGGCAGCCGAAGGATCCCAAATATTCTCTCCAGAAATTCGAATGCCAAAGGTAGCCGAAGGATCCCTAAGGATTCTCTCCAGCAATTCTAATTCCAGAGGTAGCCAAGCAACTCAAAGAGGAGTGCACCCAATATTTTTTTACTTGGAGTCAAGTGGACTCAATCACCATTTTCTAGGGAGCTATTAGTAGCTGCCCTGTACAATAAATAGAGTAGAGATAGAGCTAGGAAGGGGTCAATTCTAGTCAGAACTTTGTTGCAAGCTATTGAGCTTTTTATTTTACTCAGTGATCAAACTTTTAGAAATGTATGAGGCTATTCTTTTACAAAATAAATAGAATGATTTCACTTTACTAATTTAAGTTTCAGAGAGCTAGGATCGTGGTTTAGGGCCCAATCCATGTGCCTCAGCCTCTTTGTTGTATTTGTTCCTTGCTTTCCGTCATTCAATTAATTCTTCTTGTGATAGTTTCATTATTGTTTAGTTTTGCTTTCAGTGTGTTGTTGTAGTTTTTCATTTGCTTATGATAGTAATAGAATAGAAGAAAACCAAAAATTTGTGGATCAAGAGCCCCTTCTTATCTCTATCAATAGGGCTCGAGGAGGGAGAACCTTCCCACAGACCCAAAAAATGATTTCTGTTCACTATTTTTGAGATTAAAAGTACAGTTGCATTACCATTTTCAGCCTTCATTTTTGTATTGCATTTTCCTGTTTTTCGTGCATGGACCGGCAAAGTTGTTTGCAGGAATTAGTGATAAAGCTCCAAAGCAGCTCCGTGGTGATTCCCCGCTTTATTTTCCATCTATGTACTCAGAGCCCGAGCATTTTTGTTACACCCTCCATTCCCTCTTTTTCTCCGCTTATTCTAACTGCTGCACCCACCTTTTTCTCCTAAAAGCACTTAAACCCTTCAACCTGAATTATTCCTTTGTTTCTATTGGTTACAATTGCCTTACTCATTTGATTTAAAAATGCTTCAAAAACCATCGAAGTTTGACCTCCACCTTCCCTCCTCGAACTTCCCACTACCGTACATCGTAAATCACAAATCGTAGTGTTTAGTTTCTTCCTTTAACACTTACCGCTCCCATCTTCTGATTGTGATATTGCGATATCACATATCGCACTTCGAACCTTTTCCCTTTTTCTTTAAGACTTACCGCTATCCCTCAAACTTTGCGATATTGTGATTGTGATATCGCACTTCGCACTTCGCACTTTTTCCGAACAAACACTTCCGCTATCCCTCTAACTTTGTGATATTGCGATTGTGATATCGCACTTCACACATCACAACTTTTACCACATCGCAAATCGCTCATCGAAACTTTTTCCCTTTTCTTTTAAGGCTTACCGCTCCTATCTGCCGATTGTGATATTGCGATCGGGCTCCACCGTCAGCCCCACTGCCATGCCATCTGACTTATCGCATTTCACACTTCGCAGATTTTTCCCATTGCATTTTTCACTTTGCAATTCACATCATTTTCCTTTTTCTTTTAAGACTTACCGCTCCTATCTTCCGATTGAGATATTGCGGTCCCGCTCCGCCACCAGTCCGATTGCCACGTCACCCATCACAAATCGTAATGTTTATCCCCGTTGCATGTCACACTTTGCATTGTTTAGTTTATTTCCTTTAACACTTATTGCTCCTTTCCGCTAATTGCGATATGATTAAAGCGCTATGCCACCTATCCTACTACCATGTCATCTGACTCATCACATTTCACATTTCATAGTTCTTTCCCATGGCATTTTACACATCACAACTTTTAGCCCGATGCACTTATCCACTTTTTCTCGATCTCATCTTCGCCATCACACTTTTCAAATTATTCCGCTCCGAAGAATTTTTGCGCTATAATAAAGCTTTAATCAGGTTTAAACCCCTATTTCCACTGCTAAGCCTTGTTTCATGTGTTAAGCCCTCCATTAGCCTCTTTAGAATTTTTTTCCTCGAAGCTGCAAATCAACACTTTTCCAATTAGAATTAAGTCATGGATAGCATAGATGCATGGATAGAAGCATGGTAGATAGACCATAGGATAAGTAGAGTGCATTTACCTGTTTGGCCAAGTTAAGTGTGGTTTAGAATTAGTTTCATTTACCCGTTTGGCCAAGTTAAGTGTGGTTTAGAATTAGTTTCATTTCTGCCATTTATTTTCAAGAATTTAATTTAGTTTATTTTTGTCATTTCCTTTCTGCATATTAAATTAGTTTCATTCCCGTCATTTCATTTCTGCAAATTAAATTAGTTTCCTTTCTATCATTTCCTTTCGGAAATTTAGTTTAGTTTCCTTATGTAATTTCATTTCTGCAATTTAGTTTAGTTTCATTGAAGTGTGATAGACTTCATTGAGAACCCCTAGAGGTAGCACCCTTTCATAGAGTGGAAGAGGATGACATGAAAATAATTCAATTTTTGTGTATATAGCACTGTCACCTCCAATTTTGTACGAACCCCGGGTTGATAAAGTAAAGTAGGGTAGCCCCTGGGAGTTGTAGCACTCTTGGTGCAATACCAGGGCTCACCATTTATATGAAAAAAATAACCTTTTGTCATCTTGATTGAGTTGTTGATGTGATTTAAGGTTTGTAACAAACCTGGGCTAGAAGTTGAAGTATTGAAGTATAGTCTCTTAATCATGTTTGTAAAAGTCTAATGCTTCTGCTACTATAAAATTTTTTTATGACTAACTTCATGCTTCTATAGAATTGGTTGTACTTGTTGTCTAAGTTGTGTAGGTACATCATATTGATGAAGGATTTCGCAACGGAAGTATGATGAGAAGGATGGAAGCCATGAAATATTCTCCAACATTAATCTCTCTACATTAAGAGGGATCTTGGATAAAAGTTGTCTCCCTAGTTAAGAGGGATGGCACAACATAGTTTTTGATTGGGGAATACATTCTGGAATATATGTTTCTACATGTGAAGTAGGAAAAGGAATCTTCTCTCAAAGATTCGACTAATAGTCCTACCTAGATTAGGGTAGGAGAAACATGGAAATCTCGAAGGTCTGTTTTGATTATATATTTTTAAGTGTATTGATGATTGCGGTTGTGTTTGTACAGGTAAATATCTCGAAGGTTTGATAAGCATAAAGGTTACCGATCATTTTGATTGGGAGAGATTTGTTGTTAAGGCTTTGTGAGTGAATCATTTCCCAGAAAGACATCAGGCCGACACTTTGTATTGATGTTTGGTAGGGAGGGTGACATCTGGTGGTTGCACACCTATTTCCCTGGGTTGATGGTTAGTAAGTAATGATGATGGTACCTATAGAGGCTGAAAGCCTTATTCCATCTTAGTCCCACTAGGATATATTTCCCTGGTTAGGAATCTAGTTCGTGGCATTGCGATGCCTAAACTGTTGAGAGACCAAATGGATAGATTGCCCTGGTCAGGAATCTAGTCCATGGAATTGCAATGCCTAAAATTATTCATAGATAAAGTGAGATCTCCCATGTACCTCTTTAAATTACATATGAATACCTCCCTAGTTAAAAGGGAGTGTTGAAGAATGTAACTAGGTTCGGTATTCATTACTAATATATTTGTCAAAAATAATTTATTATTATTAAATGAATTATAAAAGCACGGGTTTCATGCTTGGGTCATATTAGATCAAGGTATTCATTATGGACTTCTAGGATTAGTCATTACAAATTTAAATTGACCCATTCTGGTCTTTTAAATCATGTAAATAGGTTATTTTCAAAGTTATTTATTATTAGGTCAAAGACTCCTCCATCAAGTCATCCTCTTCAACAAAATCCTCTTCAACAATGTCTTCAAGTAAAATTCAAATAAGTCTCCAACAAAGTCGACTTCCATCAAAGAATGTATGTCAGCCTAAGGACACATCTCATCATATGATAATGTCAACCTATTTCAAGGGAAAAAACTATAAATACAAGTGCAAACTTTACAAAAATTATAGTTATGCCAAATTCAGATTATCTCTGAAATTTTGGACATCACAGAAGGAATCTCAGTGCAATCACAAAAGGTGACTTTGGATCAGCCTTAAGGTTCAGTGCTATCACAAAATTCGTTGCTAATACGCTACTACAGATTCGGTATAGTTTGGGTGCTAACTACCACAGTGATATCACAGTAATACCATAGCTCAACTGCAACAATAATAATTTGGTGTCACATCAGTAAGAATGTTTTAGTATCATCAAAGTGGAAGGATATCGAGGCTAGCACAAAAGAAAGATCTCATAAAGAATGTCTTGATGTTATCGCTGTGAGAAAGATGTAAGCAAATGAGATCTTGGTGTCATGACAACAAGGATATCTCGGTGATAACACAGTGAAGGGATGAATTGGTGGAGGAAGTCTCCAGGTCATAAAGGTCTTGGTTGCCTCATGTTGAATCTATTGAAGGAATAATTTTGACCAGGTTTTTCCCAAAGAGTGGGGTTTTTCCTTAACAGTGTGCCTACATCTTGTGTCCTCTTCTATTTGTTGTTTGGAATTAGTCTTGATGACAAGAAAATATAAATTTAAAGAACACATAATAATAATGAAAACATCACAAGATAATGTCATAATAAGAGAAATCATTTAACTGCCACCTACTTGGATTTCTTAACAGGAGGAAATCCTTTTAATTATGGATGAGCTACAACTTACAATGAGGAATCTAGATTAGCAACTAGGGTATTTTGAACTCCATTTTGTCATTCCCCCAGATTTTGGATTCTCTCCCGGTAGCAGCAAGAAGCTAATTCTTGTGGATGCTTCAGAATCCTCCAAGTCCTAATGACAGATTGTTATCAATATATTTTATTCAAATGTTTATGCCTCATTTTGATTATCAAGTGAGACAATACATCATGTTGCTTAGTCCTATAGTATAGTTTTTTGGTTATTTTATTTAAATTTAACACACTCTATGTGTGGATGCTGAAAAAAATATGGTTTTGTCATTGGTATAGTTTCCCAAGTGGCAAACAAGGAATGACCCCAAACTACTTTATTTTTTCTCTTTAACAATTGAAATAGAATTTTTACTTCACAAAAAAAAGTTAAAACAAAGTAATATGAATTTTACTAATAATGAATTTGTTGTATATGAATATAAAAAGTTAAATATATTATATAATATTCTTATAGAGTTATGGGTTAAAAGACTCCTTTCTCATAGTGGGAAACTAGTTCTGCTCAAATCAATTCTAGAGATCATCTTGTTCTATAGGACCTCCATTATCACTATTAAAAAAGGTATATTGTCCAAAATAAAGAAGGTAAGCCTCAATTTTTTATGGTCAGGATCACGTAATGTGGGAATTCCTTTAATTAAGTGGATTTTAGTGGCTTCTCCTCAATCCTTGGGTGGTGGTTGGGGAATCAATTTTTATTTTTTTTTATTTTTTCGGTGGAGGCACTAATAGCCAGAAGTCTATGGATGCTCACTTAAAATCATTGATCCAAATGATAGAACTATTCTATCATTTGGAAGACGTATTTTTAATCCTTTCCTCATGTTGGAGTTTGGATGGTATGGAGAATTGAAAATGGTCATAAAATTTAGGATCGAGGAGTACCCTTAGCTAGGCGTTGATGACAATTTCAGGCTCTCATATGCTCTTATTTAGTCTCTCAATTAAGCGGGGATATTTTTTTAGCAGATGATAAAGCCCAATCTCGCTATGTGTTTTGATTTGGAAGTCGACAAGGTTCCTTGGCATGGAGGGGAGAGAAGCCGATGAGTGGAGGTAGTATGTTGACAATCTAGATTATAATTTTATCATTATAAGGGAAGGTGAGGTTGATATTTATAGAAGAGAGGAATAACCTGTTTCTAAGTTCTTTTAATAACCCAACGTTTCAGACTTCCTAAGTGAGTCCATCATTAGGGGTAGATGCCAAATATTCTTTGAAAATGTTGGGAGGAATAGGGCAAAAGAATAGAGGAATAAATAGTGAATGGAGAGGAGTTATAAAGGTCGGTTTTGATAAAAGATAAATTTTATTTAATCTAATTTTGATTTAGTAAAAATAATTTAATTGAATTATGTAATTGATTATTAGAATTATGTCTTTATTTAAAATTAATTTATATAATTAATTAAACTACTATTTTAATTTGTTTAATTTGATTTATATATTTTTATTAAATTAAAAAATTAAACAAATTTAATTTAATTTAATTTAATAAAATAAAATTAAAATGTATTAAATTAAAATAAAATGAAATAGTAAAATTTAGTAAATGTTTAGGGTCCTTATATTAGTAGTAATTTGTTTAATTTAATTTAATTTGATTTATTTTATATTTATTTATTATTATTATTATTATTATTATTATTATTATTTTTTATAGATAAAAGGTATTAAGATAAGTTAGCACTTACCGAATTGAGAACAAAAACTATTTATTTATATTTTATTTGTTGTATTTATTTAATTATTTATATATTCTTCTTTTTATTTTGTTTTATTTATTTAATGACTTATTTTATTTATACCATGTTATTATTTGTTTTAATGTCTTAAGAGGTATGATGTAATAAGGGTTTCCAAGTGTTGCTAATGATAAGACCATCATCACGATTCATGTTGTTTTTTCTTTTCTCAATTTCAATGGCCTCTTTGATTTTTCTTTTTAGGTAATGGTCCTCTTTAGAGACAAGTTTGGCATCCTCTATTCGTATGTAATGTGAGGATGAGAAGGCATGCTCTACTAAGGCGGATTTGGCCGTTCTATTCCGAGATAGGTCAGCAACATGTTCTTTTAGTCTAATGCTGAGGGATCTGCCTGTTTCACCGATGTATTCTTTCCCACAAGAGCAAGGTATACTATAAACTCCTTTTTGTAGCCTAGGGTTTATAGGGTCTTTAGCAGAGTCTACCATATTTAAAATAGTATTGGGGGCAGTGAAGGCAATATTAATGTTATGTTTGTTAAGCATTCTAGAGATTTTATCGGTAGTTCCTTTTATGTAAGGCAAGGAGATTTTAGGGATGTCAAAGGCTCTTTTTAAGTTACTTTTATTAAGGGTTTGGTGAATGTTTTTGTTGATGACGTGTTTGTTATATCCATTTTGTTGAAAGACATGGCAGAGATGGTTTATCTCATGCTCTAGGTGGTGAGAGTCTGAAATTCTGGAAGCCCTAGTTGTTAGGGTTTTTATGATACCAATTTTTTTATTAGGGTGGTGATGTGAGTCAGCATGAAGGTATCTATCTGTGTGGGTTGTCTTTCTATAGAATTTGGTGCTGAGTTTTCCTTCTTTTTTTGTTAAAAGGATGTCTAGGAAAGGTAATTGGTTGTACTTTTAAATTTCAATGGTAAATTTGATGTGACTCAAGAGACTATTAATGTGAGCTAAGAAATCATTTAATTTTAATATACCATGGGTCCATTTAGAAAAGATATCATCCACATATCTTTTCCATTCTTCAGGGGTGAATGGAAAGGATCTGAGGGCTATTTGCTCAAAATGTTCCATGTATATGTTGGCGATAATAGGAGATAGGGGTTAGCCCATGGCCACCCCATGAGTTTGTTCATAAATAATACCATTGAAGTTGAAGAAATATGATTTTACGCATAATTTTAGGAGGTCTAATGTCTCGTTATCCGTGATAGTTTTCAAAATGTTGATGGCTTCATCTATAGGAATCATAGTGTAAAGGGAGACAATGTCAAAACTTACCATGAGATCCTCGTCTTGCATGTCAAGGTTTTTGGTCCATTGAACAAAGGAAGCAGAGTCTTTGATATGTGATGAGGTGTTTCCAGCAAGGGGGCGAAGCTTTTTGGCAAGGTATTGTGCAAGGAGGTAGGTAGGTGAACCAATGGTGTTGACTATGGGTCTTAGGGGGATGCCTGCTTTATGAACTTTGGGAGCACCATATATTCTAGGGGTGATGGAGCTAGAGGTTGATATTCTTTATTTTTGTAAATATTTGTGTTTGGGAGATTTTATTGCAAAGTTGGGTTATAAAGCATGGTGCGAAGCCCAATTCAATGATGAAATGTAGTGATGGCAGGGTTCTATCTGGAATTTGAGTGCTTCATTGAAATGCAACATCATATTAAGGCTAGCCTTGAATAATAAGTTGCTGACCTAGGACAATGAACTAAAGAGGTGTTGGGTTCATCCCAGTCAATATTTTTATGGAATTTCTAGAGGGGATTATCTACTCATCTCTTTATCTCGTGCCCATATATAGTGAAAGTGCTTCAAAAATTTAAGTAGGAGTTAAAGTAAAATTATTTTAAATTAAGCCTTCCTTGAGTGAGTGGTTGCAGGAATGCTAATGGACATTGTTTCCTCTCAATTTAAAGGGCTCATAGGTATTTTTTGCGTGTTTTTAATTTTTATGACGATTCCATGATTCTTGGATTTATGCTCTATTCCTTTTAGATCCCCTCGTTCCTTATTATACATGGGTTCTCAACACTCACTTCACATGATTAGCCCTTGAATTACAATGCCATTTTTTCATGTGCGAAACTCAAATTTTCCTAGCCCTTAGTTCTCGACACCAAACTGTGTCAAATCATATGACCAGGCTCTCATGACTATGAAATACCATATATAGTATTATTAGGATATTGGTCATGGAGAGTATCAAGATATAAAATGTCAAGAGGTATCGAGCTATTGGATGTGAAGAGGTATTGAGCTATCATATGTAGAGGTATCGAGATATCAAATACGAAGATACATTAGGCTATAAAAAATAAAGAGGTATCGAGCTATAGGTAGATATGTATATCAAGACGATTCAATATTGGGTAATTAGGTGAAAGTGATATCGAGTGTTATACCAAGTAGCCTAACCCAACCGATATGCAATAGGGCGATAAGGTGGGGCCATGTATGACAACATTTGTTGATGAGAAAGACTTATTTTATCAATACATAATGATGTATTGGGTATTGGGAGTTTTAATAAAAAAATGATTGTAAGAAATGTTGATTCGACGATGCTCCAGATGACGAACGACAAGTGTTAGCTGGAATTTCATCTCCATCAATTGACAAAAATAACTAGGATTGTTAATTGTCACTCATTAGTTGGACTTCTCCAATCCGTGATATTCCAAAAAAACCTCTATATAAAATGGATAAATTATGTTAACCTCAAATAAGATCTCATTCCTAGAACCATGATTGGTTTTCCTATTAAAAAATATACATAGATGAATTCAACCTTGATGCATTAAATAAAGAGGGATGATTACAAATATGTAGTAGTAGATGTACAATCATCCTCTCGGTCTTCCTAGACCTTTTTATTATGTCTCTCTCTTACTCTCACTCTCACACTTTTTCTTCCCTCCACTATCCATTTTTTCTTAATTACATAAGAAAGTAATCTCATATCAATCCTAATAACTCAATCCCAACAATTCCCTAAATTTACAAATATGCCCTATAACATAGCAACTGAACGACACTCATCACAACCTCCTAAATATATAGATACATTATAAATATCACAACTCAGGAAAAGTAAATATTACAATTTAAATGAAAATTAAGGAAACCAACTTCATAGTAAATTTATCGACTTATGAAAGTCAATCATGGGTTTGACTAGTGGATACTTATGCATCAGACCCTTGGGGAAGAAAATAACTATTCATAACCTTTTCAATCCTTATGCCATACTTGGAGATTTTTTCTATTTCCATTCAAGTAACATATTATTTTGGCTGATTCTTCCACTTAACTAAATATTGAAAATACTCCTTTCCTCTAGTTCCCTTGACTATTCTTTGATCCAAGACTATTTCAATCTCTTTCGGAACTAATTTGGTAGTTGCTTCTTCCATGGCACTAGTCTGATTTTCATCACTCACAGGTTCATCTGTTGAAATAATTCTTGTTTCCTTGAAGGGTTACAAATATGTTGTTGACCTTCAAGTAGAAGTGGTACTGATACGCTAGGTTTTGAAGCTAAACAACAATGGCCCCCAAGTGTGTAATGAAGGATCTATAGTATTTGCAGAGGGATCCCCCCATTTCATGCAGCGCCAGACTAGAGGGGGATGTTCTCTTTCACTGGCATGCCATGATCATGGGTCCAATGGAAAATCAATATGTCAGAGGAGTATTCTTCATCATCATCCATTTCCATTCTGATTACACATTGAAGCCTCCGAAATTTACTTTAAAGACTAAGGTAAAGATCAATTTTCATGGGAATGCGACCGAGATATTTCTCAAGATATTTCCTGTGGCTGAGTTTTTTTGCGAAAGCATGGCTGCTGCCATGACTAGGGTTTCCCCTCTCTGGCCTATTTGCAAGGCTATGATGGGGGATGGACGACTCGGTGGGAGCTCGGATGTGAAGATTCCATCGTTCTTCTCTTCCCTTGCTGCAAAAATTACCAGTGACGGCTGCCGAGACCTCTCCTTCCACAGACAACGATGTCCGAGGAAGATTCCTTATGAGGAAGGGGAACTCTCCAATCCATTGTTGGATACCTCCAATCATATGATGAATATGTTGAAGACAATGGTGAAGAGGCAACCATTTTTTGAAATCCATATATCTCGAGAAGAATGTGAAGAGGCAACCTCTTTTAGCAGCAAGACACGACCAATAGGGCTTGATAATCCTGCTTCACGGATGAGTTTTGGTAGCCAACGGTCTCCAGATATTATAACCCCATATTTTCAGATACAGATCAATATTATCTTTGAGAAAACCATGCTTCTTTGGGTTTACTCTTCGGATTTGGTGAAGAACCTTGCGTATGCCCTTGAACTCAGGTTGGGGATTCCATCTGCCTTTCAAAAATTTCTCTATGGAGGTAAACAGCTAGAGGATTGTTTCCCGATCTCATTTTATAATATTGAAAAATATGCTGTTGTATTTTTAACCCTTCATCTGCGAGGAGGGGCAATAGGTCAAGCATCTTCCGCCCATGCTTTCTCTTACACAGATCTTGTCCATGCACAACCTCCCAAGAAAGGTACTCAACCCTCTGAGGCTCCCAAGCCATTTTTGGTTGATAAATTGGAGGATGTACCTTCTGTAGGAATTTCCCACTTGGCACTTGAAAACCAGTTTCAAATTTTTGCAGAATCTGCCATTATTTGCAGATTCAAAGGATTATGGCCTCGCATGGTAGATCTCTACCAATGGATCCATTCAACTTGGACCAATAACAACAAGGTTATTTCTGCTCGAAGCGTTTCTTTATAGTGTTGTTTTCTTTCAATGAAGATAATCAAAAATCCTTAACTGGTGGTCCATGGTTTTGGAGAAAAGCAGGGCTATTCCTCACCCCTAGTTCCTAGACTTCGACCCTTCTACGACAATCATTACCAAGCTTGCTATTTGTGTTAGGCTTCCAAATTTACTGGCTCACTTATGACACTTTCTGTCTTTCAAGGAATTGGAAACTCTCTAGGTCACTTTCTGGAAACAGATCCTTCTAGGGGGGAGAAGGGCATTTACACTTATGGGAGAATCTGTTTCGAAATTGACATAAGTAAAGGGCTACCCGATCAAATCAATCTCAAAGTTGGTGATTTCCATTGGATACAATCAATGTACTATGAGAATACTTCTTTCCGATGTCATCATTGCCATCAAACAAGGCATCTTCAGAACTCTTGTACTATGTTACAAGCCCAAAATAAGAGAAGTAATCACAAATCAAACTCTAAAAGCTGGAAACCCTGTGATTTGCCTCCCATGGATGACATTGAGTCCTTTACCTTGGATGAGGATGATAGTGAAGCAGATGTGGATGTAGCAAAGCAGGAGAAGGATAAGCCCTCGACAGACCTTGGGGGGGCCAATGTTTCTTTGGGTGCTCAGAAGTGAGCACATGAGTCCTCCTCTGATTCGAATAAGGAGACTCTACCTTCAGTAAACAACAATCTTCAAGTGGTTTTCGCCCATCCTCTCCATGATGGTTGGGTTAAAGTCACAAAAAAGAAAGGAAAGAAAGGTCGTATTGAGGATTTATCCCATTCTGGGCAAATTATTGTGTCTGTCTCTTATGGTTCCCATGTATCTCTTCATTTTCCTCTATATCTCTCTCTTATGCTATTCGGGACTGAGGTTGATAGTTTATCATTTCCTGCTTCCCCACTATCTATTCTCTCCTGATTGTAACTCTATTTTGTACTATATGCTTCTTTAATAGAATTAGTATTACTTACTTATATATATAATATACTTACTTATAGATATATATATAAGTAAGTAATACTAATTCTATTAAAGAAGCATATAGTACAAAATAGAGTTACAATCAGGAGAGACTAGATAGTGGGGAAGCAGGAAATGATAAACTATCAACCTCAGTCCCAAATAGCATAAGATATATATATATATATATATATATATATATATATATATATATATATATATATATATATATTTTTTTTTTTTTTCATAGCGTCAGGAGGTATTCCCACATGCCTAAGTCAACCTAGAAAAATTATGAAGGTTAAATTAAAAATTTGAATTTTGGAGCATCGAGTCGGACCAACTCATGAAGGGATGTGTCCCTTGGGGTATTTCACCCCATTCAACTTTTATACATAAGCATTATGACCTATCATTTTATCCATCAAGCGAGAGAAAATATGAAGGAGAAATTATGTTTTTATGAGGTCTATCTTTCTTCATTGGACAACCACATGTGTGATAGAGGGCTGATTTTGATTGTTGTTAACTAAACTACTTGATTGAGATTTCACCAAGCCACAAGAGTTAAATGTAGACTACAGGCTGCATGGCCGAAATTTGAACACAAGGCTACATTTGACCACATGTTGATTGTTTGACCAATGTTGACTTTTGGATATTTTGGATGGTTTGACTATTGTTGACTTGCTAAAGTTTGACCAGTTTTTACTAGTGTTTTTGACTTGTATATTGGCATAGATTTCTAGACAAATTGGATTTGTAAACCTTGCTAAAGAATAATTTCTCTTAATGAAAAGTTGTTGGGTTTCCCAGGTTAAAATATTGTCTCTATTATACATGGTTCTTTTTTTATCATCTTTACTGTTTCCACTGCATTTTTTGTTGACATTTTCTAAGTGTAATTTCTCAATGATATCAGTGGAATAAGAATAATAATACTATGTGTAATATCATTAGGAAGTAATTATCTGGTAGAAAATAGAATTACACTATGCACCATGTAGAAAATTCAACATGGAATCAGAGCTTTGTTGGAAGATCAACCATTGAAGTTAGCCTAGGAGACAAGTTTTCAACAACTTAACTACATTTTAGATCTCTTACCAAATGGTGTCAGGTCTCAAAATGTAAGAAAATTTGGATGGTGTTAAAAATATTCAAAAGGAAGTTATTCTAGAGTTAGAGGGAGTTGAGGGGAAATTCCTTGTTTCCTCTCTTTCAAATTCCATTAAAAATAGTGATATTTGGTTTGTGGATAGTGGTGCTTCTAGACAAATGAAAAGTTTTCAAGATTCTCTCACCTATCTCACTAGGAGGGAGGACTATACAAATTATTATTACAACCATCCCAAGCATTAGTGACCAAGGAGAAGAAGAAGAAGGATATCTCCAATGTCAAGTGCTTCATTTTCCATAATTTTGGAAATTATGCCTCCTAGTGTTCTGAGAAGAAAAGGAAGAGAAATTAAACTGTATCAAAAATTAAAGTTGATGATGATGACGATGAGCATCCACCTTAGTAGAAGTCAAATATTTGTCAGAAATGAAGTTGAAAATCCTCAAAAGTTTCTTCCTAAACCAAGAGATAAGTATTTCCAATCACATTTTCTCCCGTGATTATTATTACTATTTTTTTGTTTTTTGGTCAACCTCGCATCCTTATATTATTTTATTGGTTATAATTTTTCTTCCGTGGCCTTCTGAATGGAGATTGTAGAAAAGAAGAATAGGTCCATAGTGGAGATTGCCAAGGCAATGACTCACGTAATAGATGGTAGCATAGAAGCGAGTTTTGTGGCAAGAGGGTTCTCCTAGAAAGAGGGAGTGGACTATGAGGAGATATTTTTTTTACTCTTGTCACCAAATGGTAAAGTTCTTGGGCTCAAGCATAGACTCAGGAGGAGTGATTAATGTTTAAGGGGGAGGATTGTACAAACATCTAGGACCATGCTAGATAATTGAAATAACTTCTAGTTTCGAGGGAGTAGATAGTCAAGCAGAGTGGAAGGAGAGACCTTCCAAGATAATTCCATGGGTTGGGATTGTCCAACAAGATGCTCAAAGAAAGGAGGTATATAGGAGCTGTATGCTTTCTATTAAGTGACCATGCCAAACAACTGAGTATTCTTCTATGAAAAAAAGATAAACAATGTAAAGAGTTTTTTTTTTCATGGTAAAGGGAGCAATGAGGATTGGCACATGAGGATCTACTTTAGTGTCAAAGGAAGCACCTATTTAGGGTAACCATAAATCTATTGTGGTGATGGATCCAATGAATGAAGCTGACCAATTTATGGTTGAGGTGAGGCATGTGGCAAAACATGTGTAGAGGTACTGGCATGGTATATTTGAATATGGTTTGATATATATATCGGGTGGTGAAGTGAGGCTACATGGATAGAGAGATTTAGATCAAGGTAGGAGTGCAGAGGACAAAAAGAGCACCTTGAGGTGCTGCTTCAACTCAGGATCAACTATTGATGCAAGCCCAAATTTTGAGCTTGCTTAAATTCCCACGGTGGCCAGATATCCTCTATTAAAGGTGCTTCCTTCTACCTCAATTTATGGAGTTAGATCCATTTTTATAAACAATTGGAGTCAATATAATTTACAAATAGGCCCTAGATCCAAGTACTTACTCTATATATCTAAGTCCTCATCATTAACTAAATCTAGACTCTCAAGTTCTTTCTCGTCTTGCTATGCCTTGGAACCGTGCCTTATAACCCTGCACATAAAAGACCCAGATCTCCCAATGCTAAAATTTTCTTCTATAGCATACTTCAAGCACATCGGGTTATATCCTTCTAGACCGCTCTTTAAAGCACCCTCTGCAATGGAAAAACCTTCACAACGAGCCCTCCGAGATAGAAACGTCGAGTGTACTCATGTCTAAATTCTCCTCCTTTTAATGAATTCACGCTCACTATAATTACCCTGACCTAATGGGAAAACCCTTAATAGAAATCATCGAGGTAGAACCTCTGGGAAGGAACCACAATGCCACATAAGCCCGAAGCCCGACCTTTTCAATGCGGCTTGGTAAGAACTGCACTGACTTTGTAACTTTTGGGTTCAAGAACTTCCAAGTAGGGTCCACTCTACCTCGCGTCTCTATGTTGTTAAATTTTATCACTGCATGTATTCCCTTCAATAAACCTTCACTTCTCTTATATATGTCCTTGGAGGGGTCCACAAGACACGTGAGCCCACTTCCTCTGATGCCCGAATCTTTCATTTAATACAATTCACCCAAACTTATGGGCTTCTGGATTCTGGCCTAACCTTTCACACTCTGTCTCCTAGCGTTCTCAATCCCGTCAATTACCATTCTATCTCTTTATGAATCTCGCCACCCGACGTCCAACTTTTATGATGTTGCTCACAACTTTATCTAACACCTAAGCTTCAAGACCTCTGGCCTGGCTCTGCCTCTAGACATAATAGTTCAGATAGAAATAAAGTTCTGTTTCTTGATACCTTAGTTGGCGACGCCCCGTCGACTATCAAAAGAAACTAAGTGTTGCACATAAAAACAAACTTCAAACTCTCTCCTATGGCCTCTATGTTACTCTATAATGCATCCTCTTCACAAAATTCCTTTGGTTAATGGATCGTTGATCCTATGTTGATTAATGATCAACACTATTTGTCCTGACCTTCAATTGTTCTAATTTGATAATATATTGGATTCATATCTCTTGTGAATATGAAAGCATGAATCCTTCTTGAGCTTAGTCTTCCCTGCATGATCCAACCTTGCACATACAATCATAAATTATACAAACATAGGTTTTTGAGAAGAACTCAATATTTATGAATAAATACAAATTTAGAGAAGGCCCATTCTAGAATGATTTATATCATTTGGCCCATGCTAGACCTAATCCAAGTCTTGGATTTACAAGCCTCTCACTTGCACACTCCTTCACACTCTCCCTATAAATCCTTTCCATATCCATTTTACATAATGCAATACAAAAGGATCTCGAACTAATTCAGTTCAGATCCATAAATTTCTCACCTTAAACCTCTAATCTAGGACTTCTAAATCCACTATATCCTTTAAGAGATCTAATTTCCCTCACTTTTCTCTAACTCTCTCAATATTATTGAGATCTATTCATAGGAATAGATATAATTACAATTTCATTCCTAAATACATATTTTATAGAATCTCCTCACAAAATATTATGAAACCAACTCACAAAATATTAGAAAAGATAGATCAACAACTTAGAAATGAACCTCTTCAAGGGGGAAACCTCTTTTACATTACTTAAATGCACAATTCGTGGATGATACAAATGAAAAAACCTACCTTCTATATATAGGAGTCTACGAGGTCACAATATAACAATATGGGGACCACATGGGAACAATAATAATAATAATGGGTCTACACTTATGGGGCACAATAATAACAATATGGGGACTACATGGGGTAGAAAAATAAAAATAATGGGGCTACACTAGAATTATAGGGACCTAACATGCCCCTCTCATTCAAACAAGTTTTGTCATCAACACTTGAGTAGTTCTAGATGCTTCTGTGTAAAATTCTCATCCTCCCATGTAGAATCTTCAGCGGGTAAGTTCTTCCAATTGATGAGATACTCTAAAATTGATCAATTTTGTAGCTGTCGAGTTCTTGTTTCTATGATTTATCTAGGTTCCAATATGATTTTTTTTTCGGTAATCACTTGACCCATTTTTTCTGTTCATCAGATACAAAGCAATGAAAATATCCTTCCAAACATTTATTTAATATCTCAGTTTTCCCATCAGATTGAGGATGATATGATGAGATATGAGCTAATTGATTACCCAATCAAGAAAATAATTTAGTCCAAAAATTTCCTGTAAATAAGGGATCTCTGTCACTTACAATAATTTTTGGGTTTCCATGTAACTTTTGAATTGTTTCCATAAATGTAGTAGCAACTGTACTGGATTTAAATGGATGAGATAATGCACAAAACTGTGCATACTTGGTAAGTCTATCAAATACCACCACGATGACAATATTTACTTCGAACTTGGGTAAAACTGTGATAAAATCCATTGAAACCTCCTCCCAACGTTGACTCAGAATGGATAAAGGTTGTAACAAACCTAGAGTCTTTATTGTCTGAACTTTATTTTGTTCCAAAACCAAACATTCCACCACAAACTTTTGAATATCAGATTTAAGGCCATCCCAAAAAAATTCCTTCTTGACCTTGTGGTAAGTTTTTAAAAATCCCAATTTCCCTCCTAAGGGAGAGGTGTGAAATTCCAAAAGGATATTTTGTTTGATTTGGGAATTCTTACAAATATATAAGCGATCTTGTACCATAATGAATAATTTTTCCAGCTAAATGTTCCATATGTACTGGGATCTTGCTGAAAATTTTGAATGAGTATCCATACCTCTTCATCATTCTTCTATTCATCCCTTGTTTCAGTTATCCACCCAGTTTGGATAATAGAAATGACACAAAGCAATGCTTCCACATCCTCATCCTTTCTTGCGAGTGCATCCGCAACAACATTTTTCTTCCTTTTTTTGTAGATGATTTCAAAGTCATAACCCAAAATCTTTGTGACCCATTTTTGCTACTCTTCTGAAGATAATATTTTTTCCAAAAATTATTTAAGGCTATCACGATTTGTTTTTACCTTGAAGTGTCTTCCCATTAGTTAAGATCACCATTTATTTAGTGCATGTAGTATTGCCAACATTTCCTTCTCATAAATAGATTTCTGCAAATAATTTCCTTTGATTGGATGAATTTCAAAAGCAACGGATCTTCCTTCTTGCATTAAAACCACACCAATTCCATTTCCCGAGGCATAAAATTCCACAATAAAGGTTTCTGCGAAGTTTGGCGTAGCTAAGAACGGTGCTTGGCACATTGCCTCTTTAAGATGTTCAAAAGCCTTATTTGTTTTTGGATTCCAAGAAAATGCATCTTTCTTCAGTAATGATGTTAGAGGTGTTGATATTCTCCCATAATTCTTAAAAAACTTGTGATAATACGCTGTTAACCCCAAAAATCCTCTAAGATGCTTTATGGTTGTGCGGATTTTCCATTCCTTAATGGATTTAAGTTTGTTAGGGTCTACCTTAACACCCTCATGAGATACAATACAACCGAAATATTCCACCTCCTGTACTCCAAATAAACATTTGGAGGTTTTTGCATATAATTGTTTCTCCTCCAATAGTTTGAGCACCCTGTCAAAATGTTGAACATGATCCTTCAAAGAATTGTTGTAGATTAGTATATCATCAAAAAACACTAACACAATTTTTCTAAGGAAGGGTTTTAAAATGGAATTCATCAAACCTTGAAATGTGGAAAGTGCATTAGTAAGGCCAAAAGGCATGACCAAAAATTCATAATGACCCTCATGAGTTATGAGTGTTGTTTTTGGAATGTATTCAGTCTTCATTCTATTTTGATGATATCGAGAATGAAGATCCAACTTGGTGAAGTAAATTTCTCCATGTAATTCATCCAATAATTCATCAATGACGGGTATGGGAAATTTATATTTAATAGAGAGCTTATTGAGCTGCCTATAATCCAGAAATATATGCCATGATCCATCCTTCTTGTGCACCAATACTACTAGAGCAGAGAAAGATCTTTGGCTAGGTTGAATTATACCAACCTCTAGCATTTATGCAACCATACTTTCAATCTCACTATTTTGGGAAGAAGAATATATGTAAGGCCTGATTTTTGGAGGAACACTTCCTGGAATCAAAAGAATAGCATGATCATGATCATGAATAGGTGGAGTCCTTTGGGAGTCTCAAACACCGTTGAATGATTGTCCAAGACTTTTTGGAGATATGGAAAAATAGATGATTTTGATGTTTGAACCTCTAGTGAGAATAATTGTGCAATTACGCCTCACTTTTCTTTCTTCAGAAGCTTTGTCATGACATTAGAGCTAATTATCTTTCCCGGATTCCCTGTGATACCCTATAATTCAAATTCCTTTCCTTCCCAAAAAAATTTCAAGAAAAGTTCTTTGAAATTAAAATCCATCGTCCCCAAAGATTGTAACCATTGGACTCCTAGTACAACATTAGCACCACCCATTGGAATGGAGAACATTGGACTATTCAATACATATTCCCCCATGGTTAGATTGATATTATGCTATTGAGAATATTCAATACATATTCCCCCATGGTTAGCTTGATATTATACTATTAAGAATATTCAATATATATCCCCCCATGGTGTTTCGGGGAAAATCACCCTAGAGGTTTTTTGGGCTTAAACCTCCACAGAGCAGGTGCATGCTACTTAAGAAGGACTCACACAACCATACATGTTCATGAAAAACTAAATAGAGTAGAATGAGGAAGTTACCCGTAGGTCCTACGGTTGAAGCAGATCCCGCGGGGTCCAAACCCCCAGCAACCGTCCTTCCTTCTTAACCTGAAAGACAAGAAGAAACAAGCACGAAGAACTGGTTGTACAGCATATATCTACTCTAAATGTTAGTGAAATCCATATAAAACATCAGATAAACTATAATGAATGCTTAAATAACAATATTCTCATATATGTAAGCAGACACTAACACGTATATTTCGGGAACAAGATGGTACTTCTGTATTATAAATAGCATGTACATAAATAACGAGTGGAGAGATCACCTGAATCCTTCCACGATCTTCGAGCAGACCGTCGTCCGGATCCGTCCCGCCCTTGCCTCACTAAGATTCCTTCCGAACTGGTGCATACGAGATGACATATAGGGAGATGAGCATCTCAAGGAAACAAGGGTTTCCTGTAATGAACTGGGAAAGTGCAGGAGGCACGGGGAATCAGACTTGGATAGGGAATACCAACAGAGTATAATATCAATAATTCTCTCTCCCCCTTAGGCCATACACATGAGGGCTTTTTATAGTCCCTCCAAGTAGTTTCAACAGTTGGAAACAGTTGGCCACGTGCTGGGGTGGTTGAACTACCTGAGTAACCATCAACCCAGCCCGAAAATAGGGAATTTTTATATATTTTTTCATAATTTTAATGGCATACGCGGAAAAGTGCATGTGAACTCGCGTATACACGCGGAAAAAGCTGGGCATAACCGCGTATGGGGACTTTTACACTGTTTTTAAGTGAATTTGTCCAAGTCTGTAGGAATGGGTGCCCAAAGCCATAAAAGCAATCATGAATCATATGAAGGTGAGAAATGATGCTATAACAGATGCCCCCTAATATATGAGGTCATAAGGGGTACATGATGGCCGAAATGTATTATGCACATAGAAAGAACTTCGCAAGGACAAGAGAGGACTTCACCAGATTTCAGCCTGCCAAAAACCAATGAAAGAAAATAGAGAGTCAACTCATGTTGAGGCGGGCATACCCATGCTCAGTCAAAAATACATCATATGGAAAGTACTGAATAGATCCAATATGTATACAAGTATAGCTGAACTGAAAGTACACAATGAATCATCTGAGCATGGTCCAGAAATACAAGTCTGAATCAATGTCCAAATATCACATATAGAAAGCTGATCAAGGATGGTGCAACTGAATGTATGATCAAATAAGTAACTGAATCTCCAAGTACCAAATCATATGGGGGGAACAAACAGATTATCACGCAACCTTGCAGAGCTAACACATAGGATGCCGCTCGCATCGAATCGCAACATAAGGGGGTGACTGCATCATTAAGGTAAACTGACTGGACTGTCAACAGTGAACCGAGAAATGCAGATGCAACTCGAGGTCTTCACCGATCACTATGGCACAATTCTACACAATGGGAATAAATGAGCTGAAGTCGACCATGTGAGAAATCGTTGGATTACCGTTCAATAATGTAAACCGTTAACCAATGCGAGACAACCCACCAATAATGAAATGAGTGTCAAGGTGCCCCAGTACAATCTAACAAGTGTGAATGAATGAGTTGAAGTCGAACACTTGAAAGAATCTACCAATCAGGAGGCAATGATGAATCCTCAAACAGTCGCCGCCTGCTTTCTAGAAAATCACCCTAGAGGTTCATTGGGTTACAACCTCCACAGAGCAAGGGCATGCTACTTAAGAAGGACTCACACAAGCATGCATGTTCAGAAAAACTAAATAGAGTAGAATGAGGAAGTTACCCGTAGGTCCTACGGTTGAAGCAGATCCCGCGGGGTCCAAACCCCCAGCAACCGTCCTTCCTTCTTAACCCGAAAGACAAGAAGAAACAAGCACGAAGAACTGGTTGTACAGCATATATCTACTCTAAATGTTAGTGAAATCCATATAAAACATCAGATAAACCATAATGAATGCTTAAATAACAATTTTCTCATATATGTAAGCAGACACTAACACGTATATTTCGGGAACAAGATGGTACTTCTGTATTATAAATAGCATGTATAGAAATAACGAGTGGAGAGATCACCTGAATCCTTCCATGATCTTCGAGCAGACCGTCGTCCGGATCCGTCCCACCCTTGCCTCGCTAAGATTCCTTCCGAACTGGTGCAAACGAGATGACATATAAAGGAATGAGCATCTCCAAGAAACAAAGGTTTCTTGTAATGAACTGGGAAGTGCAGGAGGCATGGGAATTCAAACTTGGATATGGGATACCAACAGAGTATAATATCAATAATTCTCTCTCTCCCTTAGGCCATGCACATGAGGGGCTTTTATACTCCCTCAAAGTAGTTTCAACAGTTGGAAACAGTTGGCCACGTGCTGGGGTGGTTGAACTACCTGAGTAACCATCAACCCAGCCCGAAAATAGGGAATTTTTATATATTTTTTCATGATTTTAATGGCATACGTGGAAAAGTGCATGTGGACTCGTGTATACACGCGGAAAAAGCTGGGCATAACCGCGTATGGGGATTTTTACAGTGTTTTTAAGTGAATTTGTCCAAGTCTCAGGAATGGGTGCCAAAGCCACAAATGCAATCATGAATCATATGAAGGTTAGAAATGATGCTTCCCCCCATGGTTATGCACTTGACCTGTTAAATGAGACAAAACACAAGAAATGTGAAACAAAATAGCCGAAACATAGAGATATCACCAGAAAAAAGACAAGCAACATAGATATTTCATTATTTAGACATAAGATACAATGTTCACTTGCCTCTTTGAGGGGGAAACCTCCAACAAAGCAGAGCTCAATTACAATACCACATAATTCTTTGTCCTTCTATATAATTCTATTTATAGCCTAATGACATCCAAAACCCTAAATACTTGTGCTCCTAGACATAATCATGGGTTAACCACCTCATTTATTAACTAAGGCCCATTTATAACTAATTGTGGTCCCTTTTCTATAATGTGGGTTAACCACTTAAAATTATTATTAATGCGGATAACTACTTATAGGTTTTATTGACTCAACCAACTACCTATGACTCAGACTAGGCCCTTATGGCTTATTACATAAATAAAGGGGTTAGGGTTGGACCCTAACATGCCCTTCCCCATCAAAAGCAATGTTATCCTCAAGGCTGAAGTTGTTGAAAATGCTGAAGAATAATGGTCGGTTCCCATGTGGCATCTTCTGGAGAGGTGTCTTTCCACTTGATTAGTACTTCCTTAACTGTGCGGACACAAAGATGACGTTTGCGAGTATCAAGGACCTATTCTGGTTAGAGCCAAAGTGAGCCTTCCTCATTTAATTTTGGCAGACTTGTTTGAACCCTAAAATTTTTCCCCACCACTTTATTGAGGCACGAGACATGAAATATTGGGTGGATTCATGAAGTGGTTGGTAAAACTAGTTTGTAGGCGACAACTCCTATACGCTGAAGTATCTGATAAGGCCCATATAATTTCAGTGCGAGTTTCTGGCATCATTTTTCTTTGATAGAGATCTGTTTATATGGTTGGAGTCGTAGGAATACCTGGTCACCTACTTGAAATGATCGTTTAGATCGATGTTGATCAACCTTAATTCTATTATGAGCCTGATGTAGATTATCTTTGAGATGAGCGATCATAGTGGCACGATTATGTAAAATTTGATCAACTACCTGCAATTTAGGACAACGGGGAGGTAAGACATTGGTGATGGTGGAAGTTGTCCATATACAACCTCATAAGGTGTCATATTGGTGGCTTCATGATAGTTAGTGTTGTACCACCATTCAGCTAGAGGTAGCCATTGGACCCATTGATGTTGCTTTTCAGAAGTGAAACATCGTAGATAGGTTTCCAAGAATTTGTTGACAACCTTTGTCTGACCATCGGTTTGAGGATGATAAGTTGTACTGAGTTGGAGTTGCATGCCCTGTAGGTTGAAAAGTTCCTACCAAAATTTGCTGGTGAAGCTGGGTTCATGGTCAGATACAATAGAAGTTGACATGCCATGTAGTTTGAATATTTGGTCCATGAAAATTTGCGCCACCAATGTTGGGGTAAAAGGGTGGGGTAGAGCACAAAAATGGGCATATTTGGAAAGCCTATCAACAATCAGCATGATAGCAGATTTGTTCTCTAAATTTTGGAGGCCAGTAATGAAATCCATGGAGATGTCTTTCCATACTGAGGCAGGAAGGGGTAAAAGTTTTAAGGTTCTCAGTTGCTTGATTGTTTCCCCTTTATTGCACTGGAATATGTCACATTCAGAGACAAAATTAAGAATGTAAATTTTCATGCTAGTCCAAAAGAAGGAGTGGCAGGCACACACATAAGTGTTCTGAAATCCTGAGTGTCTGGCCATTGTTGCTAATTGAAATTCAGCCAAGATGCGAGGTTTGAGATCTGAAGTTGGGGAGAGTACTATTCGACCCTTGTAGCGAAGAACCTCATCGTGCTAAGAGTAGTCAGTGGAGGCATTGGGGTCGTCTCTCAAGGTATTAATGAGATGGGACAGGTAGGGGTGGACGAACCATTCCCGACGAGCCTCTTCAATCTAATCTGATCATGGTAGAGAGAGAGATAAAAGGGTGCCTTCATCCTCAAATTGTCGTGATAAGGCATAAACTACGACAGCGTCACGTCCCTTTTTGTAAATGATTTCATAATCATATCCCAACATTTTTGCCAGCCATTTATTTTGTTTTGGTGATGATAGATGCTACTCTAGAAAATATTTTAAACTATGATGGTCAGTACGGATTTGGAATCGTCTCCCCAATAAGTATAGGCGCTAAGTGTCGACTGCATGTAAGAGTGCCATCATTTCTTTCTCATATGTGGATTGTCCCAGATTTGTGCCACTGAGTTGTTGACTAGTGAAGGCTAATGGCCTACCTTCCTGCATTAAGAATACACCAATTCCTGTACTGGAAGCATCACATTCAATCACAAAATATTTGGTGAGATTAGGTAGAGCCAAAAACTAGAGTGGAGCTCAAGGCTTGTTTGAGAGCCACAAAATCCTGTTGCGCGGTGTCAGTCCATAAGAATGAAATTTTCTTCAGAATATTATTTAGGGGATGTGCAATACGTCCATAGTTGCTTACAAATTTGTGATAGTAACCTGTGAGACCCAAGAATACCCTCAATTTCTTCAAGGTTTTGGGTTGGGGCCAATCTTGCATTGCCTGAGTCTTCTTCAGATCAACCCTTACACCATCGCGTCCCACAATGTGTCGCAAATACTCAACTTCTTCCATTCTAAAGGAGCACTTATAGAGTTTGACAAAAAATTTATGATCATGGAGCAATTGTAGTATGTGGTCAACATGATGAAGGTGCTTATCCCAAGTGAGACTGTAGATGAGAATATCATGGAAAAATACGAGGACAAATTTTCTGAGATAAGGTTTCAGAAGGTGGTTCATGAGGCTTTGAAAAGTGGAGGGAGCATTACAAAGACCAAATGGCATGACCAAGAATTCATAATGGCCTTCATGAGTTCAGAAAGCTATTTTGGGGATGTCAACTTCCTTCATGCGTATTTGATGATAGCAATAGTCGAGGTCAAGCTTGGTAAAATTCTTAGCACCATGGAGTTCATCAAGAAAATCATCCACCACGGGAATAGGGAATTTTTCCTTTATAGTGAGCTTGTTAAGGGCCATAAAGTTAGGACACATGTGCCAATCTCCATCCTTCTTTAAAACCATGACTATAGGAGATAAATAAGGGCTCGTGTTGGGGAGAATAACCCTTGCTTCTAGAAGCTCCTTGATGTTTTTTTCAATTTCATTCTTTTGGGAAAAAGGATAGTGAAATGGACGAACACTTGGTCGTTGAGCTCCCAGGATCAGATGGATTCTATGATCATGTTCACCCCGACAAGGGGTAAGTTCCTGTGGTTTTTCAAAAGTCCGCTGATGACGATATAAGACCTATTGCATATCTGGATGAATTTGGGGAGGGGTGGAGTCAATTTCTTGGATGGCATTAAATTGGGCTATGACCCCATGATGGCCCTTTTTTAAAATCTTCTCCATTCTATGCGAGTTGATGATAGTAGGAGAACCCGCCTAGAGTCCCCTCAGTGTATGAGTGTGGAATTCCTTCTTAAAGCTCATATACAACTCTTATAAATCCATTGTGATAGGGCTTAGTGTGCGAAGCCATTCCGCACCTAGGACAATGTCACGACCAACCATTCCAATGGAAAACATATGTGCTTTAAGATGGTAATCGCCCATTTGAAGCTTAATGTTTTCACAATACCCCTCACATTTCATGGTCCCCCATTCAGAAATCAATACTTGGAAATTAGAGACTACCCTTATAAAAAAATGGGATGATTCTGCTACCTCTTAGGGACAAATTTATGAGTACTTACGCTATCAATCAACACCACTACTGGCCGATGTTTAATGAAGCCGCGTATTTTAAGAGTTTGGGGTGAAAAAATTCTAGCCAAGGCATGTAGTGATATAACTGGCTCATCTAGAAAAGTTGCAAGATCCTGGTCTGGTTCTTTTTTAGTGTCACCGGCTTCTTCCTCATCCATGTCAGGGTTCAGGGCTTCCTCTGGTGTACTATTGTCAGTGGCATCAATTTGGAATAATTTTTGTTCCTTTAATTTATGCCTTGGGGCGTACTTATCATCAGAGTAGTAACAGAGTTTTTGTTTCCTTCATTCGGCCATTTTTTCCGGAGACACCTTCTAAACCTTGAGTGTTTTGGTGGGGCCCATGGCCTAGGTAGGACATGGCTTTGTGACAAAAGTCGGGCGATTGGAATGAGCGTGTAAGGAAACTTTCACCTTTAAGGATTTTTGACATGCATCCAACCAAGTAGGGGGGTGGTGCATCCAGACATGGGCTTGAATTGCTTCCTTCAAGCCACTGACAAAACACTCCAAATAAAAGGCATCTGAGTAGCCTTCAATTCTGATGGCCAATCTTTAAAAAGCAACTATGTAGTCCTTGATGGTAACCATTTGTCAGAGCTTAGCGAGTCATCCCAAGAAATAAGAATCCAGATCAAAACGCACACAAAGGGCTTTTGAAAAGATGATGCAGGAGCATCTAGACCTAGCCAGCAATGTGATGGAATGGTCACATGTTGTGGCTAAACACAGCGAAATTCATTGGCTGTTTGGTCGAATTCGATTTTACTGAGGAGGATAAACTTTTCAAATAATTTTGTTATTGTAATAAGTGAGAATTGTCTTATTTTAGATTAGTGATAAGATTGTTTGTATGGGTGTGTTGAGAAGCTACGAAATAGCGGTTGCATTACGATTTCTAGAAATAGAAGATTGCATTGTTAGAAAAATTAGTTAACAATAAAGATGTTGATAAGGGTGAAATATTGGAGAGGTTTTAGAGGGAAGCGAAAGCTCGGTTGCAGTGTGTGGCAGGTGGTGTGAGAATTTAGATTGAATGTATGTTGTATTATATGTGTAACAAAGATTATTTTCTTATGTAAGTGGCTTAAGGCGAGACTTTGTTCTTTTATATGCCATGAATAAAATGATGTTGTGCGTATCAATGTATGATGAGCCGTAAAGGCTGGATGTGTTGCTTTTCTTTGTACGGTGTTAAGTTGTATGACTTGGATTTTTATTTAATATTGTAATATTTACGTGTTTATTGCAAACCTGTTGTTGTGGTGTGTGAGTTGGGAAAGTCATGAACACAGAGAAATTGTGAAGTAAATCCTTATCGAAATCCTGGAACGGAATTAAAGGATATATTGTTTGATTGCATGGTGATCGGGTTTGTGCGTAAATTATTGCATCGGAGCGGGGTGAGATTTTCATGTCACACCATATAGCCATAATCCCCGGAGGCGAAGTGTTATAAACAGGTTGAAAATTAAATCGGATCCGGAAACTTCGCATCGGAGTTTGGAAGCTGCCAAATGTTGGTGGTGATATTAAATACAACGATTTGCAATCGCCGATTAATATCACATCGGCGCGGATGAAAGTGGAGCGTATATGAAGTTGTGAAGTTATGGGGACATCGCATTGGAATTTGTCAAACCCGTCGACGGTGGTGATACATTTGAATTGTTGACCTACGAATTGATGTGGTGTAGGATCGATCGGATACGTGGAGGAAGCGAGAGATACACATAAATCATTTTGTTCGATAAGGCGCGTCACTTATTTTATTATTGATTGAGAGCGATTTCATATTATTATATTTTGTTAAACGTTGATTGGTATGAGTTAAATGTGCGAGATTGTTTAACAACATTGAATAAGGTGTAGAAAGACTTGACAAAAGCGTTGAATACGGTTGAATAGTTAATGGTTGAGAAAATCTGTCAAAGGCCCGAATTCAATTCTTTGAGAAATCATGTGAGTCGATTGTCGGTTTGAAGAAATCGATGTGTATATCGGCAAGCTATCGATCGGTTGCTGCGTTGAGTTTGGAGGATAAATGCGAAGACCGGACGCGAGCTTTGGTCAACTCTGTGTGATCGATGTTAAAAAACGCGTGGTTCCGAGAATGAATTACGTTGAACCTGGAGGATGAGCCGGCGTACAACATTTAGAATTGAATGGAAGACTTGGTTATATCACAATAAAAAATATAAGTCTTGAAGGATGCGAGGAACAACAAAGGGCGCATTTAGATTGGGATTGGAAGAACGAAAATTTAACCAAATCAAAAGGGATGCATGATGCGTTGATCCCGGTTGGTATCTTGAAAGGAAAAGGCGCATAAAGGATTTGGTACTTTGGTTCGGCGAAATGAAGAATCGAAGACACGTAATTGTCTGGAGCCAAATATTATTGGTGATGTTAATGTGAAGATTGAATCATGTTTGTAAAGAAACACGGTTAGGTCCCTATATTACTAGTATAGTACCTTATTGTTGTTAGTGTAACTTATTGTTATTATTGTGTATATAACCCCCCATTAAATTTATTATTGTGCTAAATTGTGTATTGTTGGTCGGCTAGGATTACATTGTGGCCCAGGATTACATTATGGCCCCATGGACTCCTATATATAGAAAGGAGGTTTTTAAAATTGAATCATCCAAGAATTGTTCATTCATGTCATGTGTTGGAGGTTTCCCCCCTCCAAAGTAGCTCATTCAAAGAGCGTAGATCTCTCTTTTCTTTACTCTCTTTTGGAGCTGGTTACACAACATTTGGTATCGGAAGGTTTGGGATTCTAGGGTTTATTTATTAAACAGGTCATCGTGGCATTTTAGCATATAACTTTTTTTATACGAAGCTTCGAAGCTGAAATTTCATAAGTGCGAAGCTGAAATCTTGAGGAAGGTTTTAATTTCAGATCTTGGTTCGCAATATTTGAGGAGATATATCATCTGTTCAAATTAGGTATTTTTTTTGAGCTCATAAACGAGTCATCATGAATTTAGCTATATATTTTTTGTACGAAGGTTCGAGTCTGAAATTCATATGGTGCGAAAGTGAAGGCTTCGAAATTCGTCAAAAAATTTCGAGCTTGGTTCGCAATATTTTTGGGAGATATGATCTGTGGAATGTAGTGCTTTTCGAGCTCTGAATTGCATCTCAAAGAGGTGATCATGGGAAAACACCAATAACTCTCTCTGGGCATTGGATTGAAGTGCAGTAAAAAGTGGTCGCAAGTACACGGACACAGAGTTTACGGGCTATCAATTTCGAGACAAAGAGAGACCAACGGTGGCCATTAGCAAGTCGTACAAGTTCACTCTACTAAATAGTCCAGAATTAGGTCATTGTGGGATATTGGACACAACTTTGTCTTGGAGAATCCAAATCAGGTCAGACCTGTGGCATTTTAAAGAAGCTGGAGATCTACTACAGGGCTGAATTTCGGATACGAAAAGATTTTCATCTGGAAATAATTCAATTTCAATATCCGAACTCCTAAAAGCTAGTAAAGTGTGTATTTTCCGAATTGCATAAGTCTTGTTTGAAGAATCAAGTTGAATTGATTCCAAGGGCATCTTGTAGAATAGATATCAATATTGGATTCTAAAATGGCCCCTAAAAAATAATTCAACACCCATCAAGCCAGAAGGCTCTACCATGACTCCATGAAGATGAAGAATTGCAACGCAGTCTATCAAAATTACAAGAACAAGTGCAACAAATTTCACTCTCGCAAAGCCGACGAAAAATGAAATGGAAGTTTTGAAAGAGTGTGGAAGTGAAGATGGATGGGTTGAAAGAAAACATGGAAGCTAAGATGGATGGCGTGGAAGTAAAGATGGAAGGTTTTGAAGAAAGGCGTGGAAGCTAAAATGGATGGTGTCACAAGCTAAGATGGGATGGCGTGGAAGCTAAGATGAATGGCATGGAAGGTAAGATGGATGGCATGGAAGTGGGCATGTAAGCTAAGATGGATGACATAAGAAATACAACATAGAAAACATGAAGAATGATCTAAAATCATACATGGAAAACATTGACAAGCTTAAACCGAAATGATTCCTAATGGCGGAAATATAGGAGAAGAACCTCATGATGAGAACAAAATAAATTTACAATCATGATTTCATAAACTCGAATGTTGGTGGGAAGAACCACCATATTCCAAAAATGGATATGAGAAGTTTGATGGAAAGGATCTGTATAAACTTATGGATACTACGGATGGAGCAATATTTGATCTCCATAACGAAGGTAAAAACATACAAAAGGTACGCATTGCAACTTCCATTTAGAACAAAATACATTTGTATGGTATCGATGGCTTTGTTACGTAAAAAAATTATAAACGGTCAATTTTTACGGAGAAATGATAACACATTATGAGGATACAAAGAGCAACACCTTCTTTACCCAATTGATAATCAACAAAGGAACAAGTCAGGGCAGCACATTGAGGACTTGAAGGTGGTGTAAAGATAGCGAAGTATTTAGAGGACACGAAGTTGATCTCTTCTTAGGTAGTTCAAGGATAACATTCAACATGAAGTTCGTGCACGGAACACAGTTCATTAGAGAAGCATTGAGTTGTGAAAAGTTGAATGTAAAATTGTAACAAGGAAGTCTACTACTCAATTCTATAAAAGAGGAAGTGTGGCTACATCTAGATTTACAACCTACAAGGTTGACACCATGTAATTGGAAGAAAAAAAGAAACAAAGACTGCTACGATTGTGATAGCAAATACACTAAAGGTCATAAGTGTGTCTTTGAGAAGAAATTATTTTACATAGATTGTGAAGAGGAAGAAGAAAATGAACAAGAAGAGGATATACACAGGGGCCGGCCCGAAGAGGAAGAAATGAATCCAACCATATCGTGTAATGCCCAACGTGAAATTACCACTCACTCAAACTCTCAAGATAAAAGGACAAATCAAGAAGAAAGGAGTAATAGTGTTGATTGATTCGGTGGCACCCATAATTTTATTCATTGTAAGGTAGCCAAGGAATTAAATTGTTTCCTACTTGACACGAATGTCAAGTGATGGTTGCAAATGGAGGAACTATAAATTGCTGGAAAATGCCATATCGAAGCTATTAGAATATGTGTTGACTGATCCCAATTAACTTGTTCCTATGGGAAGTCTTGGTGTTGTACTAGGAGTACAATGGTTACAATCTTTGGGGACGGTACTTTTTTAATTTTTAAGAACTTTTCTTGAAATTCTTTTCGGGGAGAAGGAAAAGGAAGTCGAACTACGGGGTATTGAAGGGAAGCCGGGAGAGGATAATAAGCTCTAATGGCATGACAAAGCTTCTAAAAGAAAGAACAACAGGCGTAATTGCACAATTTATACTCCAACAGTTCCAACATCAAAATCATCTGTTTACCAACGAGATCTCAACAAGTCTTGGACAATCATTCCAAGGTGTTTGAAACTCCCAAAGGACTCCACCTATTCGTGATCATGATCATGCTATTCATTTGATTCCGGAAGTGTTCCTCCAAACATCCGACCTTATAGATATCCTTACTTCCAAAGAGCGAAATTGAACGCATGATTGCGAGAAATGTTGCAGAGGCGGGTATAATTCAACCTAGTCAAAGTTCTTTCTGTCTGTAGTATTGGTACACAAGAAGGATGGATCATGGCGATATTAATAGGATGGGGAGCTCAATAAGCTCACCATTAAAGATAAATTTCCCATTCTGTGATTGATGAATTATTGGATGAATTACATGGAGCAATTTATTTTACCAAGTTGGATCTTCGTTAGGATATCATCAAATTAGAATGAAGAAATTTGAAGATATTCCAAAAACAACATTTCGAAGTCATGAGGGTGTTTATGGGTGCAGTCATCACCTTTGGCCTTATAAATACATGCATTCAAGGAGTTGATGAATTCCATTTTCAAACCCCGCTACATGAAAATTTGTGCTAGTATTTTTGATGATATACTAATCTGTAAGCAAGTCTTGGAAGGATCATGTTGAACATGTTGACGGGGTGCTCAAACTATTGCGGGAGAAACGATTATATGCAAAAGCACCCAAATGTTTCTTTGGAGTACAAGAGGTGGAATATACGGGTCATATTATATCCACGGGGTGTTAAAGTAGACCCTAACAAAATTAAAGCCAAATTGAGAATGGAAAGTCCCCTGAACAATAAAGCGATTTGCGAGGATTTCTCGGGTTAACATAGGGCTATTATCGTAAGTTTGTTAAGAATTATGGAAGAATAGCGACACCTCTAACAACATTATTGAAGAAAGATACATTTTCATGGACTCTGAAGCAACTTCACAGGCCTTTGAACATCTTAAAGAGGCGATGTGCCTAGCACCGGTCTTAGCTACGCCAGACTTCACGAAAATAACGCCTAATGTGGAATGTGATGCCTCGGGAAATGGAATTGGTGCGATTTTTAATGCGGGGAAGGAAGACCCATTGCTTTTGAAAGTCGTCCAATCAAAGGAAAGTATTTACGAAACCTATTTGTAGAGAAGGAAATGTTAGCAATCATGCACTAAAGAAATGGAGAGACTTTCCCCAATGGGAAGACACTTCAAGGAGGTAAAACGAAGTCATGATAGTACGACACTTTTTGGAACAAATACTATCTTGAGAAGAAACGTAAAAATGGGTCACAAAGATGTTGAGTTTATGACTTTGAAATAATCTACAAAAAAGGAAAGCTTAATATTTATTTGCGGATGCATCTCAAGAAAGAATGAAGGTGGAAGCATTGCTTTGTGCCATTTCTATTATCCAACCGAATTGGATAACCGAAGCAAAGAGATGAATGGAAGAAGGAAAAGATGTGTGGACACTCATTCAAAAGTTGCGACGAATCCTGGGCCATCGATACATTTAGTTGGAAAAATGATTCCTTATGAGTACAAAGATCGCTTATATCTTTGTAAGAATTCCCAACTAAAACAAAAGATTCTTAAGGATGCACTTCTCCTTTAGGAGGACACCGAGTTTTAAAACACCACACGGGGTGAAGAAAGAATTTTTTTGGGATGGCCTTAAATGCGATATTCAAAAGTTTGTGGCGGAATGTTTGGTTTGCCGGCGGAATAAAGTGGAGACAATTAAGACCGGGACTTCTTCAACCTTTATCCATTCCAAGTCGGCGTTGGGAGGAGATTTCAATGGATTTTATCACGGGTTTACCTAAGTTTGAAGGAAAGAATGTCATCATGGTGGTAGTTGATAGACTTACCAGTATGCACACTTTTGTGCATTATCTCATCCATTTAAAGCAAGTACGGTTACTACATTTGTGGAGCGGAAATTCAAAAGCTACATGGAAGCCCAAGGGTTATTGTGAGCGACGGGGAGATCATTTTACGGGAAATTTTTTTGGACGGAAATTTATTTTCTTGTTTGGGTACTAAATTAGCTCATAGCTCATCTTATCATCCTCAATACGATGGTCAAGGCGAGATAGTAAATAAATGTTTGGAGGATGTCTTCGTTGTTTTGTGTCTGATAAACAAACACAATGGGTCAAGTGGTTACACAGCCATTTGAATGGTGGTATAACACTTCCTTCCATACGCAGCAAAAATGACCCCATTTATGGCACTTTATGGATATCATCCCACCATCGATCACATCATCTTTAAGGAAAAATTTGAAGGTTCAAGGTGGAAGATCACGTCGAGCATCAACAAGAAGTTCTCCAACTCTTAAAGGATAACACGAATTTTGGCACAAAATCGAATGAAACAACGAGATCAACATCGCGGCGAGAGAAGTTTTGATATAGGAGATTGGGTATTTTTACGGCTACAACCATATAAACAAATGTCCCTCAAGAAAGCTAAGAAGGATAATAAATTATCGCGAAGTACTATGGTCCTTACGAGTGTTGCAAAAGATTGGTACTATGGCATACAAATTGGAGCTTCACAACTTCTTCGCGAGTACATCCGAGTTTTCCATGTTTCATGCTTAAAGAAGGTTATAGGAGAAAATCTTCCAGTTCAAACAATATGAGGAACTTGATGAGGAAGGAAAAATCATATTGGAACCGAACGGTCATGGAAACAAGAACTCGACAACTACGGAATCGATCAATTTCGGAGTATCTCATCGAATGGAAAATTTATACAACGAAGATTCTACATGGGAGGATGAAAAGACATACGAGAAGCACCGAGCTACTCAGCGTTGAGGACAACGCTTTTTTGAAGGAGAGGGCATGTTAGGTCCCTATATTAATAGTATAGTACCTTATTGTTGTTAGTGTAACCCCTTTATTGTTATTATTGTACCCTTGTAACCCCCGATACATTATTATTGTGCCCCTAAATTATTATTGTTAGGTCGGCTAGGATTACATTGTGGCCAACGGGATTACATTATGGCCCCCATGGACTCCTATATATAGAAAGGAGGAGTTTTGTAAATTGAATCATCCAAGAATTGTTCATTCATGTAATGTATTGGAGGTTGCCCCCTCGAAGTGGCTCATTTCTAAGGCGTGAATATCTCTTTTCTTCTCTCTTTGGAGCTGGTTACACAACAGCTTCCGCGAATGATAGATGGTATGAAAATTTGCCAGGTATTGAAGATTAAATTTGGACATTTACTGAGATGCATTCTATATGCATCGGAAAATTGTGATTATGGGTTTTGGAGGTTCAGCTTACGTCATTTTTGGTACCCGAGCTTGGCTCTGTTGAAATTGAATATTTTTGTTTTCTGAATGAAGTTTAGTGCAGTTATACTTGTTGAGAAAATTCCTTAGAAGTGGCGATGAACTGAAGAATCCAACAAGAGATTGGACGAGAGAAGACAATTGAATTGTTTTCGAAAGAAAGTGAAAATTAAGAAGCTAGAGGAAACGAAGGTGTTGCTCAAGAAGATTCCGGATAGGGGATCGTGCTAAAAGGGCGAGTGAGGAGAGCTTAGTGAGGCAAGATTGCGATGAGGAGGGACTTGCGTTGCGGAGGCTTGTTGCGAGTGCGAGAGCTCATAGAAAGAGAGGGAGCGAGAAAATGACTACGATAGTCATAGCGAGGAGTTCACAAAGAAGCCACGGCGGAAGGAAAGATGCAAAAGCAAATGGCATGAGGATGAGTCGAGAAAGAGTTTGACCGAGAGCGAGATAGATTTCGATTGGAATATTGATGAAGATCTTTGTAGAAAAGTGTTAAAGACCGAGAAGAATGGTTGGACCATGAGGAAAAGAGTAAAGTGGCCAAGGCTACGAAAGGAGAAATCAGCAAGTGAAGTTAGAGATAGTGAAGAATTGAGAAAGATTGAAATGAGATATTGAGTGCTTAGAGGAATCGAGCTCGGAAAGCAAGGTAGAATTGGAAGTTTCCATTTGTAGACCAGAACAAGGTGAAATGTTAGGGGAAGAGGGATAATGAAATTAATTTGAAGATCTCATGGACTATTGGCGGGAAAGTTCAAAACAATTCGAAGATATGTTGACAAAGACGAGATGAGAGCAATGAAGCCTTGTGATTTTGATTCTTATAGTTTGTGTATGTTTGCGGGATGTCACCGAGAGGATGATGGACGGTCGGATGAAATTGTCACAAACGGAGATAGAAGCTCTTGAGGTGAAGTATGATGGAGAATCCCTTTTAGAGAGGAAGAAGGCGTTGATCTATTGCAATAGAAAGGAGTTCATAGATGAAGTCTTGTTTGGTGTGAAACGGTCGGATGAGGTTGATATAGACCCGGAAGTCTAATGACAATTCCATAAGGTGGAACTACAAGAAGGTAAGCAATGAATTTATTTAGTGGAATTGATGAAAGATGCTTACAATATGATAATGTAGAAAACGAGGTCAACTCAAGAGGATTGTCAAGAAAAGAATGAAGAGTGAGAATGAAATTGTGATAAAACACTCGAGAGATTTCACAAGGAGATAGAATTCTTGGAGAGATTACTCAAAAGAACCCTGAGGCTTAGCGCAATTTGATGGAGGAAAAGGTGTAGAAGAAAACATTAATAAATATGATGCTGAAATTAGAGAAATTGAGCGATTATATGAAGGTGAGATAGAAAAGATCGGGAGCAACAAGGAAGTTATGTCCTCGAGAGGCATAAAGGAGATAGAAATATTAATTCGGCAAGATGAATATGGAAGTAATCAAAAATTTGGAAGGAATGATCGGCTACATGAGAATGAATTTGGGGAAGGCATTAAATTGCGAGAAGTATAGAAAGCGGAAGCATAATTAAGAACCAAAAATTGATACAGCGATGCAAAGAAAAGATAAGTGAAGACCGAAGACACATATGGAAAGCGAAGAAAAGGGTGAAAGTGAAGCTATTGCCATGAGAGGTTGAATGGCAAGCTGATGAAAGAGTTAGGGGAACTTGAACAAATTCATATTGATTTATTAAAGAGAAAGACTCGAGAGAAATGGAGTCACGGCCAAGAAGGATCCGGCGAAATCCAAAAGAATTATGATGGAGGATTGGTGCTTGAAGCATCGAAGAAAATCGAAGGTATTGTATTTGAAAGCGAAGGTTGTTGTGTGTTTGCGAGGTCATATCGACTTGAGGAAAGACAACCCGATTTATTGAAGGCTTGTTGTATTAACGGATAGAAGATGAATACTCATCATATGCGGAATAAGGAAAATTTAATCAAGTGCAGGAAAATGTCCAATCAGATGACATTCAAAGAATAAGTCAAAAGGAGGATGGAAAAAGAATTATCGGAATCAAAGGATACACTGAGCTATTGAAGATTGAGCAGTCATTGAAGATTGAGCTATTGAAGATTGAGAAGTCATTGAAGATCATTGACCTTGAAGAAAGCCAGAATAAAGAAGAATTAAAGACAGATATTGTGGATAATGCAGTTAGTGAAGATTGTGCAGAACTTTTGAGAGAACTTCCAGATGAGATGGCAGATTTGTGGTATAAGTTGAATCTTTTGATGAGGAAGCTAGGTAAAGCATTTGTGTTTATTAAATTGATTAATTTTGATGAAGATTTGCATGCAGGAAAAAGACAATATGAAGTAAACCTGAACCAAGAAGTTAATTCGGAAGAACAGATCAGATTAATGGAGAGTGAAATCAGAAAGCCTCAGAATGAGGAAATGGTGGTGAATTTATGGTATGAAACTATTGAACTAGAGTTGATTTTTCAAGAAATTTGTGGAGGTACAGGTACGCTGGAATTTGAAGTAAGGAATGAAAAAGTCATGAATGAGAAACCAGAAGAAGGACCTGAGAAAAGGAATTTGTACATTTCAGAAATGTATATGGAAGGTTATTATTATGAGAGATTATGATGTTTCTAATTCAAGAACACAATCGGTTGCAAGAGAATAGTATTCAACACCGTGAGAAGTGAAATGGACAAAGAATTGGATGAGTTGTGGAAACTCATATTTACAACATTCCGATAAAACAAATACGGGAAAAAAGAAGAAAGGAAGATTGAGTGGAAAGAAATGGTACGGTGAAGGGAATGGGGAAAAGCTGCCGAATTAGAGTGAGCAAAACAACAGTAAAGTATGTGAAAAGGACGACGCAAATAGTGAGAGCATAGCAAATGAGGGCATTACATCATAAAAGATGGAGACTTGGGGAAAAACAACAACGAGCGGTAACCGGACGGACTGTCAAACCAAGTATGGGATGCAGGAGGACACGGACATGAAGTGCATGATCGAGAGATCATGGTAAAATTTGGGAGTACGATGCGGGCATCTGAACCTAACTTGACAATGTGATGGAATGGTCACATGTTGTGGCTAAACACGTGAAAATTCATTGCGTTTGTTTTGTCGAATTCGATTTTGCGGGAGGATAAACTTTTCAAATAATTTGTTATTGTAATAAGTGAGAATTGTCTTATTTTAGATTAGTGATAAGATTGTTTGTATAGGTGTGTTGAGAAGCTACGAAATAGCCGGTTACATTCGATTTCTAGAAAATAGAAGATTGCATTGTTAGAAAAATTAGTTAACAATAAAGATATTTGATAAGGCGAAAGATTGGAGAGGTTTTAGAGGGAGTGGCGCTCGGTTGGGAGTGTGTGTGGCTTGGAGTGGTGTGAGAATTTAGATTGAATGTGTGGTATGTTATATGTGTAACAAAGATTATTTTCATATGTAAGTGGCTTCGTAGAACTGTTCTTTTATATGCCATGAATAAAGCGTGTTGTGCGTATCAATGTATGATGAGCCGTAAAGCTAGATGTATTTGCTTTTCTTTGTACGATGGTTGAAGTACGTTACGACTTGGATTTTATTTAATACGTAATATTTACATGTTTTATTGCAAACTGGCCCATTGTCGAATTGTGTGAGTTGGGAAAGTCACTTGAACGGAGAAATTGTGAAGTAAATCATATAAAATCACGGAACGGAATTAAAGGATATATTGTTTGATTTCATGAGTGATCGGGTTTGTGTGTAAATTATTGCATCGGAGCGGGGTGAAGGTTTTATGTCACACCATATAGCCATAATCCCCGGAGGCGAAGTGTTATAAACGGGTTGAAAATTAAATCGGATTAAAAACTTCGCATTGGAGTTTGGAAAATTTGCCAAATGTTGGTGGTGATATTAAATACAACGATTTGCAATCGTCGATTAATATCACATCGTATGATGAAAGTGGACGTATATGAAGTTGTGATTATAGGGACATCGCATTGGAATTGTCAAACACAGCCGACGGTACAGTGATATTTGAATTATTTGACCTACGAATTGATGTGGTGTGGGATCGATCGGATACGCCAGAGCGAGAGATACACATAAATCATTTTGTTCTAAAGTATGTTGTCGGTTGAGAGCGATTTCATATTATTATATTTTGTTAAACGTTGATTGGTATGAGTTAAATGTGCGAGATTGTTTAACAGCATTGAATAAGGTGAAATACTTCAACAAAAACGTTGAATGCGATTGAATAGTTAATGGTTCGAAGAAAATGTCAAAGACTGAATTCAAGTCACGAAATCATGTGAGTCGATTGTCGAGTTTGAAGAAATCGATGTGTATATAATAAGCTATCGATCGGTTATTCACGTTGAGTTTGGAGGATGAAATCTGAAGACCCGAGACGCGAGCTTTGGTTAACTGCAGTAATGATCGATATTGTTAAAAACGTTGTGGTTCGGGAATGAGTGCGTTGAACACAGAGGATGAACAGCGTACAACATTTTAGAATTGAATGGAAGACTGAAGTTTATATCACAATAAAAAGTAGAAGTCTTGAAGGACGGCGAGGAACAACAAAGGGCACATTTAGATTGGGATTGGAAGAACGAAATTTAGCAAATCAAAGGGATGCATGATGCGTTGATCCAGTTTGGTATCTTTGAAAGGAAAAAGGCGCATAAACGGTTGGTACTTTGGTTCGAAATGAAGAATCGAAGACATGTAATTGTGTGCAGGCCAAATGTTATTGGTGATGTTAATGTGAAGATTGAATCATGTTTGTAAAGCTTCCGCGAATGATAGATGGTATGAAAATTTGCCAGGTATTGAAGATTAAATTTGGACATTTAATGAGATGCATTCTATATGCATCGGAAAATTGTGATTCTGGGTTTTGCAGGTTCAGCCTGCGTCAAAAGATGTTCCAAGTGAGCGGATTTGGGTAACGTTTCTGATGCCATTTCCACCATTGCCATCTTTCTTGGTCCAAGTAAAGTGATCCAAATTTTATTTTAGTGTCTTCATCATGGATATTATTAAGGAGGAAGTATTGGGCCATTTGATCCAACCATATGGCCGGGTTCGAGCCATCAAATTTGTACATATCTAGCTTGGGCACCCGTTGACTAGAAAAGTGGGACCCTCCATGGAAGTGAAGGTGATGGTTGGATTCACCTTCTTCGTATGCTTCACCGTGTGTCTTCCTTGCTACGTGATTTCCATAGAGAAAAAAATTCCTTGATGTTGCCAGAAAGTGCATAAATTTGGTTCTCGAGGGTTTCTAGTCTGTTGTTCACCTTCTTTGCAACTATGACTTGCAAGCGCGTTCTGTACATGCACTAGTCCATATTTGGGATCGCCTGAAAAATGTGGGCTGGTAAGTGAATGGTACCACTGCGATCAAATTTCCATCCTAATTCTTATGGGATAGGTCTCTCAATGGAGTTTTACTCCCCGCTGATTAATATTACAGTGGACAAATACCCAAAATCTTGATAATGCCAAATGTCATGAAAAAATAAGGCCTGGACTGGACTACTTGGGCCTGGATGTTTGGTTACCATCAACTGTACCACAATAATCAAATTTGGTCGATGGCAGCCAAAACTCTTACTGTACTCTGAGCCAAATATCTGCTGCGAAAACCCCGAAAGCTAGATGGACGACATCAGCGGATCAAAACTGGTAGATCTGGGTAGGACAAAGAATAGGAGTGAGCTTCAGATATATGGGGAAACTATGGTCACAAGGAGTGTGAGGTGCTACATATGGCAATATATGTAGGGGTCCAACAATAGTACTCAGACCAATATTTCAGGGCACAAAATAAGGAGGATCGGATGTACCCTTAGTCGTACCACCCAACTACCCTGTTGTACGTCTGAGTAATCTCCCCGAGTGTTGTTCTCAGTGTACTGTAGCAACAAGATGATTGATGGTTGAACTATGGTTAGGTTTCAAAGTTTCCTAGGGGGGATTCCTATATACCCGAGGGTATGTGGAAGTGCAGTCCGTCCGTGGTTCTTTCTAATGCACTACTACTCGAAGGGTACCCACAAGGGTTACAAGGGAGTCCAAAAAACGTGACCACCTCTTGTATTTCTTGCATTCATGCTTCCCCGAATCCACAATTTTATGCACTCAATGACATATCTCATGGTTTAAAGATGCCAGAACACGTCTCTAGCCTAAAAAAGGTTTCTATGAAAACTGGAGGTCCCGCTGGCCCTGGAAAGAGCTCTGATACCACTTGTTATTCACTTGAATTATTAGACGAGACATAACACAAGAAATATGAAAAAAATAGTTGTGACATAGATATATCACCAAAAAATAGACAAGCGACATAGATATTTCATTATGCAGAAACAAGATAAAATGTTCACTTGCGTCTTTGAGGGGGCAACCTCCAACAGAGCAGTCTCAATTACAATACTGCACAATTCTTTTTCCTTCTATCTAATGCTATTTATAGCCTAATGACATCCAAAACCATAACTACTCATGGTCCCAAACATAATCATGTGTTAACCACCTTATTTTTTAACTAAGGCCTGTTTATAACTAATTGTGGTCCCTTTTCTAGAATGTGGGTTAACCACTTACAATTATTATAAATGCGGATAACCGCTTATGGGATTTATTGACTAAACCAACTAACTATGACTTGGAATAGGCCCTTATGGGCTTATTACATAAATAAAGGGGTTAGGGTTGGACCCTAACAAAATGATTGTACAAGAATTTTTGGAGATATGGAGAAATAGATCATTTTGATGTTTGAACCTCTAGTGAGCATAATTGTGCAATTACGCCTCGTTGTTATTTATTCAGAAGCTTTGTGATGAAATTAGAGCTAAATATCTTTCTTGGCTTCCCTGCGATACCCTTTAATTCAACTTCCTTTCCTTCCCAAAAAATTTCAAGAAAAGGTCTTTAAAATTTAAAGTTATCGTCCCCGAAGATTGTAACCATTGGACTCCTAGTACAACATAAGCACCACCCATTGGAATGGATAACATTGGACTATTCAATACATATTACCCCATGGTTAACTTGATATTATGGCACTTTCCAGAGCAATTTATAGTTCCTCCATTTGCAACCATCACTTGAAACTTTGGTGCTGGGTATAGGAAGAAATTAAATTCCTTGGCTACCTTACAATGAATAAAATTATGGGTACTACCTGAATCAACCAACACTATTAAGTTTTTATTCTTGATATGTCCCTTTTATCTTGAGAGTTTGAGGAGTGGTAATTTTTTCCAATGTATTACAAGTTATGGTCGGATTCATTTGTTCTTTCTCTATGGTTGGTTCCTGGTGTATATCCTCTTCGTTTGAAGTTTCTTGTTCCTTTTCTTCCTCCTATTTACAATCTATGTAAAATAATTTATTCTTAGCAGAATTATGACCTTTAGTGTATTTGCTATCACAACTATAGCAAAGCCCTTTTTATCCTTTTTCTTCCAATTTTTGTGGTGTTAACCTTGTAGGTAGTGGAATTTTAGGAGTAGCAACACTTCCATCTTTATAGTTGTGACTGGTAGGCTTCCTTGTTTCCATAATTTTGCTTTCAATTTTTCTTGCCAACCTGAATGCCTTCTCCAATGAATCAGGTTCCTAAAGGAGAACCTCATGTTGGATGTTATCCTTTAAAGTACCTATGAAGACATCAATCATGTGCTCATATGGAATATCATTTACCCTTATGTTACATTTTTGGAAGTCCTCAATGTGCTCCACCATTGAACCCTTTTGTTTGAGATTTATCAATTGGCTAAAAAAGGTATTTCTCTTTGTATGCTCATAATGTGTTATCATTTCCTTCATAAAAATGGACCAAGTGACAATTTTTTTACGAGAGCACAGCCATCGATACCATACAAATGTATTGGGTTCTAAATACAAAGTTGCAATGTGTACATTTTGTGTGCTTTTCACATTATGGAGATCAAAATATTGCTCCATCTGTAGTATCCATGTTAGGGGATCCTTGCCATCAAACTTACTCATATCTTTCTTTGGAATATGGTGGGTCTTCAATCCAATGTTAGAGTCTATGAAATCATGATTACATTTATTATTTTCTCATCATGAGTTTCCTCTACTACCTTTTCGCCATTAGGAAGCTTTTATTGTAGCAACTTTGTCAAACCTTCCTTCAAACCTTGCATGCCTTTCTTCAAATATTCCATGTTTCCTTTCAGTATTTATTTTATACCATCAATATTAGCTTCCATGCCATTCATTCCATCCTTTAAATCATTGATCTTAGCTTCCATTTATGCTTTTAAACCATCCATTTCACCTTTTAGTTCATTTTTGGTTGTTCAATGTGAGAGCCAAATTTGTTGCACTTGGTCCTGTAATTTTGAGATATCATGATGCAATTATTCCTCTTCATATGTCATAGTAGAGCTTTATGAGGGCTTAATAGATGTGGAATTATTTTTGGGAGGAATTTTAGAAATAAATATTGATATCTATGCTTCAATATTCCCTTGGAATCACTTTAAACTGATTTTTCAAATAAAAGTTATGCTATTTAAAAAAAATACACACATTTTTCTTGCTTTTTAGGAGCTCGATATTGAACCTGATGTATCTCTGTGACTTAGTATGCCCAATATTTTAACTTTGGTCTTTGAGTATCCATCTGAGTCTTCTTTCCAATGCCATATGTTAAACCTAATTTGGATTCTTCAAGTTAAAGTTATGTCCGATCTCCCACAGTGACTTGATTATAGGCTAGTTTAGTAGAGTGAACTTGTACGAAGTGCCATGTGTCACTGTTTCTATCTTCGGCTCTGAAATTTCCATGCAAAAAAATACATTGCATGCAATTTTTGTCACTTTTTATAGAATTCAAATACGATTTTTGAAATCAAAGTTATGATGATTTTCCATAGGTCACTTGTTTGAGACTGAATTTTGGAGCCCATAAAAACCCTAACTTCCCTGGATCATAACTTCGGAGATATAGTGAAAAAAGATCTGAAATTTTAACAGGAAGTTAACAACAATTTTTACTCCACGTGGTAAAAATTTCAGCTTCTGAATCCTCTTAGAAAAGAGTTATAGAAAAAATTACGATATGACCCGTTTGAAGAAGTGAAACCCTAGAATCCCAAGCTCTGATACCAAATGTTATGAAACCAACTCACAAAATAGAAGAAAATATAGATTAACGACTTAGAAATTAGCCTCTTAGAGGTGAAAAAATCCTTTACATTACTTAAATAAACAATTATTGGATTATACAAATGACAAAACCTACCTTCTATATATAAGAGTCTAAGGGGTCATAATGTAACAATATGGGGACCACATGGGCACAATAATAACAATAATGGGGCTACACCTATGGGGCACAACAATAACAATAATAAGGGGCTACACTAGTATTATAGGGACCTAACACAAACTTAGGATAATAAAATAATGAATCAATTAGATTTAATTACAAGAGTTAGGGAACCAACTCTCTTGGTAAATAAAAAAACCCCCAAGTCTAGTTAAAAGGGTTTTACCTGGAAGTGGAATGCTCCTACATTAGAATTCCAAGGTGAAAAATTTTCATGGTCTCATAACCATGTTCATGATGATTTAGTCCTCCTAGATCAAAAACTTTGGTTTGTAACTGATCTCTCTCCTGGCTGTGTTGATGTTGCTTTGTTGTTCTTTCCTTTAGTTCTCTAGGCTTCCAAATATTGTGTTGTTGTTGTCGACTTGTTCCGTTGATGTATAGTTCCTCTGTTATTTGTTCCTTCTTGTTATTTCTCCTTTTTTCCCTATTTCACTTGCTTTTCCTAGAAATTTTTCTTATCAACAAGCATAATTCATCAATCACCTTGTCAACCTCTGTCTTTGGTTGATCTCCACTACTTCTATTCCTATCCTCAGGCTTCTGCATATCCTCCTTCGTTATAGGAGTTACAAAACTCTTACCAATGATTTTTTCATATATTTACTACTAAAACTTGACAAATATTTCCTCATTTTTTTTTAACACAAATCCTTCCTCCTCTAGCTCTATCCTTGTTATCTATATGTGCATTCTTTGGGTTTTTATACTCTATTCCAAAGAATTAAACTCTTCATACAATTCAAAATCACTTTGAATTGCATCCTTGTCCTTTATGAAACATCCATCGCTCAAATTTCCTATTAGCAACTCCTTCAAAATTTCAATTTTAGCTTTATTAGTGCTTTCTTCTAAAAGCATGAGACTTTCCTCGAGTATTTTTTCATATGACGCTGCACGTTTTCTAATTGTACAGTATCCATGCGATAATGTTAATTCATCCATTTTTTATGTAGAAATTAGAGCTTTCTCTCCTAAAATTCCTCTGTCATAATAGCTTCAATATATTTGAAGTCAACAAACACATGTGCACAAAAATCTTTTATTTCATCTATCTCCTCTTTGAGTCTCATTTCTTCATCTGCTTGCATAAACACATTATTGAAAGGCTAACCATCAACTGTCAAACCTATAAACACATGCCAAGAGTTATATTAAAAAATAATAAGTTCTTCTTTCATAGTCTAAGCAAGCTAATATCCAAGATGATTTGAAATAGCTTCATAGTTCATAAAGTTGTTAATAAAAATTTCTTCATTATCTCTCCTCTCTTCTTCATTAAAGGACCAATTGTGTTAAAAAAATTCAACTTCAAGTATGCCTCGGGTTTCTTGACCTTCTTCCACATTTTCACAAGTTTCTATATTTCTATTTGTTCCTATTTTATCCTTTGAACTATTTCCTTGTCTCGGTTTTCCTGCAGCCTCCTCTGAGCCATCTTCTTGGGTTGGATTGTTATGACCAATTCCTCCTTCATTATATGCACTCTACAATTTCTTATTTCCCAAGATCCAAAGACTTAAAATTCCTTAAAAAAATGAGATATATACTTATAAAAAAGAAACAAACCCAACCAATCATAACTCTGAGTTTCATCCTACATAATTGAATAGTTTCATCATGAATTAGCTCATAGTTGCTTCTTCCTGTAATAGTTTCCTAGAATTTCTCCTCTCCAACATCCATTTCCATCTACTATTTTCCACTAGCATGGATTTCCTATGTGGCACTTTCACCATTTCCTATGCTCTTCTTGTAAATATATCACTGAAAAAATAATCAAAACCAAAAGCATGAGACATTCTAGTCTCAAAATATGCTTCTAGCATCAATTCATCATCATCTTCCTCTTCAAGGATCAATACTTTCTCAGGTTCACAAATGTATTCTCTGACTTCACATTCAACTTATTTGAGTGATTCCTCTTCCTCTACTCGTTGCATTAGCTTCTCAAGATACAACTCTCTAATAGACCACTTTACTCCTTTCGCCACATAAATTCCTTTCTTCAACTCTTTCATCATCCTTCTCGTTCTTTCTTGTAGCTGCTTCAGGTTGATGATTTCTTCCTTTATCTCGACTAACTCTTTCTCTCTTTTTTCATCACTCATCTATTGTATTGTATTATTTGTTCTAGTATCCATTTTCATGTTGTTGTGGCTTCCTTATGGACTTCCTCTTTGATTGTCTACCATTTCCTTCAACAACCTTTCTTTTGTGAGCTTATCCATGCTCACTATGAGATGCAACCAACCTTTAAAATAACAAGCGTCTACTCTTCTTTCCACACGATACCTCACCAAGTTTTTTCTCCTTTGGGCTTAGTCTTTTGGTACCTTCCTGGTCCTCTTTTCTGGAACCAATGAGCATTCCTCACTCTAGGTTGTTGCAAGTATTCTCAATGTCCTTTCTTCCCTTTTTCCCATTTTCTTTAGTATTTAGTTGAAGTTTCTTTATAGCACTCTTGTTGCAATATTTCTTCCACAACTTCTTTTGAGAGCTTTGTTTTTTCCCTTCTTCCTACGTTACAATTTGTTTGCTGCAACTCTTGTCACTACATACCTTCCTTCTTCGAATACTTGTCTCAACAACAAAACCTCTGCAAATCTCAACACATCCTATCATCCTGAGTTCTCTTTTATATTCCTCCAAATCCAATCCTTCTTCCAAAGTTTCTTGTCTTCTACCAGTGTGGGTTGTTTCTTCTCTTGCATCATCTACTTTTAACCTCTGTAAATTGATATTTTTCGAGATTTCTAGCTCTGACACCACTTGATGCAAGCCTAATTTTTGAGTCTGCTTAAATTTGCACAGTGCCTAGATATCCTCTATTAAAGGTGCTTCATTCAACCTCAATTTAGGGAGATATATCCCTTTTTATAAACAATTGGAGTCAATATCCTTTCCAAATAGCCCCTGAAGCCAAGAACTTACTCTATATATCTTGACTCGCATCATTAACTAAATCTAGGCCCTCAGCTTCTTTCTCATCTTGCTATGCCTTGGAGTCGTGCCTTATAAACTCCTACCAATGAGTTTTTTATATATTTACTGCTCACACTTGACAACTCTTTCCTCATTGTCTTTTAACACAAATCCTTCCTCCTCTAGCTCTATCCTTGTTATCTATATGTGCATTATTTGGGTTTCTATCCTCTATTCCAAAGGATTAATCTCTTCATACAATTCAAAATCACTTTGAAATGCATCCTTGTCCTTTATGAATCATCCAAGCTCGAATTTCCTATTAGCAACTCCTCCAAAATTTCAATTTCAACTTTATTAGTGATTTCTTCTAAAAGCATGAGACTTTCCTCAAGTATTTCTTCATATGCCGCTCCATGTTTTCTAATTGTACAATATCCATGAGATGATGTTAATTCATCCCCTTTTAATGTAGAAATTATAGCTTTCTCTCCTTCAAATTCCTCAGGCATAATAGCTTTAATATATTTCAAGTCAACAAACATATGTGCACAAAACTATTCTATTTCATCTATCTCCTTTATGAGTCTCATTTATTCATCTGCTTGCATAAATACATTATTGAAAAGCTAACCATAAACTGTCAAACCTATAAACACACACCAAGAGTCATATTAAAAAATAATAAGTTCTTCTTTCATTTCCTAAGCAAGCTCATCTCCAAGCTGATTTGAACTAGCTTCATAGTTCATCAAGTTGTTAGTAAAATTTTCTTCAATATCTCTCCTCTCTTCTTCATTAAAAGACCAATTGTGTTAAAAAATTTCAGCTTCAAGTATGCCTTAGGTTTCTTGACCTTCTTCCACATTTTCAAAAGTTTCTATCTTTTTATGTGTTCCTATTTCATCCTTTAAACTATTTCCTTGTCTTGGTTTTCCTGCAACCTCCTCTGAGCCATCTTCTTGGGTTGGATTGTTATGAACAGTTCCTCCTTCATTATATGCACTCTACCATTTCTTCTTTCCAAAGATCCAAAGAATTCAAATTCCTTAAAAAACAATGAGATATATATTTATAAAAAAGAAACAAACCCAACCAATCATACCTCTGATTTTCATCCTACATCATTGAATAGTTTCACCATGAACTCTCTCATAGTTTCTTCTTCCTATAATAGTTTCATGGAACTACTCCTCTCCAGCATCCATTTCCATCTACTATTTTCCACTACCATGGATTTTCCTATGTGGCACTTTCACCATTTCCTATGCTCTTCCTATAAATATATCACTGCAAAAATAATCAAAACAAAAATCCTGAGATATTATAGTCTCAAAATATGCTTCTAGCATCAATTCATCATCATCTTCCTCTTCAAGGATCAATACTTTCTCAGGTTCACAAACGGATTCTATGACTTCACACTCAGCTTCTTTGAGTGATTCCTCTTCCTCTACTCGTTGCATTAGCTTCTTAAGATACAACTCTATAATAGACCACTTTAATCTTTTCCCCACATAAATTCCTTTCTTGAACTCTTTCATCATCCTTCTCGTTCTCTCCTGTAGCTGCTTCAGGTTGATGATTTCTTCCTTCATATCGACCAAATATTTCTCTCTTTTTTCATCACTCATCTATTATATTGTGGTATTTTTTCTAGTATCCCTTTTCTTGTTGTTGTGGCTTCCTTGTGGACTTCCTGTTTGATTATCTACCATTTCCTTCAACAACCTTTCTTTTGTGAGATTCTCAATGCTCACTGTGAGCTGCAACCAACCTCTACAGTAACAAGCATCTACTCTTCTTTCCACATGATATCTCACTAAGATTTTTCTCCTCTGAGCTTAGTCTTTTGGTACCTTCCTGGTCCTCTTTTCTGGAACCAATGAACATTCCTCGCTCTAGGTTGTTGCAAGTATTCTCAATGTCATTTCTTCCCTTTTTCCCATTTTCTTTAGTCTCTAGTTGAAGTTTCTTTATAGCACTCCTGCTGCAATATTTCTTCCACAAATTCTTTCGAGATATTTTCTTTTCCCTTATTCTTACGTTTAAATTTTTTTGCTGCAACTCTTGTCACTACATACCTTCTTTCTTCGACTACCTGTCTCAACAACAAAACCTCTTCAATCTCAACACATCTTATCATCCCGCGTTCTCTTTTATATTCATCCAAATTCAATCCTTCTTCCGAAGTTGCTTGTCTGATACCTGTGTGGGTTGTTTCTTCTCTCGCATCAGCTACTTTTAACCTCTGCAAATTGATATTTTTAGAGCTTTCTAGCTCTGAAACCACTTGATACAAGCCCAATTTTTGAGTTTGATTAAATTCCCACAGTGCCTATATATCCTCTATTAAAGGTTCTTCATTCAACCTCAATTTAGGAAGATATTTCCCTTTTTATAAATAGTTGGAGTCAATATCCTTTCTAAATAGCCCCGGAGCCAATAACTTACTCTATATATCTTGACCCACATCATTAAATAAATCGAGGCCCTCAACTTCTTTCTCATCTTGCTATGCCTTGGATCCATTCCTTATAAAATCCTACCAATGAGTTTTTCATATATTTACTGCTCAAACTTGACAACCCTTTCCTCATTTTCTAAACACAAATCCTTCCTCCTCTAGCTCTATCCTTGTTATATATATGTGAATTATTTGGGTTTCTATCCTCTATTCCAAATAATTAAACTCTTCATACAATTCAAAATCACTTTGAATTTCATCCTCGTCCTTTATGAAACATCCATCGCTCAAATTTCCTATTAGCAACTCCTCCAAAATTTCAATTTCAACTTTATTAGTGCTTTCTTCTAAAAGCACGAGACTTTCCTCGAGTATTTCTTCATATGTCACTCCACGTTTTCTGATTGTAAAATATCCATGAGATGATGTTAATTCATCCCATTTTATTGTAGAAATTATAGAATTTTCTCCAAATTCCTCCGTCATAATAGCTTCAATATATTTCAAGTCAAAAAAATTAAGTGCACAAAACTCTTCTATTTGATATATCTCCTCTATGAGTCTCATTTCTTCATCTGCTTGCATAAAAAAATTATTGAAAGGCTAACCATCAACTTTCAAACCTATAAACACACACCAGGAGTCATATTAAAAAAAAAAAGTTCTTCTTTCACTACCTAAGTAAGCTCATCTCCAAGCTGATTTGAACTAGCTTCATAGTTCATCAAGTTGTTAATAAACTTTTCTTCAATATCTCTCCTCTCTTCTTCATTAGAGGACCGATTGTGTTTAAAAATTTCAGCTTCAAGTATGCCTTGGGTTTCTTGACCTTCTTCCACATTTTCACAAGTTTCTATCTTTTATGTGTTCCTATTTCATCATTTAAACTATTTCCTTGTCTCAGTTTTCCTACAGCCTCCTCTAAGCCATCTTCTTGGGTTGGATTGTTATGACCAATTCCTCCTTCATTATATGCACTCTGCAATTTCTTCTTTCCCAAGATCCAAAGAATTCAAATTACTTAAAAAACAATGATATATATACTTATAAAAAAGAAACAAACCCAACCAATCATACCTCTGAGTTTCATCCTACATCATTGAATAATTTCATCATGAACTCTCATATTTTCTTCTTCCTGTAATAGTTTCCTAGAACTGCTCCTCTCCAACATTCATTTCCATCTACTATTTTCCACTAGCATGGATTTTCCTATGTGGCACTTTCACCATTTCCTATGCTCTTCTTGTAAATATATCACTACAAAAATAATCAAAACCAAAAGCATGAGACATTCTAGTCTCAAAATATGCTTCTAGCATCAATTCATCATCATCTTCCTCTTCAAGGATCGATACTTTCTAAGGTTCACAAATGGATTCTCTGACTTCACACTTAGCTTCTTTGAGTGATTCCTCTTCCTCTACTTGTTGCATTAGCTTCTCAAGATACAAATATCTAATATACCACTTTACTCTTTTCCCCACATAAATTCGTTTCTTCAACTCTTTCATCATCCTTCTCGTTCTCTCCTGTACCTAATTCAGGTTGATGAGTTCTTCCTTCATCTCGACCAACTCTGTCTCTCTTTTTTCATCACTCATCTATTGTATTGCAGTATTTTTTCTAGTATCCCTTTTCCTGTTGTTGTGGCTTCCTTGTGGAATTCCTCTTGATTGTCTACCACTTCCTTCAACAACCTTTATTTTGTGAGCTTCTCCATGCTCACTGTGAGCTGCAACCAACCTCTACAATAACAAGCGTCTACTATTCTTTCCATACGATACCTCACCAAGATTTTTCTCCTTTTAGATTAGTCTTTTGGTACCTTCCTGGTCCTCTTTTCTGGAACCAATGAGCATTCCTCGCTCTAGGTTGTTGCAAGTATTCTCAATGTCCTTTCTTCCGTTTTTCCCATTTTCTTTAGTCTCTAGTTGAAGTTTCTTTATAGCACTCTTGTTGCAATATTTATTCCACAACTTATTTTGAGAGATTTTTTTTTTTCCCTTCTTCTTACATTACAATTTGTTTCCTACAACTCTTGTCCCTACATACCTTCCTTCTTTGAATACCTATCTCAACAACAAAACCTTTGCAAATCTCAACACATCCTATCATCCTGCATTCTATTTTATATTCCTCCAAATCCAATCCTTCTTTCAAAGTTTCTTGTATGCTGCCTGTGTGGGTTGTTTCTTCTCTTGCATCACTTACTTTTAACCTCTGTAAATTGATATTTTTAGAGCTTTCTAGCTCTGAAACCACTTGATGCAAGCCCAATTTTTGAGTCTTATTAAATTCCCACAATGCCTAGATATGCTCTATTAAAGGTGCTTCATTCAACCTCAATTTAGGGTGATAAATCCCTTTTTATAAACAATTGGAGTCAATATCCTTTCCAAAAATTCCCTGGAGCCAAGAACTTACGCTATATATCTTGACCTGGATCATTAACTAAATCTAAGCCCTCAGCTTCTTTCTCATCTTGTTATGCCTTGGAACCATGCCTTATAACCCTCCACATAAAAGGCCTAGATCTCCCAATTCTGACCTTTTCTTCTCTGGTGTACTTCATGCACACTTAGTTACAACCTTCTGACCCTCTCTTTAAATAACCCGGCGTAATGGAAATGCCTTCACAACAAGCTCATTGGGATAGAAATGTCGAGCATGAACCATGCCTGAATGCTCCTCCTTTTAATGGCTATGGCCCGCTACAATTAAACTAGCCTAATGGGAAATCCTTTTATGGAAACCGCTGGGGTAGAACCTTTGAGCGGGACCCACAATGCCACATAAATCTAGAGCTCGACCTTTTCGATGTCGCTTGGTAAGAACTGTGCTGACTCTTTAAATTTCAGGTAGGGTCCAATCCATGTCACATCTCCATGTTTGTAACTTTTATCACTACCCATATTCTATTCAATAAACCTTAGCTTCTCTTATATATTTCCTTAGCGGTTTCCATAGGACACGTGAGCCTGCTTCCTCTAATGCCTGACTTTTTCATTTAATACAATTCACCCAAACTTATAGGCTTTCTACCCAACCTTTCACACACTTTCTACCAATGTTGTCGACCCCATAAATTACCATGCCATCTTGTGATAGATCTAGCTGCCCAATGTTAAAATTTTATGATGTTGCTTGCAACTTTATTTAACACCCATGATTCAAGACCTTCAACCCAGATTCGTTTCTAGACACAAGAATTCTAATAGAACTCAAGTTTTGTTTCTAGATACCTTATTTGGTGATGCTCCGTCGACTTTAAAAATAAGCTTAGTGTCACGCATAAAAATAAAGTTCGACCTCGCTCCTATGGCTTCTATTCTCATTTGTAATGCATCCTCTTCAAAACTTTCCTTTAGTTAATGTATCATTGATGCTATATTGATCAATGTTATTTATCATGAGCTTCAATTATTCCAATTTGATCATTTTTTGGATTCATATCTCTCGTGAATATGAAAGTTTGAATCCTTCCTAAGCTTAGTATTGCCTGCAAGATCCAACCTCGTACGTATAATCATAAATTATACAAACACACAAGATATTGAGCAACACACAATATTTTTAAATAAATGAAAATTTACAGAAGGCCCATTCTGGCCTGATTTACATTATTTGGTCCATGTTGGCCCTAAGCCAAATATTGGCTTTACAAGGCTCTCACTTGCACACTCCACACTTTCCCTCTAAATCATATCTATATCCATTTTACATAATGAAATAAAAAATGATCTTGAACTAATTCAATTTTGATCCATAATATCCTCACCTAAAACCTCTAATCTAGGACTTCTAGATCCACTATATCCTTTAAGAGATAAAACTTCCCTCGTTTTTCTCTAAATCTCTCAATATTCTTGAGATATATTCGTAGGAATAGATTTGATTACAATTTCGTTCCTAAATACATATTTTCTAGATAATCCCCACAAACTTAGGAAGATACAATAATGAATCAATCACATTTAATTACAAGAAGTATGGAACCAACTCCCTTGGTAAATAAAAATATCCCTAGGTCTGGTAAAAAATGTTTGACTTGGAAGTGGAATTCTCTTGCATCATCTATGATGTCCTCTTTTAGCAAGAAACAAACTTTTGTCACACTTAATACAACAGAGGTATAGTATATCGTAGTTAGTATCGTAAGTCATGAAGTAGTGTGCTTCAAAAGCTTCTTGTAGGACTATTTGTTTAAATCACTTCGCCCTAGACATGGTGCAAAAGGGAGCAATGAAGCTCTGGTACATATCCATAGAGGAGCATATTTTAGACATTGTCACCAAGCCTTTTTCTAGAGTGAATTTTTTATACTTTAGAGATAATCTTGGCATGTTGTAGAATTCCTCCCTTGTTGAGAGGGAGCGTTAATGTCTTTGTAGGATCGAGCAAACCATCTCTTGAGAAGCCATACCGACTTGGATGGGTCATGTTAATTTTACTAGGAGAGATGAATACATTCACTTGATTAGCCATGAATTATTTGGCTGGGTCATGCTGATTTTTCTAGAGGTGAATGACCTAGGGAAATTGCATGATTGGATAGATATTTTCCTTAGAAGCCATAAGAACTTGCCCAGGTCATGTTTATTTGACTAGAGGAGATATATGAAATTCACCCGAGAATCCATAAAGTACTTTTGTTGGTCGTGTTGATTTGGTTAGGGGTGAATGGTAAAAGGGTAGATCCTCTCCTTATATGCCATGAAGGACTTTGGCTAGGTCATGTTGATTTGAATAAAGGAGATTTATACATTTACTTGAGAATCATGAAGGAATTTGGTTGGGCCATGCTGATTTTGCTAGGGGTAAATGGCTCAAGATACTGAATTTTCCTACTCTAGGATGGGGTGATATGTAGACATTCATGTGAGGAGTCACATTTCCCACTCTAGGATGGAGTGATGTATAGAATTGACACTACATTTTAACATACCAAGCTCTTGAAATTTTCTAGTGGAGGAGAAATTTCATCTTAGGAGAAATATGGTTGTAGCCAAGGAGAATACCTCCCTTGCTAAGAGGGAGTGTTGATTTTGTGTAGCATCTAGAGGTATTCCCACATGCCTAAGTCGGCCTAGAAAAATTGTGAATGATTAAATTAAAAATCTGATTTTTGGAGCATCAAGTCGGTTGAGGAAGACAAGTCATCCAAACTCATGAAGAGAAATGTCCCTTGGGGTATTTCACCCCATTTGACTTGTATAAATAGGCATTATGACCTCTCATTTTATCCATTAAGTAAGAGAAAGTATGACCAATGTTGGATTTTGGTTGTTTTTGATGGTTTGAACATCATTGAATTGATGGAGTTTGACCATACTTGTCTCGTGTTTTTGACCTAGATATTAGCAAAAATTTCTAGATAAATTTTATCTGTAAACCTTGCTAAAAAACAATTTCTCCTAAAGAAAAGTTGTTGGTTTTTCACCCAAGTTTGGGTTTCCCAGGGTAAAAATATTGTCTCTATTGTGCATGGTTGTGTTTCTATGATATTTACTATTTTTGCTGCATTTACTGTCGACATTTTCTAAACTGTAATTTCTTAGTGATATAAGTGGCATAAGAATAGTGTGTAAAATCATTAGGAAGTGTGATTATCTGGTGAAAATAAAAATGTAATGTGTACCTTGTATAAAATTCAACATGTGCAACATTGAATATTGGAGAACTCCCAATATTATTTGGGAATTCTAATTCTTAAGTGTCAAAAGAAAATTTTCTTAAAATCTGACATGGGCCAAGCTTCTTAAGTTTTAATTTAGTGTTTGTGCTTGTAGGAAGCCTTCCTTTTCTAAGATGTGCCATAACTAAATCACCAAATTAAAATTTCAACTATCTTCTCATATTTTCTCTTTGTTTGTACTTACCATTGTTTTCTTGCAATTATTGTTTGACTCTTTCCTGTAACTCTCGCATACTTATTACAAAATATTCACTATTAGCACTCAATTTCTATTTCCCTAAATTATTCAATTCATAAATTCCTCTTGGATGCATCCCATACAATATTTGAAATGGAATCATTCCTATGCTTCTAATGGGTGAATCATAATATGCAAACTCTACTTAAGTAAGTACTTAAACCCATTGCTTGGAATTCTCACTTACCAAACTTCTTAGAATATTATTTAAGCTTCTATTTACCACCTCTATTTTCCCATTGGTTTGTGGGTGGTATGTCAGACTTAAATTCAAGTTAGTGTTAAATTTATTCCACAGATTTCTCCAAAAATGACCTACATATCTTGTATATCTATAAGAAAATATACTCATAGGCAATCCATGCAACCTTACAATTTCTTTAAAGAATAATTTATCAATATTGGTTTCATCACTAGTTTATGTAAAAGCTATTAAATGTGCCATTTTTGAAAATATTTCCACAAAAACATAGATTGAATCATCACCCCTTTGTGTTTAAGGCAACCCCAACACTACTAAAAATTGGAAATGGCTGATATAAACCTACATTTGACTCCTTCCTTTAGCACACTGACATAATATACATCTTTCAACAAACCTTTTCACATCAACTTTTGTAAATAGAAAAAAGTATAAAGCATTTAGCTAAGAAAATGTTTGATCATGTCCAAAATGTCTTGATAATCCTCCACTATGATTTTCCTTTATCAAAATTTCTCTCATCAAATATTTTTGTATGCAGATTTTATTATACTTGAACAACTTTTCCTCCTCAATCATATAGTTCAACCATTGGGTCCTATATATGTTAACTATATTTTCAAAGGCCACCCATGAATATTTAAACTTGATAACATCTTTATACATGTCCTTCACGTCATTAAGTCCCAAAATATTTACTTGGAATTAATGCATAATTAAATTAATTCTACTCAATGCATCAAATACCTTGTTTGTTGTACCACTTGTGTGTTTAACAAAAAATGTGAAAATTTGTAAAAAATCGACCCATTTAGCATATATTTGATTTAAATTATGTTGATTGTTGATAAATTTCAAAGCATGATTGTCAATATAATTAATAAATTGTTTTGGCATGATATAATATCTCCATTTTTCTAATGCTTGAATAATGAAATAGAACTCCTTATCATAAGAGAGGTTATGTTTTGTCTCATTCAATTTTTCATCGAAATAGGCAATTGGTATTCCTTCTTGGATTAACACAATTCCAATGGAATTTCCACTTGCATATGTCTCTACTTGCAAACATTTATTAAAATATAGTAAGGCTAAGACAAACTATTTGATAATATTCAACTTCAACAATATGAAATTTCTATCAGTTGCTACTATCCACTTAAACAAATGTTTACTTTCCTTAACAATATCTATAATAGGAGCACAAATCCTTATTAAGACCCTTATCCAACAAATCTTGTGCTTTTATTTTTACTTTTTTCATTATCTTGTGGAGTTATCTTGTATGCTCATTTATTTGGAATACTTTCTCCTGGAAGCAAGTCTATATGGTGACTAATGCTCCTAATAGGAGGTAAGTTTCTTGGGAGATCATCAACAATAATATTAGAAAACTGAAACAGCATAGCTTTAGCTTTTGCATGTAAGTCATCCAAATTTTATTATTAAGTATTAATTTTTGCTTACCAATAAAATAAAAGTGCACCTATTTCTTCTTGACTTCTTGCATTAACTCCTTTCCACTCATTATAAATACAATAGGACCATATTTTTCCTTTACTCCCTCATCTTGCAAGGGTATAAATACATGTATTCAACCATTCTTCTCAAGTGTATTAATGTTTACTCTACCAACATGTATAACTTTTCTATCATATTGCCATGGTCTTCCCAACAAAATATGACAAACATCCATGGGCATTATGTCACATAAGACCTCATCCTTATAGCTACCAAACTAAAATTCCACCTTACATTTATCATTTATCAAAATTTGATGTCCTTTTTGCAATCATGATATTTTATAAGGTGTAGATTGTGTTATTATTTTCAATTCCATTTTTTCTACCATCTCAGTAGAAACCAAATTATATATGTTGCCATTATCAATTACAACTTTGAAATACTTACCCTTTGAATTTCATACAATTTTGACTATGCTTTTTTTGTGGTTGTATCCTTAGTTTCCTTCTCTAATTTGACCAAAAATATCTTCATTAAAAATGATTCTCCTGCCTTAAGAGTCTGTTCTCTTGTTATTGAATTCACACTCTCTTATTTCTCCTCTGCCACATGTGCACTAATTTGACTTATGGGATAGTTCTCTAGATAGTCCCATGAAATATGTCCCAATTGACCAAATTTGTAACATCTAGGTTGATAATATCTATCTCTACCTCTGCCTATTTAAAAAAAACCTTCTTCCTCTAAATTCACCTCCTCTTGGTGACTAACTACTTGAAATTCCACCCCCCTCTATTAAGGATTGAAAATTTCCTCTACCACTCTGCTGTCCTTTTATTCTTACAAGACTTATTCCTCTACTTTTATGACTATGTTTTCTGGATATCTTCTCTTTTGGTTTGAAAGCAACTTGATATGCATCTTCCACTATCCTCAGAGACAAGATATTAATCTCATCTTGAATTTCATACATTAACTCCTTGATATACCTGGCAGTATTTTCAACATATTCTTAAATATGACCGGCTCTAATGTTCCCTCATTGACATATTTTTTTGTTTAAGATTCTACAGCTGCTTAAAAATATTTAACTAGTAATACATACGAATGAATTTAATTTTGAACTTAGCAACAAATGTGTCCCAACTCTAAATCTTGGACTTGCCTTTCCTTTTTCTGTTTGCTTGCAATTCATCCCACCATAGGGCTACATCACCTTTCAACCTTGTCACTGCAGATTTCACTCTCTTATCTTCATCCACATCTCGATAATAAAAAAAAATATCAAATGCATTGATCCAATATTTCACTCTCTTATTAGTTCATACAAATTTAAATTATTTTCATACAAGGGTACCTCCATCTTTGATCTCGCACTCACCTTAAAAATCATCTTAAACATTTTCTCCTTTGTTGATACTTCTTCTTCACTAGAATATTCTTCTTCTTCTCTTCTACTGACATCACATGTGTCATATCCTCATATTTGAGCAGTCTAATCCATGGCATCCAACCTCACTTGAACATGCCTCATATCTCAGTCACAAAGCTACATTTGCTACAGTTCTTCCTCGACCTGCTCTTACTCATTTTTTCTCTGCCATTTCTTCAATTTGAACACCTTGCTTTGATACCACACTTATGATGATTCTATGATTCTAGGATCGATGCCCTATTCCTTTCATGTCTCCTGGTCCTTTATCAAACACATGTTCTCAACACTCATTTCACATGAGCAACCCTTGTAATACAACACCAATGTTGTTCATGCGTGAACCTAAAATTTTACTAGCCCTTATCTCCCGACTCTAAGCTACAACAAATCATATGACCCAACACTCATGATCATGCGCTACAGGATATCAAATTATCTAGATATCTAGCAGGGAGTTTATCAGGATATCAAATGTGAAGAGGTATCAGGATATAGAACATAAAGAGGCACTGGGCTATTAAATGCAAAGATGTATTGGGATATGAGTTGATATGTGTATCCGATCAATTTAATATCAAGGTATCAAGAGTAAGGTATATGAGGTGTTATAACAAGTAGCCTAACCCACCTAATAATAGATAAGGTGATAAGGTGGGGCCTGCTACAATGAAATTTGTTGACGAGAAAGACTCTATTTACTAGAGCCAGTAAATGACATCGTGGGGTATTAGGTATTAGGAGTTTCGATAAAAAAATGCATGTAATAAATATTGATACGACAATACCTAGGATGAAAAACAACAAGGGTTAGCTAGAAGTCCATCTTTATCAACTGATAGAACTCACTTGGATTGCCAACTATCACTGTTTAATTGGATTTATTCGATGCACAATCTTCCATAACACACCTATACATCAAATGGATAGATTCCATTAAACTTAAGTCAAATATCAGTACCAGAACTGTTGTAACTTATTGTTATCATGTCATATTTTCCATTTATTTTTATGTTGAAAAAAAAAATAGAAAATATAAAAGACATTGAAAAGAAAAGAAATACAAAGAGAAAAGAAATAAGAAAAAATAAAAAAATAGAAAAAAGAATAGATGATATTTAAAAAAATACATATATATGAATTTTTTTTATTTATAAAAATCCCAAAGTAATTGACGTGCTCGTTTAAATGTCGTCATAAGTTTGATTAATTGAATTGATTCTTTATCTTAAGTTAATAAAGGATTAATTAATTAGTTTATTGTAATAAAACTTTATTGATATGATTGATTTGACATATTTGTTGCTTGTGATAATCGTTGTTCACTTGTCAATGGTCGAGATTACCCCTGCCCCGATCAACGACGGGGGATGTATTTCAGATCCCCCTCCCCACTCCACACTTTTGATGTTTAACCGAGGGGGGGGGGTGTCAAAAAATCAATTTAAATAAATATTGCCCGAGGTACATGTCCTCATCAGAGCATTTCAGGCCCCCCCGAAAGCCACCTTTCCTCTACTCCGCTCCCGCAATCCATTCCTCATGCTTCACCACATGTCCATCACTCATTCACCCAACCTATTATACTGTTATTCCTTTTCCCAACGTTTAATCAACTGTTGCATCTTCCGACCAACATATAAATGCATTAATTATACATGCCGAAAGGGTAATCTTACTCGAATAAGTTATAAATTATCTCACTTCCATTCAAATTATTTTCCTCTCATCCTCTTGCAACATTGCAACTAATCCAACTTCCATCGAGCTCCAGTCAGTCGCCATATCAACAAACGATGAAATTCTTGGTAATTCGATACACCTGTGTCCAATGAATTATTCAGCATGTCATCTTAAAGGGAAAATATAAATTAGTAATAAAAATTACAATATTTCCCCCTGTCATAAATTAATATGATCTTCCTTTGGGGGAAAAGCAGTACAAAATCTGTTAAACCTAGTGTGAGTTAGATCTATATGAACTCCACAACTGGGCGAATCAGAAATGTCTTGATATGAGTGATGAATTGAATATGTGGCACTCATTCCTGCCTCAATTCTTCTTTCCTCAGATCCATTTCTTCCCAGAGTTTGTCACCTGGTGTAATTTCAGATACCTCCCAAGTCAAAGGGCTATAATTTCCCAAAATAATGAAGTTTTGTTCACTGTCACCCCTGAGTCAATTTTACAAATCATTCAAGTCAATCCTATAGTCCCCTTGCATCCATTTTCTGTATATTCTCTTATGGAAATCTATTAGAAGCTCACTTTCTACCAAAGAAGCAAAATATTTGAAACATTTATGCCTGAAAATTTTGATTACGAAGAACAAATCCACCCTACTCCTCTTCCATATTTCCAGAGATGTCTAGATAAGTTATCTCTATGGTTTCATGTCTATTAGGCTATCCAAGTGACCAATTGGTCAATGAATTAATTCTAGGTTTTCTATTGATATTTTGAGCAGGAGAAAAACATTAATATATTTTCAATTATAATGAGTTAATGACATAATGTATTCATGATCAATTCCTCAAGTTTTCTACTGAAAATGATTTCAAGCACCAGCCAGTCCTTGTATATTTGCTCCTATTTTTCCAGGCAGATAGATTTTAAGTTTCCATTATAGAGATTAGATGCACAAGGAAACCCCCAGTCTGTAATTCATTGGACTTCCTTAGTAAGAAATAATACAGAAGAGATATCATTCTCTGACTATGTAAATCAGTTGCTGCACATGTCTTTTGAGTAGTGATATTATTCCTAGGAATTCACATGATATCAAAATAATTCTTCATCTCGGTGAGAAAACAAAAATTGGATACTGGTATATTTACAAGAACTACATAGAGATAATAATTTATGGATGTGAGATACTTCCTTATATGTTGCCTACATTTGTGCCAATCGGTATTTTTTCACTAGAATACATAATACAAATGATGAGGATGGATGATCTACACTTTGTTTCTACTAAGAATAAGTCTCAATTTAAATTGAAAACGCATATAGGACCATTCATTATCAATACTAGAGAAACAAAAAAGGAGGCAAATTATTTATTGAAGCAAATGAAGTTCAAATTGAACTTCACCTGGTCTTATGATCCCTTGGGGATTATTCTAAACTCAGAGTTGAACATAAGATAAATCCATATGCACATACACCGAGGCAAGAAATAAAACAATATGTCAATCAAGAATAGTGGAAAGAGAACACTTTACAAGAAGAAGAAGAGAGTTTTTATTCCAACAACTTCACAAACTCCAGTTCCACAAGAGAAAGAAATAAATATACCAAGGGAAACTCTAACCCCTTCAATATCAAAGATTCAAGAAACAAATTTTATAGTAGCCGAAAACTAACACTCACAAGGAACCATTTCAAGTAGAAATTTCAGAGGAGTAAGCAACAATGGTGCTGACAGGATTGCGCACAACAACGTTTCCAAGGATGGAGGACATCTCCACATATTCTCTCATGTAATTAGTAACGCAGGGTCTAAAACAACTGAACATTTTTTCCATATATAAAGAAATCAAAAGGAAGAATGAGGCACTCAAGGCCACTACATACTATGAGTTCTAGAAACAAACTTCTTCCACTTAGCACAAACTCCTTTCTGCACTTGACACTTATAAGGGACAATTTCAGCTAGCATTCTTGGAACCCAATGTTCCAGTCCCTAAAACAGCAGAAGATAACAAGATGTATATTTTTTTCCTTTGACACTAAACATATCCACGCTATTGACCAAATTTATTTGCACAAACAGGCAGGGGAAATTATTTATTCTACCTTAACCAGTTCATTCATGACAACATCAAAATTGCAAGCCTCAATGAACAACATCCATTCACAGTTAAAGACAGAAAAAATGTCCTCTATGGAAAAATATACTAGAGTCAAATCATTGGAGGATCTTGTAGTAAAATTAGGATATAATCCTAGTGATGTTAAAGCAACAGAGGAATTGATAAAGAGTAAGAATGTTGATATCCAGGCACTAAGGAAGTAGCTAAAACTTCCAACTACAGAACACCCAAAGGAAAAAGAAGTTGGAGAATTGGAGGTAGACAAAGAAAACATGTTCAAAATGATAATTGAACAAAATTTCCAAATACAGAAAATGGAAGCTGAAATGGAAACATTGTTAAAGGATAAAGAACAACAACTCGGTGTTTCAATAACTATTCCCATAGAAACAACTTTTATTGCAGGTACTTCAACAACAGGGACATACCATTACAACAATTTTTCCATTAGACACACAATTAGGTGATGCGGCAACATATTTTTCTAAAGCCATGGGAGACTTGACACTCAAAGGTCAAGAGATTGAAAAAATCAATTTACAATTGCAGAAACTAGAGGAACAAAAAATGAAGACTGATAATGTATATGAAGCTGAAATAGAAAATAATTTTAAGTTAAAAAAACAAATAGCTACATATGAAAGTGAATTAGTAATGGCTTAGACCATTTCCCAAGCAAAGAAAAGCACCTGGTTAGATATAGATGAATCTATGACTGAGTTTTGGCCTTCTATAGAAATAATTTTTGAACAAGAAGAATTTTTGTAGAAGTCAAAGGAATCGGTGGCAGAGGTAAAGAAAGACCTGGATCACAAACCAGGAGATGCTACCAGGATAATCAGAGTCCTAAATTCAAAAACAAAAGAAGATCTCGAAGAATGTGCAATTGAGGAAAAAATTGAAACTATCCTAGAGGTGAGAAAGGTCCTTAACAGAATAAACCTAATGCTACAACTAGAGAATAAGTGTCATAATCTGGAAGTTCAAATTAAGAAGTTTTACAGAAAATTTAACATTTTAAACCAAAAATTTCTTCCAGGTCTGCAAGTCATTGGTGATAAATTAATTCCTCTTAAAGAGTATCAACATAGACTACATACCATAACAGTGGATAAAGCCAAATTTGCAAAAAATAAAGGGGCCATCGCTGATAAGGCTTTCATGGAGGGTTTAAGTTATGATTTACTAATTCAGTATGAGGTAAAACATGTTTCATAAATAAACCAACTTTTGAGAAGTATACTGAATTCGATGAAGCAAACTGAAAGTTAGTAAAGTTTCCTATTCCTAATGAGGAAAGATGGGACAAACTATGAGAGATAATCTACTGAGGGGACAACATATGTTTCAACAAAAAGATGCAAATTTTCAGGAACAGAGCATAAAATTCCAGGAACCAAAAATAGAACAACTTTTCAGCTCCAGTCATCAACAATTTTCCTCAAATTTTGTGCAATATATCAAATTAGTTCAGATTTCCTATTTTCTAGTTCTATTTTTGTAAAAAAATCCAAATCAGTTGGATTTGATATTTTGTAATAAATTTTGACCTTAAGTCCATATATTTTGAAGAAAACCTATAATTATTATGTAAATCGAAGTATTAAGGGTTGAACCCTTGCGATAAGATTTTGAATACGATTGTAATTACCTCAACTATTTCTAAAGATTAATAGAAGGATTTTGGACTCGTTTTGGAGCAGATTGTGTTTTCATGTGAGTTTCTCTAGTTTCTTATATGTTCCATTTTTTTACTTATTTATTCACATGTTTAAAGTTAATAGGAAATCTAGGTAAGAAAATATTAAGTATTAATCTTTTAGAAATCTCCTTGCAAAGTTATAATCAATTACATAGATTAATTGATTGAAACTATCTGTTTTAGTTAATTCCTCTACATGAATTAATTGTTGCTTCCTGTTATTTTTAAACATGTTTTGTTTGGCTGTAAAAGGATTTTATATGCATAATTTGTATATGACAAGTTAAATTATCTGCTTGAATGTTTAATGAAGCATATATATATCATCTTAAATTCTATCTTTCAAAGACAATTTAAAGCTTAATTATGTTAAAGGTGAGGAATCAACCCTTTTATTATATCAAAAGTAATTAAGATTTTAAATTTTTAACCATTTAAAACATTGGTCAACCAAACCAAAACCAAACAACATTTTATATGCTTTGACATAGTTACTTAGCCTAGAACTGTCTACAAAGGACAACAGGAACCATGATTAGTTCTCCTGCAACGAAATATACAGAAATTCAACCTCGTTCAATGCTCAATTACCACAATTGTCAAATAATTAAAAGGAACACAAAGGAGTTAAAATCTAATGTATTAAAGAAATAGGGATGATTACAAATATGTAGTGGTGGATGCACAATCATCCTATCGGTCTTCTTATACCTATTCACTTCATCTCTCTCTCACTCTAACTCTCACACTTCTACTCCTCTCCACTATCCATTTTTTCACAATTACATAAGAAAATACTCTCATATAAATCCTAACAACTCAATCCCAATAATTTCCTAAATTTAAAATTTTCCCTATTACATAGAAACCAAATGACACTCATCACAACCTCCTAACTATATAGATAAATTCTAGATATTACAACTTAGGAAAATTAAATATTGCAATTTAAATGAAAATTAAGGAAACCAAATTCCTTTAGTAATTTTATTGACCTATGAAGGTCAATCATGGGTTTGAATAGTATATGCTCATGCATCACATTTCTTGGGTTAGGAACTCAAGTATTTTAGAAACTTTGCTATTCCCTTAGAATTTACAATAGGTTCGATCATTAGAGTGCCCAAGGGAACACATGATGGAGCTCAAAATCAAGAATCCAAGGTATCTGATCACGCCTATTGTGGTGGAGGATATTCCTTGGGGTTTCTTTGATGGTGCAAACCAAGGAAATACTCTAATCTATGGGGTGGGTGTGGTCTTGTTCCTTTCTCAGTGTCATTATGGTCATGTTAGATATGCATAGGGTAGGTGATCCAACAATTAAGAAAAATTTATAGCTCTTTGGGCTTTGATTGAGGTAGAAAAATATAAAGGAATCAAGAAGCTTTAGGTCTTAGGTGATTCTTAGATTTTCATTAAATGGGACTTTACGTGTATTAAGGTAGAAAATTTGTGTTTTGGCCCTTTGCTGCAAATTATTTAGGATTCCCTCATGTCTTTCAATTAACCATATTTTAGGCATATTTACAAAGAATTAAACTTAGAATATTATGATATTTCAAAAGAAGCTATACCTCTTGGTGTTGGTATTTTGGAATTCATTGGTAGAGAAGTACATGGGTTCATGGATTTCAAGTTATTTTTTTTCTAAGGAAAAAATGAGCCTTCTATTGAGTGAATAAAAAATTACAGAGCATATGCCTATTGGCATTCCAAGAACTGTATATTCTTGTCTCCCCTGTAGAAGGGATAGAAGAAATATAGAGTTGTCATTTGATGGTGCAAAAAAACGAGTTTCCGACCACCCCACAAAGCACTACTTTGCATATGCAAAAAGAATCAAAATAACCATAACCATCCTCTTTTGTCCCGGGCCTCCTCTTTTTGAGGAAAACAACCCAAATATGAGCCAAGAGATGATCCATTTGTGTTAACAAATTTTTTCCTAGTTCATATATAAAAGGGGAAAGTAAGTAAGCATGACAAAATGTAAACTAAACACCAGCGTTTCGAGCCTCCATCGAAACGAAAAACAACTCGGTCAAAAACGTTTAAATAGTATGATGGAAAAGTAGTGTTGATAGATATGATAAATATGTTGATAAAACTAATATCTACAAAAACTAACATAAAACTAGAACACTGGAGGAAAACAGGAACACATAGGCAGGTCTATGTCCCTGCAGCTGCAAAAGGCGATCAGGTGGGCATTACTAGACATATGTCGGCTGATATGAAAGGCAGATCAAGTCCCGATCAGTTTCTTTTATGTCCCAGCCTTCCAGAGCCTCTTGTACGCCATATTTAGAAAGTGAGTCCGCTTCCATATTCTTCTCCCTGTATATATGACATACATATAATTCATCAAAATAGCGTTTTAAAGATAAAACTTCTTCTAAAAGAGGTAGCAACATAAATTTTTGAAATCTAAATTATGCGTTGAACCATTTCATAACATTCAGAGAGTTGCCAAAAATTTGGGCCTGTATTAGTCCAAGGCGAATAAGCCAACAAAGGAGAATTTTGAGAGAGAGGAGTTCTGCATACTTATTGGATCCAATTCCCAGGCCAACTAAGGTAGAGAGAGTCTTTCTAGATGGGAGATGGATAAAGATTCTAGCTCTGCCGAGATTATGGGGGATCGAAGCCCCATCAAAATATGCCCAGGGGATGTCTCCTCTGATGTCTTCTATCCCGACTTCTCTTAATTTCCTGGAAGGGTTGGAAAGAGGGATGTTCTCAAAAAAAGATACCCCTTCTACAACTATGATCTCAGGGGGAATGGAGGTATCCCTGAAGGTAACCCTGTTATGAGCGATCCATGCACCCCAAGATACTATCAACAGAATATTTCTGATTCTGTTGTCCATGGCATTGTTCCACCAAGAATGCCAGGCATCATGGAAAGTAGGACCTCCCTAGATAAGATTAATGTTTAATAAACAAAAAGTTTCCTTCCATATCTGAAGATTGAAAGGACAGTCTAGAAACATATGAAGAATGGTTTCCTCATTTCTCTTGCATAGCGGACACTATCTAGGGCTGATCTTACTCCTTTTCTAAAGGATATCCCAAGTTGGGACTTTATTTTTGAGGATGCACCAAAATAAAAGCCTGGATTTTGCTGGTGCCTTAAGTTTCCACAGAGCCTTAGACCACCAGTCCAGATCATTCCATCCTTTTTGATACATCATCCAATTATAGCCAAATTTAGGAGTGTATTTCCCCAAAGGAGAGTGTACCCAGCTTAGCGAGTCAGGACGATTGTTCAATCTGACATTTGATCTTTGAAGTTCTGATATGAAGCCCCTCCATTCCTCCATCCATTGCTCATCAACTTGGAGATCCGCTCCTGATTTCTAGGTCTATCCCCAAATCATTGAGTGGCCCTCGAGACCTGCCTGACTGAGGTAGTTGATCCCTTTTGTAGATAGATGCTCAATCAGCCCCCTAGAAAGAGAAAAGGAATCGTTGCATCCTGCCCAAGGATCCTGGACGATTCTTACTAATTCTCCATTCCCCACCAGCCATGCCAAACATTTTTCGATGATATAGATGGATTCAACCATGGCTTTCCATACCACCGATTCTTGCGGATGTTTCTTTTGAGGCGTTCTAAGCCATTCTTCTAGTTGGGTTGAATCGATATACTTCCTCTTGACAACCATAATCCAAATATTATCCTTAGTGATTAGTTTCCATCCCAACTTGGGCACCAGGGAAGGTGCAAAATCATTGAGATCCTTGATGCCCCAACCCCCCCATTCCTTTGGTCGAGCCACTTTATCCCATGCCACCCAAGGGAGTACCGACTCCTCCTTTGACGCTGCCCATAGGAATCTACTGCACAGGTGCTTCATTTTTTATAGGATTCCTTTAGGCACCCACGTTAAAGCAGTCCAGTAAATAGGGATGGCTAGGAGGACCGATTTAATCAACACTAAATGACCTGCCCAGGACAACCACTTGAAACTCCAATGTTTAATTCTTGTTTTCAATTTTAGCCACTAGACAGTGCCAATCAGTGGTTCGGTATGTATCTGGCTTGGTAAAGAACCCCAAATATTTAAAGCTCTCTGACAATTACTTTGCTTCATAAGGGATATCTTCTGATATCCTACCAACCTCCATCTCAGAAAGGCCTTCTGAGGTGACCGAGGATTTTTTTCATTGATGCATAGCCTTGTAGCTTTGAGGAAAAGGTCTAAAATTTCTTTGAGCTGCCTTATTTCCGACCGGTTACCTGAGCTAAACAAGAGTATATCGTCCAAAAAAAGAAGATGGGTGATACATAAATTAACAAAAACCTCGATCCCTTTGATATCCCCTCTCCTTCTAGCTTCCAAGATCATCTAGCTGAGGCCCTTTTCAGCCAAGAGAAAAAGGAGGGGTGAAAGGGGGCAGCCCTGATGTAGACCTCTCTGGCTCTGAAAGAAAGAGGTTGCTACCCCATTGATCAGAACTGCAAAGATGACATTGGTGATGCACCCCATCACCCATTTGATGAAATAAATTCCAAACCCCATGTGGGTTAAGAGCAACCGAATATAGAACTAGCTTATACGGTCATAAGCCTTAGACAGGTCAATTTTAACAATAACACCTTTCTTCCCACTCTTCTTAAGGCTATGAAGAGTCTCTTGAGCCACACCAAATGCTTCATGAATTTGTCTTCCATCCAGCAACCCAAACTGCTCTTTAGATATATTCCTTGAGAGTATGGGTTTGAGCCGAACAACTATCACTTTTGTAATACTTTTGTAAATACAATTACAAAGTGATATTGGATGAAAGTCATCAAATGATTTAAGATCCTCCTTCTTTGGGATGAGGGCTACAAAAGTTGAATTGAAGTGTTGATGAATCAATCCATTGATCCTAGATTCTTCAACCACCTCTGTCAGATCCTCCCCTAGTGACTCAAAGAAATGTTGAAAAAATTCCACTGTCCATCCATCTGGCCCCGGGCTTTTGTCTTTCTGCATATCGTTGAGAATGCCTTACACCTCCCCTTTTGTGACGACCATCATGATATTCTCATTTTCATCCTCTTCCACGTAGCGAGGAAAAAAATGAGCCACTCTGATCACTTCTGCAATAGATGCTTTAGCTAGGGCTTTGAAAAGGGACTTGAAGTGGTTGGTACCCAACCTAGCAAGATCATCGAAAGATTTAGCAGTTTGACCATCCTCTGTCTGCATCCCCCATATGGTATTGATATTTTCCTGCCCTTTGCATAATTTTGGAAGAATTTTGTATTTTTGTCCCACGCTAACAGCCAGATGGCTCTACTCTTTAAACGCCACTATTCTTCTCTGTCCTTCAATATTTTCCTACAGGAGGCTTCCAGGAACTTGATTATGTCCCTTTTTTCAATAGTTTCATATTCGTCATCACCTGGTGACTCCAAATGATATAATTCCATTCCTATCCGATGGAGGGATTCATCCTCTTCCAGTTTCTTCTTCTTTTCCCACTCCACCGTAGCCTTATTCATCAGTTTGAGTTTCCTCATAAAAAATGAGCCTTTATCCCCCTCCAAACCTGCCTCATCCGCCTTCCAAGTGGAGTGAAATAGCTCATTAAAGGACTCATCTTTCAACCAAGATGAATTAAATTTGAAAGGGGCACCCAACCTTTTGTTTGATCCTGTGAGCTCCAAAAGAATGGGCATATGGTCTGATTCCCCCTCTTCCCCAATCCAGTGCCCGAAGATCGATATTTTTCCCACCAGGTCCTCTTTGAGGAGGAAACGTTCTGGTCTCTTAGCAATCCTATCACCCCCAAATCTCTTGTTCCTCCAGGTCGACTTAGGTTTGATAAGATCGACATCCACAAATCCCAAGGAGGTCAGCTTATGAAGGAAGAAGTCTGTCAGCGGATCTGCCAGGGCATTAGGACCCCATGCTTCTGATAACCCTAGGGAGAAATTGAGGTCCCCCCCAGCCACCAAGTTTGTGCTCCTCATCAGGGATTTGGAGAAAAGAGAGTTATAGAAGGGGAATTTTTCCATGCAGGGTCCATATACATTTAGAATTGAGATGGTCAAACAGAGGTTGATTGATTAAACCTCTAACTCGATAGCTTGATCCATACCCCATGAGTTCAAAACCTTGAGTCTCCCATCTCTATAGCCCATTGCCAGACCTCTAGACTGCCCTTTTTCATCCAGAGTAAAGATGGACCAACCCGGGAAAAGTTTGCAGAGGGCTCTCTTAATGTCATCACCAGGCCCTAGAGTTTCTTGGAGCATGAGAACATTAGGAGAATATGATTTAACTAACCCCCTTAATGCTATCTTTTTGAAGCTGCTAGCTAGCCCATGATAGTTAAAGGAGAGAAATATCATTAGAGACCAAAGGAGAGGGTTTGCGCTGCTCTAAGTACCCCTGAGAGGGAACATTGTTTGCCATCAGCAATGTCGATCATGGCTCTTAACTAGGCTTTTTATAGGTTTGAATTTCTTCCCCTGGACTTTCGGGGACCCATGACAATGGGTAGGGGGCTCAATCCCCCCATCGTTACCCAAGGGGGAGGCTTCTTCTCTCTAGGCCTGAGGTTATAGTGCATTAATCCATAGGAGGGATCAGGGGGAGGGGGATCTAGAGGGGTAGAGGGGACCGGGACAGATAGATTAAAATCAGGAATACCAATAATGATACTGTCTAGAGCTTCAGTCATAGATTCAAAGTGAATAAAAGAAACAAGATCAGGCCTGGAGGGACCAGGCTCAGACAAAAAACATAAAGAAGAATTTAAATCAGAAAGAAAAGTGGGGGTAGAGTCTAGAGTCGTACCCTCAGGAATAGGGCCAGGGTGCCTTCTCCTAAATTCCCAATAAGAGGAGGTTCAACTCTTTCAACCCTGGGTGATAAGGTTAAGGTGGCTGGATCCATTTGCATATCCTAAGTTCCCCCTTTTGTCTGCTGTGCTGTTCCACCTTCTACCCCTTCCATAGCCACCACTCCATCCTCAGAATTGATCTTGTACTCAGGGGTTACCTTTGCTGCTACAGTCTCCTTTTTATGTTTCCTTCTACGCCTGTAACCCAATGTACATTCCTTGGCCAAATTTCCATAAACGTGAAAACGGTGGCATGTAAATGGCAGGTGCTCATAATCAAGTATCTGAGTAAACATGAGGTCCTTATACGTCAGATTTATCTCTTCATCCAACCCTTCTTTTGGGTTTAGGGATACAAGAATCCGACCTGAGATTTTATCCATGGACTAATGAAAATAGGAGACAACCTCCAGGAATTGCCCTAAAGAGTTTCCAATAGCCCGAAACACAAAGTCCATCCAAAATGGGAATGAAAACCTAGGGATTTTAACCCAAACTGGAGATTCTTCTATCTTTTCTCTCTGCACATTGAATAAGGGGTTCCATTTTTTGAACATAATGGGTCGCTTCCCAAAACTCCAATTCTGGCTGAGAACCCATTCCAGTGCTTCCTTCTTATTGAATTTGATCATGAACCAGCCACACGCCAGTAAAGTTACTTCAACCTATCTCTCCGGCCCACCTTCCCAGGCCTTAGATGTCCATTATTTGATATAGTTGGCAAAGTATTTCTTTCCCTTTAATCTGTTGACAAGTATGGTATCAACTGCTTCCATAAATTCTTCTATCTATAAATCCACCCCAAGAACCAGATTCTGAGGGGTTTCTTTCCTTTTTATCATCTTAATCTTCTTTCTCTGACCTCCTGAAGCCCTATTTCCTTCTCCTGCCCCGTTCCCCTCTGCTTCGAGAGGAGCATTGAGTCCTTGCGGCTCTGACGGCCGAGGCCGACCAGGCTCCAAATTTGATGTAGGCTCCTCTTCTCCACTCGCACCCAACTCATTCCTTTTCCCTATGACAAGCCTTGGCAAGACTGAGGCTCCGGATACCAGATCTCTAGGGTTCCCAAAAAACCCTATACCTTGACTGTAGCTCTGATCCTACCCTTGCCAAGAAAACCTAGCTTCCCGTTCCAAAATATGAGGGTGGAAACTCACCTTACGAACCCTATCCTGCACCCGATACGGAGAGAAACAAGTACTCTCCAAATCCACCTCTGGCCCCTTAACCAACTCTTGGGTTCTTATCGACTCAACCAAACAAGACTTCAAACCAACCTTCCTAGGAAAACCACAACTTGCCACTATATCCTCTAAGCCTCTAGAAAACAAAGATTTTTTAGAACCACAGGAGGTGAAAGAACTTACTTGCGATAAATTCGGCTCCTCTATTGCGAGATACGAAAAAAGGGGGGGTTTGTTCAACTACCCAATCTGTCTTCTTTCTGATGGCCAACCTCCTAGATTCAGGTTGTTATACAGTTTATCGTCCTGTAGACCAAGGACCTTCTCCTTCCTCCAGACCTCGACTGTGCCTTGAGTGTTTACTCCTGAAACCTTGGTAGGAAAAATATACCGCTCGGTGTTTTTCTCCGAAACGTCATACCCTCAAACCATCAAGATATCATCAGGCTTGGGGTCAAGATCCACCGTTTCCCGTTCATTATCCATGGTTATCTGCACAGAAATAAGGAGTAAAAATCAAATGGTGAAAGATTACACATAATGGAAATAGAGGCGCGTGTTGTAAGCTCCAGGAGGTAGCAAATGTTGAATAATCCGAAACCCTTGTCGCCATCCTTCTGTTACCCTAACACTGCCACACTGAGATGGCTCCCAAATCGAGGTCTACCGCATGTAGGGTCGCGCAGTCGCAAGTGGCCTTCATACTCTAACAACTTGTATAGGCGTGGCAGGCATAGCGCCGAATAGAGGCTAGGGCACTGTGACCAGTAGGGCCTGAGCACACCTTGAACCGCCATTGTTAGGGTTTCGTATCGCCATCGTCTTCCTCCCATCTTTCCCGTCCGATTTCAAGTTATAACTACACTTATTTTCTTTTCTTTTTGTATCATTCAAATCCATTATGTGTTCAAAAGTTGTTTGATCAATATTATCCTCCTTTCTCAGGATGTTGTTGCTGTAATGACATAGTCTTTTGTACAATTAGCTTATAGTCATGTTTTAGGGAATCTTGGTCATTTTTGTCTCTTGAATAATGATAAATAATTTTTTGAATGCCTTTTAGGCTGGCAGTCCTCAAAGTAGTCCTTTTCATAACTACAACATGTATATTCTACTTTGTGAATATAATGACTTTCTTCTTTATGAAGGAAAAAAATATATCCTTACAAAATTTTATATTTCATAATATTGAATGAAATCTCAGAGAAAATTACTAAAAATAAAAGTGGTTAAATAAACACAAATAATTTATAGGTAAAAATAAAAAACTTATTAATTAAAAGATATGTATTCAGAAAATAAGAAAGATAGATATTATAGTTGTTAGTATAATACATGTACCCGTATTTATATATGAACTATATTTTGTAAAAAACCATATAAAAAGTGATCTTAATCACAAATAGATTACCAACACTAACTTTATATTTGTCAATGATAGATTCAATTAATAAGCTACAACAAAAGCCATCTAAATGACTTGTAAGTTTCATGGCCTAAATGACTTATGAATTTCATGGCCCAACCTATTAGATTGAATTTATTACATTCTCATTAATTCAAGTTTTGCTCTATTTAGTAAATAATTATTTGAAGATTTTAAAGTTAATTAATTATCATACTTTGAATAGTACAAAAACCACAATTTTTTTATAAATCTTAAATTTGTTGTAATATAGTATTTAACGTAGTTCATATTCTAGATATTTTAGTTACCTATACATTTATAATTTGAGATTAATAATAATTTTTTAAAATTGAGCAATAACCATGTTAGATTTAATTTAAGTAGAACAAATACCTATGCAATCTAAAAATATGTACAATATTGCTAGCTTTTAAAGACTAAAAAATGTTTATATGGTTATGCTATTGCTTAATAAATCTCTAAATAACAAATTATGTAACATTTCAAAACTTTTCACGCCTTCATAATTTTTTAGGACCACTTTTAAATGAATAAAGAGAATTTTAAGGCAAATTTAATATGAATTTTTTATATCATATTTAATTAATACTTTACAGTTTTGAGTTAATTATAAATAAACAAAGCTATCACTTTCACATAGTGAATGTAAACATTTACTTTTATTTACATTCACTTTTTTTTCTTTGCATTCATGCATGGCAATAAACTCCTCTTTTAGATGAAAATATCCTAAAATTACAATGTTATAACTTTGTTATAATCAAAGTTATATAATCACATTATATTAATTGGAATGAATTAATCATATAATATAAAGATACATTTTGAACTATTATGATTTGTGATATATTTTTGTATAAACCTCCTTCCACTTTAATACATTTAATTATATATATATATATAAAAGGATTGCATTTTAGTGTGTTAATTGGATGAGATTCTATTAGGTTATAAAAGAAATTATTATTAGATTATTTTTGTTTTAATAGATATTTTAATATTTATATTTTTTAATTACAATAATAAATAATGAATATTTAAATGATGGAAATGTTATAATAAATAATAATTTTCTCTTAAAAATAGTATAGTTATAGAAAACCAAGAATAAAAAAACATGTAAATCTTTGAAAATAGATTATGAATAATATTGCAATATAATTCTATGTTCTAGAGTAATATGTAAAGGTTGTGAATAGAAGCACGAATAATATATATTGAGACCAATTTGATCTCACCTAAAATTTTTAGCATCATTAATAAACATGTGCCTTACAACTTTGAAGGAAGATTTATGTCTTAATTCAAACGCCATACAAAGGTTTACTAGAGATTATGGTATATGTTATCACCCTTTCCATCCTACTTCTAGAAGAACAAATACATTTTTTATCAAGAGAAATAAATGACGAACTTTTCCAAACACCATGAGTGGTTTTAAGAATAATGTTGTTTACTCAATTATCTTCCTGATCCAGGGGATCAAAACTATGCTAAAAAATGAAAGTGCTCAAAATCTCCTGAAACCAATGCAAAATTTTATATCTCATCGTTTTGATTCCAACGACACTTGAATTGTATCAATTCGACATCATATGAGGAAGTTACCATGTTCTGAAGTTTTTGGTAAATAATAGAAAGGTCAACTTGCAGGGTTGACTAGGCAGTGTACGACTGCCACGTGGCAGTCCATACGATGACATCATGATGATGTCATCAACTGATTGGGATGTATGGATGACAAGTTCTACCAATGACGTGAGGGAACGTGGCACACGATGGATGGTTGTATGGTTGCTTTGGTGGACCAATCATAGGTCGCCACGTGGCCCAACCAGAGGGCATCACGTGGCCCTATGAGAGGCCACACATTTTTCTTGATTTTCGCGCCAAAATTTTGGTATGGACCAGAATGGAGCTTTTAAGGGTTTGAACCAATGACCTTCAACAAACAAACTCACCTCTCTACTATTGAACCAAAAACGTGACTTGTTAATCATAGTTGGCAGGTTTTATTTAAACTTAATGGTTGGAATGGTTTGGGGGGAGGACCGAGCTAGAGGGTAGGCCTGAACGATCCATCCCTAGGACACAGGTACACGATGTGATTGCCGTGAAGGAACCGAGCTACGACGGAGAGAACGAAGGGATAAGGGATCAACGTTGGAGTTATCACATGACCAACGGACTAGGACCAGGGGCTGGGGTGCATGGAATACCTCCCATGCCCAAAACCCATGGCCATGTGGCTCAAGGAACCAGGGGTGTGAAGCTCGGAGGGGGGATCAACCCACGTATAAAAAATTCTAAATTTTTATAATTATAGCACAACCTCCACCACCAAATGTGGATCAAACCTGCCATCTATGGAAAACTAACGGAGAAACATACCAACACACCAAAGGATCAATTCATTGACTATTTTGCAATAAAATCAGTTTTGGAGAATAATTAGTAGGCAAAATTGAGAAATAGGCCTCACTTGGCCTTTTTCAACCTTTTTGAGCCATATAGGAGTCTACATAGGGGTTTTTGGGCATTCTGTACACAATGGAAGTGTTTTTTTTTTTTGCAATTTGAGCATTGTATGTTGATGTAATTTCACATTTGAGCATATAATACAAAGGGCCACCATTGGAAGCTAGACTTAGAGACATATAAGCCTAGGAGGGGTGAAATCCATCATCAATTTTTTGTATTGTGATGTTGCTTATTGTCCATTTTTAAACTGTTAAAATCTGAAAAATTTGATTTAGTTTGTGTACTTTTGCAATCACAATCCATTTCCCAAAAGACATAAATTAGCTTTCAAAACGTTACATGAAACCTTCACTTTTAATGAAATATCAATTTGGTATTAGAGCATGGTTTTTGTGAAGGTTTTACATTTTTTGTAAGTGTTGTTCTTGACTGATCACAAGGTCAAAATTGAGAAGAGGAGAATGAGTGCTTGAAGAACCAAACTCTCAAAATTGGTTCAAGGAGGCCACAAAATCCACAAGTTATGGCACATGAAGAACGACAAGGAACATAGATGATGTCTGAGGATGACAGCTATTTTAGAAAGGGTTTCTATGACATGACTGAGATGGTAAAAGTGTTGTATAGTGATAGGACATCGAAGGTTGCAAGGATAAAGTTATAATCAATCAAAAGGTAATAGTGGTGATGGGAGCAAGCTTCCACCTCCACCTCCTCCTTCACCTCCATCTATACCTCCATCCTCACCTCCTCCTTCACCTCCTTCATATCATACACCTACTCCTCCTCCATCTCCAAAAGGACATGCTAAGTCTCCTTTGATTAAGCTTGATGTCAAGTTTGAATTTCCTATGTATAATGGGGAAGTAAATGCCGAAAACTTGGATATTTGGTTTTGTCAAATTGAAGTCTATTATAGGATTTAAAATATTTATGATGATGTCACAAAGATACAACTTTATTCTATTTTCTTGGAAGGTGCAATCCTCATTTGGTGGGAGGCCATAACTCAAGAATATTTGAAGAAAAGTGGTAAAATTATCTCTTCCTGGAACGATTTTATAGCTGCATTAAGAACACAATTTTATCCATTATCTTACATGAAAAAAATAATTATGGATTGGAAATTTTTTAGACAAGCTAAAGGTCAAAGTGTCCAAAGTTACACACAAGAATTTAGAAGAAGAGATTTAATGATGGGTGTTGATTTGATTTTACAAGATACTCTCCTTAAATATATAGGTGGATTACATAATTATTTGATATATACTATACTTATGTTTAATCCCACCAATGTAGATGAAGTATGTGTTTAGGAAACTCATTTAGAATCAAGAGGCAAGAATGTTCCTCAAGACACCAACAAGAAACCTTTTAAAACCGAAGACAAAGGAAAGGGGAAGTTTAAAGGCAAAGGAAAAAATAATGCTACTGTCAAGAAAGAGGGAGAGAAACTTGCCTATAAACACTGTTCAAAATATGGACATGATGAAGACCACTGTTGGAAATTACATCCAGAATTGAGACCAAATAATTTCAATAACAAGGGGAAACAAAACACTGCTGCTAAAACTCAAAAAGATGTAGGATATGATTCAGGTGATGAAACCAAAATCAGATCCATGGGAATGAAAGGTATAACTCCTAATGCAAGTACTAGTTCTTCTAGTAATCCTATTGAATCTCAAAATGATAAAGAAAGAAGTGATATTTTCCATATCAGGGTCATTACAAAATATACAAAAGTTAATACATTGTTTGATAATGGATCCCAAGACAATCTTATATTTGAAGCAATTATCAAGAAACTTATTTAGAAACTACACCTCATGCAAAAACTTACCTTTTGGATTGGGTATGTGATGGTGCTAAATTACAACTGACAAGAAAATGTAAACTCAAATTCACCATCACTGCTAATTTTATACGTGAGGTAGAGCTTGGTGTTGTACCACTTGATATTTGTGGGGTTGTTTTAGGGAGTCCATACTTTTATGGCCAAAAATCCATATTTGTAACAACCTTAGTGAAAATTCCATGTAATAAAAGTTAAAAAATGAAAAATAATAACCAGGGTCATGGGACACGTATTCCACGCTAAATGTTGAGAAAAACATCATAGTGTGGGTGTTCATTTGGTTTATTATGGATATGGAAATTGGTAAAGGAAATGGCTAAGGCTTTAGAAAGGAAAAGTGGCATTTATTGGCATTTATTTATGAAATAATGGAAAGTAGGAGAAAAGGGAGGTGAAAGGTCACAGGTTGCATGTGAGGAGGAAAATGAAGGAAAATACTGTAAAATTGAAGAAATTAGAGGCCTCATTAATAAAAAGGCTTCTCAGGATCAGTTCATGGCTTTTGATCAGTTCAATTTTGGAGCTCTCATTCTATTCTCTCTCTCTCATTATCTTGGACACTTAGAGTTTTCTTAGAGAACTATTGGAGGAGTGTGACATACTTGGGATTTTGGAGAAATAACACGAAGGAAGGGTAGGAAATCACAAGAGGACATCGGGATCAATAGTTACAATGGGTTTTTCTTCTAGGTACAGAGTTGCATGTAGGTTTTCCTCACTAGTTTTGGCATGCATGACATATGCATGTGGTCTCTTGGTCTTAATCTATCATTGGCATGGAGGATTGCTTGGACTTAAAATGGTTTTTCCTCGCCTTTCCATTTCCTGGATAGCCTTGGTGTTGTGGGTTCATTTTACTTTTGTTTTATGGTTGGTTCTCATGTTCCTTTAGTTGTGGGTTGAGTTACTAGTTCCTGAAGCCTTGGTTGGACAAACACTCTGGAGCCCTGTAACAACTTGGGTTGAGTTACTAGTCCTAGAACCTTGGTTGGAAAAACACTCTGGAGCCCTTGGTGGGTTGAGTTATTAGTCTTGGAGCCTTGGTTGGATAAACTCTTTGGAGCTTGACAACAACTGTGGGTTGAGTTACTAGTCCTAGATCCTTGGTTGGAACAAATGCTCTAGAGCCTTGGAAAAATTGGGTAGAGACCAATATGGTGATGGTTAGTGATTTCCGATCCTAAGGTGGAATCAATTATTGATGGTTGAGGTGGTTTGGCCTCTGGAAGCCTCAGTTTAGTGTTGATTGATGTGTTTCATGAGACCCCACATTCATGCTTGGAATATGGCACAGGGGTGATTGGATTAAGAGAAATTTGGTTCAACGATCTCTATGGTCGAGTGGTATGTGGAAGTCCAAAAATTGGTTGCATTTTTCTTATGGACATAAGAGCTCTTTTCCTCATGTATTTATCGGTAAATATGCTTGTCATTTCTATTGTTTATATGCTAGTTACGAATGTGTTCTATGACAGTGATGATGTATGGCTATCATCATGTTTTGACTTGTAAATGAATGAACAATGAATATATGACCTAATAGATAATAATGTAGTTAATGCGATGAGGAAAAAGTGCTTATTATCTATTCTCAAATAAGTATGATACCCTTATGCTCATATATGTTGCTTAAACCTATAGATTACATATTTGTGACATGTTTGACGAAATGTCTGTCAGGGATAGTAGGGGTGCAATCAATTCATTGTTCATGTGATTGCATTTACATCATTATTATATTGTTATATTTCATTTATGGAAGTGTCATGGAGTTCTAGGCAGTGACCTGAGCCTTGGGCCTAAAAAAGTGGCAAAAAAATCGGGGTCACGGGCTCATAACTACATAGAAAAGTCCCCAGTTGCATGCATGCCCATGCTGTGCGAGTGACTAGAGGTTTCCAGTCACACCCTTGCCCATATCAAAGGAGAGAATGGGGGATTGATGCACTAAAAGGTCATTTTGTCTCAGGGGATAACCTCCTGGAAGGTTTGGATGGCTCCTAGTTGTCCTGTAGCAGGTGCAGAGGGTATGTGTTGTTGTGTTCCGTCGAATCCACTTCCTTAACTGGAACATAGGGAGTTGAATAATGTAATAGTAACTCTTTGTCACATGTTTACCTCTGTTGGTTGGTTACTTGGGTAGATGTGGGAGGAGGGTGTTACAGAGTGGTATCAAAGCATGGTTCACCCCTTAGACTGGATGAGCGGTGTGTTAATCAAGCATTCATGTCAGTAGCATATGTGTTACTTATGCTTGTGGTCTATGTGCTTGTTGCATATGCATGGTGTTGGTAATGTTTACATTGATGTGTCCATGTGAAGGTTGATGGGGTTTTTGTGGAATGTGTCGTCATGAGTGTATGATTGGTTATTCGTTATTTATGCATGTCAATTGCTTACATGTTGTCAAGTGTACATTGGTATGGTTGTTGTTGTCATGAATGAGGTCATGGTATGTGCTTGATATGGTCATGCATTGATGACTGGACTATGGCTGGAATGATTTTCATTTGTTGTTTTATTTATATATTTACATGTTATTATGATTATGTTTATACATGTATTATGTTGATTGGTTGATCTTGCAGGAGATATCCTACTGGAATGATACTAAGGTACGTTGGTTTGTTTATGATTTGGTTTATCTAACATAATATGCCTTATAGGAAGAGATCAAATATGACTAGCAAGATGGTAGACTACAAATATTATCCCTACGAATCAGATGAGAAACGTGGTGTTGGGAACTCTTTTGACTTAGCAGACACATTGAGTATTTTGAAGGAATAAATAAGGAGTTGCAAGGAAAATAATGATAGAATCATACAGACACAGGAGAAACAAGAAGAAGTCAATGCGGTAATTCTTTAAAATTTTTCAAAGTTGCAGCGATAGGGACCACTCCAAATCAGCTATGGACATGAGGATCGGGCTAATGCAGCATATGGAAGTAGGTCTCATGGGGGTCACAAGTCGGGTATAGATGACACAATCATATATGGCAGGTTCTTGGACACTATAGATAGGAGAGGTGATAGACACAAGTACTATTCTAGTTCTGGTACTGACAGGAACTATGCTAATCATTATTATCATCCTTACATGAGGAGTGATAGGGGATATTTTCCAGATGAGTTAAAGAAAAAAAAGTCACCTACTTTTGATGGGGAAATGAATAAATCACAAGTCGAAGAAGCATGGTTGCTTGGAATAAATAAGTTCTTTAGGTTACATGATTACTTAGAGAACATGAAGGCCAAAATAAATACATTCAGTCTTAAAGGTAAATCTAATATTTGGTGGGAAGATGTAAATAACATCAAATATATTTATGAGGAGGAGTTTAATTGGAGTGAATTCAAGAGATTACTTAGGAAGAAGTATTTATTGGAGATATACTATGATTTCAGGGGAAAAAAAGTTTTATCAGCTAAATATGGGATCTATGACTAATGAGGAGTACACTTGTAGATTTTTGGCGTTGTTGAGATATGTGACTTACCTCAAGGAGGAGAAGGCCAGGATCCAGAGATTCATCAGTGGGCTGTTGATAGAATTCAAATATAAGATTGAGTTTGATGAGCCTAGAACATTAGAGGAGGCCATCTGGAAACTAAGACATTGTTATGAGAAATCAAAGCGAAGATCTGAGACTAAGCAGGATTGGAATGGTAATGATAAGAATAAAGGAAAATGGGACAAGTAGAAGAAATACCTCAAGATATAGGTAATAAAGAGAATTTTGAACCACCTAAGATCTTCAATACATTTGGCAGAGGACAGGGACTTTGGTTTGGGGAGCAAAATAAGAGTGAAAATAAGGAGCCCGTACAATGTTGGACTTATGGAGAAGATCATCGGAGGAGAGATTGTCCACAACATAAGGGTGGTAGATCATAAATCTATAGTGCTCTGGAGGAACATAAAGTGGGATATGTTGGACATAGTATTCCTAGCATCTATGCAGTGATGGATAATAGACAAACAAATCACTAGGCATCTATTATCGAGATGAATGGTAAGCTTTGTGATCAAGTTGTTTCTATTTTGATTGAACCTGGATCTAATTATAGTTATGTTAATATTGACTTGGTGGATAAGTGTGGTTTGAATAAGGAAGTGCATGCAAAATATTGGTTAGTGCAGTCGGATACAGGCACCGAAAAGAGATTTCATCATTGGGTAAGAGCTTTTTCATTTGAATTGAATGATATGCCTACCTCGGCACATCTGAATGTATTTCCGTTGGGATCGTATATCATGATTTTGGGTATGGATTGGTTATATATTCATAGGACCAAGACAAATTGTTATGACAATGCTATTGAGTGCTTGGATGATAATGGGGAACAAAGAGTCTTGCAAGGTAAGAATAAAGTGACATCAGTTAGGATGGTGACAACTATGTAGGCCAAATGTACTCGCAGGAAAGGGTGTGTGTTATTTGCAGTGCAAATTTATAGTGACAAAGGTAAGGAAGTTGAGGATGAAGATGTGTTAAGTAGGTACCCAGTTCTACAAGAGTTTTAGGATGTATTTCCCGTATATATTTTAGAGTTTCCATCACATAGAGAAGTATACTTTTCTATTGAGTTGGTACTAGGGGAAACGCCAACATCTAAAGCACCTTACATGAGGAACACATCGAAGTTGGTAGAGTTGAAGTTGCAGTTGAATGAAATGTTGGACAAGGGATACATTAGGCCAACTGTATCACCGTGGGGCACACCGATATTGTTTGTGAAGAAGAAAAATGGTACCCTCAGGCTATACATTGATTACAGACAATTGAATAAGGTAACCATCAAGAACAAGTATCAGTTGCCGAGGATTGATGATTTGTTCGATTAGTTGAAGGAAGAAATAGTGTTCTCGAAGATTGATTTGAGATCGAGATATCATCAGGTATGCATTAAAGAGTATGAATTTCATAAGACAAACTTCCAGACTAGGTACATACATTATGAGTTTGTTGTAGTTCCATTTTGTTTGACTAATGCTTCAATGACCTTTATGTGCTTGATGAATAAGGTGTTGTGTCCTTATCTAGGAAAATTTGTTATTGTATTCATTGATAATATATTGGTATATTCTAAAAATGAAGAATAATATGCAGAACACTTAGCAGCAGTATTGAGATAGTTGAGAGAGCATCAATTGTATGCTTAGCTCAACAAGTGTAGTTTCTTTCATACATAGGTACATTACTTGGGACATGTGGTTTCCAAGGAAGGAATAATAGTGGATCCAAAAAATGTAAGAGCTATCATGGAGTGGGAAACTACTAGGAATGTGGATGAGGTAAGGTCCTTCATGGGGTTAGCAGGTTATTACAGGAGGTTCATCAGGAACTTCTCACAGATTTCTTATCCTATCACCCTTTGCAAAGGAAAGGTAAGAAGTTTGAAATGATAGAGGAATGTGCAATCAATTTTGAGTAGTTAAAGTACTTGTTGACACATGCTTTAGTGTTAAAGATCACAAATTTGGAAAAAAGAGTTTGTGGTATTTATAGATGCTTGCAAGAGAGGGATTGGTGGATTCCTTATGCAGGAAGGACATGTAGTATGTTATGAGTCACAAAAATTAAATGAGGACGAGCATAATTATGTGATGCATGATCTTGAGTTGGAAATAATCATTCATGCATTGAATATGTGGAGGAACTATATTCCGGGCAAATGATTTGTATTGATTAGTGATCATAGTGGATTACGATATCTATTTGACCAACCAAATATGAATTCCAGGGAAGCTATATGGTTGGCCATGATCAATGCGTTTGACTTTGAGATCAAGTATATTAAAGGTAAAGAGAACAGGTTTGCATATGCTCTTAACAAGCAGATACAGGTGAATCATATAGCAGTTACAAGTTCCTATGGGACAGATCTACAAGATAGGATCTTGTAGGTAGGTCAACAAGTTGTCAGGTATATTGATCTCAGGCATAAATTGCAGTAGAGTACAATTACAGGTAGTGGTACAAGTACATGTACAAGTATAGGTACATGTAGTGGTATAGGAACATGTACATGTAAAGGTAGTGGTATAGGTACATGTACAGGTATAGATATAGGTGGTGGTACAAGAAAAGGTACAGTTATAGGTACATGTAGTGATACAGGTACAGGTACATGTGCACAGGACGTGGAATACCGTCTCACAACAAATGGATTGATTAGGTTTAGAGACATGATATATGTGCCAGACAACAGTGAACTCAAGAAGGTGATCTTGAGGGAGTTTCATGTGAAACCATATTCAGGCCACCCAGGATAAAAGAAGACGTTGACAATAGTATAGAAGTTTTACTATTGTCTAAGTTTGAATAGAGACGTAGCAGATTTTGTGGCTAGCTACTTGGATTTCCAACAGGTAAAATCAGATTGTCCCATTGGACTACTACAACTGATTCCGATTCTAGAGTGGAAATGGGAGGTCATTTCCATGGAATTTATCATAGGTTTACCAAGGACATCTAGACAACATGATTCCATCATGGTTGTGGTGGAAAGGTTGAAGAATGTAGCCACTTCATTCTAGTGAAGTCTACATACTCAAAAAATGTTGTAGCACATGTCTCCATCAGAGATGTGGTAAAATTGCATGGTGTTTCATAGAATATGATGCAGGGATTCTGGGTTAAATCAGAATCCTAGCATATAAACATGGATTTCTTCAACGGGCATGAAAAATTCTCAATAATTATTCATTAAAATCATAAAAATATTCAACTAAAAAATGAACATGAAGGAAAGGGAGCCATATAATTAAAAAAATACTGATATTAAAACATAAAACCCGTTAGCCAAATATTACATTGGGCAGCCTCTTCGCTCTCAGCCCTTCAAATCATCTCTCTGATTCTCTGCACTCCTCACCTCACACTCTCTCTCTTTCTCACCCTAATAAGCTACATATTTATACATAAAAATAATTTGTTCCACTCCATAACTTTCTCCTCATAATCTCAACTTAAAATCTAATTTAGATTAATCTTATTTTGGACACAACTAAGTCCCGTTTATGGAATTTCTCATCCCTAAATTGTCTACCTAAATTAACTCCACTCATATCCTTATTTATTTAAGGGATATTTACAAAAAAATCCTCACATTTATAATTTCTCTCCTAATTATTAAAAATAAGCAATTTAATTAATAAAATAATTAAAATATCTCACCCCCCTTATTACATAATTAAATAATGAAAATTTGGCTTTGATGCTCCTGCAGCAGACTCCCCATGTAGATAAGTTTCCATAGACTCCAGTCTATGAGGTCCTTCGCTTTTCTGTAACAATGCGACAGCCACAAGTCCTGATGACTTGCTCCCTCCAGGATTCCATACTTTGTTCTGTTGCTGGTCCTTCGAAGTATCAACTTGATTTGATAACTTATCATCCACTTTGTCGATCAGATTCCATCGACTTCTCCAACACTTTCTGTCGTCAATTCTTCGGAGTAATACTTCTTTGTCGAACTCTTTTGTCTCCAACTAAGTTGAATACTCAATTTCCTGCAATAGAAAATAATAAAGAACTCCTTCTTGATTACAACTATAGTCTTGGATTGATTTTATAGAAACAACCCTCTTGTTTGGTACTGTACCTGCATTCACCAAAAAACTGTTAGTTTTAAAAAGGTAAGACCTATCGGTCTCTTTTGATGCTTCATGCATCAATCTCTCATCATCGAATTTCTGGACTTCAATAGATTTTGTTCCGAACTGCTAGCTGCTTCCATCTTCATCCTACTGATTCACTATTTCCTTTATGTCCCTACAGACATAACTCCCTCACTGCTTCTGATCTTCCATCTCAATGCCAAATAACTTCTGCTCGATTTATTTGATTTCAACATCATATCTATTAATGTTGTTTTCCATACCTACAGTTACATCATTATTTGAAAATTTATAACATTCATTCAACTCCAGAAATGTTAAAAATATTTCATCTCTATCATGCATAGTAACTGTAGTTTCTTCTAGATCATGTTCTGCAAGTTTTTCTTCGCCATCAGGTTCCTTTAGCCACCGTTCCAAAAACTCGATTTCGAAATGAAATATTTCCAGCACTTCATCACTACCTTCACTCTTCCTTTAGAAATCTTCCTGAGTTGTCCTGGTTCCAACACCATTACATTGTAAACTTTCATCAACAATTTCATTAAACAAATACAGTTGTTTACCTCCTTGGAATTTTTCTTTGACATTTCAATTTTTCTTCTACTCCATAACAGCTTCGACTTGCTGTCTTACTCCAAAAATGAATTCATCTATTATTTCTTCTTGTTGTAACAAATCAATACCTTCCTTCGCTGAAAGGAATTCTCTACCAGACTTTACCTCAGGGGTTTCATTCTCCTTTGTGACAGTTCCATCAGATTTCTCAACATCTTTCGCACATCCTGCAAACATACATAAACTATGAGAAAAAATGTAAGGCTTCATGGCCTCATCTGTTTCTCTCGCCAACACATCTTCAGATGCTTCTGAACTATCCCAATAGTTCATGAGATCTTCCTCACTGGTCTCTTCACCTAGAATTTCACCATGTTCTGGGCCACAAATGGAAACATCCATTTTTAACTCAGCCTCTTTGAGTTCTTCCCAACTCAACATCTTCTCGAGCTTCCTAAACTCTTCCATCAACTGTATGTTTACCTGCTTTTCCCTCTTCATGTGTAGCTTCTGCCACTTTACGTTCTTTCTCATGGTCCAACTATGTGTCTGGTTTTTCACATTTTCCCACAATAAATCCATTAACAATTCAAGGTGAATTGTTATCTCATCCTTCTCCCGCTCGTACTCTTCATCCGTCAACTGTTCACATATGCCACTTAGCTTGGCATTTTCCTTCTTCTCCCCTCTACTGTAGTCTTCATCAAATCTTCATAAATAAATATCAACAGTCATCTTCCCCCTCTTAGTTTACGCCAAGTTCCTCATCTCAATCTGAATTACATATCCATTTTATGATTATTAAATAACATAAAATCTCATTTGACTTACCACCTTCATAGTGTGCCCACTGATAGTTCTTGAGTTTCCGCACTACAGCTCTTTTCTGAAGTATCAATTCAAAATATTATCAAAATATTTGTAAAGAGAATGGCATAGCTGGACCAAACCTTATCCACGATAGTGATATTACTTCAACGTAGAGGACTTCCCAAGATTTATTTCATCACAAAAAGCCATTTACTCAATCCAATTTTATAATTTTGTTTGAAAGACAATCCAAGCCTTCATAAAGGCTTTCACCAAAAATTGCACAAGTACTTTGGATATACTAATGAAACTGAGGCAAAACCATAACCACTATCTCCCAACAAGTATTTGAATTTTCACAACAACTTCTTTCTCTTCAAGAAACACATATTTGATGGCCTGCTTCACTTCTGCAACTGAAGAGAGAACATTACTCCATATTTTTTCATCAGATTTGCACCTTGATATTCGTGATGTTGAGATGTCAGACTTGTTATTGTTGCCACGATTGGCTCGATCTAATCGCTATAACAGTCATGGTAAGCAATTGACTCATCGAGATTTCTCAGATGGTTATTTCATGGCTGACTATGCAGAAACCTCCTCACACGTTTAAAACATTCTTACGCTGCTCATGAGTAACTATACCTTCAAGCTTGTATCTGCAATCCGTGTAGGATCAAGAAAACATACAGACATACAATGTGTGCACCGAAAGAAAACACATATGCAGGGCTATCTCTAGTTAGAAAATAACATATGCACCGAGAGAAAACACGTTTATGTTCTAACATAAATGGTTCATTAGTAGACAAACCATCGTACCAAGATGCTTCATACGGTGTGCGATAAACAAATTTGCATACACTTTGAAATTAATTCATGTAGTGACTTTTAGCGCGTCTAATGTCAAAGGGACAACAACAAAATTTGTTCTCTTGATAACTTTTGTCCACAATTCAATGATCTTCAGTGATGAAGCTATTTCACACCAAAACATGAGCCTTCTCTGAAAATTAATGTCACTCGGCCTCTTCTTCACACGGGATCATTCTAACAGGTTCAACAACCCCAATAGTGCCCATATTCAAGTGATCTATATAGAACTGATTTGGTATGCAGAAATTTGAAGCTCGATTGCACCAATCATTGTCCCAGGGTTTCAAAACAAGCTCTTGTCATGTCCACATTTCACCAATGTTCTCTGATCATCATTGTTGATCCAGATATTACTCGATGCAGTTGTATGTACGCTCCAATGGTGGATCCACGCCAGATCTTACCAGATTTGGCTTCTTCATACATCAATATGTCATTAATAAACTGTATGTAGCAGATCTAGCCACTTTCACACGCAGATATATCTACAAAAGTTCCCATTTTGCCTTACGCATTTCTCCACAACTCCTACGTTCGGCATTTATCATGCTTCTGCGTATTGTCCTCTCACACCCTGGAATGTTGTGTTTTCAATTCTATCAGTCCAACTCTCCTTCCTGGCGAGCGCTGCGTTCATGCTAACACATCTTCTCATTAAATTTGCAGAGTACAGGGAACCATTTAGTTGTAGACGCATACCCTCGGCTCTTATGCCATAGTTAGAGTTGCACACTACCAATCCGGAGTGCCAACACTATTCAATCGGAGTAACGCGTAACCCAAATTCTCCAACACCTGTGTCCAACCTGCAACTCCACCACTCAAATATATAGCAGAAATATACATATATAAATTTGCAGACTCAATGCGCCACATAAATTATCCTCCAACTCGTCTCCTCGCTCTGATACCAAATGATGCAGGGATTCTGTGTTAAATCAGAATCCTAGCATATAAACATGGATTTCTTCAAGAGAACCAATTTTGTTGTTGTCCCTTTGACATTAGACGCGCTAACAATCACTACATGAATTAATTTCAAAGTGTATTCAAATTTTTTTATCGCACACCGTATGAAGCATCTTGGTATGATGGGTTGTCTACTAATAAACCATTTATGTTAGAACATAAAACCCGTTGGCCAAATATTACATTGGGTGGCCTCTTGGCTCTCAGCCCTTCAAATCATCTCTTTGATTCTCTGCACTCCTCACCTCACACTCTCTCTCTTTCTCACCCTAATAAGCTACATATTTATACATAAAAATAATTTGTTCCACTCCATAACTTTCTCCTCATAAATATCAACTTAAAATCTAATTTAGATTAATCTTATTTTGGACCCAACTAAGTCTCGGTTATGGAATTTCTCATCCCTAAATTTTCTACCTAAATTAACTCCACTCATATCCTTATTTATTTAAGGGATATTTACAAAAAAATCCTCACATTTATAATTTCTCTCCTAATTATTAAAAATAAGAAATTTAATTAATAAAATAATTAAAATATCTCACCCCCCTTATTACATAATTGAATAATGAAAATTTGTCTTTGATGCTCCTGCATCATAATATTGTGTTAGATAGGGATGCAAATTTCACTTCCAATTTTTTGAAAGGGTTTTTTTCAAGTTTAGGCACAAAGTTGGCCTTCAATACAACTTATTATCCATAGATAGATGGATAGATAGAGAGGGTCAAAAATATATTTGAGGACATGTTGAGGATGTATGTGATGCATCAACAATGAATGTGTGAAGAATATATTCCACTGGTAGAGTTCACTTACAATAATGGGTACAAAGAACCTTTGAGGATGGGTCCATTTGAGGCATTGTATGGGCGGAGTTGAAATACTCACATCAGTTGAAGTGATCCTGTTAATAAGGGGTTGATTTGACCAGACATGTTGGCAGAAATGGAACATGAAATTTAGGTTATCAAGAAGAATTTGAAAGTAGCACAATATAGGCATAAGAGATATGTAGATCGAAACAGGTTGTTTAAGGAGTTTCAGGTTGGGGAATAGGTGTACTTGTCCATCAAGCCCAAGAATAAATCCTTGAGGATTGGGTCATATGTTGAAATTGGCAACAAGAAACAGTGACAATTGAATCCATAAATGACACCTAGAAATGGTACCATAGGGGGATTTTGATTTAATTTTCCCTTCATTAAATTGGAAGAAAAATTGTAATTTCATCTCATGACAACTTGTGTTAGTTAAATGAGTCCGGAAGACATAGTTAGCTTAGTAAATTCGAGTTGAGGGTTAGAGAGGAGGCATGTATAGTTCTCACATGATTTTAGGGGGTCTAGTTACAGTTATTTGTGAGTTGTAATTAGTTAACTCAATTAATTGAGTTAAAATCAGTTTAACTAGTTCTAACTGAGAGATGAGTTAGTGATAGGTAATTCACAAGTAGTGATAAATCAGTTAACTGATAATTCACTAGAAATAGTTGTTGCATGTCATTTCTAAGGAAGGCCTAGTTGAGTTTAAGGTTAAAGTGAAGATAACTATCGATTGTATAATTAGAAAATTGTACAGGTCATGTATGAGATCATCAGGAAGGATTGAAGGTATTGTGCAATCATTAATTAGTTTCCTAGTTAATAGGGGCTATATTAGCCCAAGGATGGGTAAGGAAGGAAGTCTAGGCCTAGGAAAGAAAAAGGTTAAATATTGGACCAAAGTTGCTTAGATCACAAACCAGATTCGAGCCACGATCAAAGTGAGATGGTTAGCAGAGTGCAGAGGTTTCTCAATGTTAAGAATAAAATTGTATTGATTCATGAAATTGAATTTATGAAATATACATATATTGGGGTTTTGATTATTTTCTTTCCCCAGATACATCTTGTGTTGTACGATCGATTTCTTTCTTTCTATAACTTGTTATGTGATTGTGCGATCGTATTTGGTTTTCGCAAATTACAAGATCAGATTGAATCCCATTGTTAGATTTTCTACATCATGCGACAAGCTTGAACCTTGGCTTTGTGGACCTTTTAGGATTCTTGAGAGGAATTGGACAATATCCTATCGACTTGCATTGCCTCCGATAGTGAAAGTCCATGATGTTTTCCATGTGTTATTTCTTAAAAAGTATGTTAAAGACGCTGATAATGTGATTGAATGGTCTATATTGCAGGTAGAGCCAAAAGGATATTTCCGACCATAACCTCAATGCATTATGCAGAGAAAGATTCTCATGCTCCAAAACCGAGCAATCGAGTAGGTTAAAGTGTAGTGGAAGTACTTTGGGCCCGATGAAGCTACATGGGAGGTGGAAGATCAAATGCAGACTATGTATCTTTCCTTATTTGCTGGTTGAGCGAATGTTTTGGAATTTTTTTTGGTATATGTTTTTGATATATGCTTGGTATGTGTACATATGTATATGGATGTAAATACCGCCATGAGATATATTATAAAGATAAAATAAGCGGTATGGGTGTCATGTCATTATGATGTTATATTTGTTATGTTGTCATGTTGGTTTGCTTCTTAGCACATTGATCATTGTAAATATTGCAATGAGCTAAATATAAAGCTCCATGAGTAGTATTTTTTGCTTATAGCAGTATTGTTGGTTGTAGGTGTCGTTTAACACCGAGGAAGGTGTCCCCCCAAGGGGGGGGGGGGGTTCTATAAAATCCCTAGTGAAAATTCCATGTAATAAAAGTTAATAAAGGAAAAACAATAACCATGGCCATGGGAAACATATTCTGAGATGAATGTTGGGAAAAACATCCTAGTGTGGGTGTTCATTTTGTTTATTATGGCTATGTAAATTGGAAAAGGAAATGATAAGGATTTGGAAAGGCAAAGTGGCATTTATTTATGAAAATAATGGAAAATAGAAGAAAAGGGAGGTGGAAGGTCACAGATTCCATGTGAGAAGGAAAATGAAGGAAAATATTGGAAAATTGAAGAAATTAGAGGCCTCATTAATAAAAATTCTTTTGAGGATAAGTTCAATTTTGGAGCTCTCATTTTATTCTCTCTCTCTCATACTCTTGGACACTTAGAGTTTTCTTGGAGTAATCTTGGAGGAGTGTGACATACTTGGGATTTTGGAGCAAGAAGATAAAGGAAGGGCAAGAAAGTGCAAGAGGACATTAGGATCAACAACCACAACGAGTTTTACTTGCAGGTATCGAGTTGCATGTAGGTTTTCCTCACTAGTTTTGGCATGCATGGCATATGCATGTGGTATCTTGGTCATGATTTGTCAATAGCATGGAGGATTTCCTAGATTGACAATGGTTTTTCCTAGCCTTTCCATTTCCTGGATAACCATGGGGTTGTGGGTTCATTTCCATTTTTTTCTGGTTAGTTCTCATGTTCCTTTAGTTGTGGGTTGAGTTACTAGTTCCTGGAGCCTTGGTTAGACAAACACTTTGGAGCCCTGTAACAACTTGGGTTGAGTTACTAGTCATGGAGCCTTGGTTGGGTAAACACTCTGGAGCTTGAAAATAACTGCAGGTTGAGTTACTAGTCCTGGAAACTTGGTTGGAAAAAAATCTCTGGAGCCCTGGACAACTTTGGTAGAGACCAATATGGTGATGGTTAGTGATTTCCGAACGTGAGGTGGAATCACTGGTTGAGTGTTGAGGTGGTTTGGCCTCTGGAAGCCCTGGTTTGGTGTTGATTTTTATGTTTCATGAGATCCCACATTCATGCTTGGAATATCACACAGGGGGTGACTAGCTGGAGAGATATTTGGTTCAATAATGTCTATGGTCGGGTGGTACATGGAAGTCCCATACTTGGTTTCATTTTGCTTATGGAAATAATACCTCTTTTCGTCTTGTATTGATGGGTAAATATTCTTGTGATTATGTGGCTTATATGGCCGTTCTATGCTTGTCATTTCTGTTGTTTATATCATAGTTATAAATGTGTTCTATGACAATGATGATATATTACTCTCATCATGTTCTGAATTGTAAATGAATGAACAATGAATCTATGACCTAATAGATAATAATGCAACTAATGTGATGATGAAACAATGCTTCTTAGCGATTCTTAGATAAGTATGAGACCCCTATGCTTAGATATGTTGTTTAAGCCTGTAGATTACATATTTGTGACATGTTTGACAAAATTCCTGTCAGGGCTAGTAGGGGTCCAGTCACTTCCTTGTTCAAGTGATATAATTTACATAATATTTTGTGTTGCTATCTTTAATTTCTAGAAGTGCCATGGAGTTCTGGGCAGTGACATGAGCCCTGGGCCTGAAAAAGTGGCACATAAATTTGGGGTCGCAGGCTCAGAAATACCTAAAAAATTCCCCAGTCGCATGCATTCCCATGCTGTACGAGCGATTGGAGGTTTCCAGTCGTACTCTTGCCCATATCAAGGGAGAGACTAGGGGATTGATGCACTAAAAGGTTATTTTGTCTTAGGGATATCCTCTTGGAAGGTTTGGATGGATCCTGAGTATCCTATAGCAAGTACGAAAGGTATGTGTTGTTATGTTTCATCAATTCCACTTCCTTAATTGACACATAGGGTGTTGAATCATATCATTGTAATTATTCGTCACATGTTTACCCCAATTGGATAGTTACTTGGGTAGATGTGGGAGGAGGGTGTTACAATATTCTATTTTCACGAGAGAAAATATCATATTTTTTAAAGATGGAGTTGAGTGTATTGTTAGAGCACATCACAAGAAGATGAAATTATCACTTGCTAGTGTTTTTCATATGAAAAGGCTTGTAAATGCTAGTAAGAATTTTGTGTAGTTGATGATTAAAGATAAAGATACTATTGAATATGAAGCTTTCAGAGGGTGTGATTCTAAAATAATGCATGAATTGGTTGAAGTTTTTAACACTTATGACAAGATGTTTCAGGAACCTGAAGGGTTACCTCCAAAAAGAGGAATCCAACATGAGATTCACTTGCAGCAGGATGCACCACTTCCAAATATTGGCATGTATGGAATGTCAGTTTTGGAGAATGAAAATATTAAGAAGAAAATTAAAGAGCTACTTGACAAAGGGATCATTAAGCCTAGTACATCTCCTTATGGGTCTCATATTGTTTTGGTTCCAAAGAAAAATGGTACATGGCACATGTGTGTGGACTTCCAAGATTTGAATAATATCACTGCAAATAATCACTATCCTATTCCTCACATTGATGATTTTGTATATTAGCTAAAGGAATCTGTTTATTTTACTAAGTTATATTTGAGAAGCGGTTATCATCAGATAAGGATTTTTGAAGATGATATTTGGAAAACTAGTTTTAAGAGACAATAAGGTTTGTTTGAATGGTTAGTTATTTGAAATCCACCTGCCACATTCATGAGAGTTATGAATGATGTATTGCGACCATTCCTTGATGATTTTGTTATAGTATACTTAGATGATATTTTGATTTTTAGTAAGACTCCCGAAGAGCATGTCAAACATGTGAAATGATTTTTAGATGTATTGAAAAAGGAGAAGTTGTATTTGAAGATGTCTAAATGTGAATTTGGGAAAACCTCTTTGGTTTATTTGGGTCATATTGTAGGAGGGGGTGAATTGAAGATTGATGCCTCCAAAGTTGATGTCATTGTGAATTGGTGTAAACCCAACAATGTAGCATAAGTTAGGAGATTTTTGGGAGAAACCTAATATTGGAGAAAATTTATCACTAACTTCTCACTCATTGCAACACCATTACATGTTTTGACAAGTGTGAAACAATTCATTTAGTGGGGAGGAAAGTAGCAGAAAAACTTTGACACTTTGAAAGAGAAAATCAATACACCACCAGTTCTAGCACTTCCAAATCTTAAGCAATTATTTGAAACTCAAATCGATGCAAGCGAATATGATACAAGAGTAGTTTTGATGTAGCATGGTGAACCAATATGTTATCATTCTAAAACCTTTACCAATGCAGTAATTAACTATCCAACTTATGATAAAGAGTTGTATGCTTTGGTACAAAGCATGAAGAAATGGAAGCATTGTTTGATGGGTAACAGAAAAAATTATTCATACTGACCATCAATATTTTTAATATTTACAATCGAAAACCAAGCTACAATAAGCTACACATTTCAGGTGGATCGGATTCCTACAAAAATTTCATTTGGAAATCAGTTATAGGAAAGGAATATACAACAAAGTTGTAGATACGTTATCAAGGCCTATTGTTAATCCATCTGTTATTTTTAAGCATAACTCAATCATGCATGAAAGTTATATTTAACAATATGCTCAAGATGGATATTTTAAAGATGTTTATTCAACTTTGAGTCAATATGGTCTGAATCTGAATGTTAGTTTTGTTGTGCTAATTTCATCTTCAGAATTATAAACAATTGATGACCATTTGCTTCATGTGCATAGGTTTCTTTATGGTGTTTGTGAGTGTTAAATAGGTAAATGTGTCAATTTTTATGTTAAAATTCATGAGCATTTTAACATTAAAACAAATTATTGAACAACAACAATAAAATGTACAACAAACCATCAAATGATACCTTAACGTAGTGTTTTGATGAAGGAGTTCACCCCTCCTGAACTACATCTCCTTGGTCCAGCTTCCATGGCTTGGGCCTCTATATTAGCTCAAGATGGGAAAACGTGTTGTTTCCAATCCTATACTACTTTTGAAACCTACTCCAACATGCTCAGAATATCCAAATCATCTAGGATAGACTCTTTCTGAGCCTAATTTGGTCGAAATATGCCAAAGTTATGGCTTCTTCAGTTTCTCCTAGGAAAGCTCCTCTAAATCTGGAGAAACTCCAGTTAACCCCGACAAAACTAGATGTATCTCTAAAATTAGTGGACTCTGCCAATTAGTGCTAATTTTAAATTAATTTTAATCTGGAGATTAGGTGCTAGTTAATGCGCACTTAGCGCTAACCATGCACTTAAAACTAATCCAAAGTTAAGCACATTTATATATGGATTATGGGTTAATTAAGCTTCCATTACAATAGCCCTATGTCATGGTTATATGCACTGGTCCTGTCGATCGAGGGCTGGCCCTCTTTTCCCCCGCTGTAAGCCATATGTAACTTCAAATGTATGTGAACAATAATATATATTAAGTCATATTGCATAGTGTAGTTGGTATGAATGTTGAGTGTTGCGGGCGAGGTTGCGGCGTGGACCTTGACCTCTGCTGGTCCTCCCCATAAAATTTTTCTCCACCACACTACATAAAATTTGACCTTTACATAACCAAATTTTACGGCCTTTGAGAGACACGTGTAGCCTCCGGGCTTGACACATGTCGAGATCCCATTGGTCCTCCAACATCCAACCACAAACTGACATGTGCCTAGAAAGTCAGGCCAACCACAAGCTGACACTTGTCAACACACCATTGGCTGGAGGAAAACCAAAAATTTGACCCCTTTGACCCTATTTGACCCTTGTTTTTTTGAAAATTCGCATGTTTCGCAAAGCAAGCAACAAGCTCTAACTTTCACATACAAAGTTGGTTTTCGATGAAGCAAAGTGTACTAGAATCAGGGAGAAAAGCACTTCACGGTCATTCTTGTTTCATGCTATTCTGAACACTTTGAATTTTTAGAAAATTTTTACCCCCAATTCAATTTCTGATCACTCCTTCCCACTAACAAGATTTTGGACCCACAAAATATGGTTATTTGATGATAGTTTAACACTCTTATCTTTTCCAAGTTTTGTCAACTTGATTCTAATTTAAAAATATCTACGAGAACCACTTTGGTTCCTTGACATGCCTTGCCTTGCAAATGGCTTGGCACTTCAACCAATGTCTTCCTTTCACTGCTGACCCAATCCAACACTTGTTGGTTGATTTCTGACTGATTAAACACCTTGTTGTACCAAAGCGATCCCTCTGTGCTTGGAAAGCTGACTGATGGCTTTCCCACTGAGAATATTGTTCCTCCTTTGCACATAAATGCATTCGATGCAAGCTTCTCCTTGGAAGCCACTTTTCCAAGTTAAGCCCATTTGAGTGAACTACAACAATGAGTTCCAATATCAGTAATCACAAGAAAACAAATGACCATTATTTTTACCTCCATGGTTCTAAATTCCACATCTAGAAGATTCTTTCACTTCTTGGCATCAACACATCAAATGGTCTATAATGGTTGCTATTTTGGCTACAAATGTCTTGACATCTTGTCCACTTTCCGCTTCTTTATTCCATCATCCTCCAGTATTGACATGATGCTCATGCCATGATTTTAGAATGAAGGCTAATCATGATCCTCTCACTTAAGAGTGGACCTTCCAAAATCCTAAGACATCTTCTCACAAGAAAAAACATTAACTTGAAAAACACATCATGCGAGAAACACAACTTGACGGCCTCTTATTTTTTATCCTTCAAAGCAACAATTTTCACATCCTGTGAACATTTTCATGCATTCTTACATCATGGTGTACAAACAAAACATATGCGTAATTTGTTGATGGGTTTCGACAAAACATGTATCTTCAAACTACTGACTCTCAAGTCAAACAAAAACATGTACAACTCTTGACGATTCTTTTCCCAAAACAACAATAATTTCACATCTCATGAAACAATTCTTCAACATCTCCCTTTCATCCTTGGATACCAAAATCAACTCTTTCAAGTCGATAAGACATACATGTAAAAATAAATCGACCAACGCAAGTTAATCACTCATGCATGTTCAAGAACAATGAAACTATCAAAAATTCCACTTTTCACACACACAAAATCTCATGCATGTATACAATTCTCAACTCTCTCACAAGTACAATCACAAGTACAAGAATCTCATTGGTATGTACAAGTACTTAAAGAGTTGAAATGACCAAATTTGCTGCAACAAAGTGAGTCAACATACCCCACTTTCAAACACCTTCCTGGCATAAACATGCAACATGAATTCTAGAGAAAAAGAAACTCATTCACAAGCAAATTGCGACTACAAATTGCCATCTTTGCTGCATCTAAGTGAGTCAAAATAATTCTACTTTCCCAACATATTTGTTCGTGCAATATGAAACATACTTTCAAGAGAAATTAAATGCATTCAAATGGAAAATAAATGCATCAATAAGGCAATATTTCATCAATCATCAAAAGAAATGCAAGGCCTTAATTGGTTAAGAAATCTAACCATCTCTTTTCAAACCACTTCAATGGCGCTTCTTTTAGCTACACTTCATCATGGGAATCATCTTGGCCCACATCAATTTTGGAATCCTCTTTTCCATTCTTTCCAATCTCTCTCTCCACTTTCTTCAAATGTCGTGGATGACTTGTTGGATACAAAGTCCAACACTTGTCTGCAAGATGACCCTGCTTATGGCAATGAGTGAAAAATAATTGCATCTTCTTTTCAACGTGGTTTTCATTGTCCATTGGACCTTTGGCTTTATGTCTCCTTTGTTTTGAAAGTTTTTTATGTATGGTTATCTTCTTCCAACACCTTGAAATAGTATGGTTATTCAAACCATAAAAGGAACATGTAATTTTTCTCCAAATCTTATGTGAGGATTTTCCGTGTTTATCAAAATTAAAAGAAACTTGATTAAAGGAAGATTTATACATTTCACATTCACCTTTATTTCCTTCTTGAGGAGGTGAATTTGATGAGGTAGTGGCTCTCTTCATAATAAAAACAATGGCTTCAATGAATTTAGATCTTTCCATATCCTCTTGTTTTACATTTCCATAAGTTGCTGCTTATGATCATCTTCTTGCAAAGTGGGTGTAAAACTTTTGCATTCCTCATGAACACAAACTTCAGAAGCTTTAGGTAATGAACATGTAATGAAATTATTTCCGGGAACACCTTCATGTGCCTCCTTGGATTTGGAGCATTCTCCATCATGTTTTCCATAACCAAGACCCAAATACCTAGGCCTTTCCTCAACAACAATTGGCTCAACTATGCCTTGTGCATGTTTTCCCAATCCTTTACCTTCATAGCTCATATTCATCAATAATTTGGACCCTATTCCTCTAGTGTGTCTTTTAAAAATACCAAAACATTCATCTTGAGAGGAAATTGAAGATAAAATTGATTTGCATACCTCATTTTCATATACATGCTTGGCTAGAGTTTCCTTTGCAATATGGAGTTGAGTCTCCATCTCATGCATCTTTTCAAGAAGTTATTGCTTCTCCTCCTTCATGGAAATCAACTGATCTTGAAGTATAGTGCTCTCCTTATTATCTTCATACATCTCTTGCACCATATCTCTCATGATGTAGAGCTTCTGCAACATATATTTATCAAAGAGTCTTTCTAAGGAAGATTGGTTAGAAATAGTGCTTGATGAAGCTGCCATCACACTTGTAATGCATAAAAAGCTTCTTTGCTATGATTTGAGAGCTGGGTCCTCAATCTTGACCTTCTACTGAAGAGAGGAGATACACATAAACTTGCACACAGTTAAATTCTCCTTGCACAAATAAAAAACCAATAGCTAATTTTTTGGCTAACCTTGGCAAACCACCTCAGGGCTAAAATGAGCTAAAATGTGCTCCGATACCACCTTGATCGGAATATGAATGTCAGTTTTGCTGTGCTAATTTCATCTTCATAATTATAAACAATTGTTGATCATTTTCTTCATGTGCATAGGTTTCCTTATGGTGTTTGTGAGTGTTAAATAGGTAAATGTGTCAAGTTTTATGTTAAAATTCATGAGCATTTTAACATTAAAACAAAGTACTGAATAAAAACAATACAATGTACAAAAAACCATCAAATGCTCCATTAACACAGTGTTTTGATGAAGGATTTCACTCCTACTGGGCTACATCTCCTTGGTGGGCCTCTGTATTAAGCTCAAAATGGAAAATAATTCTGTTTGCAATCCTCCATTACTCCTGAAACCTACTCCAATGTGCTCAAAATGTCCAAATCATCTAGGATAGACTCTTTATGAGCCTAATTTGGTTGAAATATGCCAAAGTTATGGCTTCTTCAGTTTTTACCAGGAAAGCTCCTCTAAATATGGAGAAACTTTAGTTAACCCCGACAAAACCAGGGGCTTCGCCGAAATTAGCAGACTCTGCCAATTAGTGCTAATCCACACTTAATGTTTATATGAAGATTAGGCACTAGTTAATTCGCCCTTAGCGCTAACCAAACGCTTAAAATAATCCAAAGTTAAGCACATTTATATATGGCTTATGGCTTAATTAAGCCGCCATTACAGTAGCCCTCTGCCGTGGTTATATGTGCTGGTCCTGTAGACCGAGGGCTGTCCCTCTTTTCCCTCATCGTAAACCATAGGTAACTTCATATGTACACGAACAACAAGACATATATTAAGTCATATTGCGCAGTGTAGTTGGTATGCATGTTGAATGTTGTGGGTGAGGTCACGGGGCCAACCCCGACCTCCGTCGGTCCTCCCCATAAAATTTTTCTCCACTACACTATATGAAATTTGACATTTACATAACCAAATTTTCAGCCTTTGAGGGGCACGTGGCGGCCTCTGGGCTAGCCACGTGTCGAGATACCATTGGTCCTCCAACATCCAACCACAAACTGACATGTACCCAGAAAGTTAGGCCAAACACAAACTGACACTTGTCAGCACACCATTGGACAGAGGAAAACAAAAAAAATTGACCCCTTTGGCCCTGTTTGACCCTTTTTTTTTAAAATTCGTGTGTTTGGCAAAGCAGACAATAGATCTAACTTTCACATATGAAGTCAGTTTCGATGAAATGAAGTGCGTCGAAATTAGGGCAACAAGCACTTCACAGTCATTATGGTTTCATGCAGTTATGAACACTTTGATTTTTTAGCAAATTTTTACCCCCAATTCATTTTATGATCACAAGACAATCACGTTGAAGAAATGGATTATCATGTTCATAACAAGTTTTTGTATAATATTGGAAAGTTATGCGTTCCATAGAGTGAAAGAATCAATTTCATAAGGGAAGACCACACTTCTCTTATTGATGGCAACTTTGATGTAGGAAAAATAATTTCTCAAATTCATAGGTATTGTTATTGGCATCACATGAATGAAGTTGTCTTAAGATATGTGAAAGGATGTTATATGAATGCTACTAGAAATCCAAGTAATATGAAATTAGGTTTGTACACTTGAATTCCTATCCATTCTCTTCTTTATCAAAGTATTTCTATGTATTTTTTTGGGGGACTACTAATGTCTAGGAAAGGTCATGATTATCTATATGTTTCAGTGGATCATTTCAACAAAGTGTGTTTGTTTATGCCATGTAAGAAATAGGTTACAAATAAATAGATCACAAATATGTTCTTCCAAAATGTATGGGTTCACTTTGGGTTACTCAATTTTATTATTTTTGATCAAGATTCTTGATTTATCAAGAAGTTTTGGTCAATTTATGGGAAATCATGGGCACAAAGTTGAATAAGAGCACAACATTTCATCCACAAATCGATGGTTAGACAGAAGTAGTGAAAAAAATAGTAGTGAATCTCCTTTTAGGATTGTGGTTAGCATCATAAAATTTGGGATGAGAATTTTCATCACATCCAACATGCCTACAATAATACCAAACATTCATCTACACAAGTATCTCCATTTGAAGCTTGTTTGGGTTATTTTCCAAAGTCTCATTTGGATTTAATCTTTTGTAAACATAATGCAGTAGATGGATATAGTGATGTGGACAAAGCTAATGAATTCATTGAACAAATTAGAATAATGCATCAATGGGTACAAGAACAACTGGAGAAAATAAAAGCCAAATATAAATAAAGACATGATAAGTATTGGGTTGATCATGATTTCCAAGTGGGAGATCAAGTTTGGTTGTACATTAGTAAGGAAAGACTATAAGGTGAAGGTAAAAATCTCAAGCCAATCAGATATGATCCTTTCAAAACCTTGGAGAAGATTGGTAACAACGATTTACGCTTATGATCAAGAGAGAATGTTTATATTCCATATATAGAATATTTTTCTCTTGAATATTTAAATGAGTTGCAAGAAGACTCAATTCATAACAGGAGTATAAGGACTTCATGCAGAGGAAATGTGGAGTATCTTCGAGGTGGGCTCAAAGGTACCATTCCAAGTAAAGTAAGGTGGACATAGATCAGGAAATTGAGGGATTTTTACCCTCACTAGCTGAGTAAAAAGAGACTTTTGGTGGTCCAAAAGCTTCTAGTGGGGAGCAATGATCCAGGGATCCAAAATATACTCAAAAATTGAAGTGCTAAATATCTTCTAAATCTGAACCCAAATCATAGATCTCATCATTTTTATTCCAATGATGCTTGAATCACCTCAATCTGACATCGTATGAGGAAGTTATCACCTTTTGAAGTTTTTGGAAAATAGTAAAAAAAGTAAACTTGCAGGGTTGACTAGGTAGTGTACGACTGCCACGTGGTAGTCTATACGATGATGTCATGTTAACATCATCAGTTGAATGGGATGTATTGATGACAGTTTAGACTAGTGACGTGAGGGCACGTGGCACATGATGAGTAGTTGTATGGTTTTTGTGGTGGACCAATCATAGGTCGGCACATGGGCCAACCAGAGGGTGCCACGTGGTCCTATGAGAGGTTGCCAATTGTTCTTTGTATTTGTGCCAAAATTTTGGTATAGACTAGAATGAACCTTCGCACGGTTCCAACCAATGACCTTCGACAAACAAACTCACCTCTCTACCATTGAAACACATGTATGACTTGCTGATCATAGTTGATGGGTTTTAGTTAAACTTAATGGTTGGAATGGTTGGGGGGAGGGCTGGGCTGGTCAGGCTCAAGACATATGTACATGATGTGACTGCCGTGAAGGAGCAAGAACTACGACGAAGAGAGAAGAGGGATAATGACTCGGTGGTGGAGTTATCACGTGACTAGTAGGGTAGGACAGGGGGCTAGGGCACGTGGCATACCGCCCACACCCACGACCCATAGTCACGTGGCGCAAGGAACCAGGGGCGCGAATCTCGGAGGGGGCTTGGCCCACATATTAAAAAATATTATATTTTTATAATTGTAACACGCAACCTTAACGACAAAATGCAAATAAAACTGACTAGCTCTGGTAAAATAATGGGGCAACATAACAATGTGAAAAAGGATCATTCCGTTGCCTAGTTTGTAGTATAGTCAGTTTTGGAGAACAATTAGTAGGAAAAATGGAGAAATAGGCCTAACTTGGCCATTTTTCATCCTTTTTGAGCCCAAGAAGAGCCTACATAGGGGTTTTTAGGCATTCAGGACATAAAGTGAGTATTATTTTTTCAATTTTAGCATTTGATGTTGATGCAATTTCACAAGAGCATATAATATAAAGGGCCACCATTGGAAGCTGGACCCAGAGACGTAGCCCAAGAGGGGTGAACTCTGTCATTAATTTGCTGTGTTGTGATGCTTCTTATTGTCCATTTTTGAACTATTAAAATCTGCAAAAGTTAAATTAGTTTGTGTACTTTTGAAATCATGATCCATTGCATAAAAGACATAAACTAACTTGCAAAACGTTACATGAAACATTCACTTTTACTTTTAGACCACTTCCTTATTATGTTGTTTTCCAATGATGAACTACGAGGAAAATGAAGAATGATCCCTATATATTTTTCACCATATTTTACCAAAATAATGCACAAAAAACATGTCACATTCATGTTCTTCACATAGTCATTTAAAATTGGCTATAATGGCTATGACTACGTGAACAAACAAAAATTTAACTTAATACCCTCCACATTAAAACATCCTATAATAAAGTGTTTTATTAGGTTGGAATGATATTCTATTAGGGCATGGAATGAAATTAAACAAATGATCTTAAATAAATACAAAAAACTATTGTAAAAATGTACTTAGAAAGAGACATCAAGGAAAAGATAACACAACAATGAAAAATAATTTCTTGGAAAATCTAGAATATGTGCTACAAGGATGCCCACAACAAAAGCATAACGAAATAATAATTAACAATTTTCCTTTTTGAAATATAAAATGATTGCTACATGTATATTTACATAATTTTTTGTGGAAATGTATCAATGGATTCTTTGGATGACATTAAGAAAATATGCCTTCACTATTCTAGGTGCTTACACAAGAGGGGGTAGATAAATAACATGATTTTATAAAAATTTATTATCAGAAAAAACTTGATAGTTGGAAGAAGCATCAACGAGTTCAACAAGGAAAAAACTAAGTAACTTATTAAAGTATTTGAAGGGGTATATTTTTTCCTATCTGATATCACATACAACAAACATGAATCTAAAGGAAAATGGAGGAGAAGTGAAAAAACAATGGCATGACAATCAAGTCATGAAATAATGTAGCTTATGTTGGTTCTTAAGAGGAAACCCCTTGGTTGTGGAAGGAATCAATGCTTAGGACATTTTAACAATATATTAGAAAAACAATCTTTATCATATGTTCTTCGTTCTTTTCCTTTGGAAATTAGTTTTAAAACCGTTAATGCTCTGGAATAAATAAAAGATTTCACAATGCCTTTAATTGCTGAAATGTGAATGAATGAGAAGAACTGTAAAGGAACTTAAGATAATATCTTGCAAGGAAAAAATCTATTAACTTAAGTTTCAGAGAGAATTTATGAATAGAAAGATGGAGGTGAGCGCACTTTAAGGATATTTAACTCTTACTTACAAATGTAATTTAAAGACCTACAACTTCATTATTGCACTTAATTTATAGACGAAATAACATAAAATGACACACGAATGGCAAACCACCATCAACAATTGTTGGAAACTTGATACTTCTTTCATTAATTCTTCAAGGAAATAAGTAAAAAAATGTAGTCTTCCATAGGTTCAAAAACTCTGAACCCATCTTCTTCATTTTCATCTTTCTTAAATACATTCAAAAATAGTTTGTAACTGTCAAAAATTTCTGAAACTACCTAAACTACTTCTTTCCTCTATCAACTAGCTTCATTACAATCGAGGGTAACATTACAACCTCGTTCTAAAACAAAAATAAAATACAATAATAAATAGAAATATCATGATGTATTTTGAATGTATTTTGCTACTGATGTGCTTCCCTTTATTTCTGATGCAGTTCCCTTCACTGCTGATTTGGTCTTCTGAATATCATCTGTTGCTGATGTGTCTTCAGGAAGATTGGTCATGCATTTTTTGCATTTATTCTAGAGTTCAAAATTTTTCCTCGGGGCATTAATTAACTTATGATGTTCCAATATAAAAGCAGTGATCCTGGTTTTAGTAGGTTTGTCTAGAAACAAAGTCTTGACCATTCATAACAATTGAAAATCTTTATGCAGGAAATTGATAATTGTTGTCCCTTTTAAAACTGCAGTCTTTTCATGAGTATTGTTATTTTTAATTTTTGCATCCACCAATAAAGTTTCGTATGTTTCCCATGATAATAAGTTACCCTGCAAGCCCCAGCAAGATGGCAATCCAACCTTGGTTCTTTTATCAAATATAGTGTTGAAGTTGTCTACTGCTTACTTGATCTCTGTCAACTTCTTTTCTTCTAACTTCCTGTGCGCATTTTTCACCATCACCTTGTTAATTTATAAAACACATAATGTTCTATATTTTCTATCATGTTCACCCAGTTCTTGATCTATTTTGGAGTTGAAAAAATATATTAATTTCTTAGCCCAGATGGCTCTGTCATGCATTTTTTGTTTGTCAACTAATACAAGCTCTTGAAGAAATCTAATTATACTCTTCTCTTCTGAAATAAGTATTAGAGATTCTCATAATGTTTTCATCACTCCTATAATATCATTCCAAAGAGTATGTTTACCCTCAATTAGGGACATATTCCCCTTTATCTTCTCTTTGATATTTTTGATTTCTTCACAATCTGACTAATAATCTGTTTTGTATTTACCTGCAGTGTCCTTTTATATTACAATTTCGTTATCCTTAGCCCTTATAAACTTCATAGCTGTCTCAAGATCACTTTGAGCTTTCTTCGTATCAATATCTTCCATCTTCAACTCAGTACTCAACTGTGATATCTTAGCTACAGGTTCATTAGTTTCAGCTAATAAAACTATTGTGCAGACATGAGACTCAATATTCCCTTGTAACCTAGTTACTGCTTCTTTCAATTTGGAAATCTCTTCATCTTTCTGCAACACTTGTTGTAAAAGCTTCTCCTTTTTAGATTCCACTTCTGCTACCTCAACTGCCATTGGGTGTTCTCTAGTAGGAAGCTTTAGCTTCTTTCTAAGTACATTTACTTCTGATTCTGCACTCTAGAACAACTTCTACATAGCTGATATGTCAGTGGGATCTACTCCAGTTTTGATAATTATCTTCTTTAATTCTTCATTTTGAGTGGAGAGAGCTCTAGAATTGGCTTTCTCTAGCTTCATCTGCTTTATCACCTTTCCCAACATGCTTTCAGCTTTACTTGCAGTCACACTAGTTTTAGTCAAATCATTAGCAATCAATAAACCAGTTTGCATATGTAAATTGATTTTATCAGGTAAGGGAATCTTCCTGGTATCAACAGTCAAATTGACAATCTTGAAATTTCTTGATGACCCTACTGTCATTTCATATGGGTGTGAAAAAGCAATCTTCAACTACTCTTTTCCTAAATCCATAGAAGTTAATAATCTAGTCTGATTAGGGGTGATTTGAGACTCAGCTTGAAAATCAGCTTGAGCCTCCATGCTTTCCCTTATCCTCTGATTCTTCTCAACAATTTGGGCAAAAAATTTCTTAATTAATGGTACCTTCTCATGAACAACTTCATGTCTAGATGGTGAATCCGTTGTATCCTGTATTTCTTCCAATTGAATTGACAAACCTGGCTATGCTTATGGAACTTATTCACTCAGTTTAGCCCCCTTCTAAGCTCCTTGGTCCTCTGTATCATCATTCCTTTCTCTATCTCTTTTATTTCCCTTTTCAGAGATAACAGGAGTTTCAATGCTAGTGGTGTAATTTCCTGCAAAACCCTTATTATCCAACTTTTCAATTTCTGGCTTGCTCTCATGAGTAAAATCAGAATAACCATTCTCAACCCTCCTTTTATAAATCACCTGATGTGGGTCATAAGCCCACTTTTCTCATAGCAATAGATGCATGCCTTCTAGAATTTGGTTTTCTTCTTTTGCAGCTTGCATAATATTCAATATGAAGGGTCCAACAGTCATGGGAAATTTAAATAAATGTCCTTTCTTCATTGGCACAAAGTGAATCTAATATACTTTTAAACTCTGTCTAATAAACTCTAAGGAAAACATTCTCGTAGGGACAAAAGAAGGCAATCTATAAGGTTCAACTCCAGCCCCATACAATATATTCTCTGAATAATCTTAAAAAACAAACCAGTCTCCATATTTGCAACTATTATTGAGCTAAAGGAATTACTGAGCTTTAGGTAGAAAGCATGGGGGAGTAGCCCCATTCAAAATTTTATAAGAAATTGGCAAGTAGTAAGCAGAAAAATCAAACAACCCCCTATCACTAGGTTCATTCCTTACCAAGTCAGTCCAAAACACTACTGACTTCCTTTTCTTGTTTGAATCCATAATATTCAATCCCAAATTCAAAAAATCTTCTGCATTTTGATGCATAAATAGATAGGTAAAAATTGAAGGAAATTTGAATGAACCGGTTAAAGTTAAGCTCATGAATTGAGAATTAATATTCTCCTGCCAAAATGATGGGATGTCTAACATTGCTTTAGGTTTCATCATCAAAGAAAACAATACAAGAACAAATCTGTCAATCTGAGAAGCATCTTCCTTTCCAAGAAACTTTGACAAAAATTGCAATACAAGTTTTATTTGTGCATCAAACATTTCCAAAGAGAATACCTTTTCATCTGGAGAAAACCTCCCTGGTTTTGGCTTGAGGAAGAAAATAATCTGTGTGTAATCTTGCCCTATAAGATTATCATAATGTGCTGTCAATGTCTCTTTAGTGAAACTAAAATATGACTAAAATTCTGGGTAGCAGAAGGCTTGATTAATTAACAAGGATGAAACCTAGAAGATACTTTCTTCCAAATGGTTCATTACAAAACACTTGTTGGGGTATAATGTAATATTCCTAAATTAGCCCTGAGCTAGTTGGAATATTAATTTTTGTTTTTCTTGAATAAGAGGACATGGAGATCCATAAATCTCCTTAATATGAATAAAATCAATGCCAATGTGAAAGGAATACATCTTGGCAGCTTAATTGAGCACCCTCGTGAGTGAAAAGGGGTTGGAACATCTTGACTGGGTCAAATTTGACCAAATCAACAATGATGTCATGGGGGAATGGAAATCAATGAGGGACAACGCAGTTTTATATGGAGACACTTTGCATAGAAGTAGGGTCATAAATGAATGGGGCTTAGGTTTAGGAAGCTCATCAATTATATAAGGAAGAGGATGGAAACCATATTGATTATGTATTGATATATGATATTTATGAATATATGGTCTGTTTAGACATATAACTTTCTTTGGCTGTTTAGCGAAGATTGCTAGTGTTGTTTAGCACTGGGTGTTCCTGATCGAGAATGTCAACTCTTTCATTGAGTAGCTCTTGAAAGAGTCTTGTACTTCACTTCCACTATCAGGTATTTGGCCAAAGCTTCATCTTACATCTACAATACAGATCCTGTTGAGGGCTGAGTTGTTTTGCAGGTTGCAGCAATGGAGACCATCTTTGGATCACTTCAATGATTATTTTCAGTGGAGAAGGGTTCCTTTCCATTGGGAGGATAGTAAGGAAGGCCCTTGAGCTTATTTTCAGATCTTGGCATTAGGCCATATATTTAATTTCCCTTACAACATAGTATCTTTCCAGATCTACGTTATTTTGAGGGAGAAGTTGCTAGGTGGTTTCAGTACACCATTTGAAGAGGAGGTTTGATAAAGAAGGGATCAACCTTTCATCTAGGATATCTATTGGAGGAGGCTGCATTATTTCTTATATCAGATCAGGCACACTTTCTAGATTTATATGTTGCATTGAATCTTCAGCCCTAAGGCTTTGATTCAGATCTTGTACATGGTGTATCTCTGAAAACCCTTGTGGGGTTCTTCATTGGAGGTTGTATAGTGCCCATATCTGTATTAGATCTATCTTTTGAGGCATATATCAGCCCATGTTATTTTGTGTATTCATTTGTTGTAGAAATGCCTTTTAAACAGCTTTGTAGAAGTCTTCCAGCTCTTTGATATATAGTAGCAACACCTATTTTGAGGGTTTTGTCCATTGGAGGCTTGTTCTATCTTATTGTACATCTTATGGCCCATTTATTATGCATATTTTTCCATTGTTATAATGAATGAAAGGTCTCCATATTTGCCTCTTGATTTTGTATGATGTTTAACATTGCTATTCCATCATTTTGCACTATATTCCTGCTTTTCCCATTTGGGAATATTACAGTCGTATCGGACCATAATATTGGCTCAGCCTGTGAGAACATTGCATCTATGTTATCAGAAGAAGAAGAAGCTTCTCATAGAAAGGAGAAGACTCATAGAATAGACAAAGGCAAGTCTCCATTATTTGGAGAAATGGAGGGAAATAAGTTTTTAGAACTTCTTCTCCAAGCTATGCATGAGCTTAATAGAGAAATCAAGGGAATGAGGAGGGAAAGACATGAATACCCCCCAAGAATATTTGCACATGAAGAAAGCTCCATTTCTTCATATTATGGGTGTGAGCATTCAACCACACAATCAGATCTACAACGCTCTACCATGCCTATGTTCATAGCAAGAGAGATGGAGGAAGGAGATGTACCAAAGGAGGATACTCTTGGTGACTATCTTCAAGAGTATGAATCCCAATATCAAAGATTCAGAGATCATCTAAACTTCCAAGGGTTTTTCAAGATCAAAGATAATAGAAGACCTAGTAACCATGACAAAAGAAAAAGGTGCAAGCAACATGATTTGGGTAGATTATTTCTATCTACTTTTAATGGGTCACCTAAATGTACAACTAGGGCTTGGGTGAAAGAGCTAGACACCTATTTGCAGCAACACCAAATTCCAGAAGATGAAGCCATCATAGTAGCAGAGCTATATCTTGAAGGTAAGGCTTATTCCTGGTGGTTTTATGAATCTTATTCATTAAATAATGCAAATATATCTACTTATGCAAGGTTCACTAGGAGGTTAGTGAAAAGGTTTGATGAAAAAAATTCTGAAACATCCTTGGTTGAGCTAGCCAAGCCTAAAAAACCAAAACCTTTACATGGGTTGGAAGGATTTATAAACCCAACTCCATTTCAGAATACTATTGAGGGGGTTAAAAACTTATAGAATACCTTGCTAGAGGCAAGATCCCCACTTCAGAAAGAGCTCTCTTCTCAAAAGGAGGACATGGAGATCTCTTTTTCAAAAGAGGAGAAAAACAAAGAGCCTCTTAATTTTGTTGAGGTAGCCTCCATTCATGATGAAGGAGAAGAGAACGCAAGACGTAACAACGCTGTCACATCAGGAGAAAATATAGTACCTCATGGAGAGGAAGATGGAGAAATTTCTCCAATGAAAGGAATTCTTGTACCCTCGTAAGAAATTCCAAAGAGTCTCACATGTGGATATCAAGGCACATTCCATGAGCGGCATGTGCCATCATTGATAGATTGTGAGACCTTGAAGATGAAAGAAGAAGATAGGGAGAAGGATGGCCAACATCATATGATTATGAGAACACACCCCTATTTGTTTCAGAAGGTTGATGCACAAAAGAGGCAGACTGATTTGCGCAGTGAGAGAAAGGACAAATTAGTCCACTCATATATGCATTCAACTCTTGATATTGATGTCTCTTTGTATGGAGGCATTCCACCTGGGAGGCCACCAGATCAGGAGATGATGAGGCATGTCTCACATCATGGTGCACCATTCATATATCCAGGAGGAATGGAGCATTGGGAGATCATGGTACAACGCTGAGAGTCTTGGGTAGACTCAAGGAGGAGGGAGAAATTCTCCCAACATCATCATTACCCACTCTCATCTCAGGTATTGCGCTGAGAAAGGAGTAGCAAAGGGAGGATAAAAGCCTTCCAATATGTCACTTTGGCATGGGAGATGTCAAAGAGGAGGAAAAATACATGAAAGATGCTTTTTATGACAGATCATTAGTGCTGTCACTGTGGAGGATAGATCCATATTGGAAACCCCAACTGTTGGTGGATTATTCCAAGAATATTTTTACTTGTATGATACTTGATGACCAGCTACATGAGGAGGAATATTCAGTCAGAGATGAGGTCATCTACTATCATGGTAGGATATTCTTATCTAGAGCTTCCAAGATCAAGGAGAAGTTACTACAAGCAGCTCATGAAGATTTTCTCTTCTGCCACAGTTATTCTATGAGAGCATACCACACCATCATGGAGGGGTACACTTGGGGAGGCTTTGAAGAGGAGACAATCAGCATTTGAGGATATGCATGGATCATGTGGAGATGGAGGAGATACATAAATATTTGGGGGAGTTATCACAACCACCTCTTTCCTCTTTGGGAATAAGAGGGGATTTATATATGAGCCACTCCATTTGTATGAGAAAAGCATATGGTAATGATCATGTTTGGTTGCATAATGATTTATATAATGAATATGTGCATTCCTTAACCATATATGTGCAGGCCATTGCTCCAAGAAGGAGCGTTCTTCCTTACAAAATTCATGGCCAACTTTGGGCCATAAACTATGTTGAGCATGGCCACTCCCTAGGAGGATATAGGGAGATGATATATCATTCCGGGTGTACACCAAAGGCACCAAACTTCTCACATTCTCAAAACATGTGAAAAGGATATGGCAGAAAGTAAGTGGAGGGGAAACCACTTACCATATCATTATCTAATGCAGTCATGAGATATACTATGCTGGTTCCATATGTGGGGCTATAATCCACCTCCATTATTGCATTTGGTTGTTTATGTATCACTGGTTTTGATCTCATATATTGATGATGTCCTTATTATTTTTATGGGAATGAGTGGAGGGAGGATGGAAGGATTGGATGTGCCCTTTGGGAGAGAAATATTTCATGGTTCTTATGTTTCATATTTCTAGAAGATCATTGGACCATCCATGATTGTTACATTGGGTTTCTTGTTTCCTTATGGGATAAGCCATTTGGGTAACTTGAGCACCGGGGAGGTGCCTCTCATAAGCATATGGGAGGAGTTTTTCTATGAATTACCACTCTGGAGGGTGATTCATTTTTTATGGATGATAGGTTGGAGATTGAAGCTCCACACAGGAATAAAGGTTCCCTACATTTTCAGTTTCATCCTTGCAGTTGCTTGGGGACAAGCAACACTTGGGAGGGGAGGATTGTAATATTCCTAAATTAGCCATGAGCTAGTTGGAATATTAATTTTTGTTTTTTCTCTCTTGTTTGATGAATAAGAGGATATGAAGATCCATAAATATCCTTAATATGAATAAAATCAATGCCAATGTGAAAGGAAGACATCTTGGCAGCTTAATTGGGCACCCTTCTATGTGAAAAGGGGTTGGAAAATCTTGACTGGGTCAACTTTGACCAAATCAACAACACTGTCATGGAGGAATGGAAATCAATGAGGGATATCACAGTTTTAGATGGAGACACTTTCCATGGAAGTAGGGTCATAAATGAATGGGGCTTAGGGTTAGGAAGCTCATCAATTATATAAGGAAGAGGATGGCAACCATATTGATTATGTATTGATATATGATATTTATGAATATATGGTCTGTTTATACATATAGATTTCTTTGGATGTTTAGCTAAGATTGAAAGTGCTGTTTAGAACTGGGTGTTCCTGGTCAGGAATCCCACCTCTTTCATTGAGTAGATCTTGAAAGAGTCTTGTACTTCACTTCAACTATCATGCATTTGGCCAAAGCTTCATCTTACATCTACAACGTAGATCCTATTGAGGGTTGAGTTGTTTTGCAGGTTGCAGTGGCGGGGACCATATTTAGGTCACTTCAGTGCTTATTTTCAGTGGAGAAGGGTTCCTTTCCATTGGGAGGACAATAAGGAAGGCCCTTGAGCTTATTTTTAGATCTTGGCATCAGGCCATATATTTATTTTCCCCTACATCGCAGTTTCTTTCCAGATATGCATTATTTTGAGGGAGGAGTTGCTGGGTGGTTTCAGTACATCATTTGGAGAGGAGGTTTGCTAGAGAAGGGATCAACGTTTCATCTAGGAGATCTATTGGAGGAGGCTGCATTATTTATTATATCAAATCAGCCACACTTTCCAGATTTATATGTTGCAGTGAATCTTCAGCCCTAGGGCTTTGATTCAGATCTTGTACATGGTGTATCTCTGAAAACCCTTGTGGGGTTCTTCATTGGAGGTTGTATAGTGCCCGGATCTGTATTAGATCTATCTTTTGAGGCATATATTAGCCCATGTTATTTTGTGTATTCATTTTCCGTAGCAATGCCTTTTAAACAACACTGTAGCAGTCTTCAACCTCTTTGATATATAGTAGCAGCACCTCTTTTGAGGGTTTTGTCCATTGGAGGCTTGTTCTATCTTATTGTACATCTTATGGCCCATTTATTATGCATATTTTTCTCTTGCTATAATTAATGAAAGGTCTCCATATTGGATTCTTGCTTTTATATGATGTTTAACACTGCTATTCCATTATTTTGCACTATATTCCTGCTTTCCCATTTGGGAATATTACATATAATGTTGATGCTAGCTAGTGAATGAATTCAGGGACAAGATGGGCTCTTGGGACACAGGGAGACAATACTCCAGACCTGACCATGGCTATGAAGACAAGGGATTTGTTTTGGTTAGGGATAACCTGCTGATATAGAGGTAAATGTTCAACTGTGCAACGAGTGTCTATTATGTCCTACTTTGTATCCATGAGGGGAATGTGGCTAGATGAACTAGATAGGGATGGCTTAGCCATGTTAGCACTTGGGATGATGACTGGACTGAATCTAAATGGAGGAGAATGATGATTATGATGACTAAGACAGTTTAAAATGACGCGAAAATTGAAAAATAACGATTTTGTCTTAGTATTTATAGGCGCGACGGAAAATTGGGGGGGGGGCAACAATCATTAGCTGCATGACAAGACAGGTACAGGACTAACATGGACAGTGAGCTGGCTCGCTTGTTGACGTTGTTCTCTGGTTGCTTACATCACCGCGGGGGCACCTCAGGTATGACGTGCTCCTCAACGTTGTGCTACCACAGTTATCGTGGGATGTTGATTTGAGTCAATGAACCTACGTCACAATCAACTGCGAAGGCACCCCGCAAATTATCTGTTGGGCTGTCTATGCCCGCGGGTTCCTCCCGATCGACTTCTCTTTGCCATCATCTCCTGTTCGTCCGATGAGTTGCACGCTATTTACAATAATGGTCGGGCCCACCTTTCACATACTCCGAAACATGAAATTAATGTTTCTCATATAAATTGAAATTTATTTTAGCATAGGAAGTCTTAATTCATTTTTATTTTTACAACATTATATATATATATATATATATATATTTAAAATTTTTAGAATTGGAAATGAAAATTCTAATGAGCCACAACATTTGGCTCCACTTGGGGATAATGATTTTTACCACGAAAGTACTAAGAACTGCATATTAGTGCCTTCACCTCGGGCATGGAGTCAAATATTACTTATGTGACATATGAACAATGGGAAATTTGGTATTTAAAATGGTGGAATAACTTTCTTTCAGTGCTGAAAATAGTGCTTCAAATACTGCCCATTCACAGGCAGCTGCAGATATTATCCATCTAAATTATCTAGGATGAAAGTATTATTAGATCTTGGTTCAGTCATTATGTAAGGTCCATAACAGAGGGGATAAAATTTACCATGCTTTCCCTTATCCTCCCTTTTGGTATCCCATCTCAGTACTAAGTCTCCTTATTGAAAGATAGTTTCCCTTGCCTTCCTGTCAAAAATGGTTTTCATCTTTTTCTGATAAGTAATTAAGTTGTATCTAACTTTATCTTTGTTTTCAATTAACTCAATTACTTTATTCATTATTCTAACCTGAGCATTGGGTTATTCTTGAGCTTTCTGAATAAAAGCAATCATAGGTTTGGCCAATTGACTAGGAAACAATGCCTGTGTTCCATATACCAACTCAAAAGGTGATCTTATAGTGGACCTTCTAGTAGTAACCCAAACTGCCCAAAGAGAAAACTTAAGTTTTGAGTCCCAATCCTTTTGATTTTTAGTGATTTTTTTCTTCAGGATTCTAACCAAGGTTTTGTTAGAGGACTCTTCCAATCCATTCCCTTTTGGATGGTAGGCTGTGGAATGAGACAAAACTACATTATAATTTTGACAGAAATCAATAAATCGAGCATAATTGAATACCTGAGCATTATCTGTCACAATATTGATTGGACAACTGAACCTATCGAAGATATTCTGCTCCAAAAATTTCATCACCACCTGGTCTTTTGCTTTCTTTGTGAGTATTTCTTCAACCCAGTTTGTGAAGTAGTCAGTGGCTATTAGAATCCATTTAAATTTTCCACTTGATGGTGGATTGATTTCTCCAATAAAGTATAATCCCCACTATCTAAAAGGTTATTCTATGAATATTAGAATTAGAGGCAAAGGGGCCAATCTCTTCTTTTCTGCAAACAATTGGCATTTATGAAAACCTAATTTGACTAGTCTGAATACATATGCAAACAATATGGGCCAATAGAAACCTGATTTGAGGATCTTATGTGCTGTAACCTTCCAACTGTAATGACCCCCACACATATTTTCACGGTATTCTTTGGTAATTTCAATGGAATCTCCTTCAGTTAAGCACATTAGTAAGATACCAACAAGATCTTTCCAGTACAACTTTGACTCTACTATGACATATGGTTGAGATTTAAGCTTGAGAGTTCTGTACTTTATCTTATTCAGTGTAGCTAGACAAGATAAAACACATAGATAATGAACAATATCTTTGTACCAATATAAACATAGATATTTGTATCGAATCTTCATCCCTGATTTGGGCTTATCTTTATCCTCTTTATTGAAAACTTCATCCATCAGTGCTAACATATTGATTCCTAATGCTTGAAAATTTGTTTTTGTTAACATCTTTGCAAACCTTGAACTTCGATTATTTTTGTAGGTTTAATGTCCTGATCATATTCCTGAATTTTCACTTCCACTTTCCTCTCTTCCCTTCTACATCACTCTGAATCAACACATCTTTGATAACAACATTAGGGACATATGCAGTTATTTGAGATTGCAATACCTAAGTTCTAAGGGATTTGAGTGCTTTAACTAATGCATATACCTACTTTTCAAGAATATTATATTTGAGCTCAACATCTCTGAGAACTTTGCTAAATAATGCCACTGGTTTTTCTCTATTCTCCTAATTTTTCTGCAATAACACAACAACAATAGTAGGGGGAAGCAAATGAAAATATATGAAACATCTTCTGATAATCAAGACTGATAAGAACATGAGTTGTTTGGAGAGCCTCCTTTATTCTAGCAAATGATTCTCTTGATTCCTTAGTCCATTTCACTTATGCCTCTTTCTTCAACATATCAGTTATGTTTTTAACAATCTTTGCATATTTTGATACAAATCTTCTTAGAAAATTAATCTTTCCCAAAAAATTCTGAATATCCTTCTTGATTCTGGGCAAAGGAATTTTTTGAATTTCTTCTACCCTTGTTGGATCAATTTTCAACCCTTGCATAGAAACTATGTGGCCCAATAATTTACCTTCTTCTAAGGTAAATAAATACTTTTTGGGGTTCAGTGACAAACCAAACTTCCCGCACTTCTCAAAAGTTCATTGCAAATGTTCTAAATGTTCATCATCTGATCCTGAAAAAACAATGATATCATCCAGATATATAACAACATACTTATCTCCAACGAATGCTATTTCCATGGCACTTTGAAAGGTTGCACCTGCATTCATTAGCCCAAATGGCATTCTAGCATACATGAAAGTACCCCATGGGGTTGTGAATGCTATCTTTTTTTATCTTCTTTGTCTACTGCCACCTGATTATACCCAAAGAATTAAACCATGGAAATTCTATAAGCTCTTGTCACTTTTTTTAAAACATAATCCATCTTGGGTAAAGGATAATTATCCTTCAGAGATGCTCTATTCAGGTTCCTAAAATCCACACACAATCTTATCTCTCCATTTTTCTTCCTCACAGGAACTAGATTAGAAACCCAATCATAATATCTGAGGGGAACTATGATATTTTCATGGAGTAACTTCTTTACTTATTTTTCAATGGGAGACAATAATAATGGATTTATTTGTCTGAGCTTCTTTCTATGAGGTTCGAATCCTTATTTCAATGGGATCTTGTGCTGTATGATACCTTTATCATATGTTTTAGATCTTCATATGACCAAGCAAATACATCCATGTATTTCTTAAAAATATAAATATACCTTTCTTTATAGTTTTTGGGAACACCTTTGAATAAATTCACCATTTTTGGTTCATGCTGAGTTCCTAGATTACAATCCTGCAATTCCTCCTCATGGCGAATCTTCTTTGAATAAAAAACAACATCATTTGAATTAAAAATACTTTCAAGGGGAACCAAACCCTTAGGAAGCACATTTTCTTTCAACTGAATAATATTCTGATTAGAAATTGATTGTTTAAGATGTTTTACCTCTGTTTTCTGCTATGTTTGTTCTTCATCCCTATCTATTTCAACATTTTCAAAATTTTCAATCATTGTAAAACACTGATTTATCTTCTCATCATCTTCAAACACCTGACAATGCTTTATATTATATGGGATGGAAGGTTGGTGTCTAATCTCTATCTCATACCTTAGATTTGGATTAATTGGATGTTTGAAAGTGTTGGCAGCAACTACTAATGAATCAGCCAATCTATTCTCATCCCTTGGAATAAATTGAATATTGAAGGCTTCAAAACAAATTTTCAATTATATCATAAACTTCATTCCTATATGATCTCAATCTTGGATGTTTAGTTTGACAATTATTCTTGATCTGTCTTGTAATCAATTCAGAATCACCAAAAATTCAAATACACTAAATTCCCATCTGCTTTGCAGTTTGAAGGCTAATGATCAAAGCCTCATAGTCAACAACATTATTTGTTGAATCAAAGTCTAATTTTAAAGAAAAAGGAAATAAATTATCTTATGGTGATATCAATAAAAATCCAGCTCATGTGCCTTCCTTAGAATAAGAACCATCAAACTAACATTTCCAAATCTTCTTTGAGTGCATCTCATTATTTACAACTGCTGAAGAGAGATGCTTCCCTGTGTCTTCAACAAATCTAGCATCTTCTGTAGCATGAAACATGAAAGATATTATTTTTCTAGACTATAAATAGGGGAGTTACCTGTATCCTTTTTAGTAGTGGTTTTTACAAACCTTGTTTCTCTGTACAATCTCCTTTCTTCCCCATTAAAGACAGGAATAATAGCATAAGCAAAATCAATCTTGAGAACACCTCCCAAATTTTCTCCCCAAGATCTTGACAGAAGCATCCCAAACCTGGTTGGAATGTCAACCACAACTACATCCATAACAAAAATATTTGCTGCGATTTGTGCCAAAGAAACTACTATGTCCTTAATTACCCCAACACATTTTACCTTCTTGGAATCAAATGAATACAAATACCTATAAGGCCTAGTGATTTGCAAATTTAACTCCTTCATGACATACAATGGCATAAGATTATGGGAAGCTCCTGAATCCAACATACAATTATGGAGAATGAAATCATGAACCAACAAGGAAATGTGAAATGGAGGAACAAAATAATATACTTATTCTACATGAGGACCAAAGGTGACCATTGGCTTCTCTTCCTGTAAATTCATAATGTCACTTATATCTTCATTCTGTGTGAGATTAACAAATTCTAAGATTTATTTCTTGTAGATTGGTTTTTTAATTAATTCTAAAAGAGGTACCTGAATTTTGAATTTTTCCAACTCCTTTGTTAAAATGAAGGCATAAGTTTGTTTAAAATTATTTTCAAGTTCTTCTTCACTCCATTTAGAATTTGAAACTTGTTCAGGTACAGGAACAACTTTCTCCAAAATATTAGTGTTATTTGATTTTTTTTGGGAAGACTCACCCTGTTGCATCTTTGTTTTATTGATTGAATTTTTAGGTTTCTTCCCATTATTGACTTGTTTTACATGGTTCTGTTGTTGTGGAGTCGCCATTAGAGGAGGGGCAGAATCTTGTTGTTCACCCTCACTGTCTTGTACCCTAGATCTCTTCCTTGATCTTAGATTATAATTCTTATGAAACTCAGCTTGCATAAAATATATGAATTGTCTACAATATTCATTCACTTCATCTTCATCAAGTGATACTTCACCCTCAGCATATTCTTCTTCATCATCCTCTCTAATATACACAACTGATATCTAATATTCCTGTCCTTTTTGGTCATATTCCGCTGATTCTCCATGTCCAACTTCTAAATACAATGGTGCATGGACCTGATCTTGATCTTTTCTTTCCCTTTGTAAGATTTTCAAGGGATGTTTCCTAAATTGATCATTAAAACCTCTATTTTGATTTTGTTGGATTTTCCTTTGGGATTTTTTACTTTCCAATTCCATATTAAATAATTTATTTGATAAAATTTTGATTACCTTAGTCATATCTACAAGCCTTTGATCTTGTAGTGATTCTTCTTTTGATTTCCCCTTCTCTTGGAATGGCTATTTTCCTGTCACCTTCCCAGCTGTGGTCATATTGGCTTAAATTTCTAAAGCATCTTTCTATATCTGTTCAAGATTAGGGGATCTCCTTTCTCTAAGTGTGAAACTATAATCAGCTTCAAAAGCCCCAGAAAAAACTACCTTTTCTCCAAAAGGAGGGAGCTTAATCTCTATAGGAAAAATGTTATACAATTTATTGAATATTTTGATAAACTCAGAAATATTTTCATTATATTTTCTTTTAATTGCATTGAATTCGGTTAATGAATAACCATGATATATTTTCTCTCCCTATCTTTGAGTGAACTAATTTTCTAGTTCCTCCCAGTTATTAATGGAATTATTTGGAAATCCTTTGAGCCACTTTCTAGCCTCTCCATCAAGAGATTGAAAAAAAAGCCTCATTATAACATCAGGATGTTCCACATTCAGGTTTTCAGCAAAAGTAAAAAACATAGATAAGTGTTTTTCTACAGTAACTTCATCGTCTCCAGTGAAACGAGGGAGTAATTTAAGATATGCTTGAGGCATTTGATTAAATGGATTTGGAAGATTGAGTGGAGCATATATGTTTAATAAGAAGGCTAGTGCTTGTTAGAGAATCATATATTACAGAGCAATGAAACACATAAAATATGCGGAAAACACAAGCACACAAAACACATAAAAACAGAGAGACACAGATATACGTGGTTCACCCAATTTGGGCTACGTCCACCTTGAACAGCCAGTCCTTCCTTTCTATTATCCAGCAAAATGAAGAGACACAACCTACAGTAGATCCGCTGTAATATCCTCTGTTGTCTCTCACAGTCTCCCTATCTGTTTCTCGCTCTGAGAATACACATACCATACACAGCCACAATACAATACCCTCATACAAACGAGGGGGTGCCTTCTAGGGCAAAAAACCCTAAAATAAACATAACTTCTACCGTCAGATCATTCACCTAATGAACGGCCCAGATTGACTAGAAATTACTATACTTTTACAAGGGAATTTTACATCTTCTTTTAGCTTCTGGGGTTCTGTCCCCGAAACCCCCCACTAGGGGGGGGGCTCCATAAAGTGCAGCCACCCCCCCTGGACCCCCTAGGCAGCGTTTAATTTCGGGTGGCATTGCCGCCCCCATTAAGGTACAAGGGTCCAATGCTGTGATACAAAATAAACAAGATAATCAGGCTCCACACCTAATAGTGCTACCATGTTTACACCTTGATTAACTATACTTGGATTAAATGTAGATGATGAACTTGCTATGAAGGTAAATGGAGGTGGTGGTGAAATAGATATGGGAGTGGGTTGAATAACAATGGTAGAGGAACAACCAGTTGGAACTTGTTGATCTTGTGTAAAAGAGAAAGAAGCAGACTCAAATGAGTGTTGTTCCAATTTAGGTTCTTGAAAATGAATAGGTGTAAAAGGTGAATCTTGTTCCAAGAAATGAAGTACTTGAGATGTATTTCCAAACAAAGGATGATTTTAATTACTTCCAGGGGCATACAAAGTAGGACTAGGTGTGGAGGGAGTTATAGGTATTTATATTCTCTTAGAAATCAATATTTCAGGGTCTGATAAAGTAGGGACCCTCTGCTGTGAGGTATTTGACCTCGTGTGAAGCCTTTTGTAAGCCAGAATTCTGAGTATGTTAAAACACAACCAAAAATTTCCTCCTCACTGAACAACCAGAGGAAATAATATGATAACCTAGGGAAAAGATATTTTCGATCCTTCATCCCCGAAAACGACACCAAAAAATGTTGGTTCTTAAGAGACAACCCCTTGGTTGTGGAAATGAATCAGTGCTTAAGACATTTTAACAATATATTACAGAAACAATATTTATCACCCGTTCTTCATTATTTTCCTTTGGAAATTAGTTTAAAGCCATTAATTCTCTGGAATAAATAAAATATTTCACAATGGCTTTAATTGTTGAAATGTGAATGAATGAGAAGAACTGTAAAGGAACTTAAGATAATATGCTGCAAGGATAGAATCTATTAACTTAAGTTTCAGAGAGAAGTTATGAATAGAAAGAAGATGGAGTGAAGGATCAAACTTTAAGAATATTTAAATCTTACTTACAAATGTAATTTAGAGACCTGCATCTTCATTAATTCACTTCATTTATAGAAGAAATAACATAAAATGACACAGGAAAGACAAACCACCATCAACAATTGCTGGAAACTTAATACTTCTTTCATTAATTCTTTAGAGAAATAAGTACAAAAATGTAGTCTTCCAGAGGTTCAAAAACTCCAAAACCCTCTTCTTCATTTTCATCTTTCTTAAATACATTCAAAAACAATTTGTAACTATCAAAACTTTCTAAATCTACCTAAACTACTTCTTTCCTCTATCAACTAGTTTCATTACAATCGAGGGTAACATTACAACCTCGTTCTAAATTAAAAAGAAAATACAATAATAAATATAAATATCATGATGTATTTTGAATGTCTTTTGTTGTTGATGTGCTTCCCTTTGTTACTAATGTGGTTCCATTCACTGTTGATCTGGTCTTCTGAATATCATCTGCTACGGATGTGTCTTCATGAAGATTGGTCATCCATTTTCTGCATTTCTTCCAGAGTTCTAATCTAAAAGCAGTGATCCTTGTGTAAGTAGGCTTGTCCAGAAACAAAGTCTTGACCAACCATAACAACTGAAAATATTTATGCAAGAAATTGATAATTGTTGTCCCTTTTAAAACTGCAGTCTTCTCATGAGTATTGTCAATTTTACTTTTTGCATCCACCAACAGAGTTTCATATGTTTCCCAAGATAATAAGTTACCCAGAAGGTCCCAACAATATGGCAATCCAACCTTGGTTCTTTTATCAAATATAGTGTTGAAGTTATCTACTACTTGCTTGATCTCTATCAACTTATTTTCTTCTGACTTCTCGTGCACTTTTTCACTATCACCTTGTTAATTCCTAGAACACACACTGTTCTATATTTTATCTCATGTTCACCGAGTTCTTGATAGGTTTTGGAGTTGAAAAAATCTATTAATTTCTTAGCCCAGATGGCTCTCTCATGCATTTTTTGTTTGTCAGCTAATACAAGCTCTTGAAGATCTCTAATTATACTCTTCTCTTTTGAAATAAGTACTAGAGATTCCCATACTGTTTTCATCACTCCTCTAATCTCATTCCAAAGAATATGTTTAGCCTCAATTAGGGAAATATTCCCCTTTACCTTCTCTTTGAGATTTTTGATTTCTTCACAAGTTGTCTGATAATCTATTCTGTATTTACCCGCAGTGTCCTTTGATATTACAATTTTGTTATCCTTAGCCCTTATAACCTTCATAGCTGTCTCAAGATCCCTTTGAGCTTTCTTCCTATAAATCTCTTCCATATTCAACTCAGTACTCAACTGTGATATCTTAGCTGCTGGGTCATCAGTTTCAGCTGATAAAACTATTGTGCAGACATGAGAGTCAATCTGCCCTTGTAACCTAGTTACTGCTTCTTTCAATTTGGAAATCTCTTCATATTTCTACAATACTTGCTGTAAAATATTCTCCTTTTTATATTCCACTTCTTTTACCTTAGCTGCCATTGGGTGTTATCAAGTAGGAAGCTTTAGCTTCTTTTTAAGTACATTAAGAGTCTGATTCTGCACTCTGTAACAACTTCTGCATAGCTGATATGTTAGTGGGATCTATTCCAATTTTGATAATTATCTTCTTTAATTCTTCATTTTGAGTGGAGAGAGCTCTGGAATTAGCTTTCTCTAGCTTCATCTGCTTGATCACCTTTCCCAACATGCTTTCAGCTTTACTTGCTGCCTCTGATGTTCTTGGATTTTTTCATATCCAGTCTTGACTGAGTACTCTCCTCCTGTAGGTTTCCAGTAGTAGGCATCTTGAGATTTTTTGTCTATTATTTCTGCTCCAGTGAGTAGTGAAGTCATGAGGTTCCATTGATTTTTTAAATCATTGGGCAGATTGGGTTTAGCCCAATGTTTCCATGTACCATCTAGTTCCCAATTGGAAATATCCTCCAATTTTTTGTATCCTTCCCTTATCATCCACCTCTTAATATCCTTGGTGTCCGTATTGCTGTCTAAGGGAGGATTTCCCATTATACTGTCCTTCCATAGGTTGATCCATTCCCCATTTCTAGGTCTCATTGAAATGTGGTCCTTGATTATCTTAATTACTCCGGAGATTATTTTCCATATTTGAGTGCAGGGTCTTGTGGGAGGAATTTTTTCCAATATAGAGGTCCTTGGCGCATTAAGGTATTTTGCCTCTATTGCTGATTTCCACCAGATTTTTTCTCCAGTTAGGAACCTCCATGCAATCTTATTTCCCAAGGTCAGATTCATTATTCCGGGGGTTTTTATGGAGAGTCCTTCGTTTTTGTAAGAGGCTGTAACTTGTTTCCAATTTACGAGGCTAAATTTTTTTGTTTCAATTTTTCCACCTTTCCATAAGAAGCTCTTGATGATAATTTCAATTTGCTTGTGGATGCTTGCAGGTGCTGCTATTAATGAAAATTAGTATAAAGGCAAGGCTGCTAGAATGGATTTGATGAGGATGATTCGTCCCGCTTGGTTTAACCATAGCATACTCCATGCTTGAATTTTGACTTTGATCTTCTCAGCATATTTACTCTAGATTTTTGTCTTCAGATTTTTCTTGGTGATGGGCAACCCAAGGTATTGAAAGTGGTTCCAATTGTTCTGATAAGGAATTTCCAAAATTTGGGACATCCGCAGAATAGTTCTAATGGGGGTATTCCAGCTATAAATACAACTTTTTCAGTTATTGACAAAACCACCTGAGACGTCCATGAAATAGTCAAGAATGGTTTTGAATCTTCTAGCAACTATACAAGATGCTCCACCCAAAAGGAGAGTCATTAGAAAACAAGGAGTGGTTTATTATTTTAGTTTTGCTGCTGATAGTGAGGCCCGTTAAGCTGGCATTTCTTCTGCTGTGCTCCAATTTTCTGCTAAGGGAATCAACCATAAGGATATAAAGAAAAGGGGACAAGGGGCAACCTTGCCTAAGGCCCCTTGAGCTTTGGAAGAAGTCACATGATCTGCTATTGACGAGAGGGGCTATCCAAGGAACTATTGTGCATGCCTTGATTGTGTTAATGAAATCTTCAGAAAAGCCATATCTATTTAAAACAACTACAAAGAAAGTGAGGTTAACTCTGTCAAATGCATTATCCATATCCATTTTGAGGATGAATCCTTTTTAATTTCTAGATAGACTTGTGTGGAGAGCTTCTTGCACAAGGATAATGTTGTCAACTATCTGCTGGTTGGGGACAAAGCCACCTTGATTTTCTGAAATGGGGGAGTGAAGAAGAGGTCTGAGCCTTCCAACAAGAATTTTAGAGATGATCTTATAAGAGGCATTGCAAAGGAAAATTGGCCTAAATCGGTTGAGAGTGGAGGGGCAAGGGTCTTTTGGAATGAGGGCTAGATATGTGGAATTGGTGAATCCTCCAACCTATTTCTTCCTGATAACATATCTTATCATCTTTATTAAGTCCTTTTTAATGAGATTTCAGAAGGTGCGGTAGAAAGAAATGGGAAAGCCATCTCGGTCCGGTGCCTTTTCCGGATGCAGATCCCAAGTAGCTACCTTGACTTCTTCTTCTGTGACTTATTTGGAGAGGGAATTGTTTGTTTCCGCATCAATTAACTTTGGAATGTGCTTTAAGAAATCCTCCGAGTTTTCCTGGCTATCTACAACTATTAAGAGAGATTTGAAGTGATGAAAGACCTCATTTTAATATCTTCTTGTCGCTTTATTTCTTGTCCTCCTTCTCCCACTATTTTTTCAATGTTGTTCTTTATCATTCTTGTTTTAGTTGAGTTATAGAAGAAGGTAGTGTTCTTGTCTCCAGATTGTCTCCAAAGTTGCTTGGATTTTAGCCTCCATGTTTCTTCTTCCTGTCTATCATTCTTGTAAATTTTCCATTGAATTTATTTTTCCTTTGCCCACTTTTCAACTGTGCTATCATTGTTTTCCATTTCCTCTTGGATTTTTGTTAGTTCATGCTTTAAGGTCTCTTTCTCTCTGTGTGGTTCCTTGTATTTGGCCTTTGCCCAGTCTTTCAATATTGCTTTGGTGGCTTTTAGCTTTGATTCCCATATGTATGTTGGTGAACCACTGATATTTTGTTTCCAAAATTTTTCCACCTCTTGTTTAACTACTTGATGGCTTCCCCAAAGCTGGTTATATCTGAAAGGGAGGGGTCTGAAATTTTCAGCCATTCCAAGTTAAATTAGAATAAGTTTGTGGTATGAAGCTGGTGATGGGATGATTCTTGAAGATACTTTGCTGTAGCTAGCTACCATTCTGTCTTAGATGAGAATCCTATCCAGCCTTTCTTTGATATTTTCCTTCCCTATTCTTCTGTTGTCCCATGTGTATTTTCGATTTTTTGGAGGGATATCCAAAAGGTTGGATTGTTCCATGATTTCTTCTAAAGTCTCTCTGTTTGGGTCAGGATGAAAGGTGCCTCCTCTCTTTTTCTCCACCTTGAGAATAAGGTTTAGGTCTCCTCCTACAATGAGATTTTCTTCACGGTCCTCCATTGTGTTTTCTTTTAAAGTCTGCCCACAAGTTTCTTTGTCCCTGTAATGGTTTGGGGAATATATATTGTAAATGCTGGTTTTTCCCTCATTTTCTTCATTTTCTAGAATTGTGTTTTTCTAAAATTCTTTTTTTGTTGTGTGCTGCATGTGCCATTTTAATTTTTTCCATATAGTACAAATTCCTCCTGAGGCTTTGTTTACTGAAATTTCTTGCCCTTCATAATTTTTGTATTTTGCTATTATGTTGTCCATCTCTTGACTGCTGATTTTTGTCTTTTGGATTAAGAGGATGTCTAGTTTTTCAGTTTTTATGAGGTCTTTTAGGAAGTTTACTTTGGAGGGATGACCCAGGTCTCTACAATTCCAAGAGACAACTATCATTATTTCCTATTGGTGGTGGCTGAGGGACCCTTCCCTTTATGGGTCTACTATGCTTTTTCTTTATTCTTGGGGCCTTTTTCAAGGAATCTTTCTAGAGCCTGTTGCGTTCCCAAGGAAAGATATTTGACTGCTGCCTCGTCCTTTATTTCCCGATTAGATTTCCTTCCAACTTTCTTTGTGTTTTCATTAAGAATTGGAGTTTCTTTTGATTGGTTTCGAGTGAGGAATCGATCCAAGGTGTGGGGGAGGGGACTGGAGAGGGTGAGAGGATTCTCCTGTTGGGAGAAGAGACCTTGAGGGGGGGGGGGTGGGGAATGAGAGGTCAGAGGGATGGGGTTGGGGGAGATGAAGGAAATAGGAGGTTCAAAAGGGATGAGAGCTTTGGATAGGATGTCAAAATGATTGGACCCCAGGAATGGGGAGGATTCAGGAATTGAGGAGGGGTTGAGGGGAGGGTCTGGAGGTCAGGGAGGGGGGACCAGGCGGGGGTGGAGGTGGAGGGGCACGCTGAGATTTTGTAGCTGTATTTTTGTTTTTTACTTGTTCCCATTTTGGATCTTAGTTTTCTTCTACAGATTTTGCGTTTTCTTCTTTTTTACTGCACCTATTTGCAAAATGACCATACTCGTGACATTCCTTACATTTGAAAGGGATTTGATCGTAATCCAGATGCTGTATGTGCGTCTAGTTATCGACCTTGATCTTGATGGCTTCTGGGAGTCCTCTTCCAAGATCCACTTCAAAATAGATCCTTGCGCAAGCCTGCATGTTATCTAAATATTTTCCTAATGCATTTCTTATTGCATGCACCAATTCATCTCTCCAATAGTGCAGAGGGAGGTGTCACAGCCTGACCCAAACTTGAACAGAATTTGGGACGTCCAGTTCCAGATAAAAGTCGGGGGTCCAATGGTTTAAATATAGTACTCTGGTGTCCATGAAGTATGGACCACTTCGAAAAATGAGATCCTGATCGCTCTTGGTTTCAAAGTGGAAGGTGTAGAAACCTCTTCCACAAAAGTGAATGGAGATTTTTCCTTAAGTGAACTGGGCCCAATTTCTTTCAACCCATTTCTGAACGGTTTTGGGGGAAGGCCAAAGACCAGTGAGCTAGCCAACCAAAACTTTCTCAGCAAGAGAGATTGCAGCTTTCCTGGGCAAAGTAGGCAGCAAGAAGATCTCAGGGATGGAGTCCAGTTTTTTCACAAACTTAGAAATCACTGTTTTGGCTCATTGTGGTCGCAAAGAGTCGATCAAAGAAGCAAAAGCAACCACAGCTACATCAGGTTGAGCGTGATTTGAAGGGGAGGATCCTGCATTGGAAGAGGGCGCTCTCGGATCTGGCTCCGGGGATGCCATGAGGGCGGAGGCCTATCACCAATGCGTTGTGCGACTAGGGCTGGAGCTTGGGCTCGCAGCGCATTAATGCCTTTCAATGGTTATGGTGGACCTATACGATATTATTGGTAATATTTTAATACTAAATAATCCATATCTTTGTATTCAAAATATCGCTAATAAATTGAGTAAAGGCTGTTCATAGTGAAAAAAAAACTCTCCGCATAAGAAAGAATATTGGTGAACACCTCTTAGAGACTAGGTGTAGAAGTGCATAGAATAGTGATTTTTTTGCAATCCATCATAATCAAATTCTTATACCCTAAATAATTTTCTAGTTAATTGATTAAAGGTTGTGCTCTAATAATGAAGGCTCTTGACACAAATCTCTCGACACAGTGAAAGATATCTGCACATGCATTTGTTAATAACAAATACATGTGTGTCACAATGTTTCACTCTTCTCTATACATATTTTGTTAATATTTTAATATTAATTAATCCATATCTTTGTATTTTGAATACTGCTATGTCTATCACTATTTGCAATAAAAACTAGGCAAGCGATGGACCCATACGATATTATTGGTAATATTTTAATACTAAAAAATTTGTATCTCGATATTCTGAATATTGTTAGTCAATGAAATCTCTCCGCACAAATTTCAACATACACCTCTTTGAGACTGAGTGTGGAATTGCAGAGAATAATTATTTTTCCACACTCCCTCAAAATCATCTTCTTATGTGCTAAAGACTTTGCTAATTAATTGATTAAAGGTTGTGCTTTCATAATGAAGGCTCTTCACACAAAGTTGTCCACACAATGAAAGCTTTGTTTATGGTTATCTTTGTGTAATTAGGCATATGTGCGGGACTGCAGAGGAAATACATTATGTGGAAGAAGCTTTCAAGATTTCACTGTGAAAACCTCCAATTTCGCATAATGACAAACCTTCCGCACAATTCATACATAATCACACTCATAAACGAGTTTTTTAATAACAAAATTTACAAAATACCTTTTTCATGTCAACACCTATAAACAAAGTCAATCCCCACCACTATATTATCAACTAGATTTAGGAGGAAGTGCATAAGTGTGAAGAATAGTGATTTTTCCACACTCTCACAGAATCAACTTCTTATGCACTAAATAATTTGATAATTAATTGATTAAAGGTTGTGCTCTCATATTGAAATTTCTTAGAATAGCGAAAAATTTCCACACAACTCTCTTTGCACAATGAAATATCTCTACACTAGCATTTCTTAAATGGATAATATAGTGAGGGAAAAATGCTATTTGCAGTGATACAAGTGTGATGCAATGTTCCACACTTCTGTATGCATTTTCTTTCCACACCGATCTTCAAAATTATTATTATTATTATACATTATTGGTAATATTTAAATTCTAAATACTACTAATTAATTTACTAAACGTTGTGCTGAGTGCGGAGAAAACTCCACAGAATGAAAGCTATACGCACAATGAAATCTCTCTGAAAATAAAGAACCCTCTATTTTAATTGTGCAGAGTATAGAAGTGGTATAAAAAAAATTATTGTAGAAAACACATACTGAAAGATCCCTACCTTAATCAATCTGTATATTGAGAAAATTTGTATATATATATTAGGAAAATGTGAAATATTATTAAATTACGAATAAAGTTGTAAATTTCCATATGCACTTATGTTCTCTTGCACATATCTCATCCTGCACACATCCTTAATTCTTCATAGCTAAATCTATAAAAGTTTTTGATGTAAAATAATTTGAATTTAATTTGCCTTGTGCACCCTCATTCTTGCACACATTCCTCGTCTTCCGCACTATAAAATATTTGCACAAGAAAATATAATAATACTAATTCAAAATTTGTTCATAATTAAATTAATTACGCGTCGATGGTATAACTTTAATTTTACACTCATTTTCTCGCACATACCCCATCGTCTACACGTCCTTCGGATAGTGAACATTTACATTGTGCGAATTTTCCATTATCACCTTCGATTCTCTTGATTGTTTGGTACCCATGGATTGAGTCGACATTAATGGTGAAGACAAATTATTAAAATCAAGGAAAGTTAAATCGATGGTATATTTAGATTTCTAGAGAAACTTTGCAAGCATAGAGTCAAGCATTAGAGCCATAATTCGCCAAGTTTATTAGCAGGTGTGGCATAGGTTAAAGTTTATGGAGCATGATTATAGAGTTGTAGAGAAAGAGCTTAGTATTTATTTAGTTAAAATGTCTAGTTATTTTGATTTTCTCATCGCTTTGGTCTCAAAGCATGCTAATATGATTATATCTCAAGCACGAGTCCATTTCAAGCTTTTGAATCATAAAATGGAAATATTGGAGTTGACGTTGGAGTGAATGTAATTAGAAAATGAAATGTTGAGTTTTTGTGTGGATAATTTGGCTCAGGAAAAGGACAATAATGTTGAGGAGGGAAATAATGAAGTAGATGAGGATATCATGGCACAACATGGTATTTTAGCGCAACGCAAGGAGAGTATATTTGACTCCACCATTGACCAAGATTCCCCTCTTTCTCAGCTTGAGTTAGAGGTTAATGAAGCCCATGTCACTTATGTTATGGAGGATATGTAGTAATTTGGGTAACTATTACTTTTTTTTTGTTATGTTATACAAATATATTGTGTTTGTAGGTGTGTTTTGGAGGCTGTATGGAGAAATTCAGTTTAGAATAGCTTTGGTAGTCTATTTTTGAACTATGTCAATCCTTCTTTAAGTTTTTGGACATTAGAAGAAAAAAAATTGGCTGATGATGTACAAGGTTGTGGCCTTTCAGCTTAGTTCCTCATCGAATTCAAAAATAACAAAAACAATTTCTATGCACGATATTTATTTGTATCTTTCTATTTAATTCATTGGCTATATCATACATCAAATTGAATTGCTGATTTAGCTATTGCTTTGCTTTCAGTAACTTAATTTCAAAATATTTATGTAACTAAATTTACACATTTGTCTATTTCCGTTTCCGATTAACGTAAGCATTTATTTGGAAAATCGACATTATATAATTATTATTGCTTTTTAGCAAATCAAACGGTATTTTAAAATACTCTTTTCATTGTTTCTTCAACAAATGCATGCATCCATAAACATTGTTCTGCAACCAGTTTCCGTTGTGGCAAAGTAAAACAATACGTGAAAAGAAATATGTGTAACAAAATTTTCATTCATTGTTTTTTACACTTTCATATACGTTATCCATCTACAGATAACAAAATTGTAGAAAGAAGATTACTTAGTATTGAAAATTTAATTGAGGCTAATAATTAAATAATTATGGAGAAGCATTTCACACAATAAAAACTTTGACTATACATCCACACTTCATAATAATAATAAATTACAAAAATGCCAACGTATTCAAATAACGATAAAATGTGATCCCTACATAAAGAAGCATGACCTTAAACAATTAATTAGTGGTAGAGGCAGGGTCATCGAGTGATCTGATACTGTTATGATTAAGATTGCTAGTGCTTTTTCCAATGATGCCAAAGCTCACAAGATTTCCAAATATGCAGAAATAACTTTGAAATGGTGTATTATGTGTGGAGAATGCATATGTGTAGATATAAGGAAATATGGAGAAGCACTTAACATAATAAATAAATTGACTCTACCTTCACACTTCGCAATAAGGACAAATTGCACTCCTAATCAAAGTTGCATTTGATCGTTCTATTGTTATAGAAAAAATAGTAAACTATAAATGGAATACATGCAATGAGAACAAATTCCATAATCCATGCAATTTGAACAAATAAAAATAGATGCTTTATTATATTCAATGTGATTTTTTCTAGACATGGTTGCATTATCTAGTTATATGATTTTGACTAAACGTATCCTTGACAAAATAAATATAAAAATAGAAGTGAATGAAGGAGATCCATGTATCATTTCAATTTTTTATGAGGCATACTGGCTATGGAAACCTGTGAATATACTTGAATTCAATGAATACATGTTGAAAATATTATTTTATAATATCGATAGATATAATTTTATTGATATAAAAGTAAATTCTATTGAGCATTTTAGTGACAGCGTGATTACTTATCGTTTTACTGAATAGATATTAATAGGACTGCTAAGAATTAATTAATTCTTCAATGTTAAATGCGAATTCATTTGAAGTGTAATCAATATCTACATGCTCTTAGCATACAATTATTCCACATCATCGTTATGATATATTATTGGTAATATTTTAATACTAAATTGTATTCCGAATGCCGCTAGTTAATTTATTAAAGGTTGTGCGAAGTGTGAAAAAAAATGTGCACATTGAAATATCTCTCTACATAATGAAGGCTATCCGCTCAAATATCTTTTCACAATAAAATCTATCCAAATAATCAAAGATATATGCACAATCAACTTCTTTTGCACTGAATATACCACACTATATTTTTTCTCGGAGCACGTACGAGAGTGTAGAGAGTGAGTGCGGAAAAGTGCAAAACCAACATACTATACCACACAATCAACTTCTCCATACTTCAAAGCCAACATACAATATAAAATCTCATTTGTCAACCTTAATATTGCATATTATACTCATTATCCGCAAAGTTTAATATTAGTGTTTATAACATATTTGATTACGTAATGAATCTAATGATAATAGGTAACGTATAAACAGTTGGAAGAATTTAGTGCTAGAGCATGTGAGAGAGGACAAGTGTGTTATATGAAATAAATCTGTCTAGACGGTAATGTTTATGAAGATGCAGAAACTTGGGAGTGACACTTAGCATTGAAGAATTAATTAATTCTTAATAATAATATTAATATCTATTCAATAAATTGATACACAATTACGTTATTTCTCAAGCACTTGATAACATTTACCCTAACACATTGTGTAGTGATTATTGATTGCACACATATCAATAAAATCATATCTATTGATATAATAAAATACTCCCTTCGATATTTTTTTATGAGAAAAATTCACTTCTGCGGATAAAAATGAATTCCCTAGATCTAGTGGTTTGATCTAGAACAACATAATACAAAAATAATCACTTTTTTCCTTAAAGAGATTGAAATACAGAAAAGAGACCTACCTAGAATTTGTAGCAAGTCCTTTTCTCCTCTTTGCTTGTAATATCCAATCCTAGCTCCACACACTATAAATGGAACCTAAAACAATGAATAAAACAAGAAAAGGAACTACAATATCCACATATCATAATCCAATATCTCTATCCAATGAGTCAACATGGCCCATTGAAATACATAAGCATAAGCATAGCACAAGTAGAAAACATGATGATTTTTGTATTAATAAGTAAAGGAGAGAGTTACAACCATATATGGAAGCTGGATTTGTAGATGTCTCCACAATGGACTTGTCCTTTCTTGTCACAAATAAAAGCTTCACACTCAAACCTAATGCAAATTGATGATGATTCCTTAAGCTCAAATAAAAAACACAAGGGAACTATCAATCTCCAAAAGCTAACCCAAAATCCATAGGAGGTAGTAAATTTATAGGGTAAACATGGTAGTTTAGGATTTACCAATTTTGGCTTGAGATTGACTTATGAGGGTGTGTTAGGTCCCCATATTACTAGTGTAGTCCCTTATCATTATTAGTGTAGCCCCTTATTGTTATTGTTGTACCCCTGTAACCACCATATTGTTATTATTGTTCCCTTACATTATTATTGTTAGGTCGGCTAGGATTATATTATGACCCCATGGACCCTATATATAGAAGGAGGTTTTTTCATTTGTATCATCCAAGAATTGTTCATTTATGTAATGTATTGGAGGTTTCCCCCTCGAAGTGGCTAATTTCTACTCTCTTTTCTTCTATTTTTGGAGTTGGTTTCATGACATTTGGTATCATAGCTTTGGATTCTAGGGTTTCGCTGCACCAAATAGGTCATTGTGGAATTTTAGCTATAATTTTTTTTCTACGAAGGTTCAGAAGCTGAAATTTTTACAAAGCGAAGCCAAAATCTTGAGGAACATTGTGTAAAACTTTCAGATCTTGGTTCACAATATTTTAGGAGATATGATATGTGGAAGTTAGGGTTTTTTCAGGCTCCCAAGTTTCACCTAAATAGGTCATCGTGGAATTTTTCGCTATAAATTTTTTCTACGAAGGTTCAGAAGCTGAAATTTTTACAGAACGAAGCCGAAATCCCAAGGAACGACCTGTAAAAATTTAGATCTTGGTTGGAAATATTGTCGGGGATATGATCCGTGGAAGTTAGGGTTTGTTCAGGCTCCCGAATTTCATTTCAAAGAGGTTACCTTGGGTAAATCGTCATAACTCTCTCTCTAAGCATCGAATTGGAATTCTGTAAAAATTGGCTGCAAGTACATAGATTGTAGTTTCTTGTGTATCAATTTTAGAGCCGAAGGAGGAAATAGTGAGACGTGGCATGCCATACAAGTGCACTCTACTGAACTAGTCCATAATTAGGTCATTGTGGGAGATTTGAAATGATTTTTCCTTGAAGTATCCAAATCAGGTCAAAACTGTGGCATTCAAAAGAAGATTCAAAGGGATACCACAAGACCAAATTTAAGATATTGAAGATCCACAATTATGTAGATAATTCAGTTTCAATATTGAGCTCCTCAAAAACAAGAAAAAGGTATGTATTTTTTTCAAATTGCATAAGTCTTGTTTGAAAAATTAGTTTTAAGTGAATCCAAGGACCTATTGAGCATAAATATCAGTATTGGGTTCTAAGGTGCCCCATAAAAAAGAATTAAACACCCATTAAGCCCTCATAATACTCTACTATGACTCATGAAGATGAAGAATTGCAACATGATCTATCAAAATTACAAGAGCAAGTGCACCAAATTTCTCTCTCGCAAAGAGAAACAAAAAATGAAATGGAAGTTTTGAAGAAAGGCGTGGAAGTGAAGATGGATGGTTTGAAGAAAGGCGTGGAAGCTAAGATGGATGGAAAGGAAGATGGCATGGAAGCTAAGATGGATGACATTAAAGACAACATGGAAAACATGAAGAATGATCTAAAAGCATACATGGAAGGTTTGACAAAGTTGATACAAGAAATGTTTCCCAATGCTGAAAAGATAATAGAGGAAACTACTGATGAGAAAAAAATAAATTTTAATCGTGATTTCATAAACTCTAATGTTGGATGGGAGAACCACCATATTCCAAAGATGGATATGAGGAAGTTTGATGGCAAGTATCCCGTAACATGAATACTACATATGGAGCAATATTTTGATCTCAATAATGTGAAAAACACACAAAAGGTATGCATTGCAACCTTAGATTTAGAACTAAATACATTTGTATGGTATCGATGGCTTTTCTCCCGTAAAAAAATTTTCACTTGGTCAATTTTTACAGAGGAAATGATAGCAAATTATGAGGATACAAAGAGCAGCACTTCTTTAGTCAATTGATAAATCTCAAACAAAAGGGTTCAGTGGTGAAGCACATTGAGGACTTCCAAAAATTGAATATAAGGGTAACTGATATTCCAGAGGAACACATGATTGATGTCTTCATAGGGAATTTAAAGGATAACATCCAGCATGAAGTTCACATTTAGGAACCTGATTCATTGGAGAAGGCATTCATGTTGGCAAGAAAAAATGAATGTAAAATTATGGCGACATGGAAGTATACCACTCACATCTATAAAGATGGAAGTGTTGCTACTCCTAGACTTACACAACCTACAAGGTTGACACCACAACAATTGGAAGAGAAAAGAGCAAAAGGGCTTTTCTACAGTTGTGATAGAAAATACACTAAAGGTCATAAGTGTGCCGAGAAGAAATTATTTTACATATATTGTGAAGAGGAGGAATAAAATGAACAATAAACATCAAAAGAAGAGGATATACACCAGGAACCAACCCTAGAAGAAGAAGAAATGAGTCTGACCATATCTTGTAATGCATTGGCAAGAATTACCACTCCTCAAACACTCAAGATAAAAGGACATATCAAGAAGAAAAATGTAATAATGTTGATTGATTTGGGTAGTACCCATAATTTTATTCATTGTAATGTAGCCATGGAATTGAATTGTTTCTATACCCAGCACTAGAATGTCAAGTGATGGTTGCAAATGGAGGAACTATAAATTTCTTTGGAAAATGCCATAATATCAAGCTAACCATGGGGGAATATGTATTGAATATTCCAATGCTTTCCATTCCAATGGGAGGTGCTGATGTTGTACTAGGAGTACAATGGTTACAATCTTTGGGGACGATAGATTTTTATTTTCAAGAACTTTTCTTGAATTTTTTTTTGGAAGGAAAGGAAATCGAATTATTGGGTATCGCAGGGAAGACAAGAAAGATAATAAGCTCTAATGTCATGACAAATCTTCTGAATAAAGAACAACGAGGCGTAATTGCACAATTATGCTCTCTACAACTTCCAACATCAAAATCATCTATTTCTCCAAATCTCCAAAAAGCCTTGGACAATCATTCCAAGGTGTTTGATAATCCCAAAGGACTCCCACCTATTCGTGGTCATGATCATGTTATTCATTTGATTCCAGGAAGTGTTCCTCCAAACATTAGGCCTTACAGATATCCTTGTGTCCAAAAGAGCGAAATTGAATGTATGATTGCAGAAATGTTAGAAGCTGGTATAATTCAACCGAGTCAAAGTTATTTCTCTACTCTAGTAGTATTGGTGCACAAGAAGGATGGATGATGACTGGGTAAACCCACATTCCCAGTTCAGATTATTTCAACCTCCATCTGTGTGTGTGAAATGCCTCCAAAATTTCTTATCCAATCAACTTCATAATCGGGCAAACTCAACCTGTTCTTATGTCGGGGACTGGCAATTTAAACAATTAAATTTGAGAGCTTTAATATCTCAAATCCCGGAGATTTGAGATATTAATTTCAAGGTTTATTACGTGCATGTAATATCTCATGCAATACAATCAAATTCACTCTTCTTTCGTGGGAGATCTACTCTTAACCAATATTCATAACACGTCCTTGATATAAATCAACCAACCCATATATACCCGAATATAAAGGTTCCACAGGCTCCCTTTAATCCGAATACTATTTGGGCCCCCTCAATTGATGTATGTTCGAATCAATATGTGCCACGTGGGGTAACACAAAGGAAACCAACTATCTTTCAATTGCTTGGCCTATGCTTTATCAACATCCCTTTGTATAGGGCCTAGGGCAGAGCGGTTCATTAACAGTCTCGGCCTTGGTTTTATATAAAACCCAACAATCATATAACGTTATTCGGCCCACATCAACCGCATATGTATTCGACCAAATCAGAGGTTGTAACGTTAATACAATGTCGTATAATTAACATTCGACCCCATCGACTAACGTGTCTTCCATATCGGCGGTTGAATTGTTCTCTCATCCATCTTGACAATCCAACAATCCCTATCGAATCTCGCACAGACTATTATGCACGGGCATTAACTCGCGATGAGAGATTTTTTCCAAAATCGCTCAGGGACATGCGTCACCCCGTCTATGGAATCGCTCCGATTTCTTAAATACAACTTACCGCCTTTGTGCCACGTGATATACTGCCGGTTTTAGCTTTGACCCACATTCACTCTTCTTCGGTTTCAATACTCCCTCAAGGTTCCGTCCTCACTCAATGTTCCACTTCAATGCATCTGCTCAGCAATCATTCAACTCCCTGCGCCATCAGGGTTGTATTCTATTTCATTCTCTCTTCAACTCCGCTTCAGTCCAGACAGAGGTTAACTCCCTCTGCGTGAACCCTTCCTTTGCGTCTTATAGAGTTCTATTGGATCTTCGGTGGGTCCATAAGTTAGTTAATGCAAAAAATGCAATCGCAAGCTTGTCCAAGGGCCAACTAATTAGGTTTCGAACCCCTCTGCCATGGCTTCTTCAAGTTGAAGGTTCGCCATTCCAGTTACTGTTCCGATGTAGTCCCATTCAGGGTTCAAGTAGGATTTTAAGAAAACCCCTAACGCTTACCTAGGCAGGAATAGATTCGATATCCAACTTTCTGTGAAACAATCCACCGTGTATCCCAACTAATCCATAACATTGATCTCATTTTACTGTTTATACATAACAAGATTTATAAACGAGCCGTCGCATTCAACCTTAAAGCATAATATCGACTTTATTCACATCGATTCTCCCATTAAATACAGAGCCTCATTCAGAGCTCTATCACAGGGTTCAAATTACATTCAGTCTTATATTCTTGCTTGTGAAATTTGAGCCACTCACACAGGAAATAAAATCGACAAATTCACATACAGAACTAAATCACGAATACACAGGTAGCATTGAACAGATTCTTTCATAACATATACATGGTTTACTTACAAAACTTTTTGCTCGGCCAGATCTTTTGATTCGATGGCCTCCCATTTTCTTATCACTCTACGCAGCCCTATGCAGGTCCTCTGTGCAGGTCCCTCAACTCTGTCACAAAGGTTTATTTTTATACAAAACCCTGAATCGACTCAACTCTTCTAACGCTCAAAACTCTTCAAATATCTAACTCTTCAAATTCCTACAGTTCCAAATTAGACTAACGCTCAGATGGACTGAAACGGACTATCACTTCCTATGCCCACTAATCATTCGGGTAGTTACATTTTCTCTAAAATTAACTAAAATAACTCAACTATGAATATTTACATGGGGAAACAAAACATAATACCCCCCTTTACATTTATTTATGGACAAAGGTTGTTTTGAGCCTAATGCCCCTGCATCAATGGATCATGGCGCATGTGTCCGGATTATAGGGAGCTCAATAAGCTCACTATTAAAGATAAATTTTCCATTCATGTGATTCATGAATTATTGGATAAATTACATGACACAATTTATTTTACCAAGTTGGATCTTCATTCAGGATATCATCAAATTAGAATGAAGACTCAAGATATTCCGAAAACAACATTTCGAACTCATGAGGGTCATTATGATCTTTTGGTCATGCCTTTTGGCCTTACCAATGCACCTTCTACATTTCAAGGGTTGATTAATTCCATTTTCAAACCCTTCCTTAAAAAATTTGTGCTAGTATTTTTTGATGACATACTAATCTACAACAGGTCTTGAAAGGATCGTGTTCAACATGTTGATAGGGTGCTCAAACTATTGGAGGAGAAAAAATTATATGCAAAAACATCCAAATGTTTATTTGGAGTACAAGAGGTGGAATATCTGGGTCATATTGTATCTCACGAGGGTGTTAAGGTAGACACTAACAAAATTAAATCCATCAAGAAATGGAAAGTCCCCACAACCATAAAGCAGTTGCGAGGATTTCTCAGGTTAACAGGGTATTATCGCAAGTTTGTTAAGAATTATGGGAGAATAGCACCTCCTCTAACAACATTATTGAAGAAAGATGCATTTTCATGGGGTCCTGAAGCAACTAAGGCCTTTGAACATCTTAAAGAGGAAATGTTCCTAGCACCGATCTTAGCTACGCCAGACTTCAAAAAAACCTTTATTGTGGAATGTGATGCCTCAAGAAATGGAATTGGTGTTGTTTTAATGCAAGAAGGAAGACCCATTTATTTTGAAAGTCATCCAATCAAAGGAAAGTATTTACATAAAGCTATTTATGAGAAGGAAATTTTGGCAATACTACATGCACTAAAGAAATGACGACCTTACCTAATGGGAAGGCACTTCAAGGTAAAAACTGATCATGATAGTCTTAAACACTTTTTGGAACAAATAATATCTTCAAAAGAGCAGAAAAAATGTGTCACAAAGATGTTGGGTTATGAATTTGAAATCATCTACAAAAAAGGGAAGCTAAATGTTGTTGCAGATGCACTCTCAATAAAGGATGAAGATGTGGAAGCATTGCTTTGTGAAATTTCTATTATCCAACCCGATTGGATAACAGAAGAAAGGGATGAATGGAAGAAGGACGAAGAAGTGTGGAAACTCATTCAAAAGTTGAAGTAAGATCCTAGTACATATGATACATTTAGTTGGAAAAGTGATTCCTTATTGTACAAATATCACTTATATATTTGTAAGAATTCCCTACTAAAACAAAAGATTCTTTTGGAATTGCACACTTCTCCTTTATGAGGACACTCGAGATTTTTAAAAAATTACCATAGGGTGAAGAAATAATTTTTTAGGGATGGTATTAAATCTGATATTCAAAATTTTGTGGCAGAATGTTTGGTTTTCCAATGAAATAAAGTTGAGACAATTAAGACCCCAGGTCTTCTACAACATTTATCCATTCCAAGTCAACTTTGGGAGGAGATTTCAATGAATTTTATCACAGGTTTACCTAAGTCCGAAGGAAAGAGTGTCATCATGGTGGTAGTTGATAGACTTACCAAGTATGCACACTTTTGTGCATTATCACATCCATTTAAATCAAGTAAAGTTGCTACTGCATTTATGGAAACGATTCAAAAGCTACATGGAAACCCAAAGATTATGGTAAGAGACAAAGATCCCATTTTTACTGGAAATTTTTGGAAAAATTATTTTCTTTTTTGGGTACTCAACTAGCTCATAGATCATCTTATCATCCTTAATCTTATGGTCAAACTGAGATGGTGAACAATTGTTTGGAAGGATATCTTCGTCTTTCTGTATCTGATAAACAAACACAATGGGTCAAGTGGTTACCTCTGGCTGGATGGTGGTATAACATTTCCTTCCATACTACAACAAAAAGGACCCCATTTATGGCATTTTATGGATATCATCCACTGTCCATCACATCATATTTAAGAGAAAAATATAAGGTGCAAGAAATGGAAGATCACATCGAGCATCAACAACAAGTTCTCCAACTCTTAAAGGATAACCTCAATTTGGCACAAAATTGAATGAAACAACAAGCATATCAACATCGCAGCGAGAGAAGTTTTGATGTAGGAGACTGGGTATTTTTACGGCTACAACCATACAAACAAATTTCCCTCAAGAAAGCTAAGAAGGATAATAAATTATCGCCAAAATACTATGGTGCTTACAAGGTGCTGCAAAAGATTGGTACTATGGCATATAAATTGGAGCTTCTTGGTAGTGCATCCAGTTTTCGATGTTTCATGCTTAAAGAAGGTTATAGGTGACAAAATTCTAGTTCAAACAATATTTCTAGAACTTGATGAGGAAGGAAAAATCATATTTGAACTTGAAACAATCATGGAAACAAGAACTCGACAACTACGAAATCAATCAATTTCAGAGTATCTCATCAAGTGGAAGAACTTACCCACTGAAGATTCTATATGGGAGGATGAAAATTTTATATAGAAGCATCCAGAGCTACTCAAGCGTTGAGGACAACACTTTTTTTAAGGATATGGGCATGTTAGGTCCCCATATTACTAGTGTAGTCCCTTATTGTTATTAGTGTAGCCCCCTTATTGTTATTGTTGTACCCTTGTAACCCCCATATTGTTATTATTGTTCCCTTACATTATTATTGTTAGGTCAGCTAGGATTATATTGTGACCCCATGGACCCCTATATATAGAAGGAGGTTTTGTCATTTATATCATCCAAGTATTTTTCATTTATGTAATATATTGGAGGTTGACACCTCGAGGTGGCTGATTTCTAAGGTGTTGATCTCTCTTTTCTTATATTTTTGGAGCTGGTTTCATAACAGGGTAGATAAGCTCAAGGGATAAGAGATAATACCACTAGAGTAGGATAAGATAGTTTTTCAAGATTTTTATCCAAAGTAAATAGTTAAAACCACCTTAGATGCTTCTGGAAGGAGAAGATTCATTTTTTTTATAATTTTCCCAAAATTCTAGAATCAACGCACCTGCAGAATGGAGCAACATGTGTTGACTAGCGCAGATACTCAGTTATGAAACTTGCACCCAACGTAGGTGTACATACATACATGGTGCATTGGGGGTAAAAACATGGATTTTTAGTAGATAGACCGAGAAACTCAAAATGGAGCAACATGCGTTGACTAGCGCAAATACTCAGTTATGCAACTTTCACCCAACACAGGTGGACAGACATACATGGTACATTAGGGGTAAAAAAATGGCTTTTTAGTAGATAGACCCAGAAACTCATACTTTTTTGAGAGATGATGATTAGGGCTTTGCAAAGGGATTATGAAAAAGTGTTCAAGGATGTTGATTGATCCAATTTTAAGGCCTTTTGGGATGATGTGACAAAATGGCCTATAACAAATTCCCCCTAAAGTACAAAGTCAAAATCAATGGCTGATGACTGAATTTATTTACCTTGTGACAAGTCTAGATCAAGAACAAATGGGTCAAGATCATAATATGTTACAATACATATTATCATCATGATATCATTCCTGAGGGAGGCATACCCATGCTCAACATATAATTCAATATTACATGTACAATGATCAAGAAGTCTCATCTACTGATGACATAGTGTGGACCCATGCTTGGATGAATATTTGAACGATCATAGCCATCATACTTTGTAATCTTGCATGAATCTTGAAATCGCAGCCCAGATGGATGAAACTAGATCCAGGGTCTTTTATCTTGTCACTCGATAGTATGAGTCTAACCATGCGAATAAATGAGTTGAAGTCGAACATGGTAGACACCATCTGATTACCAACCAATGATGTAAGCTGTTAACATACACGATGGAAACCATTGATAATGACAATGGATCTTAAGGTACTATAGTACAATCTATGTGGTGTGAATGGAATATGAGTAAAGTCGAACACCACACAAAATAATCCGGTCGAAGGCTAGTGATGAGGACCTGTCGCCGAGAGTGGGGAAACTTACAATTAATGTATGCAAGATCCAAGGTACCAAAGGGATTTTCTAAGCCAACTTCCTAGATAATGAGCTAATTTCGACAAGAAGCGACCCATCGCAGGAGGGCCTTGATGTATCCCTCATCAATGACATGAAACATGTATCAAGATTTGAGATAGAATGATGTTGATGTAGAGCTAGTTCAGGAGCGACATACATGAATGAAGGCTTAAGGGTATTGTAGTAGATGTTAACTAAGGGAATTCTCTTGAACATATCAATGACACTTTATGGAGTTGGAAACATTGAATCAAAACTGATTACGAAGGCTTTTGATATGGTGTGATTAACCAAAGAGGAAAACATATTTCCCAACCCAACAGTCACAAAGATGAAGTTAAAGAGTCCCATGTTCAGGAGAAACTAATTACCATTAATAGGTAAAGTACCCCATTTTACCCATTTCCCTAACCATTTCTGGTTAGTACCTCTTTATTTTTGGCAAGCTTGAGGAGGATAACATGTGCTTGATCTATAAGTTAATCATTGTGAGTATTTTTAACTAACCCTGAGAAGGAGTGGTTCGGTATTTGATGCGTACAATTATTTTTAATGATTTTACAAGTCTAGCCAATGTGTAACTCGATTTTTTTTCATGTTTAGAGAGTTTGAAAAAGAGGCGAAAAATAAAACTCCAAAGGTTCCTTTTCGTAAATTTAGTCTTGTGAGCCCGAAAAGGTAGAAAAATATACTCAGGAGAACCTTTTAGTCATGTTTGACTAAAGTATTTCTTTTTCATAAATAGTCCATCCCAGTTTGGAATAGGGTTAAATTTATACTGGGCAGACGTCTTTTCATTTACTTTAACAAGTTTTAAAATACAAGTGCTCGACAATCTTTTCATATTTTTGGAGTCTGAAAAGAGCTGAAAAAAGACTCCTCCTAGAGGAACGATTGGTGTAAAGGGTAGCAACTAGTTATGGTCATGATGGAACTTATACAAACACGTAGAGGTCAAGAGGCTGGCTAATAATACAACTCATTGCAGTTGTTCCTCAAGAAAGGGTAAAAAAACCAAGTGAAAGCGTACGATCAACTAAGAAAATGGTGATGATGGAATGAGAAAACCAAGTCTCATTTGGAAAAAATAGGCTGATAAAAATGGAAATCACAAGGGATAAAATGTGAATGGTTTCATTTTTACACAAGCTTGAAACATGGGAAACTATGCTTGAAATTGGTTTCATTTTTACACAAGCTTGAAACAAGGAAAAAAACTATGCTTGAGAGTACTTGAAGGTAGTTTCATTTTTACACAAGCTTGAAATGAGGAAAAACTATGCTTGATAGTAGTTTCATTTTTACACAATCTTGAAACAAGGAAAAACTATGCTTGAGAGTGTTTCATTTTTACACATGCTTGAAACAAAGGAAAACTATGCTTACGATTGGTTTTCATGCTCCCAACTTAATAATGAAATTTTGAGGACATGCATCCCAAGCTTCATTTTATTCACCTAAGTAGACTAATGGTTACTAATAGGCGAATGTAATATAAATTTATTTATGAGATCAAATGAAACACTCAAATCAACATTTACGAGATCTAATCAAAGACTCGAATTGGATGGGGATATGTTTCATTTTTTAACAAGCTTGAAAGAATAAAAGAACTATGCTCAAAGGACCTTGTTTCTTTTTTTAATGAGCTTGACACAAGACAATGAACTCTGCTCATGACACCTTGTTTCATTTTTTAATGAGATTGATACAAGAAAAGGAAATTTTCTCTAGGAACCTAGGTATGTCAATGACCTTGTGGGGAAAGCTTTACTGTTGGTGAGGGATATCCAAGATAGGACGAGATGGGTTGGGCTATTGGAATTTGCATCCCACCTTGACACAAGATTTTTGGATAATTACGATAACCCATACCACATTATCCAGTCCCAATAAATATCTGATATTGTTGAAAAGGTTGGACTTGGAAATATTGTCCTGAGTAAGACTATTGCATGGTTGTTCTCTAAAAAACAAGATATTGGGGTACTCCTTGTAAAGGTTGCCTTGATGGGATTTCTATCATTCCTGGACCGAGATGGCCAATTGGAACCTATGGCATGTTATAAATGGGTTGAATTAATTGTGCCTATTGAATAGCCTAACCAAGTGAGTCATTACTTGGAAGGGGTTTCGTGACCACAAGATAAATGTACCCTTGTTCGACACGATATGAATAAATAAGAAAAACTTGAGTGGCATGAAGTTTGCTATCTATAGGAAAAGTATGATCAATTGAAGGTGGAATCGAGTCAACCATTTTCTCAACCAATGGTTGGTACATAATAGACTCATGGGATTCATGTTAAGAGAGAGTGAGATTGATTGGATTTGGATCAATCATTCCATCAACTAGTGGAGAATTAGGAGAAAGCCTCTGGTAACCAGCCAAAAGTTGTGGATGAGAAGCTGTAAGGTTTTCCAACACTTTTGAGGCTTCATCCATATAACGAAAATGGTGAATAGGTTGATTCCCTTCACATAACCTATAGGGAAACTTAAATTTACACTAATTTCCGTGGACCTTATTTCACTTTTCGAAGGTTGGTAACCAATGTGATCTCTAGAGGCTGATGACAAGGGCTGATATGAGCTTGTAGACCACACTTCTAATACCTGAGGGATACCAAGACAATCTATAAGATGGTGGTTACCCTTACAAAGCTTGCAAGGGAATTTTACTTTACGAGTTTTGATGGAAATTTTCTCAACATGAGTTTCATTCATAACAATGTTTGCTTGGTTTCCCCCTTTATTTTGATTCTTATTCTTTGTCTTATTCTTCTTCTTCTCAGCTTCGTGGTTACTTGAATCAATACTTCACCAGGCGGGGAGGAAGAAAAGGACGAAGAAACAATAGGTGAAGAAGGAAAAGTGTTAACTTTAGGATCAACTTGAGGTTGATTCTATTCAGGTGAGAGACTGCTCGATTGAGAATAATTTTGGACATTCAGAACCAAGGAGGTAAAAAATAACCAAACTGGTAAACTAATGATAACTCCAAGAAGGGACAATGTTTCCATATAAGGAGCACCAATGTTTCTAAAAGAAGGAAAAGGACTAGGATTCTCGTCAAAGGGGTTTCCTTGATTGGTAGATTCGGGAACTGTTGCAATTAGTATCAAACTAAGATACACTAAGGATTTTTTCCATAGTGAGGATGTTGTTCCACGGTCAATTAATTTATTTTAGAAATTAAAGACAAAAATAAAACAAAGCACGGGTAACTAGGAAAAAAGGGTTTACCAAGTCACTGTGAACTGCATAACATCATTTCTAGTATGTGCAATAAATATGCTGGAATGTGGTGTTTTGTGTATCAAATTAAAAAAGGCTGATGACTCAGTTACCTATGGCAGGATAGAAACCTATAGGGGACTTCTAAAATATATCCAAAGGTACTTGGAAGTGCAGTCCATAGTAGTGATGTCTAATGCGTTTTGTATGACAAGAAGTATTTTGACATACTTTTCATACATGAGCACCATCTGCTATACCCAAGTGTACATGGAGAATGACCTGATATACTTACGTACGTGGAATACCGAATACCCCCAGAATGTAATGCAAACAAGTAACGACAACTATACCTTTAAAGACACTAGAACACATCTCTAGCCTAGACCTCTATGTGTGTATTTAATGTTCCAAATGCTCCTTAAATTCATTGAATGGATTTTCAGGTTGATCTTCAATTATGTTTAAATTTTTTTCATCATAATAGTTGCATCATAGGGATTTAAGGTGAATTCGTACTATGCAAATGTAATCTACGCACAATTTCCTTTTCTTTTGTGAAAATGAGAATTACATCTATGCAAGAGAATTATTAAAAAAACACAAAATGATTCCAAAGCAGCAAAAGAACAACGTAACAAGACTACTTATGAACAAAAATACCTTCCTTCACTAATGGAATGAAAGAACCAGTCAAGTTTAAATGAAATTACCAATGAAATCAAACGTAATCTGAGATCTCATTAATAAAGGACTCAAACTAAAATTGGGTGAAAAGTCCAAATATCAAAAGAGATGACACTCAAAGGTGATTAACACTCACACAATTATTCAAAAGATTTTAAGAAACTAAAATTTTTCTTTTCTTTTCCCTTTCAATTTCAAATGTAATGAAAATGAAAATGAAGCTATTGACCAAAATACCTCACACAAACTAGAAATGTAATATGGAAATTATCTTCGTCAAATCAACAATCAAGCTCAAGTGTTTACAACCTTAATGAAAATAAGAAGGAAAAAATCAAATATATTATCATCAAAGTACTAAAAAATCAAATGTAAAAAATGTGCTCGCTTTACAAAGACACCGAAAAATTCAGAGACTTAAGAAAAAATTCTGGACCAAATCAGAACAAAGAGAAAAGAAAATAAATGCATTTTTTTTTTCATTCTACATGATCAACATAGGTGCATAGTGGGCACTAGATCACTTCAATGCTCTTACAGAGAGGAGAGACCGCACTACAACACTCTATCTCATATAAGAATGCGTTGGGGCTAATTTGGTCAAAATACAACACAAGAAACCATACCAAACTCAAAAATATGTTTTCTTAAGGTCAATCAAAGTATGAATAAGTAAATTAAGGCCGCTTTGAAAGGTGAAAAAATTCTAAGGCCAAGGAAACCACTAAGGGAAATAACAATCCCTAGTGGAGTCACCAAGTTGTTATGAGGAAAATTCACTTTTGCAGAAAAAAAATGAATTCCCTAGATCTAATTTTATGATATAGAACAACAGAGGAAGAAAATAATCAATGTTTTCCTTAAAGATATTGGAATATGGAAAAGAGACCTACCTAGAATTTGTAACAATTCCTTTTCTCCTCTTCACTTTTAAGCTCCAATCCTAGCTCCACGCACTATAAATGGAACCTGCAACAATGACTAAAACAAGCAAAGGAACTACAATATCCACATAAAATAATACAATATATGTATTTAATGAGTCAACATGGAATTGAAATACATAAGCATAAGCATAACACAAGTATAGGAAAACAATGTTCTTTTGTATCAATAAATAAAGGAGAGAGTTACAACCATATAGAATTTGACTTTGTAGATGTCTCCCTAATTGACTTGTCCTTCCTTGTCACAAAGAAAAACTTCACATTCAACCCTAATGAAAATGGATGATGATTCCTTAAGCTCAAATCAACAACATGAGGGCACTATCAATCTCCAAAATCCAACCCAGACTCCATGGGAGGTAGGAAATTTATAGGGTAAACATGGTAGTTTAGGATTTACCAATATAGGCTTGCGATCCACTTATGAGGGAGGATAAGATCAAGGGATAAGAGATAAGACCACTAGAGTGGGATCAAATAGGAATTCAAGATCTCTATCCATGGTAAATAGTTAAAACCACCTTATAAGCTTCTGGAAGGAGAAGATTTGAATTATTTTTTAATTTTCTCGAAATTCTAGAATCAAGGTACCTGCAAAATGGAGAAACTTGGGTTGATCAACACAAATACTTGGTTATGCAACTTGCACCCAATGCAAGTGGAAATTCATATAGGGTACACTAGGGCTAAAAACATGGTTTTTTGGTAGATAGACCCAAAAACTCAGAATTTTTGGAGATTAAGTGCTTAGGGTTTTACAAAGGGATTATGAAAACATGTTCAAGGATGTTGATTGATACGGTTTTCAGGCCTTTTAGGCTGATGTGACAAAATGACCTGTAATAATATTTATTTAGTGAATTCAAGTATACATAGTGCTTTTAAAAGAGCAACTTTGGTTGGAGATGCTATTGGTGTTGGTGCTGGTGATAAATAGTTAGTATCTACATGTGACCAATCAGAAAGGTTATTCATAGACTAAGGATATGTGAAGGAAGTACAATTTATGAGTTATATATTAGGTTGGAGGTTGTGTGATCATTATATGAATGGAACTGCATCTTTTTCTTTTATGGTATATTGAATCTATTTCTGAGGCTATTTCTTGACTAAATAGTTTGAGATTAATTTCTATTATGTTGTGCCTATATGAAGGTGCAACATGGAGAAAATTGGTGCTATTTAGTCTTAGATTTCTGGTGATGTTTGTAGCATAATTTTTTTTTGAAATGTACTGATCCTGAAAGTTTTTTTAAGCTGTTTTCGATATTGTAATCTTCACTTCGAACATTTTTGATTGTTTGAGATTTTGATTTTCCATCTCATTTGATTCTTTCAGCTAATTGAAGGCAATGCTAATATGCACAAATGAATAGATAAGCATAAAAACACATTTTAATTTCTATTGTCTAATCCATTTAGAATAGTAAACTTTTGCAATTTGATTTTCAAAATGTAGAGCTTACAATCAAAGATTTTATTGTGCAGAAAAGGCTTATAATAGTTTTGGAATCCTAGTTTTAGCTTAAAGCAAAATGAAAAAAACCATACCAAGTTATAAACTATTTTAATTCAGTTATTTTCATGAATAAATTTCATTTAATATTTGGATATGGTGACAAAGGAAATAAGGTATTTAAGTCATGAATTGACATCTAAGATCTGAAATCACTTTGTCTTTCGTATAGTAAAAGTTGGTCGATAGAAAAACAAGTTCATATACAAAATGTCCTGAATACATGTTAGTTCAGTGAATAAATGTTGAAAATACTTGTATTTATTGGAAGGAGATATTTAGTTAATAAAAATAAAATGCATTTTAGGATATTAATAAAATATTAACTCGATATCAATTTATAAAGCGTGTGAAACAGATCAATCATGAAACATAATCGTATCAATTGGAATATCAAGGGTTGGAATTTAAGTAAAACATATATGATTTAATGTAGCTGATTTCACAACAATATTCTCTGATTAAAGATTAGGAAAATCAATGTTATCCATATTGATGACGACCATTGGTTAATCAATACCATTAAAATCGATATTAGTTAAATGTCATTTTAGAACTTAGATGTCAGTTTGTGATTAAGATGAATTATCACACTTGACGAATTACTTGTAGGTGCGATACTTGTGAAAGAAATTTGTTAATGTTCATTTTGTTTCAGACCCATTAGTAAGTTCTAGGAAACCCACTTGCTTTGTTTGTTCTGAAAATGTTAAGCGTTTTCAGGTTTTTCTTTATAATTTATCTATGTTTTTTGAATTTGTTACTAAGAGAAAAACAAATGGCCCATAGAAACAATGGAAGAAGCACACAAGAAGAGCTACATGTAGATATCCAAGATATCTTAATGCTTAGCCAAGATATTGTTAGGTCCCTATATTACTATTTTAGTCCCTTATGGTTATTGTTGTACCCCTGTAACCCCAATATTGTTATTATTGTGCCCTTACATTATTATTGTTAGGTCAGCTAGGATTATATTGTGGCCCCATGGACTCCTATATATAGAAGGAGGTTTTGGTCATTTGTATCATCCAAGAATTGTTCATTTATGTAATGTATTGGAGGTTGCCCCCTCAAAGTGGCTAATTTCTAAGGCGTTGATCTCTATTTTCTTCTATTTTTGGAGCTGGTTTCATAACATTTGGTATCAGAGCTTTGGATTCTAGGGTTTTGCTGCTCCAAACAGGTCATCATAGAATTTTTGTTATAATTTTTTTTTTCTACGAGGGTTCAGAAGCTTAAATTTTCACAGAGCGAAGCTGAAATCATGAGGAACGTCGTGGAAAAATTTCAAAGCTTGATTCACAATATTTTCTAAGATAGGGTCTGTGCAAGTTAGGGATTTTTCAGGGTCCCGAATTTCATCTCAAAGAGGTGACCATGGGAAAATTGTCATAAATCTCTCTCTGAGCATTGGATTGGAATTATGTAAAAAGTGACCACAAGTACATGGACTATAGTTTGCGCTGTATCAATTTAAGATCCAAAGGAGGAAAAAGTGACACGTGGCATGCCGTAAAATGTCGCTTTATTGAACTATTCCATAATTAGGTCATTGTGGGAGATTTGGAATAACTTTGCCTTGAAGAATCCAAATCAGGTTAGAACTCTAGAATTTGAAAGAATATTCAAAGGGCTACTACAACGCCCAATTTTAGATATTGAATATCTGAAATCACAGAGATAATTTAGTTTCAATATCGAGCTCCTCAAAAGTAAGAAAAATGTGTGTATTTTTTTTTCGAATTACATAAGTCTCGTTTGAAAAACTTAGTTTGAATTTATTCAAAGGGCATATTGAAGAATATATATCAGTATTGGGTTCTAAAATGCTCCCTAAAAAGAATTCAACACCCATTAAGCCTTCATAAGGGTCTACTATGACTCATGAAGACAAAGAAATGCAACATGAGATATTGAAATTACAAGAGCAAGTGCACCTATTGCAAAGAGAAACAAAAAATGAAATGGAAGTTTTGAAGAAAGGCATGGAAACTAAGATGTATCATTTGAAGAAAGGCGTGGAAGCTAATATTAATGGTTTGGAAGCTAATATGGATGGCATGGAAGTTGGCATGGATGACATGGAAGCTAAGATCGATGAAAAAATGGAAAACATGAAGAATGATCTAAGTAGAAATCGAAGGTTTGGAAAAGTTGATACAAGAAATTTTTCCTAATGATGAATAGATAGTAGAGGAAACTCATGATGAGAACAAAATAAATGTTAATTGTGATTTCATAAACTCTAATGTTGGAGGGAAGAACCACCATATTCCAAAGATGGATATGAGGAAGTTTGATGGCAAGGATCCCGTAACATGGATACTACAGATGGAGCAATATTTTGATCTCAATAATGTGAAAAACACACAAAAGGTATGCATTACAACTTTACATTTAGAACAAAATACATTTGTATGGTATCGATGGCTTTTATCCCATAAAAAAATTGTCATTTGGTCAATTTTTACAGAGGAAATGATAGAACATTATGAGGATACAAAAAGCAACACCTTCTTTAGCCAATTGATAAATCTCAAAAAAAAGGTTTTAGTGGTGGAGCACATTGAGGACTTATAAAAATTGAATATAAGGGTAACTGATATTCCAGAGGAACACAAGATTGATGTCTTCATAGGGAATTTAAAGGATAACATCCAACATGAAGTTCATGTTTGGGAACCTGGTTCATTAGAAAAGGCATTTAGGTTGGCAAGAAAAATTGAATGTAAAATTATGGCGACAAGGAAAAATACCACTCACATATATAAAGATGGAAGTGTTGCTACTCCTAGACTTCCACAACCTACAAGGTCGACACCACAACAATTGGAAGAAAAAAGAGAAAAATGGCTTTGCTACAGTTGTGATAGAAAATACACTAAAGGTCATAAGTGTGTTGAGAAGAAATTATTTTACATAGATTGTGAAGAGGAAGAAGAAAATGAACAAGAATATTCAAACGAAGAGGATATACACCAGGAACCAACCCTAGAAGAGGAAGAAATGAGTCCGACCATATCATGTAATGCATGGCAGGAATTACCACTCCTCAAACTCTCAAGATAGAAGGACATATCAAGAACAAAAAGGTAATAGTGTTGATTGATTCAGGTAGTACCCATAATTTTAGTCATTGTAAGGTAGCCAAGGAATCGAATTGTTTCCTATACCCAGCACCAGAATGCCAAGTGATGGTTGCAAATGGAGGAACTATAAATTGCTCTAGAAAATGCCATAATATCAAGCTAACCATGGGCGAATATGTATTGAATATTCTAATGCTTTCCATTCCAATGGGAGGTGTTGATGTTGTACTAGGAGTACAATGGTTACAATCTTTGGGGATGGTAGCTTTCAATTTTCAAGAACTTTTCTTGAATTTTTTTTTTCAGAAGGAAATGAAGTTGAATTATGGGGCATCGTAGGGAAGCCGAGAAAGATAATAAGCTCTAATGTCATGACAAAGCTTCTGAAGAAAGAACAATGAGGCGTAATTGCACAAATATGCTCACTAGAAGTTCCAACATCAAAAACATCTATTTCTGCAGATCTCCAAAAAGTCTTGGACAATCATTCCAAGGTGTTTGAAACTCCCAAAGGAATCCCACCTATTCGTGATCATGATCATGCTATTCATTTGATTCTAGGAAGTGTTCCTCCAAACATCAAGCCTTATATATATCCTTATGTCTAAAAGAGAGAAATTGAACGTATGATTGCAAAAATGTTAGAGGCTGGTATAATTCAACCTAGTCAAAGTTCTTTCTCTGCTCCAGTAGTATTGGTGCACAAGAAGGATGGATCATGGTGCATGTGTCTGGATTATAGGGAGCTCAATAAGCTCACCATTAAATACAAATTTCCCATTCCTGTGATTGATGAATTATTGGATGAATTACATGGAGAAATTTATTTTACCAAGTTGGATCTTCGTTTAGGATATCATAAAATAGAATGAAGACTGAAGATATTCCAAAAAAAACATTTCTAACTCATGAGAGTCATTATGAATTTTTTTTCATCCCTTTTGGCCTTACCAATGCACCCTCTACATTTCAAGGGTTGATGAATTCCATTTTCAAACCCTTCCTTAGAAAATTTTTGCTATTATTTTTTGATGATATACTAATATACAACATGTCTTGGAAGGATCATGTTCAACATATTGACAGGGTGCTCAAACTATTGCAGGAGAAATAATTAAATGCAAAAACATCCAAATGTTTCTTTGGAGTACAAGAGGTGGAATATTTGGATCATATTGTATCTCACGAGGGTGTTAAGGTAGACCCTAAAAAAATTAAAGCCATTAAGGAACGAAAAGTCCCCACAACCATAAAGCAGTTTCGAGGATTTCTCTGGTTAACAGGGTATTATCACAAGTTTGTTAAGAATTATGGGAGATTAAAAACACCTCTAATAACATTATTGTAAAAAGATGAATTTTCATGGACTCCTAAAGCAACTAAGGCCTTTGAACATCTTAAAGAGGTAATGTGCCTAGCACTGGTCTTAGCTATGCCAGACTTCACAAAAATCTTTATTGTGGAATGTGATGCTTCAAGAAATGGAATTGGTGCTGTTTTAATGCAAGAAGGAAGACCCATTGCTTTTGAAAGTCATCCAATCAAAGGAAAGTATTTACAAAAAGCTATTTATGAGAGAAATATTATGTACTACATGCACTAAAGAAATGGCGACCTTACCTAATGGGAAGACACTTCAAGGTAAAAACTGATCATGATAGTCTTAAACACTTTTTGGAACAAAGACTATCTCCAAAAGAGAAACAAAAATGGGTCGCAAAGATGTTGGGTTATGACTTTGAAATAATATACAAAAAAGGGAAGCTAAACGTTGTTGCAGATGTACTCTCAAGAAATAATGAAGAGGTGGAAGCATTTCTTTGTGCCATTTCTATTATCCAACCAGATTGGATAACCGAAGCAAGGGATAAATGGAAGAATGACGAAGAAGTGTGGACACTCATTCAAAAGTTGCAGCAAGATCCTAGTACATCTGATACATTTAGTTGGAAAAAATATTCCTTATGGTACAAATATCCCTTATATATTTGTAACAATTCCCAATTAAAACAAAAGATTCTTTTGGAATTGCACACTTCTCCTTTAGGAGGACACTTGAGATTTTTAAAAGCTTACCACAAGGTGAAGAAATAATTTTTTTGGGATGGCATTAAATCTAATATTCAAAAGTTTGTGGTGGAATGTTTGGTTTTCCAGCAAAATCAATTTGAGGCAATTAAGACCTCGGGTCTTCTACAACCTATATCCATTCCAAGTCAACGTTGGGAGGATATTTTAATGGATTTTACATAGGCTTACCTAAGTCCGAAGGAAAGAGTGTCATCATGGTGATAGTTGATAGAATTACCAAGTATGCACACTTTTTTGCATTATCTCATCCATTTAAAGCAAGTACAGTTGCTACTACATTTATGTACACAATTCAAAAGCTACATGGAAACCCAAAGATTATTGTGAGTGACAGAGATCCCATTTTTACTGGAAATTTTTGGACATATTTTTTTCTTTTTTTGGGTACTCAATTAGCTCATAGCTCATCTTATCATCCTCAATCCGATGGTCAAAATGAGATAGTGAATAAATGTTTGGAATGATATCTTCATTGTTTTGTACCTGATAAACAAACACAATGGGTCAAGTGGTTACCTCTTGAAGAATGGTGGTATAACACTTCCTTCCATAATGCAATAAAAATGACCCCATTTATGGAACTTTATGGATATCATCCATAATCCATCACATCATATTTAAGAGAAGATTCTAAAGGTTGAAACGTGGACCATCACATTGAGCATCGTAAAGAATTTCTCCAACTCTTAAAGGGTAACCTATATTTGGCACAAAATCGAATGAAACAATAGGAAAATGAACATCGCAGTGAGAGAAGTTTTGATGTAGGAGACTGGGTATTTTTACGGCTACAACCATACAAACAAATTTCCCTCAAGCAAGCTAAGAAGGATAATAAATTATCTCCAAATTACTATGGTCCTTACAAGGTGTTGCAAAATATTGGTACTATGGCATACAAATTGGAGTTTCCTGCTTCTTTACGAGTGCATCCAGTTTTCCATGTTTCATGCTAAAGAAGGTTATAGGTGAATATATTCTAGTTCAAAAATTATTGCCATAACTTGATGACGAAGGAAAAATCATATTGGAACCTGAAGCGATCACGTAAAAAAGAACTCGGCAGCTATGAAATCGATCAATTTCAGAGTATCTCATCAAGTGGAAGAAATTACCCACTGAAGATTCTACATGGGAGGATGAGAATTTTATACAGAAGCACCCAGAGCTACTCAAGCATTGAGGACAACACTTTTTTGAAGGAGAGGGGAATGTTAGGTCCCTATATTACTAGTTTAGTCCCTTATTGTTATTAATGTAGCCCCCTTATTGTTATTGTTATACCCCTATAACCCCAATATTGTTAATATTGTGCCCTTACATTATTATTGTTAGGTCGGCTAGGATTATATTATGGCCCCATGGACTCCTATATATATAGAAGGAGCTTTTGGTCATTTGTATCATCCAAGAATTGTTCATTTATGTAATTTATTGGAGGTTTCCCCCTCGAAGTGGCTGATTTCTAAGGCGTTGATCTCTCTTTTCTTCTATTTTTGGAGTTGGTTTCATAAATAATATATTAATGCTTAGTCAATATATTTTAATGCTAACGGATAATATATTAGAACTTCAATAAACGCTTAGGCGATTCAAAGATGAACTAGATGGCATAAGAATATTTCCATAATATGTCTCACAAAACATGAATAGAGAAATCAGATCTCCATTTTTGTAGCATAATCAGTAAAAGCATTAATCTCCAGAAACAATGGTTAATTAGTAAAGAGATCATTACCAAATTTTTCTATTTTATCAACCAATTTTGAAATTCAGTATATGCTAAAGACTATGTGTTGTAATATTCTCAGAATTGTTAAAAAAAAACATATTAGACTATTCTCGAATACAAGCGTATGTATAAATGAAAACTATGTTTTAATTTATATCGTTATCTTGCTTATATTGATTTAGAAATTCATTTCAACTATGTATGATAATAATTTATTTAGATATTTGTTTACATATTACATGAAATAAATTTCTTTATAGAAATAATATTGGATTGGTTGATAATGTAAACAAATAAAACCATAATTGTAGACTCCATTAATTAACAACAATATCACTTAAAAATGATTCATCAATTATCCTGTGTAACCAAGTTGAAATATTGTCTCACTAGTAATACAACTTGAAAATTTGATAAATTAATAAAACAATGTAAGAAACAATATTGCAAGAAAGAAAACACGTCATAGCATAATAAAAAACATAGAACATGAAAAAAATAGTTCATTGAAATACGTTCTTGTACAATGTCATATTAGCATTTGCATTAGTATAAGAAATCACCTTGTTTTCTCTAATGTTTGCATTCCTAATCTTGTTCTCATAGGTATATTATATTGCTTGACAATGTGAATCATATCCCAATAATCCAGTAAAACAAAAGAGTTGTTCGAAAATAATCCAATTCTTGAACCAAAAACTATATGGCAATGTTAAGATGCTTGATAATAAAAGTAATGAGAATTGTGACGTTACTAGATTACTCGAAAATGTAAACAAAGAAAACCGTCATTGTATAAGTATAATAACGTTTTGATGGTTTATTGTAAATGTTCCATGTGTCTCAAAATTGGACAACATATCAATATAATTTGATCTATATCTGCAGTATCAATCATAGGAAACTTTTCCTAGTTCAAGTAATAGTTTTTATAGTTCCACACTTATCAGAACAAACTGTATTTCAGTCCTGTCCTTTGCATGTATGATACAGTTTAACCGATGGAAATAAATGAAGCGAGAGTCCTGCTTACAAGTGGTGCAATGAAGCATAATTTTATTCATAGTTATAGCACATGTAATTGGACTACTTCATTTCTCACATACAATCTCAAATGGATTCATATATGCACTAGTTGCTGTCAAGGGTCCTTGGAAGTACTCTAAAATTGATATAGAAAACATAGGCTTAGTAACATGAAATCAAATGTATTTTTATCCTTTTTCTTTATATATATATATATATATACACACACACACACACACACAATATAATAAAGTTTACCGTGTATATTCCACTCGGTGAAGAAAGCATGTTTCTTAGATTTTTGACTTTCTTTCCTCTTTTCAGTGGAAATTTGAATGTTGATTGTGAAGTTCGAAAAACACTTTCTTGTTTTCTAACTATATTTTTTTAGCAATATCAACAAAAAATGTTTTCTTACAATTGTATTTGAATTGAAAGACATGTCAGAACAAGTTTTTTGTGTACTTGAACCTGTTACATATGCAACATTTTTAAAATAGTACACGAAAAATGTATAACAAATGGACAAAAACTTTGTAACAATGGAACATGCAAATAATTCAAATCTTACAATTTCCCTATCCCATTTTGCATTACTATCTTTGATTTCCATTACATATTGCATTGTTATGTGCATTACCGAAATTGAAATAGCATCGATTGTGCCAACTGGAAACAAATCTTCATTATGCCATGGCAAGTTTGTAATCATCATAGTTGGAAATAATCGATACTCTACACAAATAGGAAATTTTTTTCTACACTGCTAAAACTATTTAGAGAATTAGTTTTTTCACAATCACCACTATCATATTTATGCTTTGGAATTATTTCGAAATATCTAATGGAAACACCATCATTTACAATACATTTTGTCTTATGTTGTTCGATAAACTGTGTTGGCACAAGCAATGTTATTGCAATTTCCACTTTCTTATATGTTAAATCTGCACATAGCATTGCTTTTGTCTTGTTTTCTTTGTCCAAAAATTTTCGATATGTAACCAAGACAATGCCATGAAAAATGCTCCCAGTTATATTGTTACTGATATTTTCTATCAACAATGGCATAGACTCGATTTATTTTTTCCTATTCATGAACATTGAATTTAAATTAATTCAAATAAAAAGAACAAAATCACAAAAAAATGATATATAGTTAACTAAGCCTGCATAGAACTACCTATTTGCTTTTTTTTCTTCGTTGGTTTCTGTTCCTTTCATTTTTTCTATCGCAATATTTTCTTCTATAGTATCAATCATTGCTATCTCTACACCCTCTTCCATCTCTACTATGACATCATTCAAATTTGATATGTTTTTCCTATTCACAAATGATACATTGAAATCATTTCTTAAAAGGACATTATCATTGATACTATGTAAGTAATGACTAATGGAAATATAATCAGGTAACACAAATTCATTACTAATGTACATAAATTATAAATAGATTTTAGTTTCAAAAAATATACATGTTTTATAGAAATGTTCAAAGTATTTTTTTCCTTGTAATTTTTGTCCTGAATCCAAATCTCTAAGTGTGATATGTTTCCTGAAAATTGAAAAATCCTTTCTTTTAGTTATAGTACATGAAAAAAAAAAAAAACACCAGTTTGTATAATGTAAATCCAATTAAATGATAATAAATAGAGGAGAAACACACCTCTTAGCAAATTTATCATTGTCTTTAACGATATCTATTATGCTTGTGTTCATTTTCTACGTTCTGATGATATGATTTAGATCAAATATATTGAAATAAGAAAAATAAGTTTAGTTCTAATTTCATAGCACGGAAGTAATTATGATGTAAGAGCTATATGAAAGTAACATATCTTATGTAAATGTGTTTATCACTATCACATTATCCAGTATTTGAACTTTGTACCTCATTTCTACATGACTATACATTATATTGTATAAACGTAAGTACTCACATATACAATAAACAATGCACTCTTTACCTGAAAAAATTGCTACACATTTTTCACCTTCATTCGAAATGAGCTTGCAGAGATAATCCCTCACTACATACAACTATTAGAACAAAACCATACAACTCGGACACAAAATATATTTGTAAACATCCTATCCAAAAAGGGATTTAACATGCATTCATAACGTGTATGCTAAAAACATTGTATGATGAACACCTAGTGAATGCTTTTACAAACAACATAACCAAAATCAAAGGTTACAATTGTCATGTTACCTTATAAATATTCAACATACATATTATATATACAACGTACTTTGACGTGTAGATAGGAAAAAAGTATTAAAAAATAATCGTTATATTTAACGGACTTTGACCATTAGGCGAGTGCTATAGTCTACAAAAAAGCGTGGAGTAATAATAATAATAATAAAAGTTACGAAAAATAGTGAACAACCAACACATTTCGTCCATGAACAAACTCCTACAAATAGTAAAAAATTATCATTAAATAAATCTGATTTGCTCATAAAGTTAAAGTTAAATTTGATTTGGTCATAGCTAATGCATCATTGTACAAAGTAAAAAATATAGTTCTTCGAAATTATTATTTTTCATATAAAAAGTGTCATAAGTGAAGAAATATGTGGAAGTAGCTTTGAAATATTAATTTAATGTGATCTATGTGAAAATGAACAAAAGTATAACAAATACAACTAGATACAATGGTACATCAACAATGATAAATTTTCTAAGAGGCACGCTTTTGTTCAATTTATTAAAATACATCTTAAAATAATCAATTTTGTAAAATTTTTAAATGGAGAAAAGTTTAAAGTTAATTATGTGTTTGTGGAATAAATTCCGATCCACATGCTCATTCTCCCTCACATATCTCATCCTCCGCACATTCTTCATTATGTATAGATTCAAAACTCCAACAGATAACCCGTCCTTCGTAGATCATTCATTCTACAAAACTAAATCTGCAAAATAATAAAAGATAAACACATTATAAATAGTTGCCTTGTTGTTAGTGAAAAAGCACTAGTCCTGCGCAGATGATGAAATATCCACACACGAAAATCTTTGTACAATGAAACATGGTTAAATTGACTTAATATTGTTAGTTCAAAGTAGATGCTGAAATTGGTTGAAAAGCTGATTGTTATTGATAAAAACGTTACATTGTGAGGAATTCTTAAAGATTATATGGAACCTTAATACCAATTTACTATCTCTAGAAATCAAGGAAAGCCAAAGCTACCAATGTTGCATTGTTATATTATTTAATTAGGCTAATTTTTTGATCTGTAGAGGAAATAGAAACACTATGGGAGAACTACACTAGAAACATTGTACAAACAAAATTGGGAAGAAATATGCAAAAGTAGCTTTGAAATATTAATTTAATGTGAAATATGGGAAAGTGAAGAAAAATATATAGATATAGTTAGAGACAATGGTACACAAGGATAACTTTGCTGAGAGGCGCGATTTATCCTGCACATACCCCATCTTATGCACATCTTTCATTTTGCATAGCTAAATATGTAAAATAATAAAATATAAACACAGTATAAATACTTTTGTTGCTATCAGTGACAAGGCACTAATTAAAGAAACGTCCCCCACCCCCCTCTGCTCTTTCTAGTTTTTCCTATTACATTTTGAATTTAAGTTTTTGTTCCTAGTAAAATTAAATTCACGTTTATGGATTCAAATTATCTCTATAGCCTGATTTTCCCGCACATACCTAGTACTCCACATATCCTTCAGTTCACACAGATTCATATCTCTATGAAATTGCTCTTACAAATAGCTAAATTTGCAAAAGTCTTGAATGGAAAAGAGTTTTAAATTAATTTCATCTCATTTGATTATCATTATCACATTATACAACTTTTTTTTTTTGCATATCTTTTATGTACTCTATAACATGTAATTTTGAATACAAAAAGGAACATGGAAATGTATACAAACATATGAAACATTACAAAACAATGTTTTTGTTGCCTATCTTGTAGAATCATTCTTTCGCACAAAAGATGCAGTTCATTTAATATTGCATAAACTTTTGAATAAGAGAAACACTGTTCCATTTTTGATAAGAAGTAGCAAATGTAAAATTTTCAATAACATTGCATCAATGTTTTCTGAACAATATTTCACAATTACTTGTTTTGCAAGGAAAGCATATCTCGTATTTATCATTTAAAAAAATAATAATAAGTTATTAATATAAATTAATTAATTACGTTTCCAGAAAATCGAAAAGAATCTTTCCACTCTAGAACTTTCCATGTGTCCTTCAAATCTACTATATCCAATTGCTTTGCATATATCAAATAGAACAAGCAGTTGTATTAGGGATCCACGTAATTTTCAAGCACTTTGCACAATGTTCCGTACCTCTGCACAATGTGTCAACATTACTTGCTTCACACCTCTGCACAATAATATAAGAAAATTTATATAAGTGACAATATGATGTTAAAGTTCAATTTTATTTCATCATAGTAAAAAAATCACTTTTCAACTTTGGCTTCCCTCTTAGAATTATAACAGAACACCAATATTTTCGGATATGTTGTACGAAATGTAGAGGTGCCCATTCGTACATTGTCCATATTTATACATTTTACTGAACATAGTTAATAGTTAAAAGGAGACTTCATTTGATATTAAACACTAATACTTCAATTCAAAAGCACAATCAACATTTTCTTTGTACAAAGTGCGTAAGTAGAGTCAAATTTTCTTATCTGCGCACATAGCTCTTGTTGCAACCTCTGCACTTTGCAAATCTATCCCTTCAACAATGTGTCTTGGATACTAAGGCTATTTTTCTTTTGCGAGGTAGAATTGTGGAATGTGGAGGGGCTTTGTCCAGCCAATGTGCGGATCCATACATTGTATTGAACATATTTTAGAGTAAATGCATTAAACGAAGAGTTCATTTAATATTAGAGTGGGGCCTGTATTTTCTCATCCGCAGTGCAGAAATAAAGTGAATGCTTTCTTTGTGCGGAGTACGGAAGTGAAGTCAAAATTTTTATTGTACAAATAACTTATGTGCTTTTTCTTATCTCCACATATAGCTTTTGTCGACATCACCGCACTTTGCACATGTGGCCGCTTAACAATATGCCTTAAAATTATAAGGAAATGCATAAGATTTCATTATGTGATGAGAAAGTCAATGTTTTCATTGTGCAGAGTGAGGAGGGACAACCAACTTCCTTTTATGAAGCTTTCATTGTGCGCAATGCATATCTCTGTTATGGAAGAGTAAAGAGATGTGCATAAAGTAATATGTGGAATATTTGTTCATTTTTTATGAAATATCTCCACACAAATCTCTACTACTAATTAATTGATTAAAAATTTTGTAGTCTGCACAATGAAATATTTCCGAAATTGAAATCTTTCTGTACAAAACTTTCCACAATTTTTTTTGAACAATAACACTTAATTTTCCTCGAATTTATTTATTCTTCTTAAATTCAAAATGCTTTATATCAGACAACTATATACACGAAATTTGAAATCGTATAAAATTAATATATCAATTTCATTTCAAAATACGATAAAAATCTTCCATTATGCACAATAGGGAGATACAAGGAAAGCATGATAAAAGCCTTTCTTTGATTTCCACAGTCCGTACAAATTTAAAATATTAAAACAATCAACATTTTTCAAGCTTCATGTCAAACAAAAGTACTTAAATATTAAAAAAAATTTAACTACATTTCTATTATGTATTATTGTCATATGTATGCGCGACATAATACATGAGCTCAAAGCATAAGTCTCTAACATTAAGTAATAGAATCATAGTAATAAGATCGAGTTTCAAATTTCAATCATCATAGCTATGATTAAAATAAATAAAATATATGAAAAATCCATCTGAAATATAAATTTGTTCTTGAATATTCATTATAATTATGATTAATAACTTATGTTCTATTAATGTTTCCGAGTAGTGTCACAAAATACATATGCATACAATATATTATGTAAAACATTAAGAACTTTGATTCTTAGCGGAAATCGCTTATATTGATAATGAAAATGCTTAATAGCTTAAATCATTGGATCATTAATTATGCTATTATGGAATATTCTCTTTAACTATATGCTCCTACATTCCAAAAAAGTAAATGTGCTCATCCCAGTGCGGACTAGGATTGGGCTCCAGTGAACCGTAATATGGAAAAATGAAACTACAAAAGAAAACAAGGCACTGCATTGAGCAACTAGACTAGGTGACATTGATTTAATTAAAAAATCAATATGTGAAAGCATAAAACAAATATGTGAAGATTTAAGGACACTTACAATATGTGAAAGCATATACACTAATTGTTTCACTATCAACTATCTTTTGGATCCATGACCAGTTGAACCAATGTCTTCAACGTAGCTTTAAAGAAATATTTCATTAGACCAATTGTAATCTTAACATGTTGATTGAATATTTTTTTTTCGATCTCCATGTGCTGTTTTTGTAATTGAGAAGCTATGACACACTTGTTGTCATTAATACTAACTAATCTAACTAGCCATTTGCTAATTTATCCTATTGTAAAATAAATTATATCATCAAACTATTTTTCCATTGATTCTTTTAGCTTTTCCAATTCAACCATTAGCATATATTTTATGTTCAATTTTGATTCCATATGATGTGTCGACCATCTAGATCTTGAATAATTTGCACCACCTCTAGAAACACATCATTTCTTCTATTATTTATGCTTTCATATTTAGAAATGATATTTTCTAGTGTAGGAATTATTTTGACCATCTAATTTTGATTTTCCTCATTTGATTAGCATTTGGGAGTTCTTTATTTTTTTTTCTAGATCAGACAAAAATTCAATCCTTACTAAAATAAGGTAAGCCATTATTAATGAAATGATTGTCTTTGTTAATATTACTTCTCACCAAACTGATAAATGAGTTGATTTCCTGTGCTAAATATAACAAATCAAAAACTGTTTTCCATGCATGTTTAATTATTTCTAATCTTTGGCATATATTAGTGACAATATGAAATTTGATTGCATTAACGAGTTTCAGAGCTTTATTAGATCCATGACATGTGCTAGCATTGTGAATTGCAGATGAAAGTGTCCGTATTGCAAGTGGAGTCATAAAAAAAGGACCCAGATTTAGATAATTTTCTAACTCTTCTATTGTTGCTTTCATTATCAAGTTCTCTGCTTCCCATTGCTCAATAGAAATTGCAAGTGTGTTACCAGTAGCTTGATGGAATCAAATGAGGCAACTGTCTGTAATTCCAAACATATCAACATTAATTTCTACTTTATCAATAACTTTCTTATTATGCACCTTTAACTTTTCAAATTTCAATATTTTACTGTCCTTGTTATAGTTTGCATATTAAAAAGCGACAGAGCGATCACTGAAACTAAAAGATTCTTTGAAAAATTGCTCCATTATTTTTTGATTTTTTCTAAACAAGTACTGATCCAATCAGGATTGGACCATTTTCAATTTCCACGTTCATAGCTTCTTCAACGCTTCTTATTTTCGGGCGAATTTTGGATTTGGTGAATTCAACGATTTGAATTTTTTTTGGAATAAATGTCTGATGAGGCTTCTCTTCATCCCCTCTATCTAATAGCTAATCGTGAATAAAAATTTCACTTTATTTGACTCGAAGATAAAGCCATACCAGTTCCGGATGTGCAAACTAAATATTGTGTAGTGTTTCCGCCATGTTTTCTTGTACTTTGTTTTGATACCGATGCTCGCTTCTTCAACAATTTCTCCAGTACTTATTGTCGATTGTTGATTATTTCTTAGAGCACTATGACTCTCTTTGGTTTCATCTATAATTCTTTTAAACAAGCTCTTGTATTTAATAATACCTAGATGTGTGATAAATAGAAATTTTGGATCAAAGCTTTGAGTGGCTTCAACTTCTTTTAAATTAAAACAATGCAAACATTTCACAAGCTTTGCAAGGTGGCTTGCATTCTTCATGGTTACATTTCCAATAGTAAATTTTAGAGAAATAATTTTTATTTTTTATTTTTATTCTTTTATGTTCAAATATAAATTTCCAATTATAGTATTTCCTGTAGAATTCCACAGCAAAATACCTGCTTATAACAATGCTTGGAAGCAGTAATGGTTTACATCAAAATCCATAAACTCAAATAACCATATTATTTCCTCTTTCTTCATGTATCCCTTTTCCCCACATGAAAAATTGTGCTTAGCCAGATATTAGATGGGGGTCTTATCCAGTTATCATGCAAATAACTTTCTTTACACAATTATCTTGGATTAGACAAAAAATTGAAGTAACTTCCTACCTCCACAATATGGGATACCAGAGCTACATTGGTTCTTCGTTAAAATTGAAGTTAGGGTTATGTAGTACATCATGAAGGTCATGACTTGAGTTGAGGGTTGTTATCAAATATTCCATTATGAAGAATCTATTGATTTTAAACAAATTCACTAATTGAAAATCCAATTCATTTGAAACAAGATCAACCCAGTCGAATACACAAATTTTTTTATATGAATAATAGAGCATATAGAGAATGGATTTTGGGACACTGGTCGTAGTTTCTTGGCCCATTAGATGGGAAAAAAGTCAACAAAAATATCTAAATAAATGTCTTAACAAATTAATACCTAGAAATAAAATATCAGAAGGAACCTCATAAGTTGGTGAAATAAACTCTTGAAAGATATTCGAGTCACCTTCTTGTGACTCTAAAAAACTATTTTCTTTTGACTGTTTTAAGCATATATCTAGAGTCGGTAGCTCGAATATGCATCTTAATTCCTTTGCAGTCAAATAAATAGGAGTGTTCTTGGCTACTAGCATAATTTTTCTCATCTTTAAATCAAAATTCTATGAGCACAAATAAATAATTTATTTGAAATCAAACACTTTTGGAACGCATGTAGCATTCACTAATATGCTAGACAAAATCTTATCACTATTCTTCTTGTCCATAGAAAAATTCACATATCTCTAATACACAACTGACCACTGAAAGATCTGATCGATAAGCACAAGTGAGTTAATTATATCAATGTAAATAGATTCTTTCCTTCCCCTAGTATCCATTTTCACTTTGTACTTTTAAAATATTTTGTTAATCAATAATGTTTTCACTACCTTTTAAGTATAGATTTATCAATACGATAAACAATCACCACCTGTTACTGTTCTGCGTGTGAAATATTTTTTATAACACACTCTCATTAAATAACAATTCAAAATAGCAAAGCCAGTGTTTACGAGAAATAGTGGAAATAATTCACATAGTCTAAGCATGCCACAATTTCACCCATAAAACTATAGAAATTTTGACATGATTTTTGGAAAAGTAGGTATTTTTTTGTTGGAAAACTAGATTATATTTGGTAAGCTTCAGGATTTTTGGTATCATGGTGATTGTTCATGGTAATCAATTCATTTGTGCCAAAAAGAAAGAAAGGAAAAAAAAACGATTTTAACACTTTGATAGTTAAACTTTTTGGAAAAAAATTCGCGACTATGTGGCAAGAAATTTGTTTTATGGACAAAAGTGTTCTCTCAGTAAGTTAAATTGCTTGAAATTTATTCACTACTTTGTGGCAAGAAAATTGTTCTCTGGACAAAATTGTGTCCTTCATAGAAAACAACGAAACAAACGTCAAAATTATAATGTTAATTTGCAATTTTGTTCTTTTTCCGTTTGCACTATATGTTACTATTCTACACTTGAAATCTATTTGAATTTTTTTTTTGAATAAAGAACAATTCAAAAATCAACAAATTCAAAATTTCTGAGAAGTAGTGGAAATAATTTAAAAACAAAATCTCGAAATTCAGATACCATTTACTCCATGTATGAAACAAATTGTATGTGAATATTTTCTAATAGAGATAGCTAGCCTACATGTTGTCAATAATCTCTATCACAAAATGAATTCATATTTCGGCTCACACCTTGTACTATATCAATGTTAGTTCATAGGTGGTATCATTTACCATTCCCGATTACGTGTAAATTCGTTCATTCTCCAAAAGAATACTGAACCATTAATGTCAGTATGCCAAGTACGAAAATGAGGAAAGCATACTCCACACAATGAAAGGCCTTTTTTTTAATCGGTTGTACATAATGCTAGTTTGTAATTTCGTACCTTTTCCATTTGCAGTGTGCCCCTTCCACATTAATTACAATTATGGAATTGCATTAGTATCAGTTCAATAACAATAATATTTCTCACACGCACTAAGAAACACTTAATTTAATATTAAATAATTAGTATTTAATTCACAAATGTAAGATGAAAAAATGGATACATGAAAGAAATCCGCCAACGAGAAACTTATATGAAAAACCACAACATTGCTAATGAAAATTTTTGTTACACTACGAATTAAAGTTTTTGTTCCTTTCTCTATACACCCATTCTCCCACACAACACTAACTGTTCACACACATTAAAAAGACACTTATCACAAATGCACACAATATTCAGAAATATTCCGCAAAGAGAAAATGTTACACATTTCGTTATTCGACAAACATAATTGACAACAAATGATTATGTATACATGAAATTATTAAAATTTCAAGAAAAAGCTTAGTATCCTATATAAATAGAGATAACCTTCCTCCATATAATGAAAACTCTCATACAATTATGGTTCTCAATTTACTAGGTGAAAGATTTCCTTCATGTATTAAAAAATAACTGAATTTGAATTCATAATAACATTATTAATTCTGTTTTTCAATTGATAAAATTTATTATTAAATAATTTTGATTCCATAATAAATTTAAATAAATTTAATTTATATTTACAATTTTTAGGTTTATATTTGTTTAATGAAAGCTTTAATTGTGCATAAGTAGTTTCACACAAGAAAATATCTGCACAATGAAACATGTTTCTACATCTAGCATGAGTTATTTAAATCCTTATTTGCTTTAAATTACTTACAAAGAATGATTTACCATTGAGTATTTCAAAATGAAATAGGGAGTTTTTTCACAATGCTTTGAAAAATAGAACCCACAATTTAATATATTTTTATTATGAGACCTTTCTTTCAAGTTAAGCAAAATAATTCGCTGTGTCATAAGTCCCTAATGTGTTTTAACAAAATGATAAAATTTATATTGAACAAATATGATTTAGTCATAGTCAATGTTCCATTGTGCAAAGCTTTTACTATGGGCAGGAAGCTTACTCTGCACAATGAAAAATTTCATTCTAAGCTGTGCATAGTGAAAAATATGCACAAGGAAGCTCTACACAATGAAACACTAATCCCCAGAACTTTTTCTTTTGTACATGCATTCATACATAGAGACAATTAGGAAAAAATAATCAATATTTGTGCTTGGGAAGCCTTAAAAAGTAATCAACATAGTTACAACGACTATAATTGTATTCATATTCAAGTGTTAATCACCATAGCTATCATTAAAAAAAAAATTACAAATGCAATATATATCTGACAACCAATTTTTTTTTCCAAACGTTCATTTTCATTTTAAATAGAACTAGAACAGAGTAATCGATATTTCTACTTCACAAGCCTTGAACAATAACCAACATAGTTACAATAACAACAATTGTATTCATATTCAAATGCTAATCACTATAACTATCATTAAAATAAACATCACCAATGGAATAGATATCTCTGAACCAGAACTCCTACTAAACATTCATTTTATTTCTCATGAATTTCATATCATTACACAAAATATAAAAGCTGTAGAAATTAATTTTAGATTCAATATTTCTCATGTAATTTTCTAAAACATAAGAAAAATCTGCTTCTGCTCATTTGTGGAAATCAATTCACGATTGAGAAGAAATATAAAAAACATGTGACAATAATTAATTAACACACATAACATGAGAATATATCTAGGGGAAAGCCACTGCTCAAAACCCCTTCCTATCTATATTTCATTAATCAGAAAATAGAGAAGAAATATAATGCTTATTCAAGCTTGAACAATCTATGCACAAGTATAATCTATCTCACTGCCTCACAAGCTGACTCTAGCCAATACTTAGCCAATTTTCCTGCGTGCCAAGCATTAGAATAATATAGAAGCGAAAATGTGATACGTTTGTTGAGTTGTCTTCGTAGTTGTCAGGAAATGTTCTATATCTATGTGAGTTACCAGGTGTTTTCATTTTTTTCCAATGTAAGTGAGTTGTAGCTGAGTCAGGATCTCTATCTTTAATGTTGTTATGTCCATCAAGTCTAGTGATATGATCATTATATAATGGGACACATTGTGATGTATTTGCGGTGAGCAGAAGTAAGTAGGCGTAGGTTTGAATTAATAAAAGTATTTTTCCATGTTAAACTCTGTTCTTTCTAATTTGGTATCAAATATAGAGGGGGATATCTAGTGAGGCTTTAGATATGAGAGTAAGAGTGCCCAATTTTGTGAGGGTTGTGAGATCTTGTTGTTACGATGCTGCTCCCAATTTTTTTTAATGTTATTTGTTTGAGAAAAATTGTTGAACGATTTTTTTGTCTACAACCGTTGTGTACAATCAAGGGCTTTTCTTTCTACTCGGTTAAGGGTATGTATCTAACTATAGTCACCATCATAACTATGTAGAGTCTATTCTAATTTGGCTTATCAGCCATAGTTGCAGTGTGTAATTCATTTTGCTGGAGTTTGTGCATTACCATTAATGTGAAAGTGAATATTTAATTCACCACTATTCTCTCCATGACGCGTTGTATGAGGTAAAAAGTTTGATTTTATTGTCAAGGCGAGCCCATCTATAAATTCAAGCTCTCTTTGGTTTAATTTTGTTAATATTACTTGTTTTGAGTTTGTTTTATATGGAGAGTAAATTACGCATGGCTTAAAGGATATATAAGGGATTACAATTTTTTTAATGGTAAATTTTTTTGATGGAAAGAATTTATGAGGTTGTTTTTTTATGAAGGGTAAATTGTGAAAATAAGTTTTTGAGTAGTGGAAAAAAAATTTATGGTGCCTGAAATTAAGTTATGTGGTGATTATTATTAGTGGTGTTTTTTTTTTCTACTAGGTAAAAAGGAGAAATAAGGAGTGTTTTGTAATTGTATTTGTTTGAAGCCAAATTTTGAGTAATGTCAAGTCAAGTTTGATGATTTTTACCTATTCATTTGATGCATTGTTGCGTTTTTGAAAGCGGTAGGAAATTAAGGGTACACAAATTAAAATAAAACAATTCAAAAGAGAATTTAAAAAATTTAGGAAAAGTATCATAGAGCAGAGGCAACATATGAAATGCCAAATATATATTTGAATCAAAACCTGAAATGGAATTCAGTGATAAAGGTGACAAAGATGGTGGATCTTTTGCAAAGAGAAAAACCATGGAGGACTCTGCAACAACTAATAGAAAGATTAATTTTCAATTAAATTTGATAATGAATATTTGTGTTATGAAAATGAATTGCAGGTGATCTCTAAAAATAAATTAGTTGATAAATTGTTGTTTACTTTTGATGGTAAATCAAAAGAGCATGACGAGGAAATTGTAGTAGCAGTTAGAGGAATAAACAATTTTTAAGATGTCAAGCTTGATTAACATAGAGATTTTAACACAATAGAATAATCATATTTATTCAGGCATTAGCCTTCTCACACTTTCTAATTTCAGTGAGTAAAAAATCGTATCAAGTTAGAACAAATTTCAGTGAGTAAAAAATCGCATCAAGACAAAAAAATCCATATCACACCCACTGTAACAAATCCAATCTCTCCTTGAATTTTTTTAGGCAAATGAAAACATCAAAAAAATTTATGGACAACAAGCAGAAAAGAAAAAACTCACAACCCTCATGGATCTTAGCACCCTGTCTCTCAGGTATGGAGCCTTATAATCTCTCCTCCTTTGGCTCTGATACCAAAATAGAAAACAAAGAGCTTAACACAACAAAATAATATTATTAATTTTGGCCTAAGCCTTCTCACACTTGCTAATTTCAACAAGTAAAACACTGCATAGAGGGTGATCAGGTTCTTTGTTAAGAAACTCCTTGATGTGAAGTCAATTGTTCAATTATTTTCCCCGATTAGGGTGATATATTGGACATCTTGAAAATTTAGTCGTGCCAAGCTTACAAAAAAAATGTGATATGGATTGTTTTGTCTTGATGTAGTGTTTTACTCGCTGAAATTTGTTATGTATTAATGTAGTGTTTTACTCGTTTAAATTAGAAAGTGTGAGCAGGATTAGGCCTAAAATAATAATATTATTCCGCTAATTTATACTCTTTGTTTTCTAACTTGGTATCAGACCCAAAGGAGGAGAGATTAGAAGGCTTCAGAACTGAGAGCCAGAGTGCTAGGATCTGTGAGGGTTGTGAGTTTTTTTCTTTTTTACTTGCTTTCAGTAAATTTTGTCAGTGTTTGCATCTGCCTAAAACATTTCAAGAAGAGATCGGAGTTGTTACAATGGGTGTGATCTAGATTGTTTTGTCTTCATGTCATGTTTTACTTGTTGAAATTAACAAGTGTGAGCATGCTTAGGGCTGAATTAATAAGATTATTTTTTGTGTTAAACTCTTTGTTTTCTATTTTCAAGCTCATATTTTTTTGCATTGTTTTTCAATGAAGTAGCCCCCTATTAATTAGGGAATCCCCATCCTGAACCGCACAATCCCTATAGGCCCTTCTATGACTTCATGCACCACTTGGAAAACTTGGATAATTATGCGAATGATAGTACACTGTGTTGTTATCTCTCATACCATCTTCATATTTCTGTCAAATGGGCCTATTTTCATCCTTAGTACAAAGAAGGATAGGTGCAATCTTGGTTTCCCACAAGGGAAAGATGAAAATTGGAGGTCGAAATCATAGGGAGAACCACAATTTCAGGAGTCAGAATTTAGAAGGCAGTCGAAAAGGGAAGAGCTGATTATCGAAACCCGATATGGGGACTTTGGGATATTAGAGGTCAGAGTGTAAGGGAATCTCAACGGTTGATTAAAAATTAGACCCAAAATGGAATTTCATAACGAAGGCACATCAGAACCCGAATTTTAGAGGATCGATCATTTTAGAACTTCGGGGATAGGAAAATCGTAACACTTTAAAATATGAATTATTTTATGAGCACCAAAGTGCGAGGATAATAGAAATACAAAGGAAATAATCACAAAACCAAGGACCCCAAGGACCCTTTCTCTCTCCTCCGAGAACACACATGGCAGTGGGTTATTGGCCCCGGGGAGCAGACATGGAAGATGATGTCAACATGACGTGGCCACATGGTGGACCCGTGGTAGTCAGTTTCAATTTTTTTGAAGAGCTAATGGGAAAAATCTGGGTGAGACTTGTCACCACTCAGGTGGTGCCACATGGAGATGTTGACATCAATGTGACATCATTTTAGAGGTCGGTTTTTAGGAGGTTGGAGTTTTTGTAACTTCGTTCAAATTTCTTTATAAAAAGTTATAATCTGATGAATGGGATCCAATGTTAAAGTGGAATTTGGTCATGAGGGCTCAAAGGACCAATGAATCTTTTCTAATTTCATTTTGAAAAGGTTACGGTAATAAGGAGATCTGATGTGTTGGTGGCACGTAGTTGTGGAATCCTAAAGAACCAAGGGGAGAGAGCTAATACACTAAGAGATAGGCCCATGATAATATTTTAAAGGCATTAGCACACCAATGCAGAGCCCCCAGCCATAGCACACAGTCCCATGGAGGAGAAATAGGAAGAGGGGATAAGCACCAAGGACCTAAAGTCCAATTGGGACTTCGTAATATCATTACGTTATTTCAATAAGATTTACGATAGAGGTAGAAGTCTCTGATTTCGCAACACATAAGTACTACACCACTGGTCCCAGGAAACGATCCTATGTTGGATAGACAAAGAGGATCTTAAGCAAGAGGAGCTAAGGGAAATTAGAACTCTGTGTTTTCGTAACGTTATTTTATAAGAGTTACGATATGTTAAGGACCGATACTGTAGCATAGAGGCAATAAAGGGATGGATGGGTTGACAACTATCAACTTTGTTAATTCATTAGCTAATGTAGAGCACCTCCACTCCACCACACCAAATCATGGTATCCCCCAAAGAGAGGGAAGTTAAGTAGTTAAAGGGAGAAAGAGATAGACGCATTTGCAGGTAACCGTGTAGGAATACAAAAAGAAAGGCGTGACAAGGACAAAGGAAATGAAAGGAAGCAACATTGGAGATATTTTGTTGTGTCAATCATGACACCTTCTATTTCTCATATTTTGTTAATTTTTTCATTTTCAAGAAAATAATTAGATTTGTTATGTAATCATTAGGACAACTAGGCCATATGCATGTTCATACAACTCGTAGTTCAGACAACTATAGCATTTTGAAGAAATTTTGTAACTATTGTTTGATATCTCTCTCTAATCTGACTTTCTATAAAAAGGGGGAGCAACTTAGTAGAATAGGTTCCCAAAATTATGCTTTCAGAGGTTCCAAAGTCTGTGTTCAAGAGTTCCAAAGTATATTTTCAGAGGAGATTCCAAGTTTGGTTTTAATTTCTTGTTCTTGAGGCTGTTATTGTTTTTACAAATTTTTCCAGGTTAGGCCTGTTATGTGTATTCATTCTGGAATATTAATGAAGAATTTTCGGTGATTCCAAGCATTTGGGATATGCAGTATGTGTTCTTTCTCCATATGTCATTTCATATGTGTATTTTACTCTTTAGAAATTATGTAATTGTAGCTATTGGATTCACTCTTAAGTCACATATTTACTAATGTTACGTGATAGAATAAGGTACATGTGATATTGTAGATTTATCTATGTTATGTAATAACAGATGGTACCTATGAAATCACATATTTACCTATGTTATGAAATAGAAGATAGTACCTGTGATATATTGAGTTGAAATCACACTCCATAGTTTTTGCACTCTGCTCCTTTATCCTTTCATGATTCCACTAGGATTTATTGCATAGGATTTTTTTTTTAATCCAACCCTATGCACTAGGTTCCTCTCTTATATTTATCCTTTCCATCTCTAGTGAAATGCAAAATTTATGGTGCATTTCCTATGTGTCGACCACCAAACCTTAAACATTTATTTTTGGGAACGATGTATTGTTTTTATGCATATTGTATCTACCTCTAAGTAAGGTAATTGAACCAAAAATATAAATCATTTTACATTCATACCTTGAGCATGAAAAAATTTATCTTCAAGAGAGATTAGTATTTCCTAGGAACCGAACTCTCCTCAACCCAAGGGTTGTCTCTAGGAGCCACAACATATTCTGGTGCCTTTGATGAGGAATGAATCAAAATATTTTTCCCTGGGTACGAAATTTTTTACATTCCTTCTGTTAGGTGAGAAAATGAAGTGTGGGTTGAATATCTCTCACCTTGGCGACTCTTCTATTTAAATTATCCTTTCATTATCCTAGATTTCAAAAGGCATCATACTCTCTCTAACACTTCTCAACAAAAAAATCCCACTGTATTCGAACGCGAAAAAAATTATATCCAGAAGAGTTTGGTGTAATATTCCTAAATTAGCATACAACTAATTGGAATATCAATTTTTTATTTTTCTTCCTAGTTAGAAGAATAAGAGGGTATGGAGACCCATAAATCTCCTTAGTAGGAATAAAGACACTCCTAGTGTGAATGGATGTCATCTAAAAAGATGGATTGAAGACCCTTGGAGCATGTATACTGGGTCAACTTTGACCAAGTCAACAACGCAGTCATGGAAGGAGTGGCATTAATGGAGGGACAACGGAGTTTTGGTGGGAGACTCTTTGCAGGGAAGTAGTGTCTTAAATGAGTGGGTACAAGGGTGAGGAAGCTCACCACTTATATAAGGAAGGGGATGGAAGCCATAGAGGATATGTTTTAGATTATTATTTTGATATGGTATATATCGTTGTTTGCCTTCTTGAGTTGTTTAGCTAAGATTGCAGTGCTGTTTAGCACAGCTGTTCCCGAGCGGGAATCCCACCCTCATCCTCGGGGGACTTCGAGTGCCCACTTAGGAGAGGTTATTGAGTTGCATTTCCACATTCCAGAATTAGGCCAAGCTTCAGTCTTATTGTACAACATAGTTCCTGTTGAGGTTGTGTTGTGTTGTAGGGCAAAAATTGTGGAGAGTTGATTTGGGTGATTTCTGAGCTAGATTTCATTGGAGGAAGGTTTCGTTCCATTGGGAGGCTAGTAAGGAAGGCCCTTGAGCATCATTGATATATTTGGCACCGGGCCACAGTTTTTTTATCCCCTACAGTGCAGTATCAGTCTGGATATTTTTTATTCTAGGGAGGAGTTGCAGGGGTAGTTGCAGTGGATGATTTGGGGAGTGATTTATTCAGTGGAGGGGTGAGCCTTTCATCCGGAGGATCCATTGGAGGAGAGATACTTATTTCCATATCAGCTTCATCCATAACTCTTTAGTTATTTTGTTGCAACATACTTTCAACCCTAGGGCTGTAGCTCATATTTTATTATTGGCGTGTTTCCCAAAAACCCTCTTGGGTTGTCTTGGAAGGTTGTTATAGATCCTAGATCTTCATTTTCTATATCTCTTGATTCATATATCAGCCATCGTATCATTTTCTGTTCATATGTTGTAGTAGTTCTCCTATGACTGTGCTGTAGCAGTCTTCCAGCATTTTGATATAGTAGCAGTACCTCATTATTGAGGGGATTTACTCATTGAAGGCTTGTTAACTCATGCGTATGATTTGTGCCCCATTATATTACACTTATTGCTGCTATTATGATTAATAAAATGTCTCAATGTTGGTTTGGTTTCATATATTGATGTGATGTTATACACTGCTATTTCCATGTTTATGCACTATATTCCTGCTTTTCCTGTTTAGGAATATTACAGTGGTATCAGAGCATAATCTTGGCTCAGCCTGTGGATCTCAGCCATTATGCTATCATGAGAATAAGAAGAAGGAGAAAGAGATCAAAATGATGGAAGGAATTAGTTTTATCTCATCTCTTTTCAGATCTATGAGGGACCTCACCAAGGAGGTCAAGAGAAGAAGAATGGAGAAAATAAATGAAACCACCATAGGGTTTCAAGATGAGGAAGGTCCATGCACTTCCTATAAAGAGAATACCGGTATTGCATAGAGCTCCAAAGCAATACACTATGTCTAATTTATTTGTAGAGGAAGGTGAAAGACATGGATATGGAGGATGCTTAGACCATGAGATTCTATGTGAGTATATTGCAGAATATAAGTCTCAATCAAAAGCTTTCAAGGAGAATCTAACTCTCCCACAGTTTATTTAGATCAAATGAGAGAGGAGACATTGCAGCTATAGAAGGAGGAAGCACAATAGATTTATATTGTCTACATTTGATGGGTCATCCACATGCATAGCAAGGGCTTGGGGAATGAATTTAGATGCTTTCTTCTTGCTACTAGAAAGAGAAGTTGTTGAGATTACAGCGCTGCACCTTGAGGGTGAAGTAAACATTTGGTGGTTCAGCCATTTGAGTCATGCAAGAGTGACTGCATATGCAGATTTTACTCAAAGGTTGATCAAGAAGTTTGACAAGAAGAAATAAGAGGAGAAGAAACTTCCACCACCACTTGTTGCAGGAGCACTTGCATCAAGAGAAGGAACACTTGCACCTTTGCAAAGTGGTCTTGATCTCTTGACATTTAGATTCCAATGCATTATTCAGGAGATTCATGAGGAGGAGGAGAGTTATACCAGCACTGGTGCAGCCATAGAAGAGCAGCCATCATCACCAGTAGTTGGGGAAGTCATCACATCGGTGGGAGGAACCCTTATAGCAGTACAAGATATTCCCAAGAAAAACCAAGGTATGCAAATGCTTCCACTTTCTATTATTTCAACGCATCTTATGGAAGGTTGTAGGGACATGACATTGCATGACAGGATCAAAACACACTGCTGATTTGGAGCAGCAGACTATCACTACGCAGAGGACCCTTGACAGGATCAAGAAGGAGATGTACATTCATCCTAGTATGTCATTGCTGAGCTGCACACAACTCTTTGGGTTGGAGTGTAGAATTTTGGAGGATAGGATGAGTATTGTCCTAAACAATCCAATGAAGAATTATATGTTCAAAATTGAGCATGATCATGAGACAAAAAATGCACCATAATGGAGATCAATAACGCTATTATTGAGCAACAGTGATGAATTGGAGGCCCAATCATTATTGGAGCATTCCAATGACCCTTCCACATGTGTAGCAGGAGATAGGCAGATGGTAGATGAGAGACATCTTATCTCCCATTACTATTATGGATCCTTCTTGATAAGCACTTCACAACTCAATGAGGATATTTTTCCCTCAGTATACTTCGATCCCTATGGATTCAACATGGTCATTGATGAGTGGTCTTCATATGGGGATCTTCAGGAGGCTGCACTTCAACATCCCATGAAGTGTAGAGATAGTGATTTGGTTTGGGAGGATGTTATTATCCATTGGAGGAATACCCATTTGGAGCATGAAAATATACACTCACCATTGGTTGGATGGGTGACGTTGATAAGCAAGAGGATGGTGAGCCACTTGCAAATATATGACACAGGGAAACATGAGGCCTGGCTACGCTGGCTAATCTTGAAAGAGTTTGGCCATCATATGAAATATCTTATTTCTAGAGGTATGTTATGGTTTGGGTCTTTTCATGACACCCATATGTTATGGCATTAGAGTATCTGGTTGTATGGGGCATTCTACAAGTCAATCATCATGATGTTACTACATAGCTTGTATGATGAGGAGATGAGAAGGCAACAAGGGTTTTTGTTTCTTTGGTTACTCTTGGGAGAGTATGGGCTGATTTTATCCCATACTTTGCATGATATATCAGAATTAGAGGATGGCACAATCGGGGTGCAAAGGGGCCACTCTTCAGCATTGGAGGATTAAGAGGTACTTCCACATAGGAAGGAGTCTCTCATATATAGCAGCATCATGGTATGTGACTTTGGCATGTGGCATGTCAAAGAATGGAGTCATGAGGCGACAAGAGCCTTATCATAAAGGCCAACGTCGCTGTCAATTGGGAGTATGTATCTATGGACAATGTGTTCCAATGGGAATATGTATCTTCTTACATTTCAGACTACTATGAGGAGATTCTCATGGGAGGGCTCAACCATGGACCTCATTTTCAACATACTCACAATGCATGGTAAGAATTGTATTTCTATACTTATTGATCATCTCACAAAAAAATTGCATTCTCTTGCCATATATGTACAATAGATTGCTCCACAAGAGAGCAAGCTTTTATTTTGGCTTCATGGTCTTTCTAATACCAATATCAGTGATGGAGGAGGCCATTTATTGGATGGATGTGGGAATTGTTGTGTTATTCTTGTTATGCTCAGATGAAATATAATTCCATTGACTACTTCCTAGTAGATGAGCCAACATGTACAACTAGAAAATTGTTGGAAGATAACTTGCCACATGATGTTCTGAAACAACTGTTAGCAAAACTGCGTTGTATCTACTGGAGAGACCATTGGTACAATCCAAAATTACACATAACATTCAATATCTTTCTGATGTGGATATCATATGGTGATGATGTTCTATTCACCTTGTATGGGATGGTTTGGGCTCATGAAACTAGAGAAGGGATCTTTGTAGATCTAGTTGTCCTTTTGTCTCTTGAGGGCACTATTATTGCAGCCCAGATTCTACAAAAACTTTACACTTTCCATAAGTGGAAAGAGAGACAGCGTGGGGTAGGCCATTTGGTCTATCATGTTCATTTATGCAGCCCACCTACATTGCAGGAGCCAAAGGTGTAAGAACTTTTTCATGAGTTACCATTTTGGAGGGTGACTCACTTTGTGTGGATGATAGCTTGGGGTTTGGAGCTTCACATGGGAATGAAGGTTCCCAATAATTTTCTAGTTCCATGCCTCAAGAAGGCCTCTAGACCACATATAGTTGCCTCCATGGATATCCCAATTTTTCATGATGAGAGCCATTTGGTTTATCACCAAAGGCTTACTTATACACTTGGGAGGAGCAACTTGGGGACATGTTGATGAGAGAGCATCCTACTCATTGGAGGAACTTATCATATGAAGATGCTACAAGAGGAGGAGAGGAGGCTCTTCAATTATATCCTTGCAGTTTCTTGAGGACAAGCAACATTTGGGAGGGGAGGATTGTAATATTCCTAAATTAGCATACAACTAATTGGAATACTTTTTTTTTTTCTTCCAAGTTAGAAGAATAATAGGGTATGGAGACCCATAAATATCCTTAGTAGGAATAAGGACACTCATAGTGTGAATGGAGGTCATCTAAAGAGATAGATTGAAGACCCTTGTGTGTGAAAAGGGGTTGGAGCATGTAGATTGGGTCAACTTTGACCAAATCAACAACGCTGTTATGGAAGGAGTGGCATTCATGGAGGGACAACACAGTTTTGGTGGGACACTCTTTGCATGGAAGTAGTGTCTTAAATGAGCGGGGCCAAGGGTGAGGAAGCTCACCACTTATATAAGTAAGGGGATGGCATCCATAAAGGATATGTTTTAGATTATTATTTTGATATGGTTTGTATGATTGTTTTCTTTCTTGAGATGTTTAGCTAAGATTGTAGTGTTGTTTAGCACAAGGTGTTCCCGAGCGAGAATCCCACCCTCATCCTCAGGGGACTTCGAGTGCACACTCAAGAGAGGTGATTGAGCTGCATTTCCACATTCGAGCATTAGGCCAAGCTTCATTCTTATTGTACAGTGCATTTTCTGTTGAGGTTGTGTTGTATTGCAGGGAAAAAGCTGTGGAGAGTTTATTTAGGTGATTTCTGAGCTAGATTTCATTGGAGGAAGGTTTCCTTCCTTTGGGAGGCTAGTAAGGAAGGCCCTTGAGCATCATTGATATATTGGGCACCACGCCAGAGTCTTTTTATCCCCTACAGTGCAGTATCAGTCTGGATCTGTGTTATTCTAGGGAGGAGTTGCAGGGGTAGTTGCAGTGGATGATTTGGGGAGTGTTTTCTTCTGTGGAGGGGTCAACCTTTCATCCGAAGGATCCATTGGAGGAGAGCTACTTATTTCTATATCAGATTCAGCCATAACTCTTCAGTTATTTTATTGCAGCATACTTTTAGCCCTAGGGCTACAACTCATATTGTATTATTGGGTGTGTTTCTCGGAAACCGACTTGGGTTGTCTTGGAAGGTTGTTATAGAGAGATATTAATTTTCTATATCTCTTGAGGCATATATCAGCCATTGTATCATTTTATGTTCATATGCTATACCAGTGCTCCTATGAGTGCACTATAGCAGTCTTCTGACATTTTGGTATAGTAGCAGTACCTCATTATTGAGGGGATTTAATCATTGGAGGCTTGTTAACTCATGTGTATGATTTGTGCCCCATTATAATACACTTCTTGCTACTATTATGATTAATAAAATGGCTCCATGTTGGTTTCATATATTGATTTGATGTTATACACTGGTATTTCCATGTTTATGTGCTATATTCTTGCTTTTCCTATTTAGGAATATTACATTTGGAAAGAAAGGACCCCTATTACTCTAGATCCTTTAATTTCATTTCTTGAAGTGTCAAATTACAACTCTTAGAAGGAATATTTATACTATTATGAGTTCTCTTCCAAACCCTTTGAATATTCAGAAGAACATTGCCAATTGTTTAGTTCGTTTTCCTCAAGGGTAAAATCTGAATAAGTCAAAGATATCCTCATTAATAGTATGAATTATAGCACTGTTAAACTCCAAATAGTAATAACCCATAAAAATATTCAACTAGGCCCTGTGGTAAATCTTTCTGCCACCTCCATTGCCAAACATGGTTGTCCCTAGTTTCCTACTTAATATTTTTTCTCCTCTCAACTTGAAACAACCTCTAAATGTAATGCCACAAGATTAATTAAAACTTCTACCAAGATTCACTAGAGAAGATGATATCTCAACTCAAAAGCATGTAGATACTTTTTATGCATTTGTTGAAAAGTTGAATGTAGAACATCTGGATGTAGTACTAATACTATTTTCATAATTTCTGGATGGGGAGTCTAGGAAATGGTTCAATATTCTACAAAATTCTTCGATTACTACTTGTGAGGAAATGGATAACTCTTTCATGCAGAAATGGGGGGAGAAAAGGGAACATGGATATATTCTTACAAAGTTTAATGCAATCAAGAAAAACCATAGTGAAGATGTTTAGAAATTCATAAAGAGGTTTAATAAGTTATATAATAGTCTCCCTGCTGAAATTAAACCTCCACAGGACAATGGTAAAGTGATTTTTTCTAGAGCCTTTGAACCAGAGTTCAGGTTCACCCTCAGAGAAATAAAGTCTTATAATCTGGACCAAATCCAAACATATACGTTGGAAGTGGAAGTGAATTTCACCTCCACTGGAAAGTGGAAAGGGAAATTTTAATATAGTGAAAGGAGGAGAGGAAAAGAAGAAGCTAGTTCTTCATGCTATATGAAGGAAATTCAAGAGAAAAGTTTAGAGGATATGAATAATATAATAAGGAGTTTGTCTAATAAACTGCTAGTGTTGGATTTGGAGAAAAAAATCCCTCCTTGACTAAGTCAACTAACTCCTAACATAACTTTTAATTCCCAATATAGGAGACCAGACTTACACCTCTTGCAAAGGGAGAGAAAATACCAACATGACCATATGCATCCTCCTCTATATTTAGATGATTATCCTAAGGAGATTGGGGAAGACAATAGTGAAGTTTAAGAAAATAAGTTCTCTTCTCTCTTGAAGGGAGAAAATGAAATAGAATAACATGAAGGGGAAGAGGATAATTTGGAGGCCCCACTGGATGATGATGAGATAGACATTTATTGAAAACTGTTTTCTAACTTCATGCAATCCTAGTTGCACATGAAATATGATCTCAGGTCATCTAGGAAAGGATCAAGGGTGAAAGATCAAAATGAAGAAACTATTCCTCTGAGTTCTCCTAATCCAGTAGAAACCACTCAACCCTATCTCATCAACCAAAAATTAGTCCTCCAATCATATTCCAAATGATTCTAGAGCCTCCAATGTAGAACAATTTCCCCATCTGATATAAACAATTTGCAATGAAAACAAAGAAATTGTTGAGTCTGCTATATTTGATAAGAATCCCTCCTCCTTTAGTATTCAAAAAGAGTTGGAGAAAGTCAAAATATCTGTCCCTTTGAATGAATTTATGAAATAGCCTGGTTATAAATCTCAAGTGTCTTAGTTCATGATTTCATCCACCACTTCCCCATTGCAAGATAGTATTATCCTTCAAGAATAGTAACCCGTGGTTGTATTCATACCCCATGTTGAGGAGGAAGACTCTTCCATTGCACCATTCTATGTCACCTTGGTGATTCATGGTCTACTAATTCATAATTGTATGCTTGACTCAAGAGCATCTCATAACTTAATGCCATTATCGGCGATGGAGCAGTTAGGACTGAAAATATCAAAACCATATAAATATTTGTACTCCTTTGATTCCAAAAGAGTGAAATTCCTGGGTATGATCAAAGATATTGTTGTTAATTTGGCTCAAATCCCTATAAAAAGTGTAGCAATGGACATTGTAGTTGTTGACACCCATGCGAGGTTTGGTATGGTTTTTTCCAGGTCATGGAGATCGAAAATTAGGGTTTCTATTAAAATGGATCTAACACAAGCTACCATTCCTGTGTTTGGTGGAGAGGAGCACCGATTATACAGGGAATCTAGGTTTGTGAGAAGGATTTGTGGTGAAGGGAAAGAAAGAGTTAGTATGTAGACTAAAAAATTCCCTTAATGGGTTAAAGCAATCACCAAGGATGTGATATAAAAAATTTCATAATCACATATTGATACTTGGATTCACATGGAGAAAAGTAGATCACTATGTTTATTAAAATGAGTTGGTAATTATCTTATTTATTTGTTCATGTATTTGGATAATGTGTTGTTGATTGGGAATGACATGGAAATCATACAGGAAGTGAAAAGATCTTGGTGTTGCAAATTTAATTTTTGGCATGGAAATTAAAAGAGATCTAGAAAAAGGAAACTTTGGTTCAATCAAAGGGAAGAATGTCAAGACAATATTCCAGAGGTTTAATAAGTAGGAATGTACATCGGTAAAGGTCCCTATTCATTTATGTGTAAATTTATCTGTGGATCAGAGTCCCAAGTCACAAGAAGAGCAAGAGGACATGTCTCATGTTTCATATGCAAGTGTGGTTGGAATTTTGAGGTATGAAATGGCTTGTACTAGACTATACATTGCATATGAAGTCAAGGTATTAAGGAGATATATGTCAAAACTAGGGAAGGATCATTAGAAAACAATAAAGAGGGTTTTTAGGTGTTTGATGGCACTACTAATTATGGATTGTGATACCAAGGAAGAATAGGATTAGAAAGAGTGTTGGACCGACATGGCTTTGTTAATGTAGACTATGTTGGAGATCTATATCATACAAGATATACAAGGGGGTATGTGTTTAACCTATTTGGAGGTGTAATTAGTTAGATGAGAAAGAGATGGTATGTAATGGTACTCACAAATACAAAAGTTGAATAAATGGCTGCCACTCATTCAAGAAAGGAAGTAAGATGGTTATATATATTGTGTTCAGTTATTTGGTTGGTACAAAAAATTGTAAGGATATATTACAATAGTCAAAATGCAATATTTCTTGTGAATAACCCGATTTATCATTCTAAGACAAAGAAAATTGATGTTCAATATCAATTTGCGAGAAATATGATTAAAGACAAGAAGATTATATTCGAAAAGTTGGACACTTTGAAGAAGTTTGTATATTCATTAAAAATATGTATGAGCACTGGGAAGTTATCCTGGTGTAAAGAAGCACTATGCATTATTTCCCTGGATTTTTTATCATGAACTTTTGTGATCCCTTGTATACAAATAAAACAATAAGTGGGAGAATTTTTGGGATGTGTTATATTAATTGCATGTCTACACCTCATTGTGCCCCCTTGTTTGGGGGGGTCACCGTAGGGATGAAGCCCACCTTGCTCGGGGGAAGTGCCCCTCAACAAATAATTGGGTTGTTTTTTCCATCTGTTTTTGTTGGCTTTTTGCAAAAGATTTTCATGTTTAATAGTTTTGTGGTAAAAAATGGTTTCGGCCATGGTTCTATAATTTTGATTAAGGAACTACAATTGTATTTTAATCCAAGATAAAGTGGTAGGGTGGTTTATGGATATATATATATATAGGCACACACACACACACACACACATATATTGTAAAGATGAATATAATGAAAACTATTTTTGGTTTTCTTGGTTTAGGTTTATAAGGTAAAATATTTGTGTTAATTTATTTGATCCATTGCATATTTCTTGTATTATTAAGAATCTATTTACAATAATTAACTCTAGAAGGTTGAAACCTGCAAGGAGGATAAGGGGTTCCATTATTTTGGTATTATTATTGTTCCATAGTTGGGTAGAGAATATAGGAGTGGGATTTTGAAGAATAATAGAGAAATTAGAATAGTTTATAGTTTCCATTCGAACCGCAATGTCCATGGAAACTTCATTTTGAGTGCTCTTTCTTGGTACCTTGATTCCATAATTGAGAAAAAGAGAATAGATGATAGATATCACCTTCTAGATGAGTTTTCTCTTGTATTGAGTTTCCAAAGTTACATATTTTGTTCATTTCTATGGATAGTGTGCTCACCTTTTTTTTTTTTTTGTCATTTTAGTTTTCATTATTTCCCTAATTTGAGTACTATGCTAGTACTATCAAATTTGTGATCTAAAGGTAACAAACAACATAATAAAATATTTTAGAATATTTTAAGATCTATTATGTCGAACTACTCTAGTAGAATAACCACAACAATTATATATATATATATATATATATATATTTATTATTATTATTATTTTTTTAAATAAAAATTTGAATTTCAATTAGTGTAAAAATTTTCTTGCATTCATATTTTGTAAAATTGTTATTTTTCAAGTATTTTGAAAATTTCCACCATAAATTATAAAGTTGTTCTTAAAAAACAACATAAACAAAATGTATATTTTAAAGTTTGTTAACATAAAATTTATATTTTCCATGCAATATTAGGGAAACTTGAAAATGAAAATTGCTCTAAGGTTGCCATTTATTATAGAATCTTGTTGTGTACTATGTCATATTATTACCTAATTTGTCAGATTTGTTGTTACTTTATGAAAATAACTTATATGTCACTTAGTTATTTCAAAGAAAGGATATAGAAAGAATGAAAAAAAAATGTTTCCTAGTGAGGTAAACAAAAGGATGGAGAAGGGACAGAGAAATGTAAAAAGTCACTTTACAAGGTTGGAGAAAGGATCAAGAAATGTTACCTAACAATGTGATAGGTCCATTTAATTTTAGATCTATAAAATTTATTTAATGATGTATATGCCACATTTTAATATCCAATATAAATAAGGGAACATATTATTTATTTCTTCATGAAAATTATCTATAGTTCACATAACAACTTTAGGGGCCAATTTTTTTGCATGCCACATATCAACATAGGGAGAATTCACAAGTTTTTTTTATTGACATTAGGTTATATTTTTCTCACACTTATTTATGCTTCATGCAAATCATATATATGCCACTCAATGATGTCCAATAAAGGATATCATAGAATTTTTTTCCTTGTGAGACCTAAGAAATATGGAAAAAGGATAAGAAATGTAAACGTCTACCTTGCAAGGTTAGAGAAAGGAAAAATAAACCATGGATAAATGTAAAAGTATATCTTGTACTTCATTGAATTTTTTATCTAGAAAATTTGTAATATTATGTATATATTACAATGTGAATCTATACAAAGAAAGGATAAAAAATGGTTGTCTTATGAGGTCGGATAAATGAGGAAGAAATGTAAAAAGGTTGTCTTGCGGAATTTGAGTATGCATAGAGAAAGGTTCCATCATAATAAAGGATAGAGGTTATATGGAGAGGTAAAAGAAATAATGGATGAAGGAAGGATAAAATATTCCTTATGAGTTCTCAAGTTTCCTTGCAAGTTTGCAAGTACATCATTAACATATACAAAATTTTAAATACTAGGCATATGTCACATTGTGACATCCTATAGAAATAAATGAGCATATTTTTTATTAAGTATCTATGTCACTTAGTAATGTTAATATATAGGTATGAAACATTTATTATTATTTCATGCAAAGTATTTAGAAATTATTTGGTAATTTCATAAAAATATATGATTGAAGAAGGATAGAGAAAATCTGCTTGGCAAGGTTGGAGAAAAGGTCAAGAAAGTTAAAGAAATGTGAAAGGCTACTTTGTGAGGTCATGGAAAGGAAATATAAAGGAAACCTTGCAAGGTCAAAACTTTTAGAAAGGGAAAATTGTAAGATTATGTATATGTCACATTACGACATCCTATCGAAATGAAAGAACATATTTTTTATTTCTTATGTAAACATTGTGTGTGTTGCTAAATGTAGGAAGAGCTAAATTTTCCATATGATTTATTACTTCATAAAAAATATTTATACATTTCATGGAAGCATCGATAAAGATAAAAGAGTTGTTTCTATTATTTCATCCAATTTATGAAGTCATGAATTTGTGAAAATGTATAAAAGTAAATGAGGTGTATTAAATTGCTAGATTCCAATATTGCTGAATTATAGTTTTGAAAATTCGAGAAAAATATGTATATGTTGTTGAAGTTGTAACTAGTGTCCATCATCATAATGTAATGTAAAAATATCAATTATTTATTTATTAAATTCATTATTATATTTATTTTTGGTCAAAGCATGTTCGCCATGCTTGTAGAGTCAAAACGAGTAAAAAATGATTTATTATGAGTCAAAGAAAAATGCACTTGAGTCATGTCCCATTTGGACATTTGTAAGAAATAAATTTGAATTTTATGTTTAGTCAATAATTCGATAAAATCTCAAGTCATCCCTCCTTGGAACAAGTCGGCATGGGTCTCCAAGAGACACTTGTTCAACCTCCTAGACAATTATATATAAGAAGGAAGTTCGACCCTCTTGGAGATCATCCTAACACGCATAGGAACTACATATGAACCATGCAAAGGATGACAAGAAGAATAAGTTAGATGAGAGAGAAATAAAGTTAAAGAAGAGAATTTTTTTTTTTCTTGACCGAATTTTAAACTTGAAGGCCAAATTTTTCTATTCTCCTATAGGTTTGAAATTTCAAGGGTTGACCAAATTTGGGACAATTTGACTATCATTGACTTTAACCTTGGAGGTGACTTGGAGGAGGGTTTGACTTGGAATTTTTGGTGGCAGTTTTGATCTTGGTCTTGGTCTTGGATATCTCACTTTTATTTTATTCTATAAGGGAAGGATTGTTGAGTTTTTCCCTTGTGTCGTTTTTCTTTGACTTGGAGCCTAATTTTTTTGTCTCTTGTCTATTTGTTTTTCTTGAAAGACTGAAAATTTGTATAATTTCTTGATGAAGAACACATAATAATTAATGATAAGAGATTTAATATTCACAAGTAATTATCAAGACAAATAAATCAAGCCAAATCCTACTACACTTGGTTTCTAAACATAGGTTGCATTGCAATTTCATATAGAAATAAAATATCATTTTTTTAAAACTTCAAGTAAAGTATTTATAAGCCACTTATAAATGTTCAAATCCAATCCTTGCCATATTTTTTTCCAAATCATGTAAAATAATAGGTTAGTATAGCCCAGTGGATTAGATTGAGTGGTTAAGTGCTATGAATTACAAATAGGAGGTCATATTAAGTCCCCGAGTTGGTTTCATCTATGTTATTATCGAGTTTCAGTTGATGTCTTTGTTGGGTTAGGTTGAAAAAAGTGCAACCAACTAATTTACCCTAGTTACCATCCTAAAAATAATGGAAAGTGCTCAAAAGGTTTTTCCATGTTGTGTATTCCATCAAGAAAGAAAAAATAAATTAATATGTAAGTTTGCAACATTGATTCAAAATAAAACTATTATTTATAGTATTCCTTAATCATCCTTGGAAGTATATTCACTGTATATTAAATTTATAGTGTCTAAACCATCTATTTTATATTTATTAGAAATAATGCATAAACAACACATCAATGTTCCTCATAGAACCATTCGTCCATGTATTGCAAGTCCCATGATTAAATTTCGTTCAATTATTTATCGTTGCAATTAATATATGTTAAGGATAAATATAATTTATTTTGTATATATGATAGGTGTTACTAAATAATATTACACCAAATGCTTATTAGTTACTTTATTGTGACATGTGAGGTTGGAAAACAAGGCTCTTTTCTTATAAAAATAAACCTTGTGTGACGTTCCAAAAGTCTCACAATCTCACAATGTTGCCTTGATACCTCAAACGTTTTTCCTTATGACCATGGAAATCCACAATTTTAACCTTGCAAGTGAAACTTACAACCTCATAAGTGTTTCTCAAAGAAATTACAAGTGCAACTACACACAATAAAAGTGTTTCCCTTCAACCTTGAACATGTTACTTTCAAGGTTGTGATGAGTGCCTTGGTGTGACATCACAAGTGCTTCCTTGTAACCTTGAAAGTGACAGCTTGTAAGGTCATAAGGGATGCCTTGGAAGCCTCACAAGTGAATATTTTTCTTATAACCTCTCAAGTGTTTCCTTACCTTTGAAATTAAAATTCATTCATTTGAGGTTGTCGAACTTAATCCACATAGAGTTGGATCTTGTGACACAATCTATTTCATATCTCAATAAGTGCATAATGGGTGTATGTATCAAGGGTGTCAATGTTATCGCACTAAGATAGTTTGAATATATAATAGAGAAATTAAAAAAAAAGATGTATAGGTGGAGATAAGTTTGTAATTACATAGTGTTTTATTCAAAACATAAATGAGATAATGTGGGAATAAAACATTAAATTATTTTAATATTATTACATTGAAAGAAAGCGACAATCCAAACCAACCTCAACCAAAATAAATGTACCTTAAATACGAAATCAATAATTGTTTGGAACCCTAATGTTAATAAGTGGACAAATAAAAAATAGGGATCCATAAAGTAGATGCGTGTTCATTTTTTTAAAAGGAGCATTAGGATATGAATCCGTGCAAGTTCATAAGTGCTTCATTAAAAACTTGTAAGAGTTTCCTTACCTTTTAAATGTGACAAGTGCTACCTTCAAACCTAGTAATAAAATAATTTAAACCTTGGAATAAGTACCTTGTTACTTCACAAATCTTTTTCCTCCCAAAATAAACTTAATACCTTTCAAGTATTTGAATGTCATCTATGGAAAATATATATTTTTTATATAGTGATATATTGTAAAAAAAAGTAATGCTTTTGGTTATTTTAAAATAGAAAGTATTATTACTAAAATCCAAATCCGCCTCAAGGTCACAAAGCCTTTGTCCTCAAAATTATTATAACAATTTCATTCCTCCTTTCAACCTTGTAATAAGTTTAGTTTCATGTTTCCTTTCAAACTTGCAATAAGTTCCCAATAAGGTTGCAATTGTTAGCATTCCAAATTCCCTGTGAATCAATGATACTTTATCCATTTATACTTAAATCTTGCTATATAGCTATTAAATATTCAATCTAGTTTCTCCTGGTCCGTATATCATTTAAGGCTAAATTTTGATTTTGATACAAATGGATGATAAAAGGTTATCTTAATTAGTGAAAATGAAAATGATTGATTTTAGTGATTCTTGTCTGTCTTCATTTAAATAGTTAAACTTTGCAATATTTCCAAAAAAAATACTAAATAAAAGGTGAAATAATGTTAAGTATGAACTCTGTTTTTAAATGAATAAATTTTTTTTGAAATGATTAAACTATCAACCTCATAAATGCCTCATTTCCTTGCAAATTTAACTTCAACTCTTTTATAATCTATTGAGAGTTAAAATGTATAGTGAATATAAACTAAAAACTGCATTTCCATGCCTTTGGTAATTTTAATATGTGAAGTATCCTAACCATCCACTTCATATTCACAAGGACCTTAGATGAAAGCGTTGAATTTTATTATGAAATAAATCTCATTATATAGCTATTAAAAATCAACATTCAATCTATATTGCTTCTCAACCCTACAACATATACTGCCTCAATGGATGATAAAATGTTATTTTACTTGGTGTAAATATGAACTATGTTTTAAAATGAATTGTGAAACCATTGAATCATTGAAAATAGTAAGAATTTATTTAGTCAATACATTAGTAGAAGTATCAAAACAAGAACTTAAAGCATTGTTAGAACCTTCTCAAAATTCAAAATGTCTAGGTATACATGGTTGGAAAACATTAAAATTTTGGGGGTTTTATGCTTTAATGGAGGAAGATATATTGAGGGCAGTGGAGGAATTTAGAATATTAGGAAAAGTGCTATATTGACTTAAATTTACCTTCATAGCTCTCATCTATAATAAAAACAATCTAGAAGAGTTTCAAGATTATATACCGGTATCCTTTTACCATACAATTTACAAAAAAATCATTGAGATATGATAAATTTTAGGGCAAAGGAAGGCCTTTTTAGACACCATCTCTCAAAACAACTTTGGGTTCTTAAATAATATGCAAATCAACGATGAAAAATTGATGGCTTAGGAATGGATCCATAAAAATAAATAAAATTTCAACTGTGGTTCTCAAATTAGACATATATAAAGATTATAATAAGGGAAATTGGTTTTATTTCAGGTTAATTCTAATTTACATTGGGATGAATCTTAAGGTAGTAAATTATATAATGTGATTGTATTTATTATATAATTTTTCCTCATAAATGGTTCACCCTCTAGATTAATTTTCATCTTGAAGGGATTAACATAGGACTACTCTATTTCACCCTTTCTCTATTTACTAGCAAAATAAGAGCTTAAGCAAGTTAGCCCAAGAATGCATGAGAGAAGGTATTATAAAAGATATAAAGGTATTTAGATACTTATTTTTTATAATTTATTATTTTTTAATGATGCTATTTAATATGGGGTAGACATTACAAGGAAAGAAGAAAAATATGAGGTTCTAGAATTATACTATAAACCAATAAGGACATAAATAAATTCCAAGAAATAAAATATTTATCATATATATATATATATATATATATATATATATATATATATATATATATATATATATATATATATATATATATATATATATAATGAATGATACTTCATATCCTTCATTTTAAGGTACACCATTTTGATAATGGAGTAAAGTGTTTTGGATTCATGTTGAATCCAAATGATTACAAACATAGGGATTGGAATTGGTTGAACAAAATAAATAGAGAACATAGTGATAAAATAGTGCTATATGTGGGATTTTGGAGGAGTAAGGCCAATCTGGTGAGATAAATCTTGGAGGAATTTATTTCTATCAAAATTTTCTAGCATACATCCTATTGATGGTGCTGGATCTGTCAACATTCAAGAGACCTCCCCGATATTAAGTCCCAATTAGACCTCACACCATTTGGAGTAGGAGTCCTAGTAGTGGGGTGTTAATGATATGCCTTGGTTGTGAATACGTATAGAGTGAGAACAAGTGTGTGACCCCGAGGAAAGTCAAGTGTGATGCATGAAGGTTCCAACATATGAAGGGAAAAGGAAGTGAGCCCCTTATAATCCTGTAATAGTACACAAATTGAAAGGAACACACAAGCATAATTACATCACAAGATAATATGTGAAATAGTTCACAAGTTAACCGTGAAGAATTAACACAAAAACACACATTAAACAAGGTTCGTACGAATGAAAACAAAGTAGTTTATAAGAATACGCGTAAGTTAAATAACATATATTGCAAATAAAATAAGAATAGTCCTACTATATCCACAACATATGCATGAAGTTGTGTCAGCTATGAGTTTTATTAAAAGTGAAAGTCCCAATCATACATACACCATTAAATAACCACTAGCCCCTATAGTGGAACATGAAGTCAACAACACTTTCTCCTCCAAATAAGTACCCTCTACGTTGTGGAGCAACCAAGGCTCTCACAAAATTCCCAAGATCTTTCTTAGCCTAAGCCTAGCCAAAACCTTGGCTCCCAAAAGCCCTTTACATGAGTTATGAGGATATATTTATAACAAAGGGGGTGACTCTTCAAAAACCCCTTTGTGACTCTTTAACTCCCCTCATGACTCTTCAACTTCTTTACAAAATGACCCATTACATTAAATCATGACTCTTCACATTACAATATTGACACTTGGAATTTCACTTTACATATAATTACAAATAATATTACATTTTACACTCATACCCATATAAGAAAAAATAGGGTAGAGACAACTTGACAACCTAACAAGAAAAACACTATGATGCTTGAGTTTGAGGAAACTCTAGCTCGACAACTTCCACTTGATGCTTCTCAGTCACATATTAGTTCCAAGCTCAATTATGTACGATGACATCCCCAGACTGTGTGATGGTGTCTGGCTGGAAGAGGACTGTAGCCTCCATAACATCCAGGTACAATGATTTGGAGCCAATTTTAACTTCCCTCTCAAGAAGGAGAAACATTATTCTAATTTGGACAGGACCACCAATGTAGTTTTTCATGTTATGTCTGTTCAACTACAAATCCTCCTTGGTGGAAATTTGTCTCAATTTCTCTAAGTACTCTTCGATCTCCTGCATGACTTGGTGTATGTGTTTGGCTTCGATGAGTGAGCCAACTGATGGGATCCCGTGCGATTTCACCAAGAAACCAAAAATGTTGTATAACCATATATGAGGCTTGAATACTTCCAATGAACGAGGTGATTTGCTTGTTGTATTGAATAAACATTCAAAATATCTCTTTCTCCATCTCTTCATGTGGCTTCATTTTCATTAGCAGGTTAAGCAGTGCCCCTTTATATTGCATTGTCCATTCATGCACAGTGACAATGGAAGCTTGTACATTCTTAAGGGTTTTGGCAAAGTATTTTCTCTGCTACTATAAGCCATGCAAGTGGAAAACTAAACTATGTATGGTTATAAGCTCCTCATAGAGGTCCCGCATGGTCTCTCCAAGTGTTGATACTTACCCAAGTATCATTGCTCTCATTTCCTTCAAGTATACCTCTGCGGAAGATGCATTTTGTCTTGCTGCACAAAGATTTTCTATATCTTTCCTGGTAGCCTGTAAGTTCTATTCCAATTGCTTATTCTCAGCTATCAAATACCAAGTGTTTGATATTACTGCACCTGCAAAGGCAAAGTTGGATTCGAAAATGGCATTTGGATTCTTTCTGATATCTTTCACTATCACCATCTCTTTGATGAATGCAGGTGATGTGAGGTCATCCAGAAAATGTTTATCGCGTGCTTGTACAATCTTATTCTGAAGTTCATCATATGGAATATTGTACATTTCCATGACCAGATCATCATCAAGAGGAACAACTTCTTCTTCCTTGCTCGGTACTGACTCTGCTGCTAGAGGTGGTGGAGATTGAATGGTCACTTGTTGTGCACTCGGCATCAGATCGATGTCCCGATTCTATGGCTCCAATTCCTCCTCCATGTCTTCAATCTCAATCAATTCCTTAATCTATTGAGCAAGCTCCTAATCTTGCATTTGTCCACTTTCCTCCTTTGCTACTGGTCGATTCCATTTTTTCTCTTCAACTTGTCCTTCTATTTTTGTTTCTTTCGATATTGTGCAGTGCCTTTCTTCTTCTTACCACTTCTGCTTCTCTTATTGTTCTTTCCTCCTTTTCTCCCGTTCTTACTCCAATTTATGTTATGCCTCCTGCAATCTCAGTTTTTCTTCCTGCAACCTCAACTTTTCCCTCTTCTTCCGTTCTTCTCTATGCATCTTATGCCTCCTCTTTGCCTTCATTTATAAAGTATTTTTTGTAACAAGTGGATCCACTTTCATCTTACGACTTCTTTCTCCCCCTGGAATGTAAGAAAAATTTCTCTTCCCCTTATCTTGTGTAGGGTTTCTCCCTTCTGCTCATACCTGGTTTTGGATTTTCTGCCCTTTGTGGTGTGTCAATTGAAGTATCTTCTATATTGATCGACTTGCATAGTTTCAAGGAATTGTAGCAACTCTTCCATGGATCCTCGTCCATCAAATGAAAAGTCTCGTTGAGCCACTTATGGTGTATTATTGCATAGTGGTATTTGAAAATACCATGAGGATCATACAGATTAAAGTCTCTGGTACCGAATGCAAACTTTACTATCTCCTTTCCTTTGGTGTCTGTGACTTTGATATTCATGATCTCGTACAATCTAACTTACAAAGGAAGAGTGGGCCATAGTGCTTTTTTCTTCTTGTGCAAGGTTGATGACAACCATGTGGTGAGATGACATGACACTTCTGTTAGCCACCTATAATATTTTGTTATACCAAAAGGTGGCTAAAACTTTGGGAGCCTCCAGGGAACAAATTTTATCACTAAAAGTTGTTGGCTCTTGAAGTCCCTATAAGGCCTCCTGCCTTTTTCCTTCTGTCCGAATCCTTCACTTCTTTTCCCCATCTCAAAAGCCTCTGAAACCCTACAAAAATCCACAGTTGAGTACTGCTGCAAAGGACCCCTTCTCCCTTTTTCTTCTCCTCACAACTAACTCAGTTCCTTTTTTTCCCATTTCCCCTGGAAATCCTTCATTTCCACATTTCTTCTATTTTCCCTCATAAAATTTATTTCCTAAGGTCTAAGACCCCTTCTTGACCTTATCGGAAGCCTTCATTTCCTTTTAATAGCCACAGAAAACACATTTTTTCTATGCTCGGACTTAAGCTCCCCAAAGGCGCCCTTTCCTTTTTCCTCCATGCGCCCGAACACCTAACCAAACGTCAGAAATACTGGGGGCCTTATCTATTTTTCTCTCGCTCGAAGCAACAAAAAAAACCTTTTGTAAATTATAAAAAATCGAAGTTTTAATCAAATTATAAAGCTTTCCAAATTCGTAGTACCATTGAATTATCTCAACCGTTGATCCGTCCACGAGACGGACCACGCAAGCACGCGACTTAGCGTGTGGACCCCCTCAACTGTCCAGTGGCGTCATCCTTTCTCAAAATCCGAATTAGTTTTTCCGCACCACCTTGTGCGAAGGGTGGTTTTAACCCGACAGCCCGGGGCGATTCCATATGTTGGCCGCCACGCGTCCCCTGTACCATCCGAAAACCACCGCCTAAAACCTTTTCCCCGCGCTTTATCCGTTGGACGAAGGCCGCCCAGCGGAATCGACGATAGCCGTCTGATCTGGCCCCACGCATCCGACGGCTCTCATCCATTTTTATCACCCGCCCTTTAACAAAGCTGTGCGCAATTTATCCGGCCCCCAGCGCAACCGAGAGTCAATATCCGCCGTCGATCTCTGCAGATCGACGGTCCACATTCGATCGCCTGATTCCATTCCCCAGTCAACTATTCTCCGCTCTGACTTTCCAAATCATGCCCGACCGTTGATCACAGCGTGATCAACGGCTCCGATCGCCCCGTTCTCCCGCACGCCCTCCGATGCAGACTTGCCCATACAGATGCAGGATTTTATAATTTCGTTTGTATTTTGCAGGTTTAAGGTTTTTTCCGCCATGTTTGAAGAAGACTCGAAGGACGAGGGTGACGATTCTCGTTCTTTCGATTTGTCGAAGGAAATTGACTGCAAGGTGTAGAACTATGTTGTCAACAAGGTTTCATGAGCCTTTGTTACCATGCGCCCCTGTAAAACTTGGAAAGTATGAAGAAATCGCAGAGAAAGAGTATCAGATTGCAGAAAGCCAAAGATGAACCAGGGCAGAGAGTTAATGATCAGATGAGTGGAGATTACGGCTAAGACAGTTATCAAAAGCCTAATCCCCGACCCAAAACACAGTTTAAAAGAGAAAGCCTAAAAGTGTTTATCAAACATATTGCTTCCACCGCCATATCTGGGGCAAATTGATTCCCCAACCACCGCAGTGCCACCTATTGTCTCAATACACTCAATCAGAGGCCGAACTTATTGAACGAGATCAGATTTTTTGCCTTGAAACAGCCAAAGAAGTTACTTCTGCCTCAGATTTAATGACAGAATGTTCGCAGAGTAACCCTAATAGTACGCAGATCCTCAAAAGGTCAACAAAGCTCCCACCGAGCTAAAAAACATAAGTATAAATCAGTTAATACAGTGGAACACCTGTATAGTTTCTTCGTTGAGCCCCTCAAAGGCCAAGAAGACATTAATGCCTGTATTTATTGATTTTCAGATCTTTTATCAGATCTCACCTCCTCATTCTTCTATAAATACTTCAGTAGAAGATGAGTGAGTGGTTGGTTGTTTGTTATGTATTTGCTTAGCATTGTATTGTAATTGAGCTGGAGACTTCTGTTTGTAAATAGTGTTCACTGGCCCTTGGAGCTCTGCTTGTGATAAATAAGTTAGGCTGATTAGTGAAGATGATTGTTGAACTAAAACATTGGACTTGAAGATTGTAACTGGTTTGACATCAATATAAAAGTTGTTTCTTGGGATCCTAGTCTATATTACTGGTGAAGTGTTTCTTTCTTTGTTAATTGTTTTCTTTCTATGTATGCCATATTGTCCATGTTCCTCTGTAAAGAACAGTTTAAACAGGGTTAGGATCTGTTGTATATCAGCAGCCTTCTCTGGCTGAGAAATCTTTATCTTAATGTTTTCCTTGAACTTGTTTATTTAAGAATGATTCAATACAGTTTAAACAGTTAGGAATGTTGGCGTTCCCTCATCCTTCTGTTTTCTTAAACATTGTTCTTGAATGTGATTTCCATTATTCGCTATTAAAGTTAGACTAGAGAAGTTATGGTTTGCCCTGATTCCTAGATTCTTTTCTCCAAAGGCAGATTCTGAAAGTTTCCCTTGGTGTTGACTAAAAGCAGACTAGGTTTAAAAGTACTTTATCTGATCTTAAGTTACACTTTGTTTTTATTATATGTTTTCATACCTTCTGAAGGTAATTATGTGGATTACTGGATTGTTTGTCAATTAAGCTACTTTAATACAAACTTGACCAAGAATTTTATGGTTAGCCCTATCCTTGGTTGGTTTCAAATAGTTACTTAAGAGGCTTTTCTTGTTTGGACTGACTATAAATCCTCTGAGAAATTATTATCAGTCTCCACCCCTCCAACACTTTAATGTTTCCATTCCATCATTTTAATCTCAATAATCTTGTGGTATAGATGACTTGCCCCTTGGATCACACAAGATATGGTTGCTCAATTAAAGCCCAGATATGACTCCATAGCCGAATGGACTAAAAACCAACATTATATCTATTTGTTACCCTAAGCTATCCTATTTTCTTGCAACTTCTCACCTTTGATACTCTTTGCATATAGATCTTCCGCCTCAAACAGCAAATCATGCCCAACCATCCAAAAAACAAAACAAAACCCTTGGCCTTAATAACTAACCTAACATTTTTACCCAAATATTCAAAGAAAAATCCATCTTTGTACATATTGGAGAGATCCCTCTCCGGATTCAGGAGGGCTAGATCCTAGAATCCCAAATTTGGTTTAAATGATGTTAACTCTGTGATCAGACTTTTCCAATCTTGCTTATTACGGAGATCTAACATTTCTGGCGACTCCGCTGGGGAACTGAGTTGAGTTTTCACCTTTTCCCCTTTGATTTTCATACAGACCTTGTGAGTAAAAAGCAGCCTTTTCAAGCACTACCAAGAAATGGTAATCATGATGAAACTTGTTTGAATCAGTGACAAGCTAGGTGAACCCTAGGATTCTTATAAGCTTTTATCTAACCTTGAAAAATCAGTTGGCTTAGCCATAAGAATAGACTGTCTTTGTCTCATAACCATAGCTAAGTTTTGAAGAAAAGTTAGGACATTCTTGCAAACCACAAATAAAAACAATTCAGAAAATACCAAAAAGAATTTCAGATTGGTAGAAAAACACTTGCTCTTACATTTCACTTACCATTGGATGTGTTTTACTTCATACTCTTAGACAGAGTCTGGAAAGGTCCAGGTAGCCTCCGGATCTCATTCTCTTTTAGAGGTGACATATTTGGTGAATGCCCTCCTAGTCAATCTCTGGTTAGAGTTTGTTGTGTTTCAGGATACCCTTGAAAAAGGATGTTTCACAAGCACTGTGGTGGACAGTGTATCTTTTTGAAAACACTCTAAACTTTCCACCTGGCGACTCCACAATCCTGAACAGACCTTAAGACTCCACTGGGAAGAACCCTCATCATCACAATATCCTTCAAACTCAGGTAGAGGGCTGTAGGATTAAAATTGTGAAAACAAATCAGTTGAACTTTCAAAGACTGTCATACCTGGTTGAGTTTTTCTTGTTTATTTGGGTCTAAAAACATAGCATAGTGGCTCCTAGAAAGATTCACACTAGAGCCCATCTTGACCCTGATCCACCTAAGATAGTTGACAACCCAGAAAGAATCCTTAGGAAGTCTCCTAAGATAGAATCTTCAACTGTTTTCAGATCATCCCTAAGAGCTAATTCAGTCCCTGAAAATATTTCAGCTCTACAACAATCACAAGCTGACCTATTAAATCCATTTAGAACTAGGTCCCTTGATGATTTAGATCAGTTAGATTCCGAGTCTTCACATTCATATCCGGAAACAAGTGAACACCTTGGGAATAGAGAATCAATACCTTATGATTTACATTTTCTTTATAATCTAGGTGTCTCTCATCCAAGATCAGCTTAGCAATCTACCGCTATGCCATCCACCTCTGTTCATCCTTCCCCCACTGTTCAAACCACTCCACTTCAGCCCACACCTCCTCTTGTCAACCCACCCCCACCACATATCATGACAACATGGTATGCTCCCTTAGTCCTTCATGTACCATTAGTCAATCTTCCACAGGACTATCAGTCCAAAATTCCATTATATGATGCTAGCAATACTACAACAACATCACAACATGTGGACAAGATGAATGACTACTTTGACAGAAATGAAATCGATGATGATTCTGTCAAACTCAGATTATTTTCTCAGAGTTTAGGGGGAGAAGTAAGAAAATGGTTTAAAGGTTTAGCCCCCCATGGTATTAATGATCTTCAAGGTTTCCATCAAACATTCTTAAACAAATGGGAAGTGAGGAAGAACCCTCTACAAGTTCTTGCTGACTATAACAATCTCCATAGGAACCCAGGGGAAAGTGTACAGGCTTATTGTACCAGATTTAACAGTGTATATAATGCAATTTCCCCAGAACTAAAACCTCCACAAGGTTCAGCTTTAAACAAATTTCTTGAAGGGTTTGATGCTGATATGACCTATTCGTTAAGATAGAGAGATTTTGCAACCCTTGAAGATATGCAAAGAGGTGCTCTCTCTGTGGAAGTAAACTTAATGGAGAAAAGAGCAAGGATGAAGAAAGACAAGAGAGTATCATTTGGGGAGGAATCCATACCTTCCACTTCAAACTCAAAGATGGAAAGAATGATGGAAGAGATGATGAATAAAATGAGCATTCTAGATAGAGCGCAAGAAATTCTAAATCAAAACGCTCCTCAAAACAGAAACCAAAACCAGAATCAGAATGTTAGAAGAAACCAGCCTCCAAACAGACCAAGGGAGGATGATCAGCAGATCACTCCTCCCTTTCATCAAAACTATGTAAGTGAGGTTGAGGAAACGGATCAAATGACAGAGGGAGATGATATAAACTTATTTGGGGTAGATGATGATAACTTCAAGGTTCGTCATGATAGAAAAGAGGGTATTTACACACCTTATGATGACAAAAGGGATGATAATGAAAATCGTTGTCAAGACATGGAAAATGCCATCATAGAACCTCCAAGACAATATGACCTCAGGAATAAATCTAGTCAACAGACCCCCATCGTGAAAACCTCTGACAAATCTTCTCAAAACAGCACTACAGCTAAGCCTAAAACGGTTAAACAAAGGGATAAACAAATAACATACCCCAGAGGTAAAGAGAAAAAACACTCAAAATCTTGAAAATGAGGTAAACATCAAATAGTGCTAACACTTCACTATACCCTCGTTACAACCGTTGTGCTAATTAAACGAATCAAAGAAGTCAGAAATGTTTGATAAAGGACAAACTTAATAAGGTTGAAACCAATACTTCTAAGAATCAGACTCCTTTCAGCCTGGAACAGGAAATCTCAAAAATTAAAATTTATGTTCCCTTGATCAAATTAGCTTCCCAACATGTATATAGGAATCAAATTTTGAAGGCCTTAAACATAGAAGAGAATGAGGACACACTCAATCTTAATGACGACCAGCCAGAGCTTATTTTTGGTCCAAATATTGAAGGTAAGTTTCAAGAGGGTCATGTCCCTCCTTTTTACGTGAGCTTAAACATTCATGATAATATTCTACACAATGCTATGCATGACTCAGGGGCTTTTCATAATTTAATGCCAAAAGCTGTGATGGAAAGCCTGGGTCTAGAAATTACTAGACCTTATAAGGACCTTTACTCCTTTGACTCAAGCAGAGTCAAATGCCTAGGGTTGATAAAAGACCTCTATGTTAACTTAGCCCAGATCCCAGCCAAGTCTTTAGTTATGGATATTGTTGTGGCTGATGTGCCCCCAAAATATGGAATGCTTTTATCAAGATCTTGGGGGGCTAAGTTACAGGGGACCATGCAAATGGACATGACCTATGCGACTATCCCTGTTTTCAATCAGACTAGAAGACTTTACAGGGAGTCCCACATGCAATACACAGTGACAAGTCAAGACAGACCTCAAAACTCTCCTCTATATGCTGTAAGTACGAGCCTTGATTCTTTTATCATGTTTAATGATGAAACGCTTACCAAACAGATCACTTCAGCAGAATTAATGGCTGATACAAAGGGGGAAGGACATGGCACTAAAGTGTCAAAACAGTTTGCTGCACTAGAAAACTTTGGCAAACAAAATGTAGGCCTTGATTTACAAGTCGTTGGTCCATTGCTGTTAAATTTTGACAGCAAAGAAAACACCCCTCAACATATTGAAAAACTTGAGGAAACAAATCATACAGAGGACGTTCACCAAACTGATAAAACTAAGAACAATCCTCTTTGGAGTATGTATTTTGATGGGTCATGCACTAAAACTAATGCTGGTGCAGGGGTCTGGATTACTAACACTGAAAACAATCATACAGAATGTATTTCATGTAAATTAAACTTTCAGTGTTCCAACAACATAGAAGAATATGAATCCCTTCTCTTAGGCTTGCATCTCTTGAAGAAATTAGGAGCCAGAAGAATTAACGTGTATGGGGATTCTGAGTTAATCATTAGGAAATTCAATGGGGAGTATAATGCAAATCATCCCAGACTTAGAGCCTATCGGAATGATGTCATGGACCTTTTGAAAAAATTTGAGGAGGCCAACCTGAGTTTTGTCCCGAGGAAAAGAAACCTTGCAGCCCACAATTTAGCTTTTGTGGCCAGGACATGTCTAACGCCATATGAAACTGGAGACAACACAACTTCGATAAAATTTAGACCAGCAGTGCCTGATAACAAAAAATATTGGCAGGTGTTTGACAATGACAGACAAATAGAAGACTTCATGCAATTCATAAATGAATTTGAACTGCATAGCTCATATTCAGACTATGATACAGACTACAGCGAAGAAAACTTTCTTGGTGAAGAAGAACTGTCTCCTGAGCCTGCCAATATTAACCTTCAAACTAGCAAACTCAGAAACAAAACAGAATTGAGTGCAGGATCAGGAACAGAAGAAATAGAAACTCTGCATTCTAAAGATGAAGGTTTTCCAAGTGGTCTTGCACCTTTGGAAGAGTTGTTCAATTTTAACGATGTGGAAAATAAACCAAAACTGGAACCTGTAGAGACTGAAGTGGAGCAATGCAACATAGGCAGTGAGGAAAAACCGAAGATGGTTAAACTGTCTAAAAGCTTACCAGCTCACATTAAACTCAAATATATAGAGCTGTTCAAAGAATTTTCTGATGTTTTTGCATGGAGTTACGAAGATCTTAAGTCCTATGACACTGAAATAATACAACACAAAATCCCTCTTAAAGAAAACCAAAAACCATTCAAACAGAAACTGTGCAGAATAAACCCTGTTCAGTTTCCTTTGGTTAAGAAGGAAATCATGAAAATGTTTGATGCTGGTATTATTGTCCCTATTAGATATTCTGAGTGGGTATCTAATCTGGTGTCTATTAGGAAGAAAACTGGAGAAATCAGGCTTTGCATAGACTTTAGAGATTTAAACAAAGCTTCATTAAAGGACAACTACCCTTTACCAAAAATGGATCATATTTTACAAAGGGTGGTAGGGTCTAGAAGAATTTCTTTGTTGGATGGCTATTCAGGGTATAATAAGATCTTAGTCCACCCTGCTGATCAATTAAAGATAGCCTTTACTACACCATGGGGCACCTTCATGTATGTGAAAATGCCTTTTGGTCTAATGAATGCTGGAGCAACCTTTTAGAGAGCCATGGACATAGCATTCTCGGAAGAATTGGGCTTCTTCATCATTATCTACCTTGATGATGTCACTGTGTTTTAAAAAATAGATGAAGAGCACTTAGAACATTTGAGGAAAGTTTTCAAGAAATGTAGAAAGTTTGGGATATCTTTAAACCCTAAGAAGACTCTATTTGGTCTCCAAGAAGGTAAACTTCTTGGGCACATTATTTCAGAAGAGGGTACAAAGATAGATCCAAAGAGGATTGAGGCCATATTGCAAATCTCTCATCCTCGAAACATAAAAGAGTTGCAATCTTTCATTGGGAAGATCAAATTTTTGAGAAGGTGCATCCCTAACTTAGCTGAGCTCCTTAGGAATATCACAAACATGTTGAAGAAGGAGCAAGGGATAAAATGGACCTTGGAAGCAAAGACATCTGTTGAGCTAGTGAAACAAGCGTTAACCAAAACACTGGTTCTCATAAGTTCTGATTTTTCGAAAGATTTTTATATCTTCTCATTTGCATCAGAACATACCATAACTGCTGTCCTTTTACAGAAAAATCCACAGGGGCAAGAGCAGCCCATTGCATTCTTTAGTAAGGCTTTGAGGGATGCCCCTTTGAAGTATAACATTATGGAGAAGCAAGCTTTTGCTTTGGTAAAAGCTTTAAAAGACTTCAGAGTATACATCCTTCACTCACACATTATTGCCTTTGTCCCAAATTCAGTTGTTAAGGACATTCTAACACAGGACCCAGATGGTAAGAGAAGTAAGTGGATTGTTGTTATCCTTGAATATGATTTAGAGATAAAACCCACTAAGCTCATTAAAGGCCAAGGTCTAGCTAGATTAATGGCTGAATCAAATTGTGGAGTTCTTGATATTAATATGATTAGTGCTTTGGATAACCAAGAAGAATTCTCAACTCCCATTATTGAAGACCATTTTATGATTTCTCCTTGGTATGCTGATATTGTCTATTTTTTGCTTAATTTAAATACACCTCCCGGTTTGACAAAAACAAAGGAAAGATTACTAAAGTTAAAAGCTGTAAACTATTGCATTATTGATAAATGTATTTATTGGAAAAATGTAAGTGGTATATTGCTTAAATGTTTGCCTGAGTTTGATGCAAAAAAGGTTAAGCATGAATTCCATGAAGGAGAGTGTAGAGGTCATTTATACTGGAAGGCAACAGCCAACACAATTTTGAGGGCTGGTTTCTATTGGCCTACTCTTTTTCCTGATGTACACAAGATGATTATTGCCTGTCATAAATGCCAATTATTTGAGGGAAAAAGAAAACTGCTACCCCTTCCTCTGCATCCAATCACTGTTGAAGCTCCTTTTCAACAGTGGGGACTTGATTTCATAGGAGAAATCCATCCACCCTCTTCTGCCCAGCATAGGTGGATTCTCACTGCCACAAACTATTTCACTAAGTGGATAGAAGCCATTCCTTGTAGACAGGCCAATGATTCAATTATCATAAAATTTATGGAGACTAACATTCTCTCCAGATTTGGCTGTCCTACCAAAATTATCACTGATAATGCAGCAGCATTTGGATCAAAGAGAATGGTGGACTTCTGTGATGAATATCATATATCATTGGGGCATTCCACAACCTATTACCCTTAGGGTAATGGACTTGCTGAATCTTCAAATAAGAGCCTAGTGAGCATAATCAAGAAACTGTTGGAGGACAATAAAAAGTCGTGGCACACAAAGCTGGTCCATGCACTTTGAGCTGACAGGTTAACTTTGAAGAAATCTATTGGTATGTCACCTTTCCAGCTTGTGTACGGTATAGATGCAATTTTTCCTAACAGCCTTGGTGTACCGGTTATGAAGTTGATCCAAGAATTGCAGACTGAAGATAATGACATGATCAGAAGAATAAATCAGACCATTCACCTTCAGCAAACCAGAGAGGAGGTTTATAACAAAGCATTGCAGAAACAAGACAGTATCAAGAAGATATTTGATAGAAGAACAAAGGCTAGCAATTTTAAGATTGGGGACAAAGTTTTAAAGTGGGACTCAAGAAGGGAAGAAAGGGGCAAGCATGGAAAATTTGACAACTTATGGCTTGGCCCTTACTCTGTTCATTCAGTCGCTGGTAATAATGCATTTTTCTTACGGGAGCTGGATGGAACATAATTGTTTGGGGGTCCTGTCAATGGCAGGATGCTTAAGCATTACTTCTCTTAATCCATTTTATGTTTTGAAGTCTTTTTACCTTTTTCCATTGTGAATATTCCATCCACCATTGCATTCAAAGTTATGAAAAATCAAAAAATACAAAAACAAAGAAAAATGAAAAGAGGGCAGAACAAAAACAAGAAAGGCAAGGCCCCATGCCAAAAAGAGAAACAAATCTAAAAGTGTGCAAGCTCAAATGCCACTCCTACAAAATACACTTCTAGTTAGTCAAACAGCCTAATCTTGACTAATTAGATTTTGAATTTACTGCTGATAGGATAGTGAATTTGATTTTCCAAACTGTTTAATCTTGGCTTATCAGTAGATAGATTAGGATGGTAATTGAAGGTTCAAACAAACTCAAAATCTGAACCAAAGGTCTCAAAAAGAGATGACTCAAATCTGTTTCAAATTCTGAGTCATAAAATGTAAAAATCTGGTTCTAACAAACTCAAAATCTGAACCAGGGAAAAGGAAGCAACAACGCAAACAAAGTCAGAGATAGAGCTGTAAAGAGAGAAGGTAGTACTCCAAAATTTTTCAGATCTTAAGCTTTCCGTTTTGTTTAAAATTTCTGCAAATAACAATCTATGTGCAACTTGTTTTTATGCCATAGATCACAGCAAGTCAAACAGCTTAATCTTGACTTGACTGTTTTTGAATTTTTGTTGTAGAATTTAGAGAATGAAAGTCTGTTGGACAGTTTAATCCCAACAGGCAATAGATTAGGTAGAGAAGAATCTGAGCTCAACCGTTTAATCTGAGTTCAGGGAGAAATAAGGGCAGAATTAGATTAGTTTTTATGCTTTCAAAAGAATAAAATGTTGTAAATAGTTTGCCAATCCAAGTGCACTCTGATGAGGAAAAAATGTTAGATCAGTAGGATTGGGTAGGTAGAAAGTTGTATTGATAAAAATCCATTGTTTTCAAGGTTGCTAATATGCTTTCAGAAGATCATCCAGCAAAATAAGAGCAGCCCAATGGATCAGGCACAAGTCAGCCTCCCAGAGAAATCAAGTCTGAATTCTTGATGCCTTCAGGAAGGCACCATCCTCATGTGGAGCCACTGTTAGCCACCTATAATATTTTGTTATACCAAAAGGTGGCTAAAACTTTGGGAGCCTCCAAGGAACAAATTTTATCACTAAACGTTGTTGGCTCTTGAAGTCTCTATAAGGCCTCCTGCCTTTTTCCTTCTGTCTGAATCCTTCACTGCTTTTCCCCATCTCAAAAGCCTCTGAAACCCTACAAAAATCCACAGTTGAGTACTGCTGCAAAGGACCCCTTCTCCCTTTTTCTTCTCCTCACAACTAACTCAATTCCTTTTTTTCCCATTTCCCCTGGAAATCCTTCATTTCCACATTTCTTCTATTTTCCCTCATAAAATTTATTTCCTAAGGTCTAAGACCCCTTCTTGACCTTATCGGAAGCCTTCATTTCCTTTTAATAGCCACAAAAAACACATTTTTTATATGCGTTGGACTTAAGCCCCTCAGGCTAAGCCCTCTTCCTCTTTTTCCTCCATGCGCCCGAGCACCGGAACCAAACGCTGTAAACATTGGGGCGCTTATCTATTTTTCTCCGCCCGAAGCACCAAAAACCTTTGTAAATTATAAAAAATCAGGTTTTAATCGAATTCTAAAGCTTTCCACCTAAAAATTATTGAATTATCTCAACCGTCGATCTGCTCCATAGATCGGACGGCGTGGCACGTGACTTAGCATGTGGACCCCCCCAACCATACATCACCTTCTCAAAATCCGCCTGGTTTTTCCGCACCACCTTCGTGCGAAGGGTGGTTTTAACCCGACAGCCAGCGATTCCATACGCTGGCTGCCACGCGTCCCCTGTACCATCTGAAAACAACCGCCTAAAGCCATTTCCCCGCGTGTTATCCGTCGGACGAAGGCCGCCTAGCGGAATCGATGATAGCTGTCTGATCTGGCCCCACGCATCCGACGGCTCTCATCTATTTTTATCACCCGCCCTTTAACAACGCTGTGCGCGATCTAGCCGGCCCCCAGTGCAACCGAGAGTCAATATCCGCCGTCGATCTCTGCAGATCGACGGTCCACATTTGATCGCCTGATTCCATTCCCCAGTCAACTATTCTCCGCTCTGACTTTCCAAATCATGCCTGACCGTTGATCACGGCGCGATCAACGGTTCCGATCGCCCCGTTCTCCCGCACACCCTCCGATGCAAATTTGCCCATATAGACGCAGGATTTTATAATTTCGTTTGTATTTTCCAGGTTTAAGGTTTTTTCCGCCATGTTTGAAGAAGACTCGAAGGATGAGGGTGACGATTCTCGTTCTTTAGATTTGTTGAAGGAAATTGACTGCAGGGTGTAGAACTATGTTGTCAACAAGGTTTCATGAGCCTTTGTTACCATGCACCCCTGTAAAACTTGGAAAGTATGAAGAAATCGCAGAGAAAGAGTATCAGATTGCATAAAGCCAAAGATGAACCAGGGCAGAGAGTTAATGATCAGATGAGTGGGGATTACGGCTAAGACAGTTATCAAAAGCCTAATCCCCGACTCAAAACATAGTTTAAAAGAGAAAACCTAAAAGTGTTTATCAGACATATTGCCTCCATCGCCATATCTGAGGCAAATTGATTCCTCAACCACCGCAGTGCCACCTATTGTCTCAATACACTCAATCAGAGGCCGAACTTATTGAATGAGATCAGATTTTTTGCCTCGAAATAGCCAAAGAAGTTACTTCTGCCTCAGATTTAATGACAGAATGTTCGCAGAGTAACCCTAATAGTACGCAAATCCTCAAAAGGTCAAAAAAGCTCCCACCGAGCTAAAATCATAAGTATAAGACAGTTAATACAGCGGAACACCTATATAGTTTCTTCGTTGAGCCCCTCAAAGGCCAAGAAGACATTAATGCCTGTATTAATTGATTTTGAGATCTTTTTTCAGATCCCACCTCCTCATTCTTCTATAAATACTTCAGTAGAAGATGAGTGAGGGGTTGGTTGTTTGCTATGTATTTGCTGAGCATTGTATTGTAATTGAGCTGGAGACTTCTGTTTGTAAATAGTGTTCACTGGCCCTTGGAGCTTTGCTTGTGATAAATAAGTTAGGCTGAATAGTGAAGATGATTTTTGAACTAAAACATTGGACTTGAAGATTGTAACTGGTTTGACATCAATATAAAAGTTGTTTCTTGGGATCCTGGTCTATATTGCTGGTGAAGTGCTTCTTTCTTTGTTAATTGTTTTCTTTCTATGTATGCCATATTGTCCATGTTCCTCTGTAAAGAACAGTTTAAACAGGGTTAGGATCTGCTGTATATCAGCAACCTTCTCAGGCTGAGAAATCTTTATCTTAATGTTTTCTTTGAACTTGTTTATTTAAGAATGATTAAATATAGTTTAAACAGTTAGGAACGTTGGAGTTCCCTCGTCCTTTCTGTTTTCTTAAACATTGTTCTTGAATGTGATTTCCATTATTTTATATTAAAGTTAGACTAGAGAAGTTATGGTTTGCCCTGATTCCTAGATTCTTTTCTCCAAAGGCAGATTCTGAAAGTTTCCCTTGGTGTTGAATAAAAGCAAACTAGGTTTAAAATTACTTTTCTGATATTAAGTTACACTTTGTTTTTCTTATATGTTTTCATACTTTCTGAAGGTAATTATGTGGATTACTGGATTGTTTGTCAATTAATCTACTTTAATACAAACTTGTCCAAGAAGTTTATGGTTAGCCCTGTCCTTGGTTGGTTTCAAACAGTTACTTAAGAGGCTTTTCTTGTTTGGACTGACTATAAATCCTCTGAGAAATTATTATCAGTTTCCACCCCTCCAACACTTTAATGTTTCCATTCCATCATTTTAATCTCAATAATCTTGTGGTATAGATGACTTGCCCCTTGGATCACACTTGATGTTGTTGCTCAATTAAAGCCCAGATATGACTCCATAGCCCAATGGACTAAAAACCAACGTTATATCTATATGTTACCCTAAGCTGTCCTATTTGCTTTCAACTTCTCACCTTTGAAACTCTTTGCATATAGATCTTTCCGCCTCAAACAACAAATCATGCCCAACCATCCAAAAACAAAAAAAAACCCTTGGACTTCATAACTAGCCTAATATCATTACCTTAAGCTTTCAAAGACAAATCCATCTTTGTACATATTGGAGAGATCCCTCTCCGGATTCAAGAGGGCTAGATACTAGAATCCCAAATTTGGTTGAAATGATGTTAACTCTGTGATCGGACTTTTTCCAATCTTGCTTATTACAGAGACCTAACAACTTCTTGTATGACAAGCTTATCAGTGGCACATCTTGGAAAAAGATGCGACGATTTTTGGGCATCGAACATTCTAAGGAAGGTGTCATCCAATGAGGCAAACCAATATGTGATCTCTGATATTTCCTCAATTTCTCCTCATGACATGCAATGTGGTTCTCCTTCAAATATAAGCTTCAATAAACGAATGATGAAGTGGTCAGTTAGTTATTTCGTAACTCCTTGATGACTACAATTCGAAAGAATTTTGCAATAGATATGCACAATAGGGTCACATGGTGTCCATGTCTAGTCCAGGATAGGGAATTAATTCTGTGCACAGATCACATCCAATAAGTATTCAGATATATAGAACCTTTATTTCCCTCCCTTGGGAGGATTCTGGGCACTAAGCTACATGGGCTCTCAACTATCGAGCCAACAAATCTGACCAGTTGAACGACTTACCCTCATTCACCACCTGGTTCAATACGAGTTCCCACCCTTCGGGAAAGGTCTCCATGCTCTGTTGACCATAAATTATTCAAGCTAAGATAACCAATACCTGGAAGGCCCTCCTGTGAGATTTTTTCTTGTATGAATCGGTAGATGTGTGTCGAAACTTCGATGGCTCTTTCACCCAACCATTAACAATATCCCTTGTGCTCACATAGTTTTTGGTGGCATAGAAGTATGAGTCCATGAGAGTTAATGGATCGGGAATGATACATAAGTTGATAATATTCCACCAGAAAAGTGGAAAGCTTATGCCCACTGGCACTGTTCAATGTCGTGGTATTTTCATCAACATGTGAAACAATCCAACTGATGACATTTGCACATGGGAAGGTTGTATATCTGCATGCAACATTGTATAGTCCTGACTACTGAACACCGAAATATACATGTCAGTCCTCTAGATATGCCTTGAATATATTTTCTTAAAAATATTCATTAAATTTCTTCCATGTTAAATATGATTCATTTTCCACAAACAGTTGCGTGTCTACATACACTGGAAATTTAACTGGTGTTTGCTCAATTTCTTCCCTAGTATTGCTTTCAGTGGTATATTTTGAATAAACTCTCTTGGGTTCCATGGTAACAATGACTGCTGAAGATAAGTGCTCAACAACTGTGGAACCTATGGGACAAAAAAAGAACTCATGGCAATAAAACATCAACTTTTGAAGATATATATTCAAGGCAAGATCGTTCAGCAACCTGAAAAATTAGACAGAGAGATTGCATGTTTTTCTGGATCAGGTGAGGGAGATTGGTTGTGGGAATTGTGCATTGCATAGTCCCATAAACCAAGGGTGCATCTTGAGGCTTGAGACTATGCAATGCACAATTCAGCCTGGGCAGTGACTAAGAGAGATTACGCATTTCATAGTCTCAGTAGAAAAGGTGTTAGACTGAGCCTTGGAACTATAAATTGCGTAATTGGATCAAACTATACTATAAATTGCATAGTGTGAGAGGCCAAACTTTCTTCTTGAGTCTCAAACTTGCACAATGCCCAGTTGGGCAAGGTGAAAACTGACCAAGGGAAAGTGAAAATCTTCCCGGTAAAAGTGTGGGAGACAAGAAGATCTAAGTGATGAAGTGATTTTGAGTGCATATATGAGTAATTTTGAATGAATAAATTTGAATAAAGTGTATAAACTAAAAAAATGGGAGGAAAATCAAATATGTGTGGAAAGTCATCAAAATGACGACCATCGGTCCAAAAACAAGAAAATCAATGCGACACTTTCAAAAGGCAAACAATAGCTTGAAACAACACTTCTGTAAGCTAATATAAGTTAAAAAACTAATTATCATGAAGAGAAACAAGATAAACAACACTCATAGAAGTGAAACGACAAAAAATGATAGAAAAAACGACAAAAGTCAACAAAAGAAAAAATCACTCAAAAAAACGACAAAAACTGCACTGAAGGTTCCTTGATCTCCTCGAGAATTCTGTATCTCCAATATTAAATGTGAAAATGAGATATAGAGGCATAAATTAAATATATTTGAGTGAATTAGGGTTTATGATGCATATGCTTAAAATCAAGGAAAAAGTGACACTTGGCGAATACTTCTAAAAATAGTGAATGTGCCTCCTTTGGGAAACTAATAATGGATGCCTACTTTTTAGGGATGCTTTTTCTATTTTTAGATTTATTTTTTATTTTCTAGAGAAACTTTCCATGCACGCTGATGGGAAATATTTCACAATTCTGGGGAACTGGGAAACTTTCTAGATCTGTGCATTGCACAGTTTCTGAGCTCAAGGGAAGGATTGCACAATTTCTAGGTTTAGTGCTAGGCTATCTTCCATGAATACATAGTTTCTAAGCTCAAGGTATATCTTCCAATCAATATTGAACAATTCCAATCATCAAGGTCGTCTTTACCTCATGGATTTTGCAGTTTCGGGAGGCAAGCCCAAAACTGCTATAAGACAAAGTCAGGAGGTTAGCTTATGACTTCAAAGATCAACTAAGTGTGGAAATGAAAAAACATAAGCACATATGAAAAGTATAAGTCTCAATCAAAAGATGAATACTTAACGAAAGTACAAGATAAGCTCTTGTGGATAGAAAGGAAGGCTAAAAAATAAAAGCATAAGAAAAATTTTGGAGGGTGGTTGTAGCCGCTACAACACTTGGCGACACAATGGTAAAACTCCAGCTCCCTGTATTAGTCTTGTCTCATGAAAAAAAGGTCTAACTCTTCAAGAAGTATTGTTTTTTTAATTTATTATGACAACTTATTCACTTAGTTTGAGTTAAAGATATAGTCCCTACCATTATCTTCATCAGTGGCACACTAACCAAGCCAAGTCAAACTGAGTTGTTTCGATTGGGCATGAGGAGTATATAGATGCACAAGTAAAATAAATTGTCAGAGTAATATTTTTTTATCTATGGTGTTGCTCTATTGCCAACAGGCCTGGAAAATACCCCAACGAAGTCACTTCAGGAACACAAACATTGCTCTGCTACCAACGAGCCTAGATAGTACCCTAATGGAGTTGCTTGCTTCACCTCTCTGCACAGGAAGTATTTATCTTCTTTCACCCTTTATTTTATTTTTTTCATTTTTTTCATTTTTTCATGTTCATAGAACTGTGCATTGACACTTATTTATTTCAAGGGGCGGAAGAGGGATCCCAACTTATTGAGAGAATAAGAGGTTGTCCCTTTAATGAAGGATGTTTATATACACCACTGACATACTTTTTAAGATTTTCCTCCCCTCCTTACTCTACTCGACTTAGTTGACAAGGATCAATTAACAAATAAAAGATTGATTAGAGTAGGCGGTACTAGTTAAAGATTCAAACATCGTGATTTCACTGCGATTTTCTCTGAAAATGAACATATTTTCCATCTGAGTATCATTGAATAAAAGAATGCAATATTCACGCAAAGAGGGGGAATATACATATAACCAAGTGTTGATAGTAGTACAACTTTCCTCTTGGATTTCACCATGCTTGCCTCAACAGCCAAACATGGTCCCATGCAAAAATGATTATATAATTGAAAAGAAAACAAATGAACAAAAGAAGAGGGGCAGAAAGTAAATGAAAGAAAAGAAATTCAAAGAAAAAAATATAGAAAACAAACAACAACTACTCCTAACCTAATTAGAGCATAGGCTAGAATTACGTGAAATAATACTTCTAGTGTAGCCACCGGCACATTGGATGGCCTATGTAAGTGAGGGAATGCATGTTAAGAAATATATTTAAGCATAAAAATAAACAAAAAATATAAGGAAATACAAACCAAAACATTTGAAGTTTGAAAGTAAGCGCATAAAAGTATGAAATAAACTCACATGGGAGACAATATTGAGATGAATTGTGGTGTTTAGACACACTGTGACTCAAAGAAATGCAAGAAAAAACTTTCGAACTGTGAAAATGGGCGAACATAAAGAAAGAATAATTTTTTTTTTTTTACAACTGTGTTCACCAGATATGACTCCTCCAATGACTGAGCAATTGGATCGTGTGACACAAGTGGAGGATGTGAAATTTGTAAAACAGATTGATTTTCAATGTGTGTGACAGAGTCATGAGGAGCCTTGAAATATTCAACATTGTTCTGATCTGAAATGGAATTGACCTCAAGACTGCAAGAACCTAACATGACCCTCAACTCAGGCTGAAGTGCCTTGACATCTCGGGGAATTTTCTCTTCATCAGAATATAGGTCATCGAATATCAGTGGCTTGGAAAGATCAAGAGCGGGAAAATCAGAATTGTGACCGAATGAATAAATGAAAAGGTCACGACAACCATGATCAGAAATTTCAAGATAAGAAAAAGGCATCCTCATGATCTTATGAATCGTAAAGCGAGGAAGTTTGAAAATAAGGAATTTCACCCTCTGCGTTTTCAGAATGATGAGATGAGATATTGGGGAAATCAAGAAGATAATTTTTTTCCTCTCTACATTTAGATGAAAAACTAACATTCCACGTGTTTTGAGAATGATAGACAATAGCAATGTCATTAGAAGGTAATTTTTCACAAGATTCAACATGAGTGACAGAATCGTGGAAAATTTCAGGATAATGAGGGAGATGTGAAGGAAAAATATCATCCTTCATTGCATATTCTTGTTCAGATGTGGACTCCCACACATAATCATCATAAATGATATCGAAATTTGGTTTCTCAACACCAAATCCATCCAAAACTTGATCCTCATGAACATCAAGAGAAATATTTGAAACAAGAGAACACAATAACTCACAATCTAGAGGACCAAAGGAACCAAAGGATAGAGGACAAGGAGATAACACTTCATTGTAACCATTAGATTCATAGTCCAAGTCTGTGCTGAAATTCTGAGTATCCAGGGCGGGGGAAGATGGTGGTAGATTAGTGGATGAATTCTCAAGTTCCCCCACCTCAACTTGCGAACATAGAGTTGTTTGATGTGAGGGAGACGGAGGGTTGCTAGGAACGACAACTTTTTCTATCGTAAATTTAGAAGCTCTAATCTTGACAATGTTGTGAGAGGTTTGAAAGATTCAAGTTCATGCAGATTATTCAAATTGTGACAAGATATTGGAATCTACCGAATAATAAAGGACAATCAAATTCATCTTCAGGAAATTTAGAGAAAAGATGAATGAAACGATCGTGAAAATCCTCAAGAGATTCATTAGCTATTTCGCAATATCAAATTTTTCTTTCACAGAGATTTACAATTGTACATATGAAAGGCACAGAACAATTCTATGAAAAGATGTTTGGAATAGTGTGAGGCATCAGGAAATGTGTTACACCATTCCCTTACGCGCCATTCAAATGTGAGAATGAACAACCTACAACCAACATCCTCGCAGTGGATGTTGTGTTTCGTGCAAAATTCAAGTTCAAAATGAGTTGTGTGCTAAAATAAGGTTGTTTCACCCTTGCCATTGAATTTCAAATTTGATAAGTCATCAATAATTCTCGCTAACACTTTCATATTTGCGAGTTTAGAGAAACATGTCGGGGTTATGATTTGGGGAGAATTCATAAGTGAGTGTAGGAATTCAAATAGAATTCATGGGCTCAACTTATCATCTGGATCTCCTTTTAGCGCCAAAATTTTTGGCAGTGTTGAACCCACCAACATTCAATGGATCTCGACGATATGAAGTCCCAATTATACCTCACACCATTTGGAGTAGGAGTCCCAATAGTGGGATGTTAATGATATTCCTTGGTTGTGATACACATAGTGTGATGCACAATGTATTTGGTGAGAACAAGTGTGTGACCCTGCAAAAATTCAAGTGAAATGCATGAAGGTTACAACACACGAAGGGAAAAGGAAGTGAGCTCCTTAGAATCACGTAATAGTACGTAGCTTGAAAGGAACACACAAGAATAATGACATCATAAGATAATATGCGAAATAGTTCACAAGTTAACGGTGATGAATTAACACAACACACATTCAACAAGATTCATACCAATGAGAAAGAATCATAAGAATAAGTATAAGTTAAATAACATATATTTCAAATACAACAAGAATAATCCTACTATATCCAAAACATATGCATGAAGGTGTGTTGGCTTTGATTTTTATTAAAAGTGAAAGTTCCAATCATACATACACCTTTGACAAACTGCTAGCCCCAATAGTGGAACGTGATGTCAACAACTCCTACTCCTCCAAAGAAGTATACTCCCTCTACGCTACGAAGAAGCCAAGGCTCTCACAAAACACACAAGCTCTTTCTAAGCCTAATCTTAGCCAAAATCTTGGCTCCCAAAATCCCCTTACATGAGTTATGAGGATCTATTTATAACAAAGGGGGTGACTCTTCACATACCCCTTTATGACTCTTGGACTCTCCTCGTGACTCTTCAACTTATTTACAAAATGACTCATTACATTACATAATGACTCTTCACATTTTTTAGGTCCATATATTACTAGTGTAGTCCCTTATTATTGTTAGTGTAGCCCCCTTATTGTTATTTTTGTACGCCTGTAACCCCAATATTATTATTATTGTGCCCTTACATTATTATTGTTAGGTCGACTAGGATTATATTGTGACCCCATGGACTCCTATATATATAAGGATGTTTTGTCATTTGTATCATCCAAGAATTGTTAATTTATGTAATGTAAAGGAGGTTTCACCCTCGAAGTGGTTTATTTCTAAGGTGTTGATCTCTCTTTTCTTCTATTTTTGGAGCTGGTTTCATAACATTTGGTATCAGAGCTTTGGATTCTAGGGTTTCACTGCTCCAAACAGGTCATCGTGGAATTTTCACTATAATTTTTTTCTATGAGGATTCAGAAACTAAAATTTTTAGCATGCGAAGCCGAAGCACAAGGATATTCGTGTAACAATTTCAGATCTTGGTTCGCAATATTTGCGGAGATATGATTTGTGGAAGTTAGGGTTTTTTGAGGCTCCTAAATTTCATCTAAAAAATTTCATTATGGAATTTTAGCTATAAATCTACAAAGGTGTAGAAGCTAAAAATTTTATCACGCGAAGTCGAAATCCTCAGGAACATTATGTAAAAATTTCAGATCTTGGTTCGCAATATTTTCGAAGATATGATCTATGGAAGTTAGGGTTTTTGTAGGCTCCCGAATTTCATCTAAAAGAAGTGACCTGGGGAAAATAATCATAACTCCCTCTCTGAGCATCAGATTGGAGTTATGTAAAAAGTGGCCACAATTACACAGACTGTAGTTTATTGTGTATCAATTTCAAAGCCGAAGGAGGAAACAGTGACATGTGGCATGCCGTACAAGTTCGCTCTACTGAACTAGTCCATAATTAAGTCATTGTGGGAGATTGGGAATAGCTTTGTCTTGAAGAATCAAAATTAGGTTAGACCTATGGCATTCGAAAGAAGATTCAGATGGCTACTAGAAGACCTAATTTTAGATATTGAATATCCTAAAGCACAAAGATAATTCAGTTTCAATATAAAGCTCCTCAAAAGCAAGAAAAAGGTGTGTATTTTTTTTCCAAATTACATAAGTCTTGTTTGAAGAATCAATTTGAATTGATTCCAAGGGCATATTGTAGAATATACATCAGTATTGGGTTATAAAATTCCCCCTAAAAAGTATTCAACACCCATTAAGCCCTCAGAATACTCTATTATGACTCATGAAGATGAATAATTGCAACATGAAATATCAAAAGTACAGGAGAAAGTGCACCAAATTTCGCTCTCACAAAGAGCAACAAAAATTGAAATGGAAGTTTTGAAGAAATGCATGGAAGCTAAGATGGATGGTTTGAAGAAGGGAATGGAAGCTAATATGGGTGGTTTGAAGAAATGCGTGGAAGCTAACATGGATGGTTTGAAGAAAGGCGTGGAAGCTAAGATGGATGGTTTGAAGACTGACATGGAAGACATGGAAGCTAAGATCGATGGTATAAAAGAAAAAATGAAAGACAAAATGGAAGACATGAAGAATGATCTAAAAGCAGACATGGAAGGTTTGACAAAGTTGATACAAGAAATGTTTCCTAGTGGCGAAAAGATAGTAGAGGAAACTCATGATGAGAACAAAATAAATGTTAATCGTGATTTCATAAACTCTAATGTTGGATGGAATACCCACCATATTCCAAATATCGATATGAGGATGTTTGATGGCAAAGATCCCATAACATGGATACTACAGATGGAGCAATATTTTGGTCTCAATAATATGAAAAACACACAAAAGGTACACATTGTGTTAGAACTGGTATTTGCATCCCACCCATCCTACCTTATTTTACTCTTCTTTCACCTCATCTTCGTCATTATCATTGATCTCACTTCATTTTTTTAACCATTTTTTCCAACGGTGCCCAAATCATCATTGTTCACAAGAACTAAACCCTAATTTCCTCTCCCACTGAGCTAGGGTTTGCTATGTAAACAGAGAAATTTGAGTAGAGGAGGCATAAAGTAGGTCATATCAGTAAGTATGAGGCCATTCCAACTTATAATATCATGTCTCCATCATTTTTTAAGAAATTATTCCAAGGGTCAAGTCATTTGCCACTCATAGGGTCGGTTTTTATTAAAACTATGTTTATGAACAAAAAAAGATAAATTTGGCAAAAGTGAGACAGGTTTTTGTCCATCATAGACCAAGAAAGAAAAAATCATTCATTTTTTACACTTGTGTCATGTTTTTAGAGAAATGTAAAAAATATCGGTGCCACAGGAGAGTTGTTGCACTTATGGAGTGACATTGGGAAAATCTAGTTTTCTCCTAGATGGAGTGTCCAAATCACTTGTTTCATGAGTCAAATGATAACTAGATAGAGATATATTTCCAATGAGCTATCATGAGCTCAATTTGGAGTTGACTAATGCCTCCAAAAGTTGCCTGCAACAACACTTCATATTTCTGCACCCTCATACTGAACTTTTTGACCAGTCTTGGGAAAATCAAATTTTAACAAGGAAAATAAACTCCAATCAGAACACCACAGGTATATTTGGAAATTAGACAGGATAATATTTCCAACGAGCTATCCTTGGCCTAATTTGGACACATGAAAGCCAGTCAAAAACAACCTTCAAGTTGGTGGTAAAACGGAGCTACGCATAGGACAAATTTTCTGAGTTTGTTGATATTTTCAAAATTTCTCAAATTTTTCTAAGTTTGACCATGGTCATTGGGATTTTTACCAATGTAAATCATGAATGTCAAATTAAATCTAATGTGTTTGACTTACCTAGGGTAAATAAATTAGGTTAAAACTCATGATGAGGTGTAATGAATCAATTTTCAAAAAGTTAGGGTTGAGTCACTTTGACCACCCTACACTCTAGTTTTCAGTTCAAACTTTGGTGGATCAACTCCTCCTCTTAGGGATTTGACCCCTGAGGTTTGGAGAGGTTGTTTTAGGCCTCTATATTGTATTTTTTGACTCATTTTAAAGGGTTGGTATAGTTGGAATCAATTTCATTTTTCTACTTGATCAAGGGAACTTGTACTCAGTTTTGGCCAAGCTAATAAAGAGGAGTTGCAGCTACATTTATGGGATACCTATGGTATTGAATGTATTTCATTGTTTCTTCTTCAGTCACATATGTTTGAATGGATTTTTCGTCTTCATTCATGTCTATGTTATGATATTTTATAAGTTAGAAATTCAGGATACATGCTTGCACATGCTCTGTTTTGGGTAACTGATCATATTTTTTTCATTATCTTCTGTCTGAGAAAGATACATCCATTATGCTTCTCTCAGCCTCCTTAAATTTTCTAAACCATTCCATAACAATTATCTTAAATTTATTGGCATTATACCTAGCTTACCCCATTGATCCCTGCAACCCTAACTCATTTTCCCTGACCTAGTTTTCCTTGAACTTTTTCCTTTATCCACTGATTTTCCCAACCAAATCAATTCAAAACAACCCCTTGCACTCATTATCTAGCCTAAAAACCTAATTTCTCTAGCCCTCTTGGCTGTGACCATTTTGGAGAGATCCCTCTCCGACTTGATAGGGCTAGTTATCAAGTCAAAATATTGGTTTGTGGTTACCTCTGTTGGGATTCCTTCGCTAGCCTTGGGAATCTGGTGGAGTGATGACATACTGGCATCGTTTCCAGGGAGGCGAAAAGAAAAATCCTCCTTGGGAAAGAATGAAAAATATTTAGATCTAATTGTTGATGGTGAACAACTGTTGGACACGTATGAAGGCTGAACCATTCACCTGGTGACTCCATTGATTGAAAGATCCAGAAAATCAACACTTCATGGCGAATCCACTGCATGAAGATCAGTAGCTTCAAGAATTTTCAAGATGGAAATTGTTTCAAGAAGGTATGGTCCCATGAGCTGAGATCACATTCCAAGTTTCCCAAATAAAATTACTAAGGTAGATTGGCAAAGGAATTTGCCTATGTTTAAAGATGATGATAGGAATGATGCTTCTTTACATCTGGTTAAATTTCACATGCATACATGTAAGTTGAAGGTTTAATTTCCTGAAGATTGTCTCTTAAAGATGTTCATGGCTTCTCTTGAAGGAAAAGAACGATCTTGGTATGAAGGTTTGCCACCTGCCATTATTTTTTCTCTTAGAGTTTTCCATTCAATATTTTATGAAGAATATAAGGAGTCCTACCCTTCTTTGTCTTTGGTTAATAATTGTTGTGATCAATTTGGGGTTTTTATTCAAAACCTAGATGATTCTTATGATGATAATGAGTTCATGGATGAAAAGATCTTCAAGAGGCTTTTCATGACAATACTTTTCATCACCAAAAATAGAAAGTGTTTTCTCTCATGGAAGAAAACGATGACGTATATTGTCTTGATGTTCACAAAGACTTCCCACAGGAGACAATTCTTGCAGCAGTACAACAAGTTGATCAGCCAAAGGCTAAAGAAGATATTCAATATCCTTGTGAATTTTTAGGAGACAAAGAAGAAAATTACTGTGTTATCAAAAGAAAACAAAAAGTACTTTCCCATATGTCTGATGATGAGATATATCAGATCCTGAATAGTCATATTACAGCCCAAACTAATGCAAGTTTGTAGTGTTCACATAGTCAAGAAAGTGTTGGTAAAACTTCTTCCATTTTTTAAAATAAAAATCTAAGTTTAAATGAGGACAATCCTGAAACTATATTTATAGATCATCATGAACAAATAAAATCTCCTTTTTCAATGTTCATATTTGATGAAGTTTCTCTTGAACCTGATTTTCCTAAGTACCATAAATATGAAGATAATTTTGATCAGGAGCTTGATGAAACTATATAGGAAATTGTTGTGAGTAAACCAATTTATGATCATGATTCCTTGCAAGGAGATTAGCTAGCATATATTGTTGTCTTTCATCGAGATGATAGGGCTATCATGTATGTTAATCTTGAAGACTGTTTATTGTTTAAGGATGACTTAGAATATGAATTTAAGGTGTATGAACCTGAGAGAGACAATATGCCAAAGATTGAGTCAGAATTTCTCAAGCTTGAGGAATTTACAGCCAATACTCAAATAACAAAAGCTTATACTTCCCCATGCCTTCCTATCAATCAAAAACCAAGTTTTCTTTCATATCAGAATGAATGGAGTACTTGTATTTTTGTTGTTGGATCTCAAGACAAGGTAATGCTTCAATATTTTCAAGTTCCCTTCGACAGTCTTTTGCAATCATTGCAGAAGATGAATGTTATCTCATTTATCAGCATAAACCTTGGTTTCATTTTTTATTGTGAGTTGCCTAAATGTACATCATTATGCCTGCTCAAGGAAAGTGAGAGCAGAACTTCAGTAAGTAGGGATCTCCTAGATTGGTTACAGTGGAAGGATCATTTCACCTAATCAATGATTGTGCAACAGATTAGAGTAGGTTGGTATCATTTCAGTTTGATTTTATTTTATTTTTAGCAAGTGTTAACATAATTCATCAAGGTTTGAAGCCTGAGGTGACGACCCTAAGGCTTTGATGATCTGTTAGTGTGGGTTGAAGTTTGCAGTGTGTTTTCATTTTTAGTTTTAGTTTCAGTTTACATATTGGACTCCATTTCCCAATGCATAAGGCACTGATCTACAAATTCAAAGATCTGTGGTTCTTGGCACCTCCAAGGAGCTAGCATCCCCATCTAGAGCCAATGTTAGCATTGGTATTTGCATCCCAGCCATCCTACCTTATTTTACTCTGCTTTCACCTCATCTCCTTCATTATCATTGACCTCGCTTCGTTTTTTTAACCATTTTTCCCAAGGGTGCCCAAATCATCATTTTTCATAAGCACTAAACCCTAATTTCCTCTCCCACTAAGCTATGGTTTTCTATGGAAACAGAGACATTTGAGTAGAGGAGGCATAATTTAGGTCATATCAGTAAGTATGTGGCCATTCCAACTCATAAGATCATGTCTCCATCATTTTTTAAGAAATTATTCCAAGGGTCAAGTCATTTGCCACTCATAGGGTCAAGTTTTATTCAAACTGTGTTTATGACCCAAAAAAGATAAATTTGAAAAACGTGAGAGAGGTTTCTATCCATCATAGACCAAGGAAGAAAAACCTCCTTCATTTTTTACACATGTGTCATGGTTTTAGAGCAATGAAAAAAATACAACTGCCACAGGAGAGTTGCTACACTTTTGGAGTGGCATTGGGAAAATCAAGTTTTCTCCTAGATGTAGTGTCCAAATCACTTGATTTATGAGTCAAATGATAACTAGACAGAGATATATTTCCAATGAGATATCATGATCTCAATTTGGAGTTGACTAAGGCCTCCAAAAGTTTCCTGCAACAACACTCTGCATTTCTGCAAAATCATTCTGCACTTTTTGACAAGTCTTGGAAAAATCAATTTTTGACAAGGAAAATCAACTCCAATAAGCAAACGAAAGGTATATTTGGAAATTATATAGGATAATATTTCCAAAGAGTTATCCTAGGTCTAATTTGGACACCTAAAACCTAGTCCAAAACAACCTTCAAATTGGTGGTAAAACGTTGCTATGCATAGGACAAATTTTCTAAGTTTGTTGATATTTTCGAATTTTCTCAAATTTTTCTAAGTTTGACCATGGTCAATGGGATTTTTACCAATGTAAATCATGAATTTAAAATTAAATATGACATTTTTGACTTACATAGGGTAAATACATTAGGTTAAAACTCATGATGAGGTGTAATGGATCAGTTTGCAAAAAGTTAGGGTTGAGTCACTTTGACCACCCTACACTCTAGGTTTCAGTTTAGACTTTGGTGGATCATCTCCTCCTCTTATGGATTCGACCCCTGAGGTTGGGAGAGGTTGTTTTAGGCCTATATATTGTACTTTTTGACTCATTTTCAAGGGTTGGAATAGTTTGAATTAGTTTCATTTTTCTACTTGATCAAGGGAACTTATACTCAGTTTTGGCCAAGCTAATAAAGAGGAGTAGCAACTACATTTATGGGATGCCTGTGGTATTGAATGTATTTCATTGTTTCTTATTCAATCACATATGTTTGAATGGATTTTTAATCTTCATTCATGTCTATGTTATGATCTTTTATAAGTTAGAAATTCATAATACATGCTTGCACATGCTCTATTTTGGGTAACTGATCATATTTTGTTCATTATCTTATGTCTGAGAGAAATACATCCCTTATGCTTCTCTCAGCCTCCTTACATTTGCTAAACCATTCCATAACCATTATCTTCAAGTGTTTGGCATTATACCTACCTTTCCCCATTAATCCCTGCAACCCTAACTCATTTTCCCTGACCTAGTTTTCCTTGACCTCTTTCCTTTATCCACTGATTTTCCCAACCAAATCAATTCAAAACAGCCCCTTGCACTCATTATAAAGCCAAAACACTAATTGATCCAGACCTCCTGGCTTTGACCCTTTTGGAGAGAGCCCTCTTTGGCTTGATAGGGCTAGCTATCAAGTCAAAAGTTTGGTTTGTGGTTACCTCTGTTGGGATTCCTTCCTCAGCCTTGGGAACCTGGTGGAGTGATAACACATTGCAACTTTATATTTATAACAAAACATATTTTTATGGTATCTATGGACTTTCTCTTGTAAAAATATTGTCACTTGGTCAATTTTTATGGAGGAAATGATAGCACGTTATGAGGATAAAAATAGAAACACCTTTTTTAGCCAATTGATAAATCTCAAACAAAAGGGTTCAGTGGTGGAGCACATTGAGGACTCCCAAAAATTGAATATAAGGGTAACTAATATTCTAGAGGAACACAAATTTATGTCTTCATAGGGACTTTAAATGATAACATCCAACACGAGGTCCGTGTTTGGGAACCTGATTCATTGGAGAAGGCATTCAGGCTGGCAAGAAAAAATGAATGTAAAATTATGGCAACAAGAAAGCCTACCACTCACATCTATAAAGATGGAAGTGTTGCTACTCCTAGACTTCCAAAACCTATAAGGTTGACACTACAACAATTGGAAAAAAGAGAGCAAAGGGGCTTTGCTACAATTTTGATAGAAAATATACTAAAGGTCATAAGTGTGCTGAGAATAAATTATTTTACATAGATTGTGATGAGGAGGAAGAAAATGAGAAATAAACTTCAAAAGAACAGGATATACATCAGGAACCAACCCTAGAAGAAGAAGAAATGAGTCCAACCATATCGTGTAATGCATTGGCAGGAATTACCACTCCTCAAACTCTCAATATAGAAGGACATATCAAGAAGAAAAAGGTAATAGTGTTGATTTATTCAGGTAGTACCCATAATTTTAGTCATTGTAAGGTAGCCAAGGAATTGAAATGTTTCCTATACCCAACACCAGAATTTCAAGTGATGGTTGCAAATGGAGTAAATATATATTGCTCTAGAAAATGCCATAATATCAAGCTAACCATGGGGAATATGTATCGAATAGTCCAATGTTGGGTGCAGAAATTACACTTAAGAAAACTCCTCAACACTTAATTTGTCAACCCAGGGGATTCATAAACTTAGAGATGAAGCACATGAAATGCCAGATATGGTATGAATCTTTCTAATGTAAATCCCTACTTTCTTTAAATGAAATATTGTAGAATCAAATCAAAAGAGAAGAAGGAAACTTGAACCATCAAAAATAATCTAATACTGGAATGAGGAAGTATGCATTTGCAAGAGAGAATTAAAGATAAAAGGAAATCACTCCCACTAATTGTTGTTTAATCTACTGAGTGTGTGTTTTCCCTTAGCAGAGACACTTTAGCAGTCTCATTAGATGGGCCCTTAAACCTTCTTCCTTAAATATTTCCTTCTTGCATTAATATGTCCTGCACTAGTGCAGGATCAGAGATTTATGTAGAAGGTATAAATAGTGTCTTTAATGAAGTCTTTTTACTTCATGCAAGGGCTCGAACTTTTCAAGGTTCAGAGCACTCAGATCTTGTGGCAAGAAACTGGTTCTTGCACTGGACCAAAGCTTCCTGCACTTAGCTTTTAATCCTTAAAACAAGTGTTCAATTATTGCAAGTGCTAGTTTTCTATCGAATCGAATTACACACATAAAATGGAATGTTTCTGATCTTAAAAAAATGCAGAAATAAAGAAACAATCATTTATCCTGTCATAAGCATTTAAAGAAAGAAATAAAATTGCAGAAAGTAGACTAAGAAACTTGCTGCATCACACCAACATGCACTGGTGCAGGTTCATTTCTCCTGCTTGGACCAAGCGGAAAACCAATTAAACAGAATTGCAGGAAAAGGAAATATCACACCAACGTGCACTGGTGCAGGTTCATTTCTCCTGCTTGTACCAAGCGGATGAAAGCCAAGCTGAAATCAAATGCAGGAAAGTAAATTGCAGGGAAAGAAAATGTATCTACTTCACATGACGGATCCATTTTCACTCAGACAGGAATACATGTGATGAAATTTAAATCACACTCTAATAATATAAACACAAATTACAAGAAAAATAAATTGGGGTAAACGTGTTGGGTTGGTTGGGCCCTAGCCAACCAACGCGTTTCCATTTTAAATTAAAACGCTGCTCAGTAAATTAATCGATTCATCAGCTTAAAGAAAGAAATACAATTTTTGAAAAATGAGGCGGAAAAAACTTTTATTAATTCATTGAGGTGAATACATGCGTTAATACAATGTCCAGCCCAGATTCGGGCGATAAAAAAACAACCGGTTACCGCCTATCAACTTCGCTCTAAAAAATCTGCTCCAAGGACTTCCCCCGGTCCTATTTATACTTTACATTATATATATCTGTTGGCTGAAGGCCAAAACATATCGTTCAAATGATTCATAACAAAATGCAGAATTTAGTTTCAGCCTTCAAGATAAGACGGTTTTTCAAAACTGGTCGTAGCTAACCAAATTTCGCCCTTCACGGATTGGTCTCGACTGCCTTTGAATCATTCGCTGTCATGGATGAAGTGGCTCAAGACGCGGCGGTGATCGAGGAGGTTCGGATCTACCACGAAGATCTATTATGCTGGAAATGGTGCAAGATCTGATCTTGCACTAAGGTCAGCGGTCACGGTAAGCACTCTAACTATCAAATAACCATTGGAGATATAGATAAGTTACAAAAGTGATTTAAAAGTAAGAAATCATTTAATAAATATTTAATTAATGCTAAATTGAATTAAAACATGAAGAACAAAGGTTTATACGAAATATGTCACCATTCTTGGACTAGTGCAAGATGAGGGTGCATAAAGGAGGTGAAACAAAGGTAAATGGTTACAATTTAGGAAGGGGAAAATTGTAAAAAGAGAGCAAATTAGGGGGCTAACATCCAATGCTTTCCATTCCAATGGGAGGTGCTGATGTTTGACTAGGAGTACAATGGTTACAATCTTTGGGGACGATAGCTTTTAATTTTCAAGAAATTTTCTTGAATTTTTTTTTTTTGGAAGGAAAGGAAGTCAAATTACGGTGTATCGCAGGGAAGCTGAGATAGATAATAAGCTATAATGTCATGACAAAGCTTCTGAAGAAATAAAAATGAGGTGTAATTGCACAATTATGCTCACTAGAAGTTCCAACATCAAAATCATCTATTTTTCCATATCTCCAAAAAGTATTGGACAATCATTCCAAAGTGTTTGAAACTCCCAAAGGACTCCCACCTATTCGTGATCATGATCATGCTATTCATTTGATTCTAGGAAGTGTTCATCCAAAAATCAGGCCTTATATATATCCTTATGTCTAAAAGAGAGAAACTAAATGTATGATTGCTGAAATGTTAGAGGCTGGTATAATACAACCTAGTCAAAGTTCTTTCTTTGCTCCAGTAGTATTGGTGCACAAGAAGGATGGATCATGCCGCACGTGTCTGGAATATAGTGAGCTCAATAAACTCATTATTAAAGATAAATTTCCCATTCCTGTGATTGATGAATTATTGGATGAATTACATGGAGCAATTTGACACACCACCAAGTTGAATCTGATTGGAATTCTCATCGAATTAGAAGCCTCTTACAAGATATTAAAAGTAACCTCTACAGACTCCTTGAGGTCATTATTATATGAATTTTTGGTCATTCCTTTTGGCCTTACCAATGCACCTTCTACATTTCAAGGGTTGATGAAATCCATTTTCAAACCCTTCCTTAGAAAATTTGTGCTAGTATTTTTTGATGATATACTAATCTACAACAGGTCTTGGAAGGATCATGTTCAACATGTTGACAGGGTGCTCAAACTATTGGAGGAGAAACAATTATATGAAAAAACATCCAAATGTTTCTTTGGATTACAAGTGGTGGAATATCTGGGTCATATTGTATCTCATGAGGGTGTTAAGGTAGACCCTAAAAAAATTAAAGCCATTAAGGAATGGAAAGTCCCCACAACCATAAAGCAGTTGTGAGGATTTTTCAGGTCAACATGGTATTATCGCAAGTTTGTTAAGAATTATGGGAAAATAGTAGTAGCACTAACAATATTATTGAAGAAATATGCATTTTTATGGACTCTTAAAGCAACTAAGGCCTTTGAACATCTTAAAGATGCAATGTGCCTAGCACTAGTCTTAGCTGCGCCAGACTTCACAAAAACCTTTATTTTGGAATGTGATGCCTCAGGAAATGGAATTGGTGTTGTTTTAATGCAAGAAGTAAGACCCATTGCTTTTGAAATTCGTCCAATCAAATGAAATTATTTACATAAAGCTATTTATGAGAAGGAAATGTTAGCAATACTACATGCACTAAAGAAATTACGATCTTACCTAATGGGAAGACATTTCAATGTAAAAATTGATCATGATAGTCTTAAACAATTTTTGAACAAAGACTATCTTCAGAAGAGCAGCAAAAGTGGGTCACAAAGATGTTGGGTTATGACTTTGAAATCATATACAAAAAAGGGAAGCTAAATGTTGTTGTAGATGTCCTCTCAAGAAAGAATGAAGAGGTGGAAGAATTGCTTTGTACCATTTCTATTATCCAACTAGATTGGACAACCAAAGCAAGGGATGAATGGAAGAAGGACGAAGAAGTGTGGACACTCATTCAAAATTTGCAGCAAGTTCCTAGTACATCTGATACATTTATTTGGAAAAATGATTCTTTATGGTACAAAGATCGCTTATATCTTTGTAAGAATTCCCAACTAAAACAAAAGATTATTTTGGAATTGCACACTTCTCCTTTAGGAGGGCACTCAGGATTTTTAAAAACTTACCATAGGGTGAAGAAATATTTTCTTTGGGATGGCTTGAAATCTTATATTCAAAATTTTGTGGCTGAATGTTTGGTTTTCCAGCAAAATAAAGTTGAGACAATTAAGACCCCGGGTCTTATACAACCTTTATCCATTCCAAGTCAACGTTGGGGGAGATTTCAATGGATTCTATCACAGGTTTACCTAATTCCAAAGGAGAGAGTGTCATCATGGTGGTAGTTGATAGACTTACCAAGTATGCACACTTTTGTGCATTATCTCATCCATTATCTTACATGGATACCCAAAGATTATTGTAAGTGACAGAGATCCCATTTTTACTGGAAATTTTTAGACGGAATTATTTTCTTGTTTGGGTACTCAACAAACTCATAGCTCATCTTGTCATCCTCAATCTGATGGTAAAACTAAGATAGTGAATAAATTTTTGGAAGGATATCTTCGTTGTTTTGTATGTGATAAACAAACACAATGGGTCAAGTGGTTACCTCTGGCTAAATGGTGGTATAACACTTCCTTCCATACTGCAGCAAAAATGACCCCATTTATGGATATCATCCACCATCCATCACATCATCTTTAAGAGAAAATTCTAAGGCTCAAGTAGTGGAAGATCACATCGAGCATCAACAAGAAGTTCTCCAACTCTTAAAGGATAACCTAAATTTGGCACATAATCGAATGAAACAATAGGTAGATCAACATCGCAGCGAGAGAAGTTTTGATGTAGGAGACTAGGTATTTTTACGGCTACAACCATACAAACAAATGTACTTCAAGAAATCTAAGAATGGATAATAAATTATCGCCAAAATACTATGGTCCTTACAAGGTGTTGCAAAAAATTGGTACTATGGCATACAAATTGGAGCTTCCTGCTTCTTCTCGAGTGCATCTAGTTTTCCATGTTTCATGCTTAAAGAAGGTTATAGGTGAAAAACTTCCAGTTTAGACAATATTTCCAGAACTTGATGAGGAAGGAAAAATCATATTGGAACCTGAAGCAGTCACGGAAACAAGAACTCGACAGCTATGAAATCGATCAATTCCAAAGTATATCATCAAGTGGAAGAACTTACCCACTAAAGATTCTACATGAGAGGATGAGAATTTTATACAGAAGCACCCTTTGAAGGATAGGGGCATGTTAGGTCCCTATATTACTAGTGTAGTCCCTTATTGTTGTTAGTGTAGCCCCCTTATTGTTATTCTTGTACCCCTGTAACCCCAATATTGTTATTATTGTGCCCTTACATTGTTATTGATTGATTAGGCTGGGATTATGTTAGCATTGGACTCCTATATATAGAAGGAGGTTTTTTCATTTGTATCATCCAATAATTGTTCATTTATGTAATGTAAAGGAGGTTTCCCCCTCGAAGTGGCTTATTTCTAAGGTGTTGATCTCTCTTTTCTTCTATTTTTGGAGCTGGTTTCATAACAAAATTCCAATATTGACACCTGGAATTTTAGTTTACATATAATTATAAATAATATTTTACATTTTACACTCATACCCATATAAAGAAAAACAGGGCAGAGACAACTTGACATCCTAACAATAAAAAACGCTATGATGCTTGAGTTTGGGGAAACTCTAGCTCAACAACTTCCACTTGATGATTCTTGGTCACATATTGGTGCCAAGATCGGTACTGTGCGATGAAATCCCCAAACTATGTGATGGTGTCTGGATGGAAGCGGACTATAGCCTCCATAACATCCGGTCACAATGATTTGGAGGTACTTTTAACTTCCCTCTTAAGGAGGAGAAACATTGTTCTAATTTGGACAGGACCATCGATGTAGTTTTTCATATTCTATCTGTTCAATTCCAAATCCTACTTGGTGGAAATATGTCTCAGCTGCTCCAAGTACTCTTCGATCTCTTTCCTGACCTGGTGTCTACATTTGGATTTAGTGAGAGAGACAACTGATGGGATCCCGTGCGATTTCACCAATAAATCCAAACTGTTGTATAACCATACATATGAGACCTAAATAATTCCAATGAATGAGGCAATTTTCTTGTTTTTCTAAATCAACATTTGAACTCTTGCTTTCTCTAGATATTCCTATGGCTGCATTTTATTTTGCAGGTTAAGCGGTTCCCCTTTGTATCACATTTCCCATTCATGCACGGTGACAATGGAAACTTATACACTCTTTAGAGTTTTGAAAAATCATTTTCTCTGCTTTTGCAAGCCATGCAAGTGGAAAAATACCTTATGTATGGTTATAAGCTCCTCATAGAGGTCTTGCATGGTCTCTCCAAGTGTCGATACTTCCCCAAGTATCACTTCTCTCATTTCCTACAAGTAGACTTGTGCTGAAGCTACGTTCTATGCTCCTGCGTGGAGATGTTCTATCTCTTGCCTAGTACCCTATAAGTTTTGTGCCAATTACTTATTCTCAGCCGTCAAATATTGAGTGTTTGATTTTGTTTCACATGAAAAGGGCAAGTTGGATTCAGAAATGACATTTGGATTTTTCCTAGTGTCTGCCACTATCACCCTCTCTCTGATGAATGCAGGTGATGCAAGGTCATTCAAATTTTTTTTCCTATGTGCTTGTTGTAAAATATTATTCTGAATTTCATCATTCGAAATATTGTATGTGTCCATGACTGGATCATCATCAAGAGGAAAAAATTCCTTTTCCTCGCTGGAGACTAATTTTTTTGTTGGAGGTGGTGGATACTAAATGGTGACTTGTTGTGCAATTGGCATCGTCTCGACATCCTGATTTTGTGGCTTTGATTCCTACTCCATGTCTTCAATATCAATCAATTCCTTAGTATTTTAAGAAATCTCCCGATCCTACATCCGTCTTCTTTCCTCCTATGTTGCTATCTCTTGTGATTTAGCTTGTCCTTCTTATTTTGTTTCTTATGTTATATTTCACTACTTGTATTCTTCTTCCTTCTTCTGATTCTCATCTTGTTCTTTCCTCCCTTTCTCCCATTCTTCCTCTAGTTTTTGTTCTGCCTCCTGCAACCTCAGCTTTGCTTCCTACAACCTCAAATTTTCCCTCTGCTTCCATTCTTATCCCTGCATCCTCTACCTCCTCTTTGCCTCAATTTCTAAATTTGTTTTCATACAAAGTGGATCTTATTTCATCTTACAACTTCTTTCTCCCCTTGGAATTCAAGCAAAATTTCTCTTTCCCTTAACTTGCACGGGGTTGCTACCTTCTACTGCCACTACTTCTAGAGTTTCTTCCCTCTACGGAGTGGCCTGTGAAGTACCTACTATATTGACTGGATCCTGGGGTCTAGAGGCATTATAGTAGTTCTTCTATGGATCCTCTTCCAGTCAATGAAAATTCTCGTTGAGCCATTGATGGTGTATTCTCACATAGTGGTCTTTACAAATACCATAGGGATCGTATGAATTAAAGTCTCGGGTAAAAAATACAAACTTTACTATCTCCTTTTGTTTGATGTTCATAACTTTGAGATTCTTGATATCTTATAATAAATTGCAAAGAAAGAGTGGTTCATGGTGCTTTTTTCTTCCTCTGCAAGGTTAATGAAAACCCTGTGGCGTGATGATATGACACTTATTGCATGACAAGCTTGTCGATGGCATACCTTGGAAAAAGATGCAGTCACTTCTGGGCGCAAGTTTTTTTAAGGAAGGTGCCATCTGATGAGGAAAACCAATCTCCGATCTCTGATATTTCCTCCATTGTTCCTCGTGACATGAAAGGTGGTTCTTCTTCAAATATAAGATTGTATAGAGGAATGATAAAGTGGTAAGTTATTTTTTCCATAAGTCCTTGATGACTGCAATCCGAAAGCAGTTTGTAATATATATGCACGACAGGGTCTCATGGTGTCCATTTCGAATCCATGCCAGGGAATGCATTATGTTCACATATCACATCCAGTAAGTATGTAGACATATATAACCTTGGTTTCGTACCCTTGGGATAATTCCAGGTCTGTGCTACATGGGCTCTCAACTATTGAGCCAACAAATATGACTAGTTGAATGGCTTCCCCTCATTCACAAAATGGTTCAATAAGAGCTCCCACCCTTCAGTAAATGTCTCTGTGCTCTGTTGAGCTTAAATTCTGTAAGCTAAGATAACTAATATCTGGTAGGCCCTCCTGAGAGAATTTGTCTTGTATGAACATGTAGGTGTCCATCGAAACTTTTATGGCTCTTTCACCCAACTGTCAACAATATCTCTTGTGCTCATATAGTTCTTGGTAGCATATAAGTATGAGTCCATGAGAATTACTCACTCAGGAAAATGATACATAAGATGATCATATTCTGCCAGAAAAGTAGCAATATTCTGCCCTTTGGCACTATTCAATGTCATGGTCTTTTCATCAATCTGTGAAACAATCCAGTTAATGACATTTTCACATGGGAAGGATGGATATCTACATGCAACCTTGTATAGTCTTGACTGGTGAACACTTACATATACCTGTCGGTCCTCTAGATCTACCTTGAACCTCTTTGCTGAAAAATATTCATTAAATTTCTTCCATGTTATATATGACTCCTTTTCCACAAACGATTGAGTGTCCGCATAGACTGGAATGTTAACTGGTGTTTGCTCAACTGCTTCCCCAATATTGATTTCAGTGGTATCTTTTGAAGCAAATCTCTTAGGTGCCATGCTAACAATGACTACTGGAGAGAATTTCTCAACAAATATGGTGCCTGTGGGACATAAAAGGCACTCATGGCAAGAAAACATAAGCTTTTGCAAATATATATTTAAAGCAAAATTAGACAGCAAACTGGAAAACTAGAGAGAGAGAGAGAGATTGTGCAAATTTTTGGATTAGGTGAGGGATACTAGTTGTGGGAACTGCACATTGCACAGTCCCAGCAGCCAAGGGTGCAGACTGAGGCTTCAAACTACACAATCCGTATTTTAGCCCTGGTAGTGACTGGGAGAGACTGCGCATTGCACAGTCTCAGTGGCCAAGGTGGCATACTGAGCCCTGGAACTGCACAATGCACAGTTGGGTCAACATGTACTGCACATTGTGCAGTCTCAAAGGCCAATATTTTGGCTTGAGCCTCATACTTGTGCAATGCCCAGTCGTGCAAGGTGAAAATTGGCCAAGGGAAAGTGAAAATATGCCTGGTGAAAGTGTGGGAGACTAGAAGATATAAGTGAAGAAGTTATTTTGAGTGCACATCTGAGTAAGTATGAATGAATCAATGTGAATAAAGTGAAAAAACTCAAAAAATGGGAGGAAAATCAAATATGTGAGGAAAGTTGCCGAAACGATGACCATCGGTGAAAAAATAAGAAAATCGTTGCGACACTTGTGAAAGGAAAAAAACAACTTGAAAAAACAATTATACAAGCTCATATAATTTAAAATTCTAGTGATCATGAAGAGAAACGAGAAACAACAAAAAGTGACAGAAAAAGATGATAAAAGAAAAACTCACAGGGAAAAGCGACGACAGCTGCACTAAATGTTCCTTGATATCCTCTAGAATGCTAGAGCTCTAAGATCGAATGTGAAAATGATCTCTAGAAGCATCAATTAAATATATTTGAGTGAATTAGGGTTTATGACACGCATGCCTAAAATCAAGGAAAAAGTGACACTTGGTAGAAATTTCTAAAAATAGCGAATGTGCCTCCTTTTGGAAACTAATAATGGATCCCTATTTTTTAGGAATGATTTTTAATTTTTTAGCGCCTTTTTTTTTTTTTTTTGGAAACTTTCCATGCACGCTAACAGGGAATATTGCACAATTCTGGGGAACTGGGAAACTTTCTAGCTCAATGCATTGCACAAGTTTTGAGCTCAAGGGAAGGATTGCACAATTTCTAGGTTCAGTGCTGGGATGGATTCCATGATTGCACATTTTCTAAGCTCAAGGCAGATCTTCAAGTCAAGATTGCACAATTCCAATCATCAAGGCCGACTTTCCCTCATGGATCGCGTAGTTTATGGAGAAGAGCCTAGAACTTCTATAAGACTAAGTAAGAGGTTAGCTTGTGAATTCAAAGATCAGATAAGTGTGGAAACAAGAAAACACAAGCACAGATGAAAAATATAAGTCTCAATCAAAAGATGAATACTTGAAGACAATACAAGATAAGCTCTTATGGATAGAAAGGAAGGCTCCAAAATCAAAGCATAGGAAAAATTTTGGAGGGTGGTTGTAGCTGCTACAACACATCCTAAAAGGAATGAAGAAAAATATTAGAAATACATGTTCTAACTTTTTATTGATGGGGAATATATGAAGGGTATTCGTTCCTTTAATTAAATTAAAAGAAAAAAGATAACAAAAACTAGGAAGCTAGGAATAACGTCTAAAGAATATGCATTACTTTGGTAAATATTTAATGGGGAAGAGTCTCTAAAGGTTAATAAGAGAAGAGGGGTTATTTAAGTAATTAATGATGAAAAAATACATTGATCCTCTATTTAGAGATAATTGGATAAGACTTCCATTGAAAATCCAAGTGGGAGATTCAATAACATGGGAGGCTCTAATAAAAGGATTCCCACTTGTGGCGAATTGGTTAGCATGGAGAGTGGGAAGTGGAATAAGAACGAGAACAAGGAGGGGCACTTGGGTGGGTAGAGATGTAAATTCTATATTACATAATACATTACTAAACTCCCTAAATATGTAAGGCATATACTAGTTGGTAGAGGAAGTAGATCTAGATAACTCATTTATCTAGAATCAAGGTTGGATAAGAGAAAATAGGCCAACACATCAAGAGGAGTAAGCGAATATCTAGACCCAATATGTGCAAAATATTAAATAGAGTGCAATAAATGTTAAGGAATAATATGATGAGGTTGTATGATAAAATAAACAACTTATCAAGAAGAAATGCAGTGCGGGTAAGATATAAAGAAATGTTTATGAATAAGGGAAAAGACAATGTAAAAAACCTTGTTAGATATAAAATGGAATAACCTGAAAAAATTCATAAATAGACCCTTAAATTTCCAAGATTCCAACTATTCACCACAAAAAACATTATCATTATATGGAGAGAAGAACACTTATGGTGGTAATACCATCAACTACTCCTTATAAAAGGAATCACTCAACAAGCCATATTTTCCATAAGATAATACAATCCAATGCACATTCAATATAATTATATGTATGTTTATTTATATTTTCTCATGGGTATTCCCAAGAGTCTATGCAAAATAACCCTTATTATTATATTATTTCATATTAATTACACAGTGGACATATTCTATTTTTATGGCTACATTAAATTTAGCATCCCCTTTGGTGCCTCCCTATGTACCCAATATTGTTTTCCATATGTACATTAAATTACATTCCATCCCCTTGGCACGTTTCATCATTGAAACATGAGAAGAAGCCATATAATATGACCTACTAAGAAATGTAGTCAATTAGTACCATGGACAAACATCCATCTATTTTAGTAAAATGTAGACATGGGATTCAAATGTGGCCTTTCCTTGATATTTATTATAGTTTCTTCTTGCGATCAATGTATTCACCATTTTATTAAAATATTTCAATGCATTTCTTTTATTTCTTCATGTGCCTCCATGATGGTTGTCAATCCATGAGTTCCATGTTGATCCATAGTAATTTTTTTGTCATTCATGCCCATGCCTTGATTATTGTTGTTTCTCTTAATGGTGGGGGTGTTGACATACAATAATATTAGTTATTGGTTCTCTTTTTTGACTCTTCAACATACGGTTCTTTTGAGAAATTTATATCCTCAACTTATTCTTCCTATTTATTCCCTTCTTGGGGATTTTATTCAACTTCTTCTGTAGTATCCTCTCCTGATTCAACCTCGAGCTCTTCAATTGATGTGTTAATAGGGACTACAATTATTTTCTCTATGGTGTCTTCTTCATGTGGCCCCTTGGACCCTTCTTGTTTACTAAGATTATCCTGCAATGTGACCTTATTTTTCTTATACCAAAGCTTCATAAACTTCTTTTGCACATTAATAGTATTTTTACCAATTGAGTCCATCTAAAGATATTCCAAAATGATATCTACATCATCCATATCAATAACATAAATGTATGAATGGAGCACACATTTATCCATGGAAATATTAATATATTTAAAGTTTTGAACATTTTCACCCTCAACTTGTGTACTTTGAATATTCCTTGTGAGTATTGATTTTTTTTCTAGGTTAACATTGATGAAATTATGTTTGCACCTAAGTTTAATAGAAAATTTGACTTTCTCTTGTTGACTACATCCATGGAACTGTAATATGAAGTTGTCATATGAAAATACATCCCTATTTCTCTTCTTATCTCCTTCACGACATAAGACTAGTCCAAGAATAATTTTACATATTCTTGATATGAAAGTACTTTCATCTTCTCATGGTTGAGAAAATTCCTCCATATGTCCATATCATCTTCTAAAAATTTATGAAAAACAATTTTCCACTTCTTTCCCCATGTTGACTTCATTATTTTTTTAAATATATTCTTCAATACTATGAACATCATCTTTGTTACAGAAATATATCTTTTTATCAAAACCCAACAATAGAACAAATGTTTTAAAGAAAATCATTTACTTTTAAATGGAGTTCCTTTATGTAGTTAGATTTGAGGATGAAAATCTAAAATGATCAAAACATCTATTATACTTCTTAGATTGGATATTATGACCCCAATTATCAAATGTCACAACTTCTATAGATATATTCGCATTGGTTTTTTCAATTGGGGTCATCTTGAGTGGCTGGGAAGAATGACTGTTATCTCCTCCATATAAGTTTAACTCCCTACAAGTGACATGATGATGAGAAATATTGTTGTAATGACTACGTGTCTATGAATATTTTTGTATTGACCCTCACTCCCGCCTTCAGGCTGAGATAGAGGATGATTTCCCTTGCAAGAAAGCATATTGGGACTGGTGACTAAAATATATGCACTCTATTGAAATATATCCAATTTATAAAAATCATGGGTGTCATTGGAAAAAAAATAGAGAAAATTTTGATTTTAAATCAATGATATCTCAACTTCCTAGGATTTTGTTATAAGCCATTTTTTTGAAATTGGGTATATTTTTAGAGGAATTTATATCTATGTCTATATTTTTAAATTTTTCATAAGCATCCTCCTTTTTTCATCAAACATCTAACTCCCCCCACCCAATAGACTCTTACTTTATGCCCAAAAATTCTCCCACTTCCTTCCAAAAAATATATATTTGATACCACTTGTAATAAATATTGATAGATATAACAGAAAATAAACTGTAAAACTTCATAAATAAACACTTAAAACTTATAATATGTCAAAATATTCACCATGAAAAACACAAGAATATAGAGAGAATAATCCTTAAGGTAGGGTAACACCATAAATTACTCCTCATAGAATGAACCACTTCACAAGCCATACTTGCTACAAAACAATATATACCAACATGGCTCCAATACAATGATACTTTTGTATTTATACTATTTCATGGGTACTCCTAGAGGTACATGCCAGATACCCCTTGTTTAGTCAATTCAATGTTCTTAAATTGCTATCATAAATATCGACTGGAGTTGGTAATCTTGTGAAGTGCAAGTGCACTCTATATGTTATAAGCCTTTCTTAGTTTATTGTGATGATTGTATTTATGAAGGTTATTTGTAAAGATGTTTTTATTTTGTATTTTCTTAATGAAATTGATGAATTGAATTACAACTAAACTAACAACTACAACAAATCTCTTTGAAGAAAAGTCCTAACTGATTTATCTGTTAGTATCTAAGAATTCCGAGAATCTAATATAAGAAAATCAAACTCTAGAAAAAGAACTCTGATATTTCTGTGTTTTTAGAAATGAAATGTTATGTAAATGAGACTGAGCAAAGAAATGAATAAATCATTTATTATTTTGGCTATAAATCACTATAAAACTATAAATCATTCTCATTCTTGTACCAAAAATTAAATCATCAAATCACCATTGCTTGAAAGGAACTCATTGAAACTGGAAATGAAAAATTTCAATGTTCTTGAAATAAATCAAACATGAAGAAATGATATAACATAAACTACTGTTGTAAGGAAAAAAAACTAAGATTACTTCTGCAATTTAACCATTCAAAAAAATAAATATGAACCTACATCAAATGAAAAAAACAAATCATTTAAACATCTATTCTAACAAGATGAAATTCTGGAAATGATTACAACGTTTAACACAGTGAAATGAAGCTACATCAAATGATTAAAAAAATCATTCAAACATCTATTCTAACAAGATGAAATTCTAGAAATGATTACAATGTTTAACATAGTGAAATGAAGCTACATCAAATGATAAAAACAAATCATGCATTTACTTTAAATAACACTACGAAATTCTGGAAATAGCAAAGTGAAAGCATAAACTTGAGGCTGTATTGAAATGACAAAAATGAAGCTATGGAAAATATCTAAGTGAAAAACATAAACAAAATAGAACCTTCTCTATTGCAGGGGCCTTCTACAACATATGGTTTCAAATCTAATCCAACACTAGCTACACTTTGAAGCTTTGAAATACTTCTTCATTCAAGCAAGGAATAAAACAAAGTTTTGATAAGTTCACAATCATGTCATAATTCACACACTTAATACATTTGCTGGCCCTACATTTATAAAAGCATGTCATTAATTGTCTTGAGGATTTTATTCCTATTTGGACTAAAAAATTCTATCTTAAACTCTAAATAGAAGGTAGAATTTCGTTGCTTCACAATTTGCTACTTGGCAGAGAAAATTGTGAAGCGTGATTGCTTTGGACTCTTCGCTTGCTTGTTCCAGCACCTAGTTGATCGTCCCTTTGATTGCGCATCTAGGTGATTTACTGCTTGATTTGGGTTATATGGATAAGAGGAAATCCATGAGAGGATCATTCTCCACCTCCCCACATACTTCGCTCCTCAGTTGGCACCTTGGAACACATTGAACCATGGCTGTGGCTACAGAAACATGGATCAACTGCATAATTGCGTTAAATTCTGCAGCTAAATACAAATTTTAATGTAATAATAAGGAACATTTAAAAATATGAAAAATAGGTCATAAAATACCTTACCAAGTCATAATTTTCAGTTTGACACTTATTTTAGCTGATGGTGATGACAAAAGAAAGAAAGATGATGAAAGGAAATTTCAAAAATGAGGCGATCATGAGGCTCTACATTCCCCCATGAGGAGGTCATTGCATGTCCTCATGAAAAAACAAAAAATTGATGGTCCTTGTCATGCTACTGCAACTTCCCTGAAACTTATGCTAAAATATCCAAATTTAACTTCTTTTCCTTCTTTCTTGCCACAACCATAACCATCCTTGGCTTTCTCATCGGATTTTGTATTTCAAATTTATGACTTGTCTTTTAAGATTTTTATTAATTTTCTTCAATTATTTGTTTTTCTTGTACCATAAGCCCAGATTTAAAAGGATATTGTCATTTTTAGTTTTCTCAATCTTTTTATTCAACTTTAAGGCTTCATGCTCTTGTTTTATATGCCTGTTTAGTATCTCCAACTCAAAAATCTCTTGTCTTAAGGTGTTCTCGGCTAGAGGTTCTTGTGGACTATGAGGCTAAGATTCTTCCATCTGATCTAAGAATGATATGTGCTCTATATATCTTCTCTCCAAATATTCAACGTATTCATAAATTTTGTACTATACAAGATCAATTTCTGGGGTCCTTTGGCTTGGAATATGAGTAGGCGAAATAAAAATAGGTGATGGAACCCTAAGTTCCTCTTCTAAGTCAAAATAATTTGTTTCTTTTGGAGATGATTCTTTTACTGTCTGGCTGAATTTAGCACTTATTCTTACTAATGGAGGAGGGTTTTGTGATGCAGGAGCATTAAGGTAGAGCCAGCAATGTGACAAGATGGTCACATGTTGTGGCTTGGGAAGAGGACTACCAGTCCTAAGAATTTGAAGACTTAATTTTTTCTTTAAATTATTTTGTTTAAGTTAATTTGGGCTAACACATCCATTGTAATTTGTAGTTTAAAATAATAGTTAAGTTAGGATCAGTTAAGTATTTATTTTAATAAATTGTTCGTAAACTGAATGATAAATTCCCAACCATATGGGGATTTTGAAAAGACATAAAGCTAGACCAAATCCACTATTTGGGGGTTTTGTCATCCGTAGAGAGAAAGAGAGAACATGAGGGAAATAGGTGCGAGAGAGGGGTGAAAAAAGAGCATAAAAAATGTAAAAACTAGCCATCCAAGTGCTTGACTCTGTGTATTTCATTTATAAATTAATTCCAAGTGTTTTGTAATTTTGATCGGGCTCTCTGTTTTAACCCGTTTGTTCTATTTCTTTGTCGAAATTGAGTATTGAATTTAATCGCACAACAGAAGGTTAACCTGGATTTTGTTTGTATCTATGTGATTATTATATATGCGTGTTATTTTTGTTAATGAAAATACAAATTAAGCAATAGGGCGAAGTTCCTAAGAACTTCGCATAGACAAGGCTATGGCAGAGATCAAGGGATGAAGAGATGAAGAAGAAGCTCAGGAAGGATAGTGGAAATGAATAGACAAATTAAGCAATAGGACGAAGTTCCTATGAACTTCACATAGACAAGGCTATGGCAGAGATCAAGGGATGAAGAGATGAAGAAGAAGCTCAGGAAGGATAGTGGAAATGAATAGACAAATTAAGCAATAGGACGAAGTTCTTATGAACTTCACATAGACAAGGCTATGGCAGAGATCAAGGGATGAAGAGATGAAGAAGAAGCTCATGAAGGATAGTGGAGGAGTAAAGGAGGAAGCGACAAAGAAGAACTGTGCGCAGGTGAATGGACGGTCGTGATTAGATCGCAAATCTGAAAGGGGAAAAGGACATTGCACACCACAAAGTATAATGGTTACAGCTAAGATTTTTCGCAAGTTAAGTTTATTAATTTGCGATGCGAGGTGATGCGATGGAGATAGACGTGGACCACTGGATCTAGAAAAGGTTAAACGATGGAGATTGAAAGCGCGTCAGGAGCGATTTCGCAAATCGTAGATGATAGTGGATACCATTAAGTGTTCACAAGATAGGTTAAATTGGTTGCGATGCAGTAAGATTTGAAATATCCAATCCGACGAGGGGGAGCCACATGTTGGCTTTGCGCAATAGCGCACTTCGCAAGATTTATGGCTTATCATTATTGATAAAGAGTTAAGTTTGGGGGCGAGAGATTGCGATGTGCTGGGATTGGTTCAAGGTATGGTGGGACCCTTCGATAGGAAGTCCGTGTGTATATAACATGTTTTGGGTTACGTGCATTCTGTTATAAAGAGTGTTGTTGGTTGCTTCACATATGTATGTTTATTTAACTCTGATATTCGATTAATCCGTTGCATGTATAAGGGGTTTATGTGGGCCATAACCCACAAGTTCACAGTATCTATTAAACTATAGTTTCGATTGCATCAATTGGTATCAGAGCATATGATATCTCAAAGGCGATGTGAAGGACTTTGAACTAAGCAAAGTTGATAAAGATTGCTCATTGATTCTAATCGAGTGAACCTTAAGAGGTAAGACTGTGGACTGAAGGCTTATGAAAAAGCATAAGAGCTACAACAACATGGATGAATTAGTAGCACATAAAATAAGGTAAGAATGTTTTGTTTTAGTTTTATTTTGGATTATAGAACTGGCAAGTAAATGCTCACACTCAGAAGAAGAGCATAAGAGTTTAATAGAGGTGATTTTTTTAGTGTTCTTACTTGGGGGGTGACTACATGCAAGAGGTAGCAGCAGGAGTGAAAACATCTTAGCAAGAATATCACATCCTTTAAGGGTAGTGATGAAGGAAGCTAGCAATTTTTTTCTAGGAGGAAGAAGAAGTGTGGTCAGAACTTAGTATTTCAGCTGAGGTTGAAATATAAGAGGACAATAGTGTTCTCAAGTGCATATGAGTTGTGAGGGTGAGCCTATAAGGAGAATAGAGAATTGCTCAAGGAGGGTTCTAGATTGAGGACCAATACTTTCCAAAAGCCCAAGCACAGAGGGAGTTTGGTGAGTTAAGTTGTAGCAGGAGGAACTGTTACTGTAGAGGCTAGTGCAGCTCATAGAGGGTGAAAGAACTCAAGAGTATGACTATTGAAAGTCATAGCAGAGGTTCACGAGGCAACCACAAAGTGAAGAAGGAAGATGCCAAGACAAATGACATATGGAAGCAGATGATTGATGAAGAATATAAGAGAGAAATAGCTAATATGAGAACCCATATTGATCTATTGATGGAGTTGTTACAGAGGAGTGATGGAGACCAGAGGTGTGGATGGATTATGAGGAATAAATTGAAGTGTCATGGGTTGAAGATGAAGAGGGAGCATATGTTTAATGATCAATAAGAATAATTATTTCTTAGAGCAACAAAGTATGAAAGGAGATTTCTTGCATATGAACTAGATTATGGATTATTTTTTGAAGAAAATGATAATAATACTAGTAGGAGGCCTATTGAAGAAATTGCAGGTATGGAGGATGAAGGACAACCTTTAGGAATTGTCATAGAAGATGGAGGGCAACATGAATATGCAATGATCATAAAATTTGATGAAGAAATGGAGTTATCAGAAGAGATGTCAGAATTCTCAAAGGAGATAGAGGATTTTTTGGAGCATGTGGTTATAGACATTGAAGAGGATGAAGAAGATAAAAGGGGTTTGTTGCAGCACTCAAGGTGGATCATGATGATTCCACAAAGGGAAGAAGAAGAGATGACCACTGATGGTTATCTGAAAGGTTCAAGGAGGAGTCACAATCAAAATAAAGAAGTCAGCAGAGATGCCAGTAAAAGACTAAGCATGGAAAAGCTTGATGTGGTATCTACAGACAGGTTGATGGAGTCATCTTGTATAGATGGATTGTTTTTAGTCCATGATGAACAAAGAGGTTTCATAAAGGAAAGAAGACTATGGCTATTGATGGTCATAGTAAAGGTTCTAAGCGAGATTATGAAAGATCAAGTAAGAATAAACTTGATAGAGAATTAGCTGAGATAAAATTGTAGCTAGAAGTGTTGAGAGAATTCGTACAAGGGAATATGGAACACCAAAGGTATGATTGGGTTCTTCGGAAGAAAAGAGTCAAGTGGAGTCAGTTTCAGAGTAGGCTGAGACATGAAACACGTGTGAAACTAGAAGAAAACTCAGAGGAGATGAGTTACAGCATAGGTTGTGTGTTGAGGAAGAGGTTTACCTATGTGAAGCTGAGCAAGAGTCCATTCTTGGTGATAGTAGTAATGAGGATGAAGACATGAGACCAGTTGATAGTTTCATGGATCCTTGGAAGGATGAGAACCAATGGAAAGAGTTGATGTTTGAGTCAACAAGAGAGGCTATGGATCCTTAAGGTTTTGAAACAAATGATTATTGTATGTTTGCAGGTGAAATATGTAAAGAAAGACAATTTGCTGATGTTTTCATAAAGGATGAAGGGAGAGGAAAGAATCTGAATTCTATTCAAGAAGAAAATGAGACAACCGAGTCTCATGTACATGCACATGCACAGCTAAGTGAAAGAAATTATTTAAAACCTACTGTGAAAGCTAAAAACAAGGAGGACTTGGCTTATGATGATGGCCAAGAACAGAAAGAGGCAAAAGATGATATCAAGCATTCATATGTTATGCTTGAGAAAACTGAAAAGAAGACTAGTGAAGACTTTCTGAGTCCTAAAAAAGACTTAGAACAATAAGAGAAATATTTGGTGATTGATTCATCAAATAAGACCACTGGGTATTGTGAGTTTAATGCTGACAATTTGAATGTGTTTGCAGGTTGTGTAGAAGACAATCCATCTTTTGGAATTGTCTCAAGTAAAGCTAAAGTTTATCTAGAAATGCATAATGAAGAAAAAAATTGCCAAGCAAGGTATGATGAAGACCAATTTGAGTTGTTGCAACAAAAGGAATTCATAAATTCCTTATTTAATGAAGGGAGTAACTTTAATGGAGATGAAGTAGTAATGTCTCATGAGATGAAACTTGTTCTTGATGAGGACAAAAAGGAATTGGCTTGCTTAAATAGCCAAAGGAAGATTGTTGGATGAACATTTAGGACTGTCATAGAAATAGCGAATCATAATTTTATTCTGATTAAATATGAAGAAGCAGTGTCACAAAGAGGTTTGCTTAGTAACAAGGAAGAAGAAATCCATAAAGATGAAAGTGAGGCAGTTATGTCTCAAGCTAAAGGAAAGTCAGTCCTAGAAATGGAAAATACTAAATTGAATATTAGGACTGGTCAAAAAGTAGAAGGACAACAATGGAATGTTGTCAAGGAAGAGAAAGAGAATTATGTTGAAACTATAATACAACATACTGAAGAGGTACTTGAATGGAATCAAGTAATTAGTGAATGGATGAGTTTCTTGCTAAAATCATTTGAGCAAGAGAAAGAGATTGCAGACAATCAGATGGGACCGTTTCAAACTGTATTTGAAACAGAGATAGGTACTAGTTTCCAAAACTTAATTATGTTAACTAGTATACAGTAAAGAGTGAATAAATATATTATTGTCATCAGAGAATTAGAAGGCAATTTACCTTTTGACAGTAAATTTGAAAATAAGGAAAAAAAGAGGGATGTTGCAGAGGGAGATATTAAGGAAGTATGCGTGATGAAGGGGCATTAGACACTAGCCAGCAATGTAGGAGGTTTGTCCACATGTTGTGGCTAGGAGGGTTCAAAAAAAAAAATCACTAAAATTGTAACAGCAAGGTGTCAATACCTTAGCTGCTAGTTGCATTAGGTTAGTTAGAGTCAGTAGAAGTCGAATAGCTTTCAGTTCAGTCCATCTTTCATGTTTCAGTTAATTGAATAAATAGTAGCTAGGCTTTTGAATTACCAAAAACGGTCCTCACAGAGGAACCGAAGAGACAAATATTGATGTATAAATGTAAACCCTGGATGCATTGAAGGGGGAGGAGATTTTCACAGTAAAGATTGTGTGTGTTAAGCAATTGTTCTCTATTGAAAATATTTCAATGTTTGTTGATTATTAGTGTCGAGTAGTAGACATACTGTTTTTTGCATACAATTGCTTAATTCTGAAGTGTTCGAGCCTCCAGCATTGTGTTAATTCGATGAAGAACCTGCTATGTTGAACCTCCATTCTGTGTCTGTAGTCGTGTGTATAATCCCCCTCTGAATTTCTGAAGTAGGCCATAATGACATAGGAAGCAAGAAATGGATGCATTCTACCTTAACTGACGTGTCGAGCCATATGTGTGCACTCTGTTGCATCGTTGTGAGCTTTGCCTGAAGGCGGAATCTGCTCACAAGTAAAGTCGTTTGGTTTGTTGTTAATTGGAAATCCTGTCCTGAGGTTAACCCTTAGTTATGAACCGAAGTGTATAGAAAGGATAGCGTAACCCCGAATTAACCTTGGTCAATCACTGTTCCAAAACCGAGAGTGGGTTTGCGAAATAAAACCACCCATATCGCACCACCTTTGTGGGGTAAGCGGTATTTCCAATTCGAACGCGATTCCATTAGCTGCCTGACACGTCGACGGAGGAAAACCACCTTTTCGCATGCCATCGCGCGTTAAAGTTCGATTGTGGGGCCAGAGCAATATCGATGTATGCCGTTGATCTGGAGGAAGGCTCGTCGCATGGTGTTTGCCCTTAGAAGTAACACAGAGGTTAACCAAAGGTATGAGCGTTCAAAAGTGGTGAACCGTCGATTGTATGTGTGGGCCCGGAATATATTAAAGAGTTTCTTTGCAAAGATTGTCGGGTTATTAATATAAGTCGGAGGGATTAAGGTTGCAAGTTATAAGGTGGCATACATAGGACTGTATCATAGTTATAGTGTGGGGAATTAAAGTCCAGAAATATATTTAAATTGTTGAATTCTAACCACGGAAAAGATATTATGGACGGAGTAGAGACCAACTCTCCTTAGGGGCCCAAATTCAGTTTTGTTGCTGTCAATTGTGGTATCAGAGCATGTTTTTAAGTTGTTTTTGCAGAGAATTAACATGGCAATCCGAGTTGGTAGAGGTGCTGGCAGAAGGAGAGGCAGACCTGTTTCCAATGCAGAAGTGTTGGGGATCTTGCAGAGGTTTGAGGCCAGAATGGATGCCATGGAGCGAAGACAGCCCAGAGATCCTGAAGACATCAATGAACCTAAAATAGAAGAAGCTGAAGAAAATGCTGAGATTCCTCCTAACATGAGGCTCCTCAGAACTATTCTAGGGTCTGCAGTTAAGCCCAAGATTGAAGTATCAAGTTTTGCAGGAGGAATGAATCCAGAGGAGCTGGTGGACTGGATTAATGAAATGAATAAGTGCTTTGACTATGAAGAAATGAGCGAATATAAGAAAGTCAAGTTTGCAGTAACAAAGCTGAAGGGACATGCTGCACTCTGGTGGGATGGAGTGCAAGCAGAAAGAAGGAGAGTTGGCAAACAACCTATCAAGAGATGGACCAGAATGATGGCTAAGTTAAAAGGTAAGTTCTTACCTAGTGATTATCAGCTAACATTGTTTAGGCAAATGCAGAGCCTGAGACAGAGGTTGCTGACAGTAAAGGAATACACAGAAGAATTCTATAGAGTAAGCATAAGAGCTGGGAAATTTCAAGACACACCAGAGAAGACTGCCAGCTATGAGAATGGTCTCAAGCTAGAGATCCAAGATGAGATTGGTCTTCTGTCTCCTAAGACAGTTGAAGAGGCCTATCAGATGGCCTTGAAAGCAGAAGAGAAACTCCTGAGGATGCAGTCTGCCAAGGGGAGAGGTACTTTCCGTGGAAAGGGAAGTCAGGGTGGTAGAGGAAAGCCTGCTACACCTAGAGATGGAGCTAACAGTAGCTCACCTCATAATGCATCTACAGAGGGTGATGCAAGAGGCAGAAGGGGTTCTTACAGAGGAAGAGGAGGCAGAGGCAGAGGTAGAGAATTGAGGTGCTACAGATGTCAACAAGTGGGACACAAGCACTATGAGTGCCTAGAGAATGTGGGTGCTGGTCCAAGGAATGCTGTTGTTGCCCCAGCTGGAGAAGAGGCAGCAATTGAAGAATAAATTCTACCAGAGAGGGGAGAGTCCTTGGTGGTTAATAAGGTCCTGTTGAAACAAACCAAAGAGGCCATTGAGCCTGCACAAAGGAAGACTTTGTTTAGGAGCATATGCAAGGTCCAGGGAAAATGCTGCCAGCTAGTCATTGATAGTGGCAGCACAGACAATCTGGTTTCCACTGAGGTGATAGAGAAGTTGAAGCTGAAGACAAGGGAGCATCCAACTCCCTACATGGTGTCCTAGCTGCATAAAGGGCACCAACTGATTGTAAAAGAACAGTGTGAGATAGAGCTGCAAATGGGAAAATACAAAGACAAAGTCCTGTGTGATGTGATGCCCATGGATGTGTGTCACATAATGCTGGGTAGACCTTGGAAGTTTGACAGAGCAGCAGTGCATGATGGCAAGAAGAACACTTACAAGTTCTTCAAGGATGGGGTACATCATACATTGATACCCATCGGAGAAGGAGAGCCATCAAGCAGAGTGGTTGATCCAAAGACCTTGTTGCTGAGCGGGAAGGAATATCTACAGCAGATTGAAGAAGAATAGGTAAGCTTTGCTTTAGTTTACAAGCCTAAGGTAGTTCTTACTTCTACAAAGATTTCTGATTTGCCAATATAAATCCAAGATATGTTAGACAATTATTATGACATTGTTGTGGATGATTTACCTGATGAGCTGCCACCTGTGAGGAAGATCAACCATCAGATAAATTTTATCCCTGGTTCAAATCTGCCAAATAAGGCAGCCTATCGAATGACTCCCACAGAAAATGAGGAAATCATGAAGCAAGTACAGGAATTAGTGGACAAAGGACTGATCGGAGAAAGTCTGAGTCCATGTGCAGTACCAGCAATATTGAGCCCAAAGAAAGATGTAGGTTGGAAGATGTGTACTGATTCCAGAGCAATCAATAAGATCACAATAAGGTACAAATCCCCTTTGCCCAGAGTTGAGGATTTGATGGACTGTTTGAGTGGTGCTAAATATTTTTCAAAGATAGATTTAAAAAGTGGATATCATCATATTAGAATAAGAGAGGGTGATGAGTGGAAAACTGCCTTTAAAACGAATGAAGGACTGTATGAATGGATGGTAATGCCTTTTGGGTTTTCGAATGCACCTAGCACTTTCATGAGACTTATGAATGAAGTATTGAAAGAATTCATTGGTAAATTTGTGATAGTGTATCAGGATGATATATTAGTTTTCAGCAAAACTAAAGAAGAACATTTAAGGCATCTTAATTATGTCTTGAAGAAGCTGCACCAAGAGAAACTGCTGATAAAATTAAGGAAATGCTTATTCATGAAGGAAGAGTTGGTGTATTTGGTCTTTGTTATTTCTGCAAAAGGATTGAAGATGGACCCGAAAAAGGTTAAGGCAATTGTGGAGTGGCCTTCACCCAAAAATGTTTTTGAGGTAAGAAGTTTCCATGGACTTGCCAGTTTTTACAGGAAATTTATAAGAAACTTCAGTAAGATTAATGCACCTGTAATTGAGACAATAAAAAAGAGCAAACAACCATTTAAATGGACTGCTGAAGCAGAAAGAAGCTTTAAAATTTTGAAGCAAAAGATAACTGAAAAGCCTGTGTTGATTCTGCCTGATTTTACTAAGCCATTTCAAGTGAAGTGTGATGCCAGTGGAGAAGCCATTGAGCTGTGCTGAGTCAGGATGATAGGCCTGTAGCCTATTTCAGTGAAAAGCTGAATGACACCAGAAAGAAGTACTCCTCTTATGAGAAGGAATTCTATGCAGTTGTTCAGGCGCTAAAAAAATGGAGGCATTACTTGATGTCGAGAGAATTTGTATTATACTCTGGTAATCATGCTTTGCAGTACATTGTACAGAAACCCAAGTTGAATCATAAGCATGCCAAATGGGTTGAGTATCTCCAAGGTTTCAACTTTGTTTTGAAACACATAAGTGGCCAAGAAAATAAAGTAGCTGATGCTTTGAGTAGGAGGCACGTGCTTGTTCAAGAAACCAATTTTGAAGTTGTAGGATTTGATTTTCTCAAAGAATTGTATAAGACAGATTCAGATTTTAAGGAAGCATTTGAGGCATGTTGTAACCCTGTTCTAACAGATAGAAGCCAGTGGCTGGATTATTTCTTGCAGGAAGACTTGCTATTCAGAAGAAACCAACTGTGTGTACCAAAATGTTCCATGAGAGAAAATTTGATCAAGGAGAAGCATAGCGGTGGACTTGCTGGACACTTTGGTACTGAAAAAACTTATGAGCAGCTGAGCCACTTCTATTATTGGCCCAAGATGACAGCAGAAGTGGAAAAGTTTGTGAAAAATTGCAAAATCTGTCAATATGCCAAAGGAAGGAGCCAAAATGCAGGATTGTACACTCCCTTGCCTATTCCAGATAGGCCTTGGGACATGGTGAGTATGGATTTTGTTCTAGGATTGCCAAATACTCAGAGAGGGAATCATGCAGTCTTTGTTGTAGTGGACATATTTTCCAAAATGGCACATTTTTTTCCATGTTATAAAACTAGTGATGCCACCCATGTTGCTAACTTTTTTTTCAAGGAAGTTGTTAGGTTGCATGGGTTGCCCAAGAGTATTGTTTCAGACAGAGACACCAAATTTGTGGGCCATTTTTGGAGGACACTGTGGAATAAGCTTGGTACCAAACTGAGTTTTAGCTCAGCTTATCATCCTCAGACTGATGGACAAACTGAGGTAGTGAATAGGAGTCTAGGAAATTTGTTGAGAAGTCTTGTAGGAGAGCATCCCAAGCAGTGGGATCATATTTTTCCTCAGGCAGAATATGCATATAATGACTCACCAAACAGAAGCACAGGGCAGATTCTGTTCCATATTTTTTATGGAATGCACCTCAGAGGAATATCAGACTTAAGAAATCTGGGAAAGGCAGAACTAAGGAGCGTTGATGGTGAAGAATTTTCTTCAGAGATCCAAGCCATACATGAACAAGTGAAACAACAGCTACAAGACAGCAACATCAAATATAAGGGCAGAGTGGACTTGATCAGAAAAGAAGTCCATTTTGAAGTAGGAGATCTGGTTTTGGCACACTTGAGAAAGGAGAGATTCCCAAAGAAGCAATATAACAAACTAAAGTTCAAAAATATTGGGCCATGCAAGATACTTAGAAAGTTTTCTGCAAATGCTTATGAGATTGAATTGCCTCCTGATGTTGGAATATCTCCCATTTTTAATGTTGCAGATTTGTACAAGTATGAAGATGATGGTGCAGAAGAGGGACTAGCAGACAAGGAACAAATTGAGTGGGAAAAGTAGCTACCTCCATCACAACCATTACAACCAGAGAAGATATTGGACGAAAGAGTGTTCAGGAAGACCAAAGGACAAGAGTACTTTCAGTACTTAATCAAATGGAAGGACTAGCCAGAGGAAGATGCCACTTGGATGACTGAAGGAATGTTGCGGAAGATAGATAGATCAGTGGGAGAGCTCATGGATAGGATTCCATGAAGAAATTCGCCCTCGGGAGTCTGATGCAGGGGCATTAGACACTAGCCAGCAATGTAGGAGGTTTTTCCACATGTTGTGGCTAGGAGGGTTCAAAAAAAAATCACTGAAATTGTAACAACAAGGTGTCAATACCTTAGCTGCCAGTTGCATTAGGTCAGTTAGAGTCAGTGGAAGTCGAATAGCTTTCATTTCAGTCCATCTGTCATGTTTCAGTTAATTTAATAAATAGTATCTAGGCTTTTGAATTACCAAAAACGGTCCTCACAGAGGAACCAAAGAGACAAATATTGATGTATAAATGTAAACCTCGGATGCATTGAAGGGGGAGGATATTTTCACAGTAAAGATTGTGTGTGTTAAGCAATTGTTCTCTGTTGAAAATATTTCGATGTTTGTTGATTATCAATGTCGAGTAGTAGACATATTGTTTTGTGCATACAATTGCTTAATTCTGAAGTGTTCGAGCCTCCAGCGTTGTGTTAATTCGATGAAGAACCTGCTGTGTTGAACCTCCATTCTGTGTCTGTAGTCGTGTGTATAATCCCCCTCTGAATTTCCGAAGTAGGCCATAACGACATAGGAACCAAGAAATGAATGCGTTCTACCTTAACTGATGTGTCGAGCCATATGTGTGCACTCTGTTGCATCATTGTGAGCTTTGCCTAAAGGCGGAATCCGCTCACAAGTAAAGTCGTTTGGTTTTTTGTTAATTGGAAATCCTGTCCTGAGGTTAACCCCAAGTTATGAACCAGAGTGTATAGAAAGGATAGCGTAACCCTGAATTAACCTTGGTCAATCACTGTTCCAAAACCGAGAGTGGGTTTGCGAAACCAAACCACCCATATCGCACCGCCTTTGTGGGGTAAGCGGTATTTATAATTCGGATGCGATTCCATTAGCTGCTTGACACGTCGACGGAGGAAAACCACCTTTTCGCGTGCCATCGTGAGTTAAAGTTCGATTGTGGGGCCAGAGAGATATTGACGTACGCCGTTGATCTGGAGGAAGGCTGTCGCACGGTGATCGCCCTCAGAAGTAACACAGAGGTTAACCAAAGGTATGAGCTTTCAAAAGTGGTGAACCGTCGATTGTATGTGTGGGCCCGGAATATATTAAAGAGTTTCTTTGCAAAGATTGTTGGGTTATTAACATAATTCGGAGGGATTAAGGTTGCAAGGTATAAGGTGGTGGACATAGGACTGTATCAGAGTTATAGTGTGGGGAATTAAAGTCCAGAAATATATTTAAATTGTTGAATTCTAACCACGGAAAAGATATTATGGACGGAGTAGAGACCAACTCTCCTTAGGGGCGCAAATTCATTTTTGTTGCTGTTAATGCGTGGCAGAAATTTTCAGAGTAATATTTGTAGCAATATCTGGGACAGAGTGTAGTAGAATGTGTTCGCAGAGGACTAGAAATAAGATTATATTACAACAGAAGATTGAATTGCAGGAAACCATAGATGAACTATGGGAGTTAATGCAAATACCTAAGAAGAGTTATGACAAAATGAAGAAAGAAGTCCAATGTGGAATTGTTTGGAAAGTAAAGAACAGTGAAGGTAGAGGCAGTGGAGCACTACAGTACAAATTATGGAAGCCTGGAAGATTGCAGCTAAAGAATGGTGAAGATAATGTAGTTTATGGAAAACAAAAAAGAGTTTTGGATCCTCGAAGATTCAAGCATTGAAGACACATGACCAGGAGGTCACGATTTATTTTACCTCGGGAGGCAGGAGCATTAAGGTAGAGCTGACAATGTGACAAGTTGGTCACATGTTGTGGCTTGGGAAGAGGACTAGCAGTCCTAAGAATTTGAAGACACTATTTTTTCTTTAAATTATTTTGTTTAAGTTAATTTCGGCTAAAACAACCATTGTAATTTTCAGTTTAAAAGAATAGTTAATTTAGGATCAGTTAAGTATTTAGTTTAATAAATTGTTTAGAAACTGAATGAAAGTTTCCCAACCATATGGGGATTTTGGAAAGACATAAAGCCAGACCAAATCCACTGTTTGGGGGTTCTGCCATCTGTAGAGAGAAAGAGAGAACATGAGGGAAATATGTGTGAGAGAGGGGTGAACAGAGAGAAGAAAAAAAAGTAAAAACTAGCCATCCAAGGGCTTGACTCTATGTATTTCATTTCTAAATTAATTCCAAGTTTTTTGTATTTTTGATCAGGCTCTCTGTTTTAACTCGTTTGTTCTATTTCTCTGTCGAAATCGAGTATTGCATTTAATCGCACAACAGAAGGTTAACCTGTATTTTGTTTTTATCTGTGTGATTATTATATATGTGTGTTATTTCTTTTAATGAATAGATAGATTAAGCGAGAGGACAAAGTTCCTATGAACTTCGCATAGACAAAGCTATGGCAGAGATCGAGGGATGACGAGACGAAGAAGAATCTCAGGAAGGATAGTGGAGGAGTAAAGGAGGAAGCGACAGAGAAGAACCATGTGAAGGTGAATGGACGGTCGTGATTAGATCGCAGATCTGAAAGGGGAAAGGGACATCGCACATTGCAAAGTATAGTGGTTACGACTAAGGGTTTTCATAAGTTAAGTTTATTAATTTGCAATTGGAAGTGATGCGGCAGAGATAGATGTGGACCGTTGGATCCAACAGAGGCTAAACAACAGAGATTGAAAGCGCGTCGGGACCGATTTTTCAAATCGCAGATGATATTGGATGCCATTAAGCGTTTGCAATATATGTTAAATTGGTTGCAATGCGGTAATATTTGAAATATGAGATGCGACGAGGGGGAGCCATGTGTTGGATTTTCGCAATAGCGCACTTCGCAAGATTTATGGCTTAGCATTATTGATAAAGAATTAAGTTTGGGGGCGAGCAATTGAAAGGTGTTGGGATTGGTTCAAGGTATGGTGGGACCCTCCGACAGGAAGTCATTGTGTATGTAACATGTTTTGGGTTACGTGCATTCTGTTATAAAGAGAGTTTTTGGTTGTTTCACATATATATGTTTATTTAACTCTGATATCGTAATCCGCTGCATGTATAAGGGGTTTATGTGGGCCATAACCCACAAGTCCATGGTATTTGTTAAACTGCAGTTTCAGCTGCATCAATTTTCATTTTTTTCGTATTTCCCTTATCTTGGACTCCTTTATTTTTGTGGATGTATCCTTTTCTTTTGTGTTGTCTTCTTTCATTATTTGCTTCTTAAGTTTCCCCATAAGTTCTGCAATGGGAACTTCATATTCTGACTATTCTTGAGATGGTTGTTGTTCACCTTCAACATGGTTTTAAATTTTTACTTTCCTTCCCCTTTTTTCTTTGCTACATCTAGGTTGTACTTGGTTTCCCTCTTTAAAATGATTCTGAATTAGGAAATTTTCCCAAGTAGCCCCTAGAATTTTAAGGTGAAATTCAATAAGAATTTTAATAAACCCATGATGATACATTGTGTTGTCTATAAACTGGATTCTCTTTTGAACATTTCCTGACATTTTTCTTAATCTATGCAACAATAAGTATGGAAGATTTAACTCATTTCCTTCAAAAAAATTCATTAACAGTCTAACACAATAAAATAACATGCATCCAAATCTTCCCTCATAGGTGACAAAATTTTGACTTATTAATAGTAAATTCCTCCATTTTCCTTTAAGTGTTGTGCTAGGTATTCCCTTTTCAAAGATGGTGGTATCCATACCTGGATTTTTCAGAAAGACTTTCCATTCTTCACCTTTGATTCCTCTATTTTTGAACCACCTCTCTTCAGTTCTTGGCAGTCTCACAACTTCAACAATGAAATACTCTATTATTTCAAATTTGACATCGCCGATTTCCACCTCCATTCCATCCAAAGCTCTGGAAAATGAATTAGTTACCTCCTTATTAAAATATTCGAATTTTTCCATGAACTTTCTGCAACACCTCTTTTGCCTGTGGGTAACCTTCCATGAACTTTCTTCCTTCCATTTCTTTCCTCACTATTACTCCCATGGCTTGAGAAAGTTTTCCTCAAGACTGCCTCTTTGACGGGGTATGAATGATGGTTTCAGTATGAATGAGAGCGTGAGTGAATGAGGCTTCAAAATGAATGAGATCGTGAGTGAATGAGGCTTCCAAATTATCGAGAGTCTGAGTGAATGAGTTGGATGATTTCAACAATGAAATCAAGATTTGATGTTGGATCGTTCGTGTAATGATGAGGGGTTAAATGGTAGAGTTTTAGATTTGATTTGATTCAACACGATCAAATCTTCTTAATGATGTTTTTGAATTGGTGGTATATAATGACCATATCATTCATATGCCAATGTTTAAATCCTTATTATTAAATAAATTTTTTGCATTTTATATCTTGAATTGATGTTGCTAACCCTTAGTTGTTTCTCTTTGTATTTTCTTCAGATGATCTTCATCAAATTCTTCAATTTATTTTGTCAAACAATTCCTGTCACATATTAGCTACAGAAATCCATCAGAGCTGCATAATCTTAGTAATTCCGTAGCTATATTTATTCTTTGACAAAGGAAAGGGATGGAAAGAAAATGGGATTTTAGAATAGGAATAAAGAAATTTAAGGTTCCAAAAATTTTGGTTTTCACCTTAGATTTTTTGTATAAGCATGCCAATCAATGATTGGTTTTCATGCTTATACATTTATTATTTATTTATTTTTTATCATATATATAATATTTTTTTTTTCAAAGTAATAAAATAAAAGAAGGCTTCTAAGTTTGAGAAGAAGAAGGATTCTTCTTAACCAAATTTACATCATAATTGTCTTGAAAAATCTTAACAAAATCCTCCTTTGTCAATGGCTTGTGATAGCTTCTCATTCGATGTCCATTTACGACGAGATGAAATTTTTCTTCATCAATGGTTCTGATCCTGTTTTCTCCATTATCAAGGACTCTCTTAATCTCATAAGGCACAAGCCAGTGAGTTTGAAATTTTCCTTGAAAATTCTTGAACTTTGAATCAAAGAGTAGTGCCCAATCTCCTGCTTGAATTTTTTTTTCTTTGATATATTTATCATGCCATCTGTTGGTATTTTGAATTTCACCTTGTCTTATTTCATCAAGCTCATTGATTTGTTCCATTCTATTCTTTTTTGCTTCTGACAAGTCAAGTCCCAATTTAACTGTTGTCTTGAAAGTTTTTATTTGGAACTCAATTGGAAATAGGACTTGCTTCCCATAAATAAGTTCATAGGGAGTATGTCCTATTGTGCTTCTCCATGTGGTGTGGTAGGCCCATAAATATTCTGGAAGCTTTTCTGCTCAACCCCTTCTATGAAATTGTACAATCTTGGTAAGGATTGCTTCAATCACTTTGTTAGTAGATTCTACTTGTCACTTTTCCTGCAGATGATATGGAGTAGACTTTCTATGCTTGATTTTATATTCTCTCACTATCTTTTGCACCGTTCTGGATGTAAATTGAGTACCTTGATCTGTCAAAATTTCCCTTGGAACACCAAAACGAGTAAAAATATCCTCAAAAATAAATGAAACTACAACATTTTCAGTAGCAAAAGAAATTGCTTTAGCTTCTACCCATTTAGTGACATAATAAATGCACACAATAATATACCTCTTTTGTCTTGATGGTGGATTGATTTGTCCGACAAAATCCAGAGCCCATTTTTCAAAAGGTTTAATAAGTACTTGAGGTTGTAAATGCATTTCATCTGAAGGAACATGTTTCCCCATTCTCTAAAACTATCACATCTCTTAACATATTCTTTGGCATCCTTAAAATGGGAATTCCAATAATATCCTAAGAGAAGGGCTTTGTAAGCAGTTATTTTATCAATGAAGTGTCCTCCACATGGTTCATCATGACATGCTTTTAGTATTTCAAGTATTTCATCTTCTCTCCCACATCTTCGGATGATGAGATTTGGACCTGTCTTGTACAATTCTTCATTTATCCATGAATAAGATGCACTCACTTGAATTATATTTCTCTTTTCTCTACGAAAAAAATATGATGGTAACTTCCCTATGGCCAAATAGTTAGTGTTATAGGTCAAATTGGGCATCATCCCCAATGACCTGGTCAAACTAAACATCATCCCCAGGACCAATGAAGTAGGGTCTATCATCCCCTATCATTTTAGTTTCTACATGCCCTAAAACAATAAAAAATCATTCATGACTTCTATTGCAAGATTTCCAAGTTTTGAAGTATATGTTATATCACTTATGATCTCACCAACACTGCCTCTCAAAGGACTAACGGTATTGTGTATGCAACTCCCTCCATTCAAGGGTGCACTGCAATGCACTTCCCGACATTCAAGAGTGCGTTGGTCAATTGGAAGCGAAATTCTCATTGTTCCGGAATATGCACATGGGCAGTGCCTTATAGAAGAGTCCATATGTGTCAAAATTTGAATCCATGTGTCCATCTAATAGCTCTGAGCTTGGAAACATGTCTTGCCTATTATTAGAAAGTCATTTATTAAGAAACTACCATCAGTTGCCCTATAAATTGAGCACATATCCTAGTGCTAGGGAAGGAAGAATTTTGGTAAAGAAATGTTGTTGGATTCTCAATTGAGAGAGTGATAGAAGTGATATGCTACTGGTGTGATGTTGATTGTGATGAGGCTAGGATGATGTTGGAGCTGGTGACATCAAATCGATCATTGGTTGTAACTTCCCCCTTCTACTCATTAATAAAGATTGTTGTTCATTTTCCCATATATGTATCTATTTATGGTTCTATTTCTCATGCAATTGATTCTTAACTGATATATATGTTTCATGTTCAATCGATTTAACTACTTAAGATAAATAGGCATCTGTATATTGCAATCTCTTTGTTGTTTAGTGTTTATACTTGCAGGAACTAGTCTGGCGATCTAAGTTGGATTGGAAGCTACAACAAAAGCAACAGAAGGAGAATAGGAAGTTCTTGGATCATAAGTGTGTTCCTATTTATTTCTTTGTGTCTATTTACTCTTAGAGAAAGTGATAGAAAAGTCTTTGATATGTTGTTCTAAATGCATAGCACCACATTTAGGGAATTTGGTTTATCCGTAGATCATAATTCCGCACAGCAAATTGGCAACTCCGTTGGGGAGTTTCCCTTCATTCCTGGTGTTTTTTCCTCTACTTATCCACCCAATAGCATCTACTATCAATTATTAGACTTTTGAATAAAAGAATTGCATTAGAATTGCATTATGTAGCTTGAATTTTCAATCTTTGCTGCGCCCAACACACTATTGGTCAAGACACAGTGCACTGTAGTGCATTGTCTCCCACTCAGGGGTGCATTACAATGCACTGTCTCCCCTTACAGACTGCGTTGTCCCCTTAGAAAACCGAATTCCTTTTGAACTTTCCATTGCCATCATTCTCAACCATTTGTTTGTTGTGTTTACAATTGTCTGATACCTCTTAGAGACCAGTGAATTTGCCTGATTCTTCCTCCTTTGAAAAGTAAGTTTGTTCAATGTCTCTTTAAGCAGTTTTCTTTATCATTGAAAAATCAAATTCAAAGTATTTTATCTCTACATTAGATCCATTTGTTTTATTAAAGGAAATTGTCGTTAAATTCTTCATTTCCTGTAGGAAAAATTGTAGTTCCATTCTTCATTTTTCCTAAAAGAGAAATTGTTGTTAAATTCATCATTTCTCGAAGAAGAAAGCATTTGTTTTTTGTTGATTTGATGCATATAGTTTCCTTTTGACATTCACATTAAGGGGACTAAAAATAAAAACCTACATATGCATATAATGAGTTGTGTGTTTTGCATAGGAACAAGTTAGGAAAGATTCATATTAGTTTGTGCTCTTTGTTGTTTGCTCTCAAAATTGATTGCTCTTTCCCTTAGTACTAGGATTTTCATTGAAAAAGCTAAAATTGAAAAGTTTTCTTATCATTTTAGTTTTCATTTTTAGGAATTTCCATCACATCATGCGGTGAACCTTGAAAAGAACATTTTTAAGCAATATAAACTTAAGATTTACATCAATTTACCTAAAAAATAATTGGAACCATAACGATAACATTTAGAAGTTCTAGGCTAGAGACGTGTTTCGACGTTGTTAAACATAGTAGCTGTCATTAATTGTCTGCGATACATCCCGAATGTGATACCTCAATCCACGTATGTCAGTATATTGTAGCTCGTCCACATACCTTCCAGTATATTGGGCGGTGTTATAGTACGAAAAGTATAAAAGGGTGCTCTCACTGTGCGGTTTCACATTAGAAAACGCTAATACGAACTTGGGCCTCCACGTATCTTTGGGTATATTTGGGAGTAAAAATTTAGGTTGCTATCCATCCATAGTGAACTGAGTTGGCCGCCTTGTAAATTGTGATACACCGAACACAACATTCAAGGAGATTTCTTGCCCGTACTTCTTAGTTCGCGAGGAGGTATTCTGTAGTTCACAGTTTCTTGGTAAACCTTTTCCCTAGAATTAACCTTTTTTTTTGTTTTTGTTTTTGTTTTTGTCATAAAATAAATCAGTCATCGTGGAAGAAGATCATCCCTTTCCCCATCGTTCGCATAGATTAGCATTGAAACCACCTTTACCACCGGAGGTACTTCTGGTTGGCAAAGGCGACATCGATCTACTGAAACCAGTACTATCAGTGCCTCTGGTAAAGTATTATATTCACATATACCAGAGTCAGCAAAAGTTGTTTCTACAAATCCTGATTCATCTACTTTTGTCGAGATGGAGTCCTCACAACTACCCATGGTCACAATCCATCCAATCAGTGAGACCATACCTCTTGAACTCGACGTTGTTCAACTGGAAGTTGATCTGGATCCTGTCACTTTTTTTCCAGAACATATGAATCCTGAAGTCGAACGACCGGAATTTGTTCCTGTATCGGTCACCCCACAATCTACTATAGCCATTGAGTCTCCCATATCGCACAGTCAACCTCCTGAAATATACTTTGGGTCTGATGATGAAATCCTTCCACCTGGTTTAAATTCGATTGAAGAAATACCACAATACGAAACACCTTTAACTCTAACTCATTCTAGGGTGGAGATTTACATGTACAAGTATTTTCCTCAATCACCTTACTCTGCTTTTGTCGATCCTATTTCACTTTGAAGTTCCCATAGATTCTATAGGGTATACATTGGGTCATTTGACCATGGATGTGACAACATCTATTGTTGCTTCATCTTTAATATTTTTTCCATTGGCCTCACCCATGTCATCATCTGGAACCCTATCTGGTTTCTCCCTTATGATTACTGAATGACTTGATCCTTTATTCACATCCTCAGTGCAATATCAAGCTGAACCCATCAATTATTCTCCTTGGTTGTTGGTGATACCACATAAATTACCCTTTGACATTCCTAAATTCAATGGAAACCCTGTAAAATACCCGTCAACGCATGTTATAGAAGCGAACAAAGTTCCTTCTCAAGTTAAATATTTCAGAAGACTTGAAATATCAAGATATCCATTGAGGATACAAATATTATATTAAAATGTATGATGAATGAGATATGAGATAGATGATTGAATGTTACAAATGAGTCCTGCTTATATACCTACGCAGGTGCCTCTTCATGAAAGTTCATGTCTTATCAGACATGGCCTTTCAACCTAATTACTAATTAACTAATTAATCACTATTTAGATTATTTTATTTATGACATTACCTTCCCCTCAAAAAGATTTGTCCTCCAAGCTTGTCGATGAAAGGCCTCAGCTTTTGTTCCTGCTATGAACATCTTCTCATCTCGGGGCAATCATCCTTGTCGATAGAAGCTGATATGATCCTCGAAGTGACAAACAAAATTGTCGCACTGAGAATGGATCGGACCATCCTAAATCAATCTTCTGTGGAATCTTACGATGACTGACAACTAGTGATGATTCGTTAGTATTCTTTAGAATATTAGCTTGTTTCTATTCTGAATACATAGCTTGGTTGAGTTGTCTGCTCCCATGATTTGGATGACGATAGGGAACTGTTTTGGTTTGACCTCTTTTATTTTCGCCTGCTGAGGATGTTATGGAGATGGTTACAGAATCTTCACGTAGAATGTTCCTCATTTGTCCGGCATCTAAGTTTGTTTCTTCTGCAACTTGCTTGTCGTCTTCTTCATTTGAGACATTTATTGGATCAATTTTTTGTTTTTTCGACAAGTTGTTGCACCTTGTTTTCTGACGACTTCTTATCCTTCTTCAGTTTCTTAATTTGCGTTAGAAATTTTTCATTGTGGTCCTTAAGGCGAGAAACTTCGTCATTCTTGTTAGTGGTTATTTTGTCAACTTCTATTTGAAAATATTTTATTTCTTTTTTACTTTCTGGGAGAGCTACTCTTGTGATATCTAACATGTCTTCCGGTGTTAGTGAATTCAGCTTCACCGTGACACCCTGTAAAGTTATGCTTTTATTTTTGTAAGAAAATGTCAAAAACTTCTTTTTCGTATTAAGGATGAATGACCCTAGTGGTTCCATCCAGAGCGAACCCAGAATTATATCACTATCGTTACAAAATAAGGTTTTAACGGTAGATTGCGAGACAAGGGAATACTCCCCAATACTTAGGTGTAAATTCCCTATGTCGTATTGTTTTTCATTTGCGTGAAATGAATTTGTTTCAGTTATATTTGATTCGGGGATCACTAATTGGTTAGCACATTCAATACTAACATAATTATTCTCTTGATTAAGATTGATAGATATGAGAACTTCCTTTCTCGCAAGTGACCCTTTGATTCTAATTAGTGCACGGACAAACATACTATAATTTTCAGGAGATCTTCCCTCATTTAGTTCTGTTTTGGATGCCATTTTGTCAAATAACTTCGGGTTCTTTTTTTAAAATGTGACCCTTCCTAATATTTATAATAAAATATTATTATTTTCCTCTTCAATATTTTGTAATGAATCCTTCACTAATATTCCTTCAATCTTTGGTAATGAATCCTTCACTAATATTCTTTTTTTAAAGAGGCTCAAATTATTTTATATATGTATATATTCCTTTTTTAAATAAAATCTTTAGAATATAATGATTTATCTCCTTTTCCACTTTTCCAATACTTAAACCTTTAATAACCTCTTTTTCCTTTTATATACCTTCGAGCTTTAATAATGATTCCTTAATATTTTAAGAAATCCTTAATAATATTTTTCCTTTCGATTTTTTTGAAAATTACTTCCTTGATTTCTTTTTATGAAATCTTCTTTAATTACTAAGAAGATGTTTGACTTTCATAATACTTTTTTTTTTAACAATTGATTTTTTTTTACTCTTTTTTTTTTGAAAGGTTACAACCCTAGTGAAATGTGGCTTTTCACATATATTCACCTATAAAATATATGTCCACTTATTTGTATTTGACTTGGTTAATTTTCTACACGTAAAAGTAAACTTACCATTCACACACAGATTTTTTATTCCTTTTTTTCTTATTTTACCTTGAAAATACCATGGGAAATTACCATGGGCTTCTAAAACCACGAGCTTGTAAACCTCTTAAAGAAGAATCAAAATAACCTTATTTACTCTTCCTTCTTTTACGTATAGTTTTTTTTTCATGCACTTTTTACCAATAATGTAGAACCATTTTTTATTTTTTTCTTTTGGAACTATTTTCTTTTAAATCTTTCTTTTTTTTCCTTTTAATTTATTTCCCCTTTTTTTAAACTTTCCTTCTCTCTTTTATTTATTGTTTATATATATATTTCTTCCTTTTTTTTTAAATTTTTATTATGGCCAAAGGCCTCTCATGAACTCAGCAATGGAGAAACTCCAAGATTTGTAGTGAATTCTTCAGTCACGACGGTAACAAAGTTGACGATTTTTATGGTTAAGGACCTGGATCGTAGAGCGTGGCTCTGTGTAGTGTGAGCGGCCGGAAGATCAAACTGCTCTGATACCAAATGAAGCAAACAAAGTTCCTTCTCAAGTTAAATATTCCAGAAGACTTGAAATATCAAGATATCCATTGAGGATACAAATATTATATTAAAACGTATGATGAATGAGATATGAGATAGATGATTGAACATTACAAATGAGTCCTGCTTATATACCTACATAGGTGCCTCTTCATGAAAGGTCATGTCTTATTAGACATGGCCTTTCAACCTAATTACTAATTAACTAATTAATCACTATTTACATTATTTTATATATGACAGTTATAACTTATGTTATACCATGTTTTTGGTACTCATCAAACTCCTTAAATGATGACTCTGTTAGACTACGTATTTTCCATTCCACGCTCACTAGTTCAACTACACAATGAGGATGGTTCTTTTACTATGTCAACCTCGTTAAAAAATGAAACAGGTTATTAGGATGGTTCTTTTACTGTCTCAACCTCGTTAAAAAATGAAACAGGTTATGAGGATGGTTCTTTTATTGTCTCAACCTCGTTAAAAAATGAAACAGGTTATAAGGATGGTTCTTTTACTGTGTCAACCTCGTTAAAAAATGAAACATGCCATGAGCATAGTTATTTTCCTGTGTCAAGCTCGTTAAAAAATGAAACAAATCCTCTCCTAATTAAGACGAGTCTTCCATTTGATCTTGTAAATAAACCTTCATTCCATCCAGCTATTAGTAACCAATAGTCTACTTAACTGAATTAAATGAATCTTGGGGGGCATGTGCTCTTGCAGGGGGCATTCAAAACATTCTAACCAATTGCATCCAATCAACGATTGAAGTTCGAGGGAAAAAACAGGTTCAGAACTCCAAAATACGAATGGTAACTTTCAAATGGTAAAAATGAACAGCAAAACTCTTTTAATTAGTCATTTGATTATTTTCAAATCATATTTATTGTTGTGACTATGGTTTTATTCATTTTTTAATCACGAAACAGGTATTTTTAATCCATTTGATGTTGTTCTGAACAAGTTTGCAGCTAATATGGTAGATTAGTTAAGCACAATTATTCAAGAATGATTTGACCACAAAGCATGCTTTTATCCTTATTTTTCAAGATTTTATAAAAATGAAAAAGGATTTGAAGTGCACTTTTATCTCTTTTTCGAGCTTCGATTATAGTGAAAAAGGAACCCCTAGAATCTTCTTTCATCTCTTTTTAGACTCCGATAATGTGAAAGTATTTTCGAGCACTTGTCTTTTTGAGCTCATAAAAGTAAATGAATTTATATCTACTCAGTATAAGTTTAACCCTTTTCCGGACTAAGATAGATTATTCACGAAAAATGAATGCCTTAGTCGAACATGGCTAAGAGGTTCTCTCAGATATTATTTTACACTTTTTCGAATATGAGCGACAACTTTACGAAAAAATACTTATGGAGTTTTATTTTTTCCTCTTTTTCAAACTCTCTAAATATGAAAAAGGACCGGGTTGTCACTGTTGTTAGTCTTGTTAAAACATAAAATAGCGACGGACTTGTTGATCATGGAAAGAATCGAGTTTCATTCATCTCTAGACTCGTTAAATTATTAAATAGCGATACGTTATTCACCCGAAGGGTTGAATTATAGATCAAGCATATGTTACCCTCCTCAAGATTGTTAAAAAATAAAGAGGCACTGGTCAACAAATGACCAGGGAAAATTTGGGAAAGTGAACAGAACTTTTTACAGTAGCAGGTCGCTCTTGAACATGACACCTCACTCCATCATCGTGACTGTTTCGGTTGGGTAATATCCTTGACAGTTCATTCATACCTATGGTTCATCATACCTTCACTTCAGTTTTGGGTCAATGTTGCCTACTTATCTCAGTGTCGCCGATATCTTCAACAGAAGTCATCCAGTGAATAGTTATCCTTCTTCAATACTCATAAACTTTCATTCTCATGACAGTCATCCCTGAACATTGCTATATCAAGTCACATTTTGTCTCCAAAATTAGTAACTCCCGTTTCGAAATAAAGTGGCTTCTTGTCAATGCCAAATGATCATTCCAGAATGCCTCCCTCAGAAATTCATGATCAAGAGGATATATCATGATGTAATGTATTGTAATATTGATGCAGGTCACCACTCTGCTTCAGTTCCAACCCATCACATCGTAAAGCATCTCATTCAAAAAATATTTTTATTATTCTGACTTCATGCTTTAGGCGAAATTGTTATAGGTCAAATTGGGCATCATCCCCCATGACCTGGTCAAACTAGAAATCATCCCCAGGACCAATGAAATATGGTCTATCATCCCTTATCATTTTAGTTGCTACATGCCCTAAGACAAGAACAAATCATTTATGACTTATATTGCAATATTTCCAAGGTTTGAAGTATATGTTATGTCACTTATGAGCTCATCAACGTTTCCTCTCAAGGGACTAACTGCGTTGCATATGCAACTCCCTCCATTCAAGGGTGCACTGCAATGCACTTCCTGACATTCAAGAGTGCATTCGTCAATTGGGAGAAAAATTCTCATTGTTCCGAAATCTCCACATGGCTAATGCCTTATAGAAGAGTCCATATGTGTCAATCTTCAAATCCATGTGTCCATCTAACACCTCTAATATTGGAAACATGTCTTTCATATTATTAGAAAATCATTGATTGAGAAACTACCATCAGTTGCCCTATAAATTGAGCACAGATCCTAGTGCTAGGGAAGGAAGAATTTTGGTAAATAAATGTTGTTGAATTCTAAATTGAGAGAGTGATAGAAGTGATATGTTGTTGGTGTTATGTTGATTGTGATGAGGCTGGGATGATGCTGAAGTTGGTGACATCAAATCGATCATTGGTTGTAACCTCCCCCTTCTACTCATTAATAAATATTGTTGTTCATTTTCCCATATATGTATCTGTTTATGGTTCTATTTCTCATGAAATGAATTCTTAACTGATATATATGTTTCATGTTCAATCGATTTAACTGATTAAGATAATAGGCATTTGTATATTGCAATCTCATTGTTGTTTAGTGTTTATACTTGTAGGAACTAGTCTGGCGATCTAATTTGGATTGGAAGCTACAACAAAATCGACAGAAAGAGAATAGGAAGCACTTGGGTCACAAGTAGGTTCCTCTTTCTTTCTGTGTGTCTATTTACTCTTAGAGAAAGTGATAGCAAAGTCTTTGATCTGTTGTTCTAAATGCAGAGCACCACATTTAGGGAATTTGGTTTATCTGTAGGTCATAATTCCACATAACAGTTAGCAATATCTGCAAACCATGGAGATTTAGTAGATATTACAAAAATATATTCATCATGAAAACTATATTCTATAGGTATATTGTTATTATCATTTTCAATTTTAGATAAAAGGTCAGCAATTGTGTTTTGTTTTCCAAGTCAATCTAAAATGGTGATATTGAATTCTTGCAATAATAATAACCATCTTGTGACTCTGCCATTACTAATTGATTTATTCATTAAATATCTAATTGCAGATTGATCAATATGAATGAAAGTTTCATAGCCAGTGATGTAATGTCTGAATTTGTTAATGGCATGGACAACAACTAAAAACTCCTTTTCAGTAACAATATAATTTAACTCTGTAGGAGTCAAATTTTTAGTTGTATAGGAAATTGCATAAGGATTCAAGTCTTTTTGTCCCTATACAACTCCCAGAGCTGTATCTGAAGCATCAGTTGAAATATGGAAAGACAATTTCTAGTTTGGTCCTCTTAAGATGGGTGTTTTAGAAATATTTTCTTTCAAAGTTTCAAGGCTTTTTGGAAATCAGAATTCCGATTGAATTCACAATATTTTTTAAGCAATTTGAAGAATCAATATGCAATATTTGTAAAGTTTTCTATAAATATTCTATAGTATCCAGTGAAACCAAGAAAACTCCTAACATCTCTTTGACAAGTTGGAACTACTAATTTGGAAATAACTTCTACTTTAGATGAGTCTACTTTAATTCCATTTCCTGAAATATGGTGTCCTAAAACAATCCTCTCAGTAAACATCATAAAACACTTTTCATGACTTAATGAGAGATTTTCTTCCTTACAGATTATGAGAAATTTTTCCAATTTTCAAGGGCTTTTTCAAAATAATTTCCATAGACTGTAAAATCATCCATATACACTTCCACACGATCATGAATTAGATCATAGAAAATACCCAATATTGCTATTTGGAATGTTTTTGGTGCATTGCATAATACAAAAGGAAGTACTCGGTAAGTATAGGTTCCCCATGGACACGTAAAAGTGATTTTGTCTTGATCTTCTGGTGCTACTTGAATTTGGTTATATTCACTAAAACCATCCAAGAATGAAAAATATTTCTTCCCTGCTAATTTATCTAAAACTTGATCTATGAAAGAGAATGGAAAACTATCTTTCAAAGTAGCCTTATTCATCTCCCTATAATCAATATATACTCTCCATTTTCCATTATTTTTAGGCACAATTATTAAAGGTGAAACCCATTGACTGTCTGATATTGGATAAATAAATTTACATTCAACAATTTTTGTAGTTCCCCCTTAACAATTTCCCTTAAGTTTGGATTCATTCTTCTCTGAGGCTATCAGATTGGTTTGGAATTCTCTTCAATATATATGTGATGCATGAAATTTTTGGGATTAATTCCTTTCATGTTATTCTATTCTCATGCATATGCAGAAGAGTGTCCTTGTAATGTTTTCATTAAATTATTCTTTTGAAATTCTTCCAGATTTTTGTTTACATTTAAAATTTTACCTGGAAATATTTCTGTTGAAGAACTGCCAAATTATTCCATAGAATATAAATACATTCGTTCGGATGATAAATATTCAATATTTCATTTTTCTTAAATATTCTGACCAATCTCACAATGTGAAGATAATTCATTATTTTCTATTGAATTTAAAATTTGATCTTCTTCACTAATTCGTGAGATAGTAAAAAGGGGTTGTATATCATTATAACCATCCATCCATTCTTCATTTTATATCTCTATCATTGTTTTTGCAAGCGGATATAATGTGAATTTATTTGTTTAAATACCATAAGAGATAAACATATCACCAAATCTATAACTAATAAAAGCATCAGCTATAGCTAACCAAGGTCTTCCTAAGATTAATGGATTTCCTCCTAAGTTATTCTTGGGTGTTAAGATCATAAAATAAACTGGATATTCCCAAGAATCTGAGGATACATAATGTATTCTAACACACCATCAGGTTTAATTACAGAACTATCTTCTAATTGTAACAATGTTGGTGTATATTGAAGATTTGGAAGTTTTAGTTGATCAATAGTTTGTTTACTCATGATGTTTATGGCTACTCCTAAGTTAATCGATGTGTTTGGAATTTTGATACCATTGATGTGTTTTTTCACAATGGCACTTCCTAGATCCAAATATTTTTGTATTGTTTTTTTTCCCATCATGATGTATGCAATTTTTCCAACTAACTGTATTCATTTGACTTCTATTCTTTTTCTTCCTGGTTTCTTTATACTTAACTCCCTTATTATCTTTGCAAGGATTGGAATTTCTTTGATAGCTTGTAGCAAAGGGATTTTTATGCAGACATTCTTAAGCTCATCTAACATATCATAATCAAGCATCATGATTTGTTTTTCCACCCCTTTATCAATTTGTAATATTTCAGGGAAAGGTGGTTTTGAGACAAATACTGAAGGTTGTTATACAATGGGTGTTGAGTTTATTGGAGTTTCATGTGTTTTTTTTTTAATATTTTTTTTATGATGAAGATATGTTTCTGCTTCAGAATAGCTATTTTTCTTTTGAGGATTTTCATTTTGATGAAGAGATGTTTCTTCATCAGAATGATCATATATATATATTTTTTCTTAATAACAATAGATGGTAATTTATTTTCTAATACTCTACTAGATCTAAGTTGGACAATATTAATATCTAATGGAGTTATCATATAACCCTCAAAATTTTGTCCCTCTATGTTGTAAATAGGTTATGCATTTTTATTGTTTTGGTTTGGAAGTGGTTGGTTAGGTAATTGATTTGGTCGCGATGGAAATGGTAGTGAAAGTTGTGGATTTTGATTTTGAAACTGGGATTGAGGTGGTTGACTAAACTAAGGAAAATGTTGTGGTGGGAAGTTTGGATAAGATTGCGGATATTGGTGATATTGAGAATATCTACCATAAGGATTTTTCCATACTTGTGTCCAAGGTTGGGATTGAGACCAAGGTTTCCATGGCATTGGTGCAGTCCAGTTATTTTGTGGGAGTTGAGTATACATATGAGTGTTGAAACCTTGAGTTTTTGATCCTTGCCATGATCTTCTAGCTACAAAGAAAAGAGGATCTACCTGGTTTGGAACCATTTCCCCTTGGTAGACAACTTTAAGACCTGGAATTGAAGGAAACTTCTTTATTTCATGATTTTCTGTACATATAACAGAAGTTTCTACACTTTTCAAATAAACATTGCATTCTCTTAAGGCATGTTTCTTTCTGCACTTAGGACAAAAGATAGATAAGGCATCACTTTCAACTCTTTTATTTTATTTTTTTAATTTCAAGGTGTCTATTTTTTCACTAAGACTCCCTAAAATATCTGTTTTAAATTCATCAATCAAATTGCCTATTTCAACCCTACTTACTGTTCCAGCTGCATATTTATTAATTCTAGAGGGAACACAATCCCTTGAATTCTTTCCAGCTCTTGAGTTACCTCTTAAAAGATTTATGCATAATTCAGAAATATCAGGTAATGATAGATGAGAAATGTCTCCTTTTCCCATCATGTTAAGGATATCTATCCATTCATCTCTAATGGATTTTAGTAGGAGATATTTTAAAGTATTTTGATCCAAATTTTCCATTTTATCCTTTTTTAGAGTATAACAGAATCTTTCAATTAAATCCTCAAGATTATTATCTTCTCTTTGCATTATCTTAAGAACTTCATATTTTCGGTTATGAGGCATGCATTAATCCTTGAATTTTAATAAGAATGCATTTTTCATCTCTTCCCATGTTATAATAGAGTGCGTTATTAATCCCATGAACCATTTCAATGCTGCATCCTTAAGGGTAGCTGGAAACAATTTCAATTTTTGAGAATCGAGTAGGTAGCCATATGATCTACATAAAACTTCATATTCAAAAAGAAATGTTTCAGGATCCTCACTTCTTAATCCATGAAAGTTAGGAAGGATAGAGGGTGAGATATGTTTCATTTTGGTAGTAGTATCTTCATCAAGTATAGGAAATCCACAGCATATGGTTCTCCTCTATCTCCCATACCTTCACCTCTTCCTCTTCCTTCATCTCTTCCACTACCTCTACCTCCACCTCCAATCCTAGGTCCAACTCCTCCAATTTTTAAATGTTCATCATTGTTGTGTACTTCTCCTTCCCCTTCTCGAACCATTGTAGATTCTTTTGAACTGATATAAGATTCTAAGATTGGGATTGTCTATTCTTCTTGTAATTCTTTTAGTTCTTCTATCAATGGTATATTAAAGACAATTTCTTCTTCCTCTTCCTCACTAGGGATTTTTAGTTCTTGAGCTAAAAATTCTTCTCCAGTAGAGGTTAGGAAAATTACTCCTTCTGTTGGAGATGTAGGATCTTGTTCTTCCACAACTGCTTCAGTTGTTGAATTTGGTGAATCTGTATGTTGCATTTATGATCTTAATACCTCAGGAAGTCTATGTCTACATGCCAAGAATGGTATGCAATTTTGGGTGGATGGTGTGGCACTACGAGGTCTTGATGGGTGAGTGGTGTTGTTGGAATTAAGCTTCTACCTTTAGCTACGATCCTACCCCTAGAATCTCTTTCTCTATGCATGACATTTTTTTATTTTTTATGGATTTTTATTTTTTTACAAGAGAGAAAAGGCTCCTATTTACACATCCCCGGCAACAACGCCAAAATTTTTAGTCAATTCAATGTTCTTAAATTTCTATCATAAATTATCGACTGGAGTTGGTAATCTTGTGAAGTGTAAGTGCACTATATATGCTAGAAGCCTTTCTTACTTAGTTTATTGTGATGCTTGCATCTGTGAAGGTTGTTTTTAAAGATGTTTTTATTTTGTATGTTCTTAATGAAATTGATGAGTTGAATTACAACTAAACTAAAAACTACAACAGATCTCTTTGAAGAAATTTCCTAACTGATTTATTTGTTAGTATCTAAGAATTCCGAGAATCTAATATAAGAAAATCAAGTTGTAGAAAAAGAACTCTGATATTTTTGTGTTTTTAGAAATGAAATGTTATGTAAATGAGGCTGAGCAAAGAAATGAATAAATCATTTATTTTTCTGGCCAGAAATCACTATAAAACTAGAAAGCATCCTTATTCTTGTACCAGAAAGTAAATCATCAAATCACCATTACTTGAAAGGAACTCACTGAAACTGGAAATGAATTTTTCAATGTTCTTGAAATAAATCACACAGGAAAAACTAATCTACCATAAACTATTGTTGCAAGGAAATAAAAATAAGATTACTTCTACAATTTAAACATTCAAAAAAATAAAGATGAACCTACATCAAATGACAAAAAAAATCATTAAACATCTATTCTAACAAGATGAAATTCTGGAAATCATTATAACTTTTAACATAGTGAAATGAAGCTACATAAAATGATAAAAAAAAATCATTTAAACATCATTCTAACAAGATGAAATTCTGGAAATGATTACAACGTTTAACACAGTGAAATGAAGCTACATCAAATGATAAAAACAATCATGTGTTTACTTTAAATAATGCTACAAAATTTTGTAAAATAACACAGTGAAAGCATAAACTTGAGGTTGTATCAAATGATAAAAATGAAGCTATGGAAAATATCTAAGTGCAAAACATAACCAAAATAGAACCTTCTCTATTGTAGGGTCCCTCCACAACAGATGGTTTCAAATCTAATCCAACACTAATTTCGCATTGAAGTTCCGAAATACTTCTTCGTTCAAGCAAGGAATAAAACAGAGTTTTGATAAGTTCACAATCATGTCATAATTCACACACTTAATACATTTCCCAGACCTGTATTTATAAAAGCTCGTCATTAATTGTCTTGAGGATTTTATGCCTATTTGGACTAACAAATTCTATCTTAAACTCTAAATGGAAGGTAGAATTTCGTTGCTTCACGATTTTCTACTTGCCAGAGCAAATCATGAAGCGTTATTGCTTCAGACTCTTCGCTCGCTTGTTCCAGCACTTGGTTGATTGTCCCTTTGACTGCGCATCTGGGTGATTTCCTGCTTGATTTGGGTCAAATGGATAGGAAGAAATCCATGAGAGGATAATTCTCCACCTTCCCGCATACTTAGCTACTCAGTTGGAAACTTAGAACAAATCGAACCATGGCGATGGCTACAGAAACATGGATGAGCTGCAGAATTGTGTTAATTATATAGCTAAATACAAGTTTTAATCTAATAATAAATAACATTTCAAAATATGAAAAACAGGTCATAAAATACCTTACCAAGGAAAAATTTGCAGTTTGACACTTATTTGAGCTGATGGCGATGACAAAAGAAGGAAAGATAAATGGAAGGAAATGTCAAAAATGAGGCAATCATGAGGCTCTACACCCCTTATAATTAATATTATTAAATATTAATTACATAGTTGTCCTATTCAATTACATAATCGACTTATTTAATTATTATGGCCATATTAAATCCATTATGCGATTTGGTACCTTCCTAGACCGTAATGCATATCATCCTCTAGGGGTACATTAGAAGGGAGAAAAAGTGGTGGTGGAAGTCTATTGAGTGAAAAAATTCCCATTGAAAAACAAGAATTCATCTTTTCTTACTTCTTACAAATAAAAATTTAATGTGGTAACACTATAAAAAAAGATCTTGGCAAGGATAGGAAAGATGCATTCTTTGCAAAAAAAAATGACACAATTATATTACACTCATTAATAGAATTTCCTTTCACAATGGTAGTGTGGGGGGATCTTTGAAGGTGATAAGTGGAAAACAAAAGTGGCAAGGAAGTATTCAATGAACACTACTTCAACATCTAGTTTAAGGATAAATGAATAAAAGATCACAAAGCCTTACCTTGTAGGGTAATTTGGGCATTATTTTTGGCAAGGAATGAAATAATCCTCTAATGACAAAAATATTGTCTATCCAGGGCACATATCAAATTAAATATGCGTACGAGGGGACCTAGAAGTCAAGAATGATGGTCTCCAAGGATGGTTACGAGTCCAAACATTGATAAATCATATGCAGGGGGGTATTTTGATTAATCATGCCAAGGGTTTAATAAGTTTAGTGGAGAAGGAGGCATCATGATATAAAGGAGAATCTTAAAATTTGTTTTGAAGCATCCCCAAGTGTAGGAATGAACAATTGGGCATAATTGAATGCACTATGGTTGTTAATGAGGCTTACAACAAAACAAAGAGCATACCAAATTTAGATTATGTGTAATTTTAAACTTGTCATATATCGGGTCAACAATAAAACAACATCCAAAACATTACCATCTCTCAAATTATCGAAATAATAAAGGATCTTGAAAGAAAATTTTCAAAAAAGAAAAAAAAAAACTTAATCATGTTATATAGGGAACAAGATGTCGGGGTTGATGAACTTTCTAAAAAATATTTCTCTCTTCATGCTAGTTGTTTTAGGTGAGAGGAAGGACATGCACACATCCAACTTCCGCCCATGAGTAAGTTTGTATATGTTTAGTTCCCCAACTAAAGGAGAACAAATTCAGAAAATGGAAACAAAATATAATTTCACTATGTTTTATATGCTTGTATGTAAAACACTATGATTTTCTTTCAATTAGTTGTTTCTATAATCAACAATAATAAGAAAATTTATATATGGTTGTTAAGTTTCTCATGCTATTACAAGTAAAATTCCAACTACTTTCATACACATTCAATGTATATGTTGCATTTTTATTTTAAAAAAAAAATGATTTTTTTTTTGTGACTAAAGATTTTTAATTTTTTTAAGAAAAAAAAACATGTTATTTGTCTGAAACTTAAAATAAAATTAAAAGTTAAAAAATTATTTTATATTAAATTATAAAAAAAGACATTTCATTCTAAAATTACATGTTTGCTTACAAAATAGCAATAATTTAAGATATAAGCATTATAAAATGTTTATGAAATTTAAATTATTTGGTGAAATGTATATTTTACATAGTTGAAATTTACAATTTATTTTTTATTTTTTGTTATTAGTGAAATGATATTATTTCAAAGTATGATGAAAAGTGTATAGTTATCAAAATCATGCATTTGTAAGAAATATGTGTTATAGTTCACTTGCTTTCAATTTCAATATTAAGTGTTTTAGTGAATTCATGGATTATAAAACTCCTATTTGATATATTAAATTTTGATATTTAATTAATATAATATTGTTGTCACTTATTTTTTATTTATTGCTAAAAGTGATTAAATATTTATTTAAACAAAACTTTTAATCTCTTTTTCTTTCTTTTGTTATGAGAAAATAAATAATAAAAATACCTAAATTTATAATATAACATTTAAATTTATCTACACTTTTTAATTTGTATTTACTTTTCATCCAATGCATATTCATATATTCCAAACCTTGTACACATTATAATTAATAGTAAGTTTTAATAGAAATGAAAATAAAACACTCCTAGCCTTTACCAACAACCTTAAAATTCTTATTCCTAAAGGTTATAGGACATTTGTGAATGCGTCTTGAATTTGTATGTCATAGTGTTTGTATTAAACTATTGTATTAATATAATTACAAATCACCACACTTTGTAATGTAATGCCCACTGATATGGGTTGGTTGAGCCCAAATTGCATCAATTATAATGTGGAACAAACTTTAAGTCCACACTTGGCATAAAACTAAATCTTATAATATGAGAAGATCACAAGAAACCGTGCCACTTGGCAATGGAAATGGTAGAAAGTTGGGTTGTAAGGGTAATTTTTTCTTATCATCATAAAAAATGGTAGAAAGTTGCATTGTAAGGGAATTTTTTCCTATAGCCATAAAAAAAATCTTTGCACAGTTAGAAGGATCCTTTACAAGGTCATAATGTAGTCTTGAAACCCTACAATGTTCCGTGCAACCTATAATATTTTTCATCATCAAGGAATTTATAATTCTTTGGAATGTAAATCATGTTTTACATACTGCCATAGAAATTGTATATCCCTAAATGTCTTAAAATCGTAGACTCAAAAGACTATTGTACATTAGCTCCTTTTTTTAAGGTTGTAAAATGTGTTTATTGTATTAACAAAAACTCATATGTTAGGAGATTATGAAAATTTTTAGGGTTTAATGCTAGTTTTCTATTATAGTTTTCATCTTTTCTTGTTCATTGCAATATATTAGTAATTTTATGGAAGGCTTTCAATTGTCATTTCTTCTCATGAAATGCAATATATTAGTGAATGTCTAGAAAATATAGATTTAAGGTTTTCTATTATTGTATTTATATAATTACAAATCACCACACTTTGTAATGTAATGCCCACTGGTATGGGTTGGTTGAGCCCAAATTGATTTCTATTAAAAGTGCATCAATTATAATGTGGAACAAACTTTAAGTCCACACTTGGCATAAAACTGAACCTTATAATATGAGAAGATCACAAGAAACCGTGCCACTTGGCCATGGAAATGGTAGAAAGTCGGGTTGTAAGGGAATTTTTTTCTTATCGTCATAAAAAATGGTAGAAAGTTGTGTTGTAAGGGAATTTTTTCCTATAGTCATAAAAAAAATCTTTGCAGGGTTAGAAGGATCCTTTACAAGGTCATAACGTAGTCTTGAAACCCTACAATGTTCCGTGCAACCTATAATATTTTTCATCATCAAGGAATTTAGAATTCTTTGGAATGTAAATCATGTTCTACATACTGCCATGGAAATTGCATATCCCTAAATGTCTTAAAATCGTAGACTCAAAAGACTATTGTACATTAGCTCCTTTTTTTAAGGTTGTAAAATGTGTTTATTTTATTAACAAAAACTCATATGTGAGGAGATTATGAAATTTTTTAAGGTTTAATGCTAGTTTCCTATTATAATTTTCATATTTTCTTGTTCATTGCAATATATTAGTAACTTTATGGAAGGCTTTCAATTGTCATTTCTTCTCGTGAAATGCAATATATTAGTGAATGTCTAGAAAATATAGATTTAAGGTTTTCTATTATTGATAATTTTCACATCAAGATCATATTAATCAATTATAATACCCCAATTTTGACCCTTAAAAGGCATATGATAAAATTTTGTATCAATTATAAATGTGTGTTTCTTATGACGAGTGACGATCCATCTAAGATTAAATAAATGACCTTGTAATGTAAATAGTCAATATGTTTCTTATGAATTCTTAGTATGGAGCTCAAGGCTAAAGGCTAACTAAAGAATAGATGGAAATGTAGATGTTGAAACATATAGATTAGACCATGTATTATGAAAATTGGAAATGTTCAAAGATAATATATAATGGTCTAAGAACTAGAGCGAAAATGTGTTTTAGTTAAATCACTTCTCCCTATTCCTTTTTAAGAAGAGGTAGGGGGATGGATGTTTTAGAGAAATTTATTTGCATAATGTGCCTAAAAATACTAACGCCAATCAATGCACTTTGATAGCACATGCTCATGTGTACTTACACATCTAAACACACCAAATAAAATAATTAAAAAAGTAGCATATCACAATCAAATTTTGTAGAACATTATAGAAGTTGCCACACAATGCACACTAAACATATAAATGCACTCAAGTTAACTAAACATATTACAACATAGGTACATCCAAATATAAGGTGTAACAATAGAGTTACCAACTTAATAAGAACTTTACCAATTTCTCATTTTTTGAAGGTCACATTTAGTGCTAATTTTTATGCTCATTTTGAAAAATGGTGATACAACATCACCATTTGGTTAGGGTTATAATTCCAACATGTTTTAACCATTTAAAATCAAAATATGATGATGATGAAAAAAATAGAAAACAACTCCAAATACAAAAATAGTGATGCAACATCACCCCTAAAATTGTTGAAATTTGGCAACTCAAGGATGAATTTATAAAAATAGAAAGTCTCAAGTATGACTTTCCAAAAATAGTAAATCACCTTGAATCAATTGATAATCAAGTATTTTTGATGGAAAATCCCTTCTAATCATCAATCAATCATAATAGTTCAATTTCGACTTAACTTCAATATTACTATTATTCTTATTCTTATGATACTATTATATTATTATTAAAAAGAAATCCAAGTCACTGAATCATGGATCTCAATAATGTTCTCTTACACTCTCATTAATTCTCTTACACTCTCTTACACTCAATTAAAGCACATCATAAAATATTCTCTTACACTCAATAAAATCATGTCATAAAAGATTCCTCTTACACACTCTTTAATGCATATGTTACACTCTCTTAAAAGCATAAGTTACAAAGGCATGTGTACCTCCTTAATGGAATGTCTTACATTTCCTAAATTGGCATGAGTTACACTCCTCTTGGCATGTGAGTTACTCCTCCTTATGGAATAGATTCGTTGCTCCTCCTATATATATGTGGCTCGTTCTTTCTCCCCTCACTACTTGTGCATTGTGAAAGAAGAATTAACTTGACAATGAGTTGGAGAGAGTTGAAGAAGATTGTGAGAGAGAGACTTGAAGAGTAAGAGTAGAACTTGGTGAGCCAAGGTTGAAGGGAAGGTTGATTAAGTGTGTGCATATGATGTTGCTACCATTGATCTTCATGCTACAACTTGTTCAAATTTGGGTGAACTTACTCATTCTCTTGATCTCTCATTGTACTACATATCTCTGTTGAAAAATTGTTTTCAAATAGAAGAATAATCTGGGTGGGTTTTCTCTTTGAGGGTTTTTCCTTGTTCATTGGACCTAAATTATTTGCGTCCCATTTTATTCTTGGATGTCTTCTATTGTGCATTTTATTTATGTTCTAACTATATTTTCTTATCTAATATTGCAACATAAAGAAGTTTTGTAATAAATGATTGATATAGCATATGACATCATAATTTCAACATGGTATCAGAGCTTTGGTGAAGACAAGCTTAAGAACTCAATCTCCATTTCCAATTCTCTTTCTGTTGGAGTATCTCTTGTTGTCCGCTCCATTCACAACTCTCTTTCTATTAGAATATCTCTTGTTGGCCTCTCGATTTGCAACTCTCCTTCTACTGAAATATCTCTTGTTGTCCGCTCCATTTGCAATTCTTTTTATATTGAAATATATCTTGTTGTTTGCTTCATTTTCATCTCTCTTTATACTGAAATATTTCTTGTTTTCCACTCCATTTGCAACTCTCTTTTTGTTGAAATATATCTTGCTGTCTGCTACATTTCAACTCTCTTTCTGTTGAAATATCCCTTGTTGTTCCTTCTACTTGTTGCTCATTTTATACTGGCAATTATCTTCCCTTTTTGTTGTTGAAATATCTCATTTACAACTCAAATATATCTTGTTGTCTCTTTCAATTTACGGTTTAAATTTTACCGTTGAAATCTTACTGCTGAAATTTTACTATTGAAATTTTACTGCTGAAACTTTGCTGCTGAAATTTTATTGCTACCATTATTCCAATATTTTCAAATAGTAATTAAGGTGTTGCATGTGTTATTATAGTTGTGGTTTTGGTACTTGTTGATGCATGCAAAAGTAAAGAGTATTTTTACTTCTATTTACACATTTGCAAGAAGGTGTTGTCTTGAAAAGAAGTACAATGCATAAAAGGTTATGAAAGAATATTTGATAGAAATTGAATGTTGGAGATAGAGAGATTTTGAATCTCTCACATTATATGAAAAATGTAATAATATTATGGGTTGTGGTAATTTTTATATTAGATTTTACTAGAATTAGTGGTTGTAGGTAAGAATCATGACTTTTGCAAAAGATGGAATGAAAATTTTCTAAAATAACCTATTTTGGAGCGATCAAAGATGGAATATAACTAATATCATTGAAGGAAATGAAGTCAATATAAAAAATTATTAATACATGCCTTTCCAGGATAAAGATTTGAAAATATTTATAAAATCAATGGAAGACCTATCCATTCATTGATTCATGATAAGTACTCATCTATATAAACCATGGCACCAAAATTTCACTCATCTTCACTATAAAGCATTACCTCATGTGAGAAAAACGGTTTCCAAAATGCTTGAGATTAGAGTGGATCATAATGGATTTTTTCAAGTGTTTTTCAAGAAGATGCATTTCTTCTGCTAATGACATATGACTAATGCGCGATGGTAACTAATAGAGTCAGGATCAAGAGGGAGCTAACAATTTCCTTCAATCCCCATTAAAAAATAAGTATTTTCAAGTCTTATGGTGTTTCTTTGTGTCACTTCTCTTGTTTAGATTTATCTTTATAGATAATTGGTTATTATTCCTACATGAGTATTTGAATGATTATTTCCCTAACTTATTGATGATGATGTGATCAAGAAAAGAAGATCCCGAAGATCATCAAGGCACAAAATAATGCAGGTAGAGTAAAATCCAAGAGGAAGTTGGTGCAAGGACAATGAAATATGCCATTCTCACATCTATAAAATAAAGAAAGACATCCCTCATCACTGAGTATACTTTAATTATGTTTATTTACTTTGCTATTATTGCTCTTTCTCTTGTTTTGGTATCAACAGGTACATTTTATGAATGTGAGAATCAAGTCCTTTGTATCAATATTGAGGAAGATGTTGATCCATCCCATGACTTGAGTGGACATGAAGAGGGCAAGAGATTAATACTTCTACAAGGAAGATGGAATAAAAAAATATTCCACAATATCATATAACCCATAACAAAATGGTGTGTCTAAGAGAAATAATAGAAATATCATGGAAGTCGTCAAATATATGTTGCATGATGAAAAAATAACAAAGTTTCTATGGGGAGAAGCTTTTAACACCGCGATCTAAACAACAAGACTCCATAATAATTCTTATTTGGTGAAAAACCTGAGGTTGGGAACTTGAGGATCTTTGGTTTCTCTGTCTACTTCCACGTGCCAAAAGAAAAGATGAACAAGTTGGAAACTTTAGGTAATAAAGGTATGTTCGTTGGTTATTGTGAACATTCTAAATCTTACAGAATATATGAATCTGGACAAAGAGATATAAATTTTAGTAGGGATGTAACATTTGATGAATATGTAACTCTTGGAAAGGAAAGAGGCATTCCTCTTCCTCGTGCTAATTATTATAGTCGGGATGATGCACTTTAGATACAAGAAAATCACGAGCCTAAAATTGATCATGTTGATGAACCCATGGAGCCCATGGATCCTTTGGATCCTCCATGTGATCATCCTGCTAAAAGGATACCCTTTTGGCCTCATGACGCCCTTCAAGATGATGATAAAAATGGTGCTCCGAGATGAACCTTCAGACTCAAGCAAGAAACCATGCCAGTTCCAAGGATATGTTGGAGCCATGAGCAACATTATTCAAGTTGAACCATGCACCTTTGAAGAATATGTGAATGCTCAAGTGTGGAAATATGCAATGGATGAATAATATGAGTCCATCAGTCATAATGATATATGGGAAGTGGTTCTAAGACCCAAAGGTAAACTTTTTGTGTCTTTTAAATGGATGTATAAAATTAAACATGGTGTTGATGGAAATATTGAAAAATATAAAGCTACATTTATGGCCAAAGGATTCTCTCAGAAAGAGGGAATAAACTATGATGAAATATTTGCACTTGTTTCCCGTTATACAACCATCTGATCTATTATGGCTCTAGCTACTAGCCAAGGATGGTCCCTTCACCAAATGGATATGAATATTATTCGTATGCATGGCTTCCTCAAGGAAGAAGTATTTTTGGAGCAACCACAAGGCTTTGAAGTACATGACCAGAAAAATCATGTGTGTAGATTGAAGAGAGCCCTCTATGGTTTGAAGAAAGCTCCAAGAGGTTGGTATGCCCACATTGATAGCTTCTTGATGAAGCTTGATTTTACTACAAGCAATGTGGATCCAAATCTCTACTTCAAAAAGGTCCAAGGTATGCCTTTGATTTTGGTATTATATTTTTGTAGAAATAGCTCGAAATTTGCAGCTGTTAATGAGTTCATACTAAAAACAATAGACACAAATTTATTCTAATCAATCTATGGAAGGGAAAACATACAATAGAAACACATGCAATAATTCAATCATAATGAACACAATATTTTTAATGGGGGACCCAAATGGGAAAAACCCCTCCTCTATTTGTATTATATCAGATGAGACAATGATCAATTAAAATGAAATATTCAATCCTTGAAGCTCATCTTGCACTGCAATATTTATCTCCTTCTCTTAATTATGATTTGAAAAAATACTTATTCAAATATAGGCCTCATCCTCGTCTTATTTCCTTGCACAATTCCTCAGGAAATTAGCTCACCTGCTACATGCAAACTTTGTACACTCACTAGTATACAATAATAAATATAATTATGTGTTTTCCCTCCACTCAAATAGGAAATTCAAATTTCATGCATGACTAGGGTTATTTTTAGTAAATTGACTAGTTAAATGAGAGATCAGTGAGTTAGCAATAGTTATAACTACTCAATTGAACTCATACTGACTCTATTCATGACTAGAGTTTAGATAATTGAGTTTCACTAACTATAACTCCACTAGATTTCTAGATCTTAGCAATCAACTCATGCAAAAATCTACTTCTTTCCCACAAACTTGAATTAACAGACTTAACTAAGTGACTTGGACATGTCACTCCTGCTAATTGCAACTCAAGCCGTTTTTCTAATGTGTAAATTAGAATTTATCCATTTGACTAAGGCACTGTTGAAGATTGCAACAAGAAACAGTGAAGGAGGCATCCTGAAACATCATCCTTGATCCTAGTAGGAAAATAATCACCTAAACTAGGTGGGGCCCACACAGACTATTTTTAGGTGTATGTCTATTTTTAGACATGGTGAGCATATTCTATATGTAGCAAGAGGCTATTTGTAGATGGTTGGTCAAATGTGAAAAATAGATGAGATTCTATTTTTAGAAGATTGGGTGAAGTCTATTTATAGATCGCTGATCTAAAAATAGATGCATGTCGGTTATTATTAGTTCTTAATAATAATCCGACAATAAACAACAACTTATTCTCTTGGAGCACTTTGTTTCAGTGCACAGATGTGGCACATCAGTGGACTGAGGGAATTACGCAATTCCCAAGGGTTTACTGGAGTTCATGCATGGAGGACTCAGTTAGAACTGAAGTGGCAAAGTTATGATAGAGTTGGAAGAGTAGTTCATGGAGTTGTACTCAGTTTAACTCAGACTTAGTTGGGCTAGTTGTATCTAGTCTAACTAAATGATACACTAGTGAGAGTGGAGTGAATTAATTAGTTAATTAATTCACAAATAATAACTCATTAATCAACTGAACAATACAGTAGTTAACTACAATGCATGTCAAATCTAGTGGAGACCCAGTGGAGAGATAGGTGAAAGGGCAAGATGGACTATTCGTTGTGACTACTAGTGATGCATGAATTGCATCTATATATACATTGGAGTTTCCAATGATAATCACGTAGTCAAGGAGAGTGGGATTGCATCGAATTGGTCTTTGTAATCAGCTTGGATTGCACAGTGGAGGCAGGCTAGCAGGAGGGCAAAGATCGGTGCATGGATTTGCAAGATTGTTCCTGATTAGTGTGTGACGATTGTATTGTACTGAGAGCTTGATGTACTAAGATTTCTATGAGGATTTTTACATGATCTCCATGATACATAATATGATATTTGGGGTTTTCAACTTCAGGCTTTCCCGTTAAATAACTGTGTTATGTGTGTTTTTATTGCTTCATGTGTTTTGCAATTGTTGATTAAATTTCCGCAAGAATTATAGTGGAAGGATTCTGTATTTAGCAAGAAGATAAATATTGTTAGACCAGGAGAGTCTGGATATATACATGCATATTGTATATAATTTCTACATGGTATCAGAGCTATGTTATAGATTTTCTACATGGAATGAGAGCAGAAATTTTTGGGTGCGCAAGTTTGCAGAGAATATCTGAAATTTTTGGTGAAAATTTTTCAAAAAAAAATAGAATTTTTCGATTCCTTACGAAAAAATACCCAAATTGAAAAAAAAAATTGATCGAATCGGAGCTCGGATGAGGGAGATATCATCGATTTAAAATCAGCTCTTTTGTTAGAAAATTTTGCGACGGCAGGACAATTGCAATGTGCGCGAACCAAGAATATACATGCACTGAGGTACAAGATGCATGCAAAGCTTTGAGGAGGAAAGTAGAGGTTAGTGACTTGGTGGTTGAGAGGGAGCCTCTCAACATGCAGCGTGAGAAGTAGTCTCAGAAGGTTGTGGAGCAGCCACAACTGGAGATGCAGAAGAATCTTTATAGATTTGATGTAGATGGGATTTCTACGGAGCTTCCTACTATTGGGAAGTGCAAGAAAGACATGCAATTGAAGCTTGAGAGGGAGTAGGATTTGCATGTAGGTAAGAGTGAACCTTGGGATGTGGAGCAGCCACAAGATGAGAATCATGGAGTGGGAGCAACCACTCATGCAGAGAAATTTCGTGCCAAATGGGCAGAGGGAGTGCATGCAGCTATACCACCAGGTGAGAGGTGGGGCGACATGCATGAGTAATCCCAAGAGGATATTTATGGGCAGGATTAATTGAGATGGTGTGGATCTCATGAATTGAACCTAGCTACGAGGTTCCCGTAAAGCAGCAGTAGCATGATTAGTTGGATTGATGCAGGCAGATCAAAGTGACAGTGTCGGATATTGGAGCGCGGTTCAGAGTTGACAGCAAGTGCAGAGTGCATGGGTGCAGAGTTCAACAACGCAGTGGTTCCTAAAGACATGTGCAGTAGCTAAGCAGAAGTCGAAGACTTTGATGATAGATGCATTAGACTGATTGAGTTGTTTGGCCCCTTTCAGTTTCGGAAGTGTTGCAGCAAGAGTTGCAGAGCATATGCATGGAGTTGCGGGGCGCTTGAAAAGGTTGCAGGGTGAATGCATGGAGTTGCATGTCGCTTTCAAAGACAGTCCTTTCTTATTGAGAGGGAGTGTTGAATACTGCAACAAGAAACAGTGACGGAGGCATCTTGAAACATCATCCTTGATCCTAGTTGGAAAATAATCACCTAAACTAGGTGGGGCCCACACAAACTATTTTTAGGTGTATGTCTATTTTTAGACATGGTGAGCATATTCTATATGTAGCAGGAGGCTATTTGTAGATGGTTGGTCAAATGTGAAAAATGAGTAAAGTTCTATTTTAGAAGATTGGGCGAAGTCATTTTAGAGATCGTTGATGCAAAAATAGATGCATATGGAGGTGTATTAGTTCTTCATAATAATAATGGAGTAATAAACAACAACTTATTCTCTTTGAACACTTTGTTTGATTACTGCAGAATATGGCACATCGGTGAATGAAATTCACATAATTCTCAAGGGTTTACTAGAGGGATTTCATGCATGGAACATGTTAAGGCGGAAGTGGAAGAGTTATGACATAGTTGGAAGAAGTAGTTATGGAGTTGTATTCAGTTTAACTCAGTTAGACTCAGTTGAGCTAGTTGTATATAGTCTAACTGAATGATACACTAGTGAGAGTGGAGTGAATTAATTAGTTAATTAATTCGCAAATAATAACTCATTAATCAACTGAACAATACAACAGTTAACTACAGTGCATGTCAGATCCAGGGGAGACCCAGTGGAGAGATAGGTGAAAGGGCAAGATGGACTATCCGTTGTGACTACTAGTGATGCATGAATTGCATCTATATATACATTGGAGTTTCCAATGATAGTCACGTAGTCAAGGAGAGTGGGATTCCATCGAATTGGTCTTTGTAATCAGCTTGGATTGCGTAGTGGAGGCAGGCTAGCAGGAGGGCAAAGATGGGTGCATGGATTTGCAAGATTGTTCTTGATTAGTGTGTGATGATTATATTGTACTGAGAGCTTGATGTACTAAGCTTTGTATGAGGATTGTTACATGATCTCCATGATACATAATATGATATTTGGGGTTTTCAGCTTCAGGCTTTCCCGTTAAACAACTGTGTTATGTGTGTTTTTATTGCTTCATGTGTTTTGCAATTGTTGATTAAATTTTTGCAAGAACTATAGTGGAAGGATTCTGTATTTAGCAAGAATATAAATATTGTTAGATCAGGAGAGTCTGGATATATACATGCATATTTTATATAATTTCTACAGGCACAAGTCAAATGAAGCCTTTTCTTGCTACAATTTAACACTCCCTCTTAGCAAGAAAAGGGTTTTTCACATCCCCAGTGGTTCTCCTCTGTAGGAATGTAATGTAACACAATTAACAATCCCTCTCACTGTTGTTGTCACTACAACTGAGAAGCATCCAAAATATTGAATCAATTGTGTATTTGAGCTGCAATTGTCTCCTGAGTCTTTGACTGCTACTAGCCCGCAACTATCGCTCAAGATCTGACTGCACCAACTAACACTGATCCTTATGCTAATGAATACTCAGGGCCCCTGTAGAAAACGTAATTATCGATGCAAAGAGTATATTTCAACTGTTTTTCTCTCTTATGGATCCTTCCCAAATCTTTTCAACTTTGGTACTAAGGTTTTATATCGCCCCACCTCACTCCTGGAGGTATAGCTGTATACATGGATAAATATACCTCTAGCTTGTATATAGTTTTAACTCGAAAAAAAAATTGTTTTACCTGTCGAGTAGAAGCATGCTTCAAATATGCCTTCCCTCTATTGAACACCACATCATATCCTCTATCTTCAAGTACAACTACAAAAACTAGATTTTTCTCCAGACTAGGCACATACATTACATTATTTAGGTGAAGATGAGAGCCTAACTCCCTCTTTAGGTGACAATGGAAATCTGTTTCATACTATATCTCCCATAATATCCAAGTTCTATGGGTAATTGTAGTTCCTTCTCCTCTATGCTATTGAAGAAATCCTTATGTCCCATCATATGATATGAAGCACCAGAGTCTAGGTACCACTCACTATTTCTTACTGTGCTTTCCATGCAAGCAATGAGGGTGAAATCCAACTCAAATTGTGATGTGAGATCATCTCCTCCTATTTTTGTTACAATATCCTTACTTAATTTCTTGTGTGGACACTTGGTTGCATAATGTCCATACTCATGACAATGAAAGCATTTAATTTTACTAAGGTATTTCTTCTTGCCATGTTTTTGGATGGATTTTACCTTGCTTTGGGACTTATTTCCTTTTTTCACTCTTTCATTTTCCAAATAGAGTATAGTATTCTTCCTCATCAGATCTGGATGAGACTCCATCCCTAGTGTTTCTTCTAATCTCCTCCTGCACCAAGTCAGACCAATGTCTCTACCAATTCGGGAGCTTGTCTCTTCCATTAATTGAATCCTTATAGTTCAAGACTTCAAAAGACAAAGGAGTGCTAAGCTCACAAGTTCATATGGTGACACATTCTCTCCTACTCCTCCAATTTCATCTATGACCTACATGAATCTGGATATGTACTAAAAAATGGTTTCATTTTTCTGCATTTGAATGTTCTTGAGCTTATCTTTCAATGCTAATTTATTGGCATCACTATTTCTTTCGAATATCCTTATGAAGGTTTTCCACATTGCATAAGTAGTCTACTTTCCATGTAAACTTGAAACCACATGGTCTTTGACTCCCTCTAGTATAATCCTCCTGGATTTTGTTGTATCCTTCTTCCACTAAGCCAATTGCTATGCATCTAATGTTGTTAGTTTTGGAATATCAATTTATGTGTACTCCAATACTCCATTTCCATCCAACACAATTTCCATTCTTTCTTTCCAATCTATGGAATTCGAAGTGACCTCCAATGCATAATCAAGCCTCAATCCATAGAAAGACATTGTTCCTGAACTGAAGAAAATTCCTACACCACAAATATACTATTCAAAATTTCTCAAAGAGAAGGTCAAGAACCTAGTTTCTATGTAGTTTTTAATAAAGTTCATACCATGTATAAATAGCTTGAAATTCACAGTTGCTAATGAATTCAGACTAAAAACAATAGACACAAATTTCTTCTACTCAATCTATGAAAGGGAAAACGTACAATAGAAACACATGCAATCATTCAATCACAATGAACACAATATTTTTACTAGGGAATCCAACTGGGAAAAACCCATCCAATTTTTGTATTATAGCATATGAGACAATGATCAATTACAATGAAAACTTGAATCTTTGAAGCTCAACCTGCACTGCAATATTGATCTACTTCTCCCGAGTTTTCTCTGGAAAAATACTTAGCCAAATATAGGCCTACTGATCCTCTTATTTCCTTACGCAATTCCTCACGAAATTAACTCACTTGCTACATGCAAACTCAATACACTCACTAGTATACAATTATTCATTTTCCCTCCACTCAACGAGGTAATTACATGCATGACTAGGGCTATTTTTAGTAAAATGACTAGTTAATCGAGAGGTCATTGAGTTAACAACTGTTACAACTGCTCAACTGAAATCACACTGACTCTATTCATGACTAGAGCTCAGATAACTGAGTTTCACTAACTATAAATCCATTAGATTACTAGATCTAAGAAATCAACTCATGCACAATTCTACTTCTTGCCCAAAAAATCGAATTGACTAACTTAACAAAGTGACTTGGCCATGTCACTCCTGCTAATAACAAATCAAGTCATATTGCTGATGTGGAAATTCGAAATTCTCCATTTGACTAAGACACAATTCATATGAAGTGTTTTCTTGCTACAATTTAGCAATGTTGATGATTTATTTCTGACTGGTGTTGAACCTCTTATCCTCTTGTGTAAGAGGGAGTTAGATTTTGAATTTGAAATGAAATATCTTCATTTTATGAACTACTTTATGGGTCTTGAAGTATGAAAAAAACTTGGTGAGATTTTCCTTTCTCAAGGAAAATATGTTGTTAAGTTGCTAGAAAGATTTGGTATGAAAGAATGCAAATCCACGAATACTCCAATGGAGATGAACTTCAATAAGTTGTGTGGTGAAGTTGCAGGTCCTGTTTTGGAAAATATTTCTAAGTATCAACAATTGATTGGGGCACTGATGTTCTTAGTGAACACTAGACCAAGTATATGTTTTGTGATCAATACTCTGAGCCCATATATGATTAAACCATCTAATGCACACTGGATTGCTGCAAAGCATGTGCTGAGATACTTGCATGGGACCATCAATATGGGATTGAAATATATTGTCAATGATATAAGACTACATGGATACTCAGATGTTGATTTGGTTGGTAACTCTATTGATATAAAAAACACATCTGGGTATTGCTTCATCTTAGGATCTTCCATGATATCCTGGATGAGCAGGAAGAAAAATTCAATAGCCCTAAACATGACTAAAGATGAATACATTTCTACTATCATGGCTATTTTTGAGGTAGTATGGACGAGGAAACTCTTTGAGGAGTTGTTTGAGCATGTTTTGGACACAACAATAATTTACGGTGACAATAAGAGTGGGATTCGACTTGCCAAAAATCTTGTGTTACATGAAAATTCCAAGCATATTGAGATAAAATATCACCATATCCAGGATATGGTGTAGAGAGTAGAAGACTCCATCATATAGTGACTAATGACTAGATCACCTACAATATTACCAATATTTTTCCAAAAGGAAAGTTCTTGGATTTCAAAGAGAAGCTTGAAGTGACAGATGTGACCCTTCCTAGAGAGGGTGGTCATGGGTGATGAACCTTGGATGTGCGATATCCTTGTCAAGTGTTGACAAGTGGATCCCCCCAATCAGTGATGAGCCTTGAATGTGAAATATCCTTGTCATGTGTTGACAAGTGGACCCCCCAAAGAAAATATGAGCCTTGGATGTGCGAGATCCTTGTCATGTGTTGAAAAGTGGATCCCAAATCTAGTGATGAGCCTTGGATGAGAAATATCATTTTCATGTGTTGACAAGTGGATCCCCCCAAGAAATGATGATTCTTGGATGTGCAATATCCTTGTCACTTGTTGAAAAGTGGATCCCCCAAGCAGAGATATGACTTGGTTGTGCGATATCCTTGTCATCTGTTAACAAGTGGATTCCCCCAAGAAGAGATTAGACTTGGTTGTGTGAGATCCTTGTCATATGTTGAAAATTGGATCCTCCAAAGTAGAGATTAAATTGGTTGATTGCGATCCTTGTCAAGTTGGTTATCCCCCTAAGCAAATATGTGACTTGGTTGTGCGATATCCTTGACAAGTGGGTTATCCCCTCAAGTAGAGATGAGACTTGGTTGTGCGAGATCCTTGTCATATGTTGGCAAGTGAAATCCTCCTAAGTGAATATAGGGTGGTAGTTGGACCTCCCCTATGATGATTCTTCTTCATTAGAGTGAGACATCATTGTTCAAGATGATACAGAGCAGAGATGAACAAAGATGAGCATAGAAAGCGCAGACATTTTGTTGCAAAAAAAAATTCCTCCTTTGCTGAGAGGGAGTGTTAATGAAAATTTGGCAACTCAGGGATGGATTTCTAAAAAAAGAAAGTATCAAGTATGAATTTCCAAATATAGTAAATCACCTTGCATCAATTGGTAATCAAGTATTGTTGATGGAAAATCCCTTATGACCATCAATCAATCCTAATAGTTCAATTTCGACTTAACCATTAATATTATTAATATTTTTATTATTAAAAAGAAATTCAAGTCACTCAATCATAGCTCTCAATAATGTTCTCTTACACTCTCATGATTGTTATGGCATATTCCTCTTACATTCTCATTAATTCTTTTACACTCAGTTAAAGCACGCCATAAAATATTCTCTTACACCCTCTTACACTCAATAAATGCATGTCATAAAAAATTCATCTTGTGCACTCTTTAATGCATATGTTACACACTCTCTTAAAAGCACAAGTTACAAAGGCATGTGTACCTCCTTAATTGACGAGTTACATTTCTTAAATGGGCATGAGTTACACTCCTCTTGGCATGCGAGTTAATCCTTATTTATGGCATAGATTCAAGTGTTCTGTCACGTATATATATATATATATATATATATATATATATATATATATATATATATATATATATATATATATATATATATATATCTCTGTGTGTGTGTGTGTGTGCCTCATTATTTCTCCCCTCACTACTCGTGCGTTGTGAAATAAGAATTTGAACTTGAGAAAGAGTTGGAGAGAGTTGAAGAAGATTGTGAGAGAGAGACTTGGAGAGTAAGAGAAAAACTTGGTGATACAAGGTTGAAGGAAAGGTTGATTAAGTGTGTGCATTTTTTGCTATTACCAATGATCATGCTACAACTTGTTCACATTTGGGTGAACTTACTCATTCTCTTGATCTCTCATTGTAATATGTATCTCTGTTGAACAATTGATCTCTAATAGAAGAATCTGGTTGGAGTTTCCCCTTATGGGTTTTGCCCTGGTCATTGGACCTAAATTCTCTTTGTCTCATTGTATTCTTGGTTGTATTCTATTCTACATTTGATTTATATTCTATCTACAATTTCTTATCTAATATTGCAACATAAATAAGTTTTGTAATAAGTGCTTATTACAACATAGAACATCATAATTTCAACAAAAAAATACAACATTTTTCAATGATAGCATTCAAGACCAATTATCATGACTGCAAAAATCCTTAAAAATCAACACCTAAGATAGAGAGTAATTTTACACAATCAATTTATTTTTTTAAGGTTAAAATTTAATTTATTTGAAATCTTAGTCTAAAACAGCTTGACCTCATTTTCAGTGGGCCATTAAAATTTCAATTTTTTTAATTATGGTATATAAAATAATTTATTAATGTAAACAAAATAATAAAAAACATTTGTTTTTAAAGAATAGCAACACATCACATTTAAAAAAGAAATTAAAAAAAAAACCATAATTTTTTTAATGAAATTAAATATTTAAAAACTTTTTTTTTTCAAAAAATATTCAAAACAATTAAAATAAACAATAATTAAAAATTTGATGAATACAACATAATGCAGCATAATGGAAGAATTGGAAAGAAAAGCTCTATTAGGGTTTCGTACTTTCGTTTTGGAAATATCTCTGCATCGTCAATCTTTCAACCCTAGGTATAATTTCCAATCAAAAATCTAGAAAATAGAATGAGTGAGCCAGCTGGGAGGGGAGAGATCCCCTACTATCACAATATCGTAGCAGGGGAATTAGGAAGTAAGGATGTATATTTAGCAGCGACCAACAAATAAAGTGGAAATAATGGAAATCCAACTGTGGGAGGACATTGTCAAGCACAGATCAGGGGACAATGTTTACCATGAGCTGCAAAATATACATCCTTACTTCTTGATTCCCCTGCTACGATATTGTGATAGGAGGGGATCTCTCCCCTCCCATCTTACCGCAATTTTATGAAGGATCATGCCCTAATCTGCAAATTTATAGGTATTTTTCCTTCAGAGAGAGATCTCGTCAAATGGATCTAGCTAAAATGGCAACCAAAAGGACATATTGACCTGAAATTAGGTGCCAGAGGTTTCTTTATGGTGATATTCAGTAGTATGGAAGATAAAGAAAGGGTTTTTTGAAAATGGGCCTTATTTCTTTTATAATTTTGGGTTCTTCATGCACTACTAGGAAGAATGCTACAATCCAGATCAAGAAAAATTTATGGTAGCCCCGGTATGGGTGAGGTTATTCACTCTTCTATTGGATTTCTGGGATCCAAAAATACTGGAAGGAGTAGGAAATTCCATTGGAGGATTTGTTAAAGTAGTTGATTCAACTCTTCGGGGCCGCTACACCTCTTATTCACGAATATGCGTTTACATGAACATAATTGAACCTCTTCCAGAATTTATTGAGTTGGAATATCAGGATGAGGTATGGCAACAACCCCAGATTATGAGCACATCTCATTTCACTTCTAAAAATGCCATGAATATGGGAATTTGTTTAGATATTTCCCACTGAACCAAATAGGATTAATAGATACATAAACCATTAAAGAAAAACCAAAGCCTCAGGAGGATCAAGAGGGTTTTTAAGAGGTAACTAACAAAAAGAGAAATTCAAATTTGTTGCAACCATCAACTCAACAATCACAGCGTAAGAGCCAAGTTCATGGAAATAGATATGAGCTATTGATGGACGCCAGTGAGAACCCAAGGGATTTGAGTTACCAAAACAATAGTGAAAATGCTAGGGTTCTGCCTAAAGGAGCCAATAAACCGAAAAGGAAAGCTGAGGATGATCCCTCGGAGCGAGAGGATAATGAATCCCCAAAGAATCAGGAAAACATGGAGATTGATGCAACACGAGAAGAGCTGAGTACAATGGAACAAGTTCTCAAGAAGCTTTTGAATGAATGCCAGAATATTGATGAAAGATTCATTCCAGAAGAACAAAAAAAACTATATCGAGATACCTTTCTGAAATACCAATCCAAGCTAAGCCAGGCCACATTAGCGCAACAAGAACACCCTAGATCTCAACCAGGTAACAGTCAAGTGGAAGGTGCCCAAAACAAAGGGGGATAAAAAAGAGGTCAAAAGAATGTGTAGGAATTGATCCAAATGGTTCAGGATTTGTTGGTAAACTCAGGTAGGGTGGTATCGCTTTCGGCGGTATTCCACCAAATCAATAAATTTTCTCAACGATAATTGTCTCTTGGAATATGAGAGGCCACAACAGTTGAGGCAAGAAACGATATCTCAGGTAAATAATTAAACAAGAAAAACCGGGTATTATGATGCTATAGGAAACCAAAGTATTTGAAAACTGATTGAAAGCTATTGTTCAAGGAATTAAACCTCATTATGAGGTCATGTATTTAGACTCCATAGGAAGTGCGAGAGGTTTAACTATACTTTGGAACCCTTTAGAGGTACTTTTTGAAGATTGGATTAGTCTACCTCGAATTATTTTCAGGAAATTCAGGCATATAGGAACCCGTGACTGAGCATTGTTATCAATTGTTTACGACCCTCACACTCTGGGAGAAAAAGAGACTTTCCTTCATAATATAGGGAAGCTGAGATATTAGGGGAATTTTGAGGTCTAAAATGGGCCTCCTAAGGAAATTATAAAATAATAGTAGATATAATAAAATAAGATTAGATTACATCATCAAATTTTAGAGGAAAAAAAAAAAAAAAACTATTTTTTCAACTCATATTTTCAACTTATCTCCCTATGGGTTTACTCAAATTTCGAGCAGGAACAATTTTTTGATGCATAATTTGATTCATCATTTTCCATGTAATCAAAAGTATAGAACCATTAGGAGAATTTTGAGGCCTAAAATGGGCCTCCTAAGGAAATAATAAAATAATAGCTAAATCAATAAAATAATATTTATGAATTTTCAATTCACTTTTTGTACCACAATCCATGTAACCATAGTTAAATTCAATTCAAAAGTTGTACCAAAATAAAATTAATAAAAAAATTGTATTGATGTGACTATAAATAATAATATTTTTTTTCAAGAAAAAGTCATTATCATTGAACAACTAATGCATTTGTCCTTTGTACTTAAATAACTTAAAATAAAATATATTTATAAATTCTTAATTATATTATATGTTATTAATTAAAATTTATATTATTTAAATTGTACAATAACATGTAATTAATATACTATATAAAAATAATATAATAGAATATAATAAATGTATAGGGACATGCATTGTTTCTTTCAAGAAATATGAAATGACAATAATATATTTTTATTCAAAAAGTGTGAAATGACAATTATTATGAATACTTTACTTTGACTTTAAAAGTACTGAGAGCACTACCATGGTTAACCATGAGTTTTTATCCACCATTGAGAATGTGAAAAGTAAGTACCTTTAACTCAAACAATGCCACCTCAACCATTAGGGATGATGTCATCTCCTAAAATGTGATTGGTTCTCATAAAGTGAATTTTGATTGTACATTTTCTTTATGAGGCCCATTTTAGACCTCAAAATTCCCCTAATGCATGGGTACTCCTTGAATGAAGAATAAAATTTTGAATCCAAAGAGTACTTCCACTTGAAATTTGAGTAAAACCTTAAAGAGATAAGTTGAAAAAATAGTTTTATTATTTTATTATTTTTTAATCTTTTTACATTTTTACTCCAAAAATGGTGAATCATCCCCCATGGTTGAAATCATCATGTTGAATCCTATTAGTTCTTATAATGTTTATTTTGGTTGTATATTTTTCTTAGGAGGCCCATTTTAGACCTCAAAAGTTCTCTAATGAGTATACACTTTGAGGAGCTTTGGATCATCGGTGGTGACTTTAATCTTATTTCCTCCATGGAGGAGAAAAAGGGCGAGATAACTAGAATGGATTTAGAGATGGAAGTGTTCAAGGAATTGATCATGCAGTTGAATTTGGTTGATATTCAAACAAATAATGGAATATACACGTGGAATAATTGAAGAGGGGGCTCTCATCAAGTAGCTTCATGCCTAGACAAATTTCTAGTCTTGGTGCAATTGATGAGCATGTATATCTTCCTTGAAGCATTAATCCTCCCTTGTTTAGGGTCATACCACTGGTCGATCAGGTTGGAAATAGATCTTACGTTGGCACCTAAAAACAAGCCTTTCTGTTTTGAATCATTCTGGCTCAGGGATCCCTATTTCTTGGGGAAAATGAAAAATTGGTGGAGATCCAATACAGTCATTAGGGGAATTTTGAGGTCTAAAATGGGCCTCCTAAGGAAATCATAAAATAATAGTGGAAATAATAAAATAAGATTTGATTACATCATCAAATTTTAGAGGAAAAAAATAAAAAACTACTTTTTCAACTCATATTTTCAACTTATCTCCCAAAGTTTTTATTTAAATTTTGAACGGGAGTACTCATTAGATGTAAAATTTAATTTCTCATCTAATGAGTACCCATGTTGCATACTTTTGATGGATCGTGCTACACAAAAAATTAAAAATACATGAAAAATGTTATTGCAATCACATTTTTTTCATGTATATCTCATTTTTCGTGTAGGAGGGTCCATCAAAAGTATGCAACGTGAGTACTCCTTGGATGCAAAATTAAATTTGCATCCAATAAGTACTCCCGCTCGAAATTTGAGTAAAAAATTTGGGAGATAACTTGAAAATATGAGTTGAAAAAATAGTTTTATTATTTTATTATTTTTTAAACTTTTTACCATTTTACTTAAAAAATGATGAATCATCCCCCATGGTTGACATCATCATTTTGAATCCTATTGGTTCTTATAAATTTTATTTTGGTTGTACATTTTTCTTAAGAGGCCCATTTTAGACCTCAAAATTCCCCTAATGGCAAGGCAGGAAACTCATGCAACACCTTCCAACTGAAACTAAATGATATCAAACAACAAATTGAAAGTTGGAACCAAGCGGAATTTGGGAATATTATGAAGGAGCAAAGGCGGCTTCAAGAGAAAATGAATGGGGTCTAACAACAAATGATCACTGAAGGTTGCTCGTAAGCATTGGTATTGGAAGAAGGCTAGGTCTTGAATCTTCTGGAGGAAAGAAGGAAACACGAGGAAAACCTTTGGAAGAAAAAATCTCGTATTCAGTGGCTTAGGGAAGGTGAGAGAAATACAAGACTTTTTTCTAAAGTCTATGATCGAGCACTGACAACATAATAAAATATTTTCTTTAAAGGATGCCACTGGAAATCATCTCACTCAGCATGAGGAGATGGGGGACCTCCTGGTGGATCATTTTCAAACCATGCTTTTGGAACTTGATTATGATCGGTCGAAGGAAATACAAAGAATTACTAGAAACATTTCCCACTTGGTCAGCCGAGATCATAAGCTTGCTTTGATGAGGGTGGTGAATTTAGAGGAATTAGAGGAATTTGTCAAAGGTATGGCTAGAAATAAGCCCCAGGGCCAGATTGCTTCACTGCAAAATTCTTCCAAGTTGCCTAGAGCTTCATCGGACATGACATCCTAGACATGGTAGAAGAATCGCGCAGAACCCAAAAGGTACATCCCGGTCTCAGTTCTACTTTTATCTCGTTTATTCCTAAATCGACCCACTCTTATAATGCCCATGGCTTCATACCTATAGCATTATGTAATGTTATCTATAAAATCTTCTCCATTTTTATGGTTAAAATAATCAAACCTCTATTTCCCTGTCTCATATCTCTGGAATAAACTGAATTTGTTGAAGGACGCCAATTTCTGGATGGAATTATCACCTCCCAGGGAGTTGTCCATTCACTCAAACAACTAAAATATCCAGGAAAGTTGATCAAGTTTGATTTATGGCCAAATACTACGACCACCTTAGTTGGACTTATTTCCTTAGTATCTTAAAGGCTTATGGATTTGATTCCAGATGGATCAACTAGGTCTCCTCTCTCATCTCAACTCCAGTATTCTCGATCTTGCTCAATGAATCCCCTTCCAAATCCTTTAATTCTTCTAGAGGTTTACGTCAAGGAGATCCTATGTCTCCCTTTCTTGTCATCCTAGCGGCTAAAGGCTTGGGTAGGTATATCAAAGTTGCTTCCTAATATTCTCAGCTCAAGGGCCTTCGTTTATGGGGTGATGACATCCCTGCCACTCACCAACAATTTGTGGGTGATATCATGTTGTTTTGTAAAGTCTCCCTCTATGAAGTTAGAAAGTTAAGAGATATCCTCCATGAGTTCATGCATGTCTCTGGTACCATGATAAACAATGATAAATCAAACGTTTTATTTTTTAATACCCTGATGGCTACCCAATCTTTCTTAGCTCGATCCCTTGGTTTTCTTAGAAATGCTTACTGGAAAGATATTCTTCAGAAAATTCAATCAAAATTGAGTGGTTGGGCCTTTAGAGAATTAAATCTCGTTAGCAGAGTGAACCTATTAAATTTTGTTTTATAATCCATCCCGATATACCAAATCTCGGGCATGGATGCTCCCAAATCAATGTGTAATTCCATGATAGACACCTTTAGGAATTTCCTATGGAGGGGTGCCCAGAAGGCTAAGAAATGGGCTTTGGTTTCCTAGGCCAATTTTATAAAACCCAAACTGGAAGGTGTCTTAGGCCTCAAAGATCCGTTGCTCCTCAACCAAAGTTTTGGGTGCTAAATTGTGGTGGAGATGGTTACAGGGAGGCCCAAACTTCTAGAAGAATATATGGACCAAGAAATATAGAATGTCGACTTCATCTAAAGGAAAACTAAGACACTTGGATATACCAAAGGGCTCTTCAACCTAGAATTTGGCGTCAAATAATAGAGATCTCATTAGAAACCACATATTTTGGGAGATCAGGGATGGGAACAATGCCCTCTTTTGGCAGGATGCTTGGCAACAAAGAGGGAATCTATTCAATAGACACGACCTTGGATATATTTTCTTATATACAAACAGCCAAAACTGCATCTCAATAAATCACTTTTGGAGTCCCACCAAAAATGAACTGATGTGGAGAACTTGGAAAGACCCAAAGGATTGGATAAACCCGCTAATAACCAATCAATGGAAGACACTTGAAAGAGAACTCCAATCTAAGAAAATTGAAAAACTTGAAGGTCCGAGGCATCCTCAGATGGGGGTACACTAGTAAAATAATGTTTAATGTGAGGGAAGCACACAAATTGGTAGGTGAGGAACTCCAGGACCACCACAATATTATATGGAGAAAGATATGGACATAGTATATGTGGCCAAAGGTTGTTCATTTCTTGATCCAAATGGAAAGTGGCATCTACCCATGGTATTTATACACCCATGGAATTTACCCATGATATTGTATGTGGCATCCGCCCATGGTATTCATCCGCCCATGGTATTTATCCACCCATGGAATTTACCCATGGTATTGTAAGTGGCATCCACCCATGATATTTACCCATGGTATTGTAAGTGACATTCACCCATGGTATTCATTCACCCATGGTATTTACCCACCATAGGAATTTACCTATGGTATAGTAACTAAAAAAGACTATAAGTAACAAGTCACATTTTGTAAGAGGAAGGATTTTCCACCATAATGTAGTTTTTACAGTTATTCTCTATTTTAATTAAAAAAAATCCGCTTGTTTTTGTTTACTGTCTTCTTTTTTTCTTGCATTTCAATTTTTCATATCTTGGGGGTCTCCCCCCTCAAGATCTAGATCAGTGGTATCAGATTCAGGTTATGGCTCCATGGGAATGAGGGTTTGAAACATATTTTAGTTGCAAAGTTGTGCAACGATCTTCATCAAACTTCATGCAAGTGCTACGACCTCCAAAAATCATTTTAGAAATTGAAAAATAGCTCATTTGAAATTATTTTATGTTAGCTCAAATGGGTTTTTTACAGAATTTCACTTTGTTTCTCGGTTTGAGATATATGAACAATTGGAGTTACACATGTTTGGAATGTCGCACGACCGCGTGTACCATGAGTTTAAAGAATAATTTTCTCACTCTACATGTCATCAAATTTCAAGTGTTTTATATCAATGGAAAGATCTCTTCAATACCTCAAATGGGCATCTGACGGCATTTGATTTCATCACCTGTAGTAGAAGTTATCAGCAAATTTGCAACAAGAGGTCTATAATGTGAAAGAAGCCTTTACAACATCTCATTGGATAGGAGAATCTACCAAACAAGCCACCATCACAGTTATGGGTCACCCACAAACCCAAGGTTATGGGTCAACCGCACAAAACCCTTGTCATCGAAGTCCATTTGTTATGCCACACACTGCTAGTATCACAGTTGGTCACAAGCATTACAGAGTATCTCTATCCTCGGATATTCGTTTGTCATGGTTACAGGTCATCCACAAACCCACGCTTCATCGAAGTCCATTTTCTATGTGGCACATTGTCAATATCACAGTTGGTCACAAACATTACATGGCATCTCTATCCTCGGAAATTCGTTCATCATGGTTATGGGTTAACCACACAAAACCCTTCTCTTCAGTGGCTCTTCATATTCAACAATGACTTCTCAAGAGGGAACTTCACGCAATGGGGACCATTTCTTCTTAATGAGGGAGGAATGATCCGAATGGAAAGTGGCATCTACCCATGGTATTCATCCACCCATGGAATTTATCCATGATATTGAAAGTGGCAACCACCCATGGAATTCATCCACCCATGGTATTTATCCAACCATGGAATTTACCCATGTGTGTGGGTGCTTCAAGTTGCACATGCGCAGAATTTGTACAATCATTTTTTTGGCAACCTTTGTTTGGCCACCAGATTGGAGGTGGAAAGTCGTGGATTTAGTGATCTTGGTATCCAACATCGACCAAAGACTTGACCAAAATGTACTTAGGAACTTGTTATCCCAATCTAAGATAATGGACTGTGGTATCCAAAGTGTACCCACACTCGTTCAAAGAAGAGCTTAGCAGTGGCTTCTACTGCATCTATGTATTTATGGTTATATTATTATGTTGCGTTCATGTTTGCTAGGGTGCACCGTGTTAGTATCACAGGTCACAAGCATCACAAGGTATCTCTATCCTCAGATCTTCGTTTGTCATGGTTATGGGTCATCCATAAACTCACGCTTCATCGAAGTCAATTTGCTAAGCCACACATTGTCAGTATCATAGTTGGTCACAAGCATTACAGGGTACCTCTATCCTCGAATCTTCGTTCATCATGGTTATGGGTTTACCACATAAAGCCCTTCTCTTTAGTGGCTCTTCATATTCAACGAAGGCTTCTCAGGAGGAAACTTCATGCAATGGGAACCATTTCTTCTTAAGGAGGGAGGAATGATCTGAATGGAAAGTGGCATCTACCCATGGTATTCATCCACCCATGGTATTGTAAGTGGCATCCACCCATGGTAGTTATCCACCCATGGAATTTACCCGTAGTATTATAAGGGGCATCCACCCATGGTATTTACCCATGGTATTCATTCACCCATGGTATTTACCCACCCAAGGAATTTACCTGTGGTATTATAACTCAAAAACGATAGACATAACAAGCCACATTTTGTAAAAGGACAAATTGTCCACCACAATGCAGCTTTAACAATTATTCTCTATTTTAATAAAAAAATATTCTTTGTGGTTTTATTTACTGTGTCTCCTATTTTTCTTACATTTCAATTTTTCAGATCTTGGGCCACCCCCCCCCCCAAAAAAAGATCTAGGTCATTTCTTATGGTTGGTTTGTCGAAAAACAATCCTCACCTGGGATCAATTACAAAAGTGAGGACTCCAAGGGCCTTCATACTGTATTCTATGTGGTCTCCAGAATGAAGATCTTGAACGCCTTTTGAACACATGCACCTTTGTTGACCAATTATGGAATAAGCTAGGTAGCCTCTTTGACCACCAGGACCGAGTTATAAACAACATCTCGAATTCCATTGAAAACTCGAGAAAGGAAATTTTCTCAAGCCCAGTTCTGAATCACGCTTGGAGATTATCAATTGGTTTTCTCCTCAAGAAAGAAATCGACGAATCTTTAAATATTAATGGATACCTCGGGAGGGAGTTTTGAAAGGGATTATACAAAATATTCGAGAAACAATTTTGGTCCATCAATGGCACCTAGATAACTAGCAAGTCTCCCCTCATGAAGCCCAAATCCTCAACAATATGAACTTATCTCCACAAATGATTTCCCCTTCGTCCTGGAAACTCATGATTTCTCCTAGCCCCTCACCTAGCCGTTATCATGCTCCACTTAAAGTATTTATCAAGTTAAATTTTAATGGTGCCTCCAAATGGAACCTAAGGATGTAGGTTTTGGGGGCTTATTCAAAGACTCCCAACACTGCACCAGACTAATCTACGCAATCGATTGTGGATATCCTAGCAATAATAAGGCAGAATTCAATGTTGTTCTGAAAGGCCTACTAATAGCTAAAAGGGAAGGTTTCAGGAAATTGGTTGTAGAAGGGGATTCTAGCGTAGTGATTGCAATCATTAAAAAATTGAATCATGGATCTAACAGTGAGAAGATCGGTCACAACTGGAGGACAACCAAATTGGTACAAAGCATAGGGGATCTTCTTAGTGGTTTCGAATATATCATTCCTTCCCATGTCAAGTGAGAAGGAAATAAAGTAATAGATTTTTTAGCTAATTGGGGTTGTTTAAATATTGGGAGGACATTGGATTCTCCTTGGCCTCCACGTGACCTTAGAGAAGAAGAGATGCGCGGTCTGAAGCACATCCTTTATCATGATATTAGCATCAACAATGACCCTAACTAAGTCATGAACCAAGGATACCTGATCGAGGTGAGGGCGACAAGATGGACTCCTCGAGATCCATGTCATGGTTAGGATTCCAAGAAGAAAGGACAATGAGGGATTTTGTTTTGGCCCTCACAGACTCACCAACCTTCGCAAGTTGGCTAGACGCATGCAAGGCATTAATGATGATTTGAGCGACTCGTGTGATACCTTCTGCCTGGAATTTTATGTTGCAAGTTTGGTTCGAGTTGGAGGCATTGTAGGCAGTTTGGTTGCAGGTTCAAAGGTAGTCGCAGGTAAGCTCTCCAAGGTCCCTTCCGAAGTCGATCATCTGGGTACAAAAAATCTCCTCCATTATACAATGGACAATGTCTGCAGGTATGTTTTATCAATGAATTTTCCCCTTCTGAACCCTTTGCTTAATTTCTCTATGATAATTCGCGGGGAGTGAGTCTCTGAGACAAAGTTTCATGTTAAAATGACTTCATTCCGGAATTTCTTGAAGGAAACTGCTGGTTTTTCTAATGAACAACCTCAATTCGGTCGAATTGTCTCTGTTAGTGATGGTATCTTACTCTCCCGGATGGGTAGGCATTTGGGGTTTGTGCTATAGTATTCGTTTTGTATTCCATACATAGGTGCTTGGGTTTTATGTCATGTCTTCTTGTTTCTTTTGTGGGTTAGTAAGCGAGGATATTATCTAAGAGAGTATTCGTTTGAATGGACTATGTGCTTGGTTCTTCGAAGGCTCAGGGAGACATGGATTGATGATACCGACCTTTATCAATATACCCATATCATATTCAATGGAAGATGTTCGTTTTATTGGTTTGATGCTCATAACTCTCTGGATTTCTTTTGTTGCATACCTTTAGGTGACAATCCCAGGTGCACATACCAGGTTTGTCATCTTGCCACCTGCACCGTACTAGGGTATGTGGGTTGTTATCTCAGTGCATCGATTCATTTTCATGGCTAGAGAAGTTTTAGTATGGTGTGACCTTCCTCTGGAAGAGGTTCCATAATGGGAGAGGCTCGAGGTCGGAGTTGTTGTGTGGGGCTTCGGTGTGGTGGAATTCAACCTTAGCCACGTCTTGTTCGAGGCTGAGGTTGTAGAACGACTACTGGACTTACACATGAAGCGACTCAGGCCTATCAGGCATGGAATCAACCTTAGATCCAATAGATTATATCTGGTTGGGAAGCAAACCTGAACCGACAGGAAGCACAAGAAAATTTGGATGTTGAGGAATGGTTAGAGTTGGCGCCAGACCCTCGTCATACTAAAGGTCGATCCTCTTAGTATAAACAGACATTATACCTATATTGGCTCATGAAAAACATTGTAGCAAGAGCTCTGTCCACTCCTGTAGTTGCTTCGGCCAAGACCGACCCTGTTCTTCCAGTCCCTGTCGACTCTTATGATGATTAGTAGTATGTCAAGTCTAGTATGTTTTTCAATTTTGGTCAAGTACAAATGCAAGATAGGAAGACTTTGGTAATATGTTTTAGATATTTAGATAGTAGACGAGATAAGCACACTCAGACATATATAGCTCTAAAAGACAGTGTTAAACTATTTTGCTTTTGGATGACTTATAATACAGTACGGTGGCCAACAAATCTGGTTTTCCAATGGGAAGATTGAGACCACCTTACCATTTGATCATAGATGTAATCTACCTTGTTTCTTGAATGAATAAAGAAAGTCCTGCCAAATTTACAAAAAAAATTAAAAAAATTATATTAAAAAAAAATACAAACATATAAAAAACAATTAAATAAAAAATTATATTAAAAAAATTATTGAAATTTTCTATAAAATTAAAATAATAATTAAATAAAATAAAATAAGACACCCACAAAATTAAAATTAAAACATCCCCAAAAAATCAAAGGGAAGGGATCTTATGTTAAAGAGGAAGACGACACTCAACCCCTTAACCACAAGAATGTGCCTTCCATCTCCTTGTTTATGTTCTATAAATATTTAATTTTATCAGTTTTTAAATTATTATTATTTTTTTAATTTTTTATTAAATAAATTTTAGGAATTTATGATATATGGTCTTTTAAAAAAAATGAATTTTATGATTTGTTTACAGTAATAATGATTTTATAGAATTTTTTGCAATTTTAATGTTTTATTGTAAAGGGATTAAATTGTTTTAGGTTAATATTTCAAATGGGCTATAATTTTTTTCAAAGATTCAAATGAGTCATAATTTTAACCATGAAAAAATAAATTGTTATTAGTAGAATCACTCTTTGATTTAGATATTGATTTTTAAGGTTTTTTGTATTTATGATATTTGGTTTTTAATGCCATGGTTGAAAAATGTTTTAATTTTAACACTTGAAAAAAAAGTGATGTTGCATTATCACTTTCACATTTAGGGATGTTTTCTCATGTTTTTAATAGTCATGATATTTAGTTTTTAATGCCATGATTGAAATATGTTGGATTAATAAATTTCTCTTGGTAGAATCACTCTTTGATCTAGTCATTGATTTTTATGGTTTTTTAGTCATGATATTTGATCTTTAATGCCATAGTTGAAAAATGTTGAAATTTTAACCCTAAAAAATGGTGATATTGTATCACCGCTTTTGCATTTATGAGTATTTTTCATATTTATAGTCATGATGCCATGGTCAAAATAATAAATTACTCTTGGTAGAACCACTCTATCATTTATGTGGTGATTTTTAAAGCTTTTTGTAGCAATGATATTGAGTATTTAATGTAATGGTTGAAAAATATTGAAATTTTAACCCTAAAAAAATGTAATGTTGCATCACCACTTTTGCATTTGGGAGAGTTTTTTCGTGTTTCTCGTAATCATGATATTTGGTTTTTAATGCAATGGTTTAAAAATGTTGGAATTTTAACTATAAAAATGATAATGTTGCATCACCATTTTTATATTTTGGGTTGTACACAAAACATTAACGAGTTATAGTTCTCATTTTGAAGTTACAATTCTTGTTAAGTTGATAACTTTGTTTTCATTTTATGTTTAGGTATGATGAATTGGTTGCTAGGTGATTATGTGTATTTGCTCAATCTTTTCATCCCTCCTTTGTGAGACACCTACGTAATGTTGAACTAAAAATGGTTAGATATGTCTATCTTGTAATGTATTTACATTATTGCTATGATATATAAACACATGTCTTCCCTTCCCTCTTATCTAGTTATAACTAAGGCATTTTATATTAACCTTTAACTTAAAATACCAAGGGTAGCAAAAAAATATTTTAAATAAATGTTAATTCTCAATCTTTAGCCAAATTTTACATTGGGCCATAAATCTAATTTTGTATCCCAAAATGCAAATATTATCATTTGTTTTTCTACCAAATGGAAATTAAATATGAAATGGGAATTGTCTTGACCATGTAAACATATTAGTGGCAATTAAACAACAAAGCTCAAGCAGATAAATTTAAACTTCACTAAAAAGAATGAGTAAAATTAAATATGCTTTAAATAAATTGGACAGTAAAGAACAAAATAAGTCTCTAATCAATGTGAAGACATACAAATTACAAGTTTCACTAAAAAGTATGAGTAAGATTAAATATGTTTAAATATTTCTATATGAACACCATCCATGCTTTAAATAAATTGGACAATAAGGAACAAAATAAGTCTCTAATCAATGTGAAGACATACAAATTACAATTAGTCATTGATCTCGTAAATGTTGGGAAACTATAAATTATGTTATTGCAGGGCATTAAAAAGAGATTTTTGTTAAAAACAATTTGAAAAATTAATATATGGTAAATTAATATATTAATCTTAGAAAAAACTTTTTTTTTTTGTTATACATGTTTTAAAACTACACACAATTTTGAATTATTTTATTTAAATATTAATATAATAAAAATAATAATGTATAATATTTAACATGGTTCAATGATGATATAACTTTTTTTTTCTTTCATTTGATTCATTATGTAAAATAAAAACTTAACTTGTCAAATTTAAATTATGTTCATCAAAATTGATGAGATATGTTTTAAAATTTTATTTTTTTAATATAAAAGATTTTTTGAGATAGTTTATATGTCAACTTTGTTTTGTAAAATGATATCTAAAACTTAAGTGGTTAGATAATGTTCTCATTTATTCCATATCCTAAAAAACTCTTAAAACTTATTTAAATTGATTAGATATGTTTTAAAATTTTATTTTTTTAATATAAAAGATTCAATGGCTAATTTATATGTCAACCTTATTTTGTAAAATGATATTTAAAACTTAAATTGTTAGATAATGTTCTCATTTATCCCATATTGTTGAGACAATTGTTTTAAAAGTTTTAAAAGAATCTTAAAACTTACTTATTTCTATGTTAACCTTTTTTTAAATGATATCTAAATCTCAAAACTGTTTAAATAAATGTTTAATAGCATTTGTAACCATTTTCAAACAATATCCTCATTTGATCTAATATCCTAAATCTATTATTCTATATGTGGTTGTCTGAAATATTTGTTTATACCTTCACTATATTGATTAGAAAAATAATCAAAATATATTGTTATATATCGTTGACATTAAATTTCAAACCATATATATTTTTAAATATCCTAAATATTTTGTTAGATTCACTATACAAAGACTCACTTTTATAAAGAAAATATAATTCTTAAGTTTGTATCTTGTTTCTTCCTAGAAATATTCAACTTTGTTTCGAGTGGATCCGAATGATGGTTGAATATGAACGGTGCCTGAAATTTATCTGGATATTGATAAACCTTTGTTATCAGAAAACGAGTACGATTGCGAAAAAGATTTCACAGAGGCGATGTTTTGGAGGATTTTAATTCACAGATTTTACACCAGTAATGTTTTATACATATAATAGTTAAAAAATTTAAAAAGCATTTAATTTGTATAAATATCATACTATATACAAATATTTGAAAAAAAAAATGGGACCATTATTTCCTTGCAACTTAGATATCCGATAAAATCATTACCATTTGTCCATTATAGACTACTGACAAGGGCAAATTGGGACTACTTTCTAAGTAGACAACCTTAAATTTCAATTTGGCCTTTCAAAATTCAAGGATCTGTTCATATCCATGAATTGTACGAATCCATTCTGCATTATTTTTTATCATATTGTTAGACAAGGGGATGGAGTGTTTCATTTCATTGCCCAATGCCCAAAGCGAGTTTTGATTAAAATGAATGGTGTTGGGCATTGATAGATTTGAAGACACTGAATGTCAATGACGCTGAATGGACTCATTTTAATCCGATGACAGATGGCAATTTTTTTTGCAGGACGCCTAAACTTGGAGGCATATACAAATATTAAAAGGAAATACTAACTCAGAAGGATGTAAATAGACATTGACAAGAAGAAAGTTACTGCTCAGTCATCAGCGTTTGCAACACTTAATTACAATTGGATGGTGTCGTACTATTATAGCCTTCGTTTCGCATTCTCTGTTATTTTTCTAAGGGTGTAATGATGCCGTAAATATTAAGCCAAGTAGTAAGTTAATCATTGGATAATTACTTTTTCGTCCTGTTAATTGAATACCATAATATTCATAACATTCTCATCCAATGGACTATATGGAAAAGCACTAAAAGAATAATTAACTGCATGGTGATTAATATTTGTCATGGAGAAATGCAGAATTTCCGTATTAGAAACAGCATTAATTTTTTACTAATTAGCCAGTGACATTCTCTTAACATCACTTCTAGTCGCTACGTGATAAAACTTTTCTACAATCTTCTCTGGTGTCAATCACATCAAACCAGTTATAATCGTATCAGAGCCTTAACTAGATATTGATTGAAATATTGCTTGATACTCCCTCGCAACTAGAAGTCCTAATTCATTCACTAATTTTTAACCACAGTTGACTTCTAGGGGCAGTCAAATCTTCTGAAAACCTATGTTGCACTGCCTGTGGGGACGGGGGACAGGGGAGACGAGTTTCCGGGACGGCTACAGTGCACCCCCAAATTTTCAGGGGACGATGGGTTGGGGACGGCAAGTGCGGCAACTATTTACTATATTTATTATTTATTTAAAAAATAAAATTAAACATGAATCAAAATAAATAAAATACTAAAATGATGAATCTAAAGACTAATACTAATAGTATCTAATCGTCATTGAGAATTGTGCATCACAAAAACAAATTTCGTCATCATTGCATAACTTAAGAAGTACTATTAGTTTCATACAACTTACAACCTACAATCTACTACTATCTAATATCTACATAATCATTCTATGATCATTGATGCATGATGAATCATTTCAAAATTTAAATAGCAGCTAAAGCGTAAAAGTATACAGTACTAAAATTTAATAAAGATGTAAACATGAACAATTCATTAAAATTTAAATATAAATCTCAAATTAAGGGTCTAGAGTAGAAAACCATGGATTATAAATTTATAAATTATAGCCATAGACTATAGTACAAGAACCAAAATGACACAAATTAAAATTTAAAAATAATATAGTCACTACTGTAGCTGCCGAATGGTAAAACGGTAAACCGTAAATGTTTTACGTTTAATAGGTATATGTGTTAGCCTTTAGGTTGAGGTAACTGTAATTGAGGAATTTACACTTTCTTACTTTAAAATTTTGAATTTTATTAAAATTTTGTTTTAATATTTTTTTTATAAAAATGAAATGTTTTAATTTTTTTTTAACTTATGATTTGAAATTTTATTGGGGACGTCCAGAAGTCCCCGATTTATCAAGAGACGTTTTGGAAGTCCCCAAAAAGTCCCTGAATTTTTGAGGGACGGCTAGGGGACAGTCTTGAAGTCCTCAAGTCCCCGATGGAGTCCCCGACAAATCTGGAACGTTTCCGACGAGTTCCAAAGTCCCCGGAACGCTGGAACGGCATGAAATTATGGTGGGGACAGTCCCCGTGCAACATAGCTGAAAACAAATAAAACCCAGTTTTGTTACCTCCTCTTCTACTAAAATTTTGATGGAAATCAAGTTTTGGAAAATTTAATAACATTGGATAAAACCCAGTTTTGTTACCCCCTCTTCCTTCTACTAAGATTTTTATGGAAATCCAGTTTTGGAAAATTTAATGACCTTTTATAATGCCTACCTAACCTTTGGGCCAAACCAACTATGTTCTCTGTACACGTTAATCTCTTAATTGCAGTTAATTTGAAGGACTGCAGTGGTACCTAACTTTGTATGTAGGCATCATTAGAATTTTAATGGAGCTATTATCTCAAGGTTAGCTTAAACATGTAGCTAATAGGCATTTTATAAAGTGCCTAGTCATCGTTTTGGATATGTTGCTTGATATCTTTGAATATCTTTTGCATTGCCTTATGCTAGAAGCTTAGGAACTATTTTAATATCTTGAATTGTGAAGACGTATCCTGGCTTTACAAATCTTGTTATTAACCTAACGTGACAAAAGCAAATGCTAAGTTACATGGCACTTTATTATTTTCATTTTTCCACAAATAGTTCTTTCCATTAATACTAAAAAACTATCAAAACAAAAGTAGAGCAGAACAAGGTTTTTCAAAAAACCATAGAACGCTAGGCACCCTGTCGTGCCATCTTCAACTTTGCAAACAAGGTCGTAATATCTACTGGCTCTGCTTAGGCATATTTTTCTGTCTTGTATAGAAAATAGAAGAGATCGAATTGGAATTTCTAGATCTTTGATAGATAATTTTTGGGTCTAAAATACACAATCATTTAAAAATGGTGTAACAGATATTTTTAATACAAGAGTACCCCAATACACAACCATGAAGAAATAATAATGTAATTATTACCTAAACAGATAACCCATTTTAGAGATTTTTACCTACAGACAATGTATTGAGCAAACAAGTCCTAGCTCAAATAAATAGCTCGACACAGGACATTAAAACAGCAGTACCACTTGAAAGGATGAAACAAAGATATTTAGATCCGAACAACCAACTGTTCTATAGCGTTATCTATAAAAGCCCAATGTATCTAGCACACATGTTACAACTTACAGCTTAATAACCCTGAATCTTATCATACAGAACAAACAATGGCTGAAGCAGATTCAGCAGCTTTTGTTGTCTTCCCCCTGCCAAATCAATGCACAGCAAAATGATTAACTAGGAAATTCCACAATACCAGACATCCAAGTTACAATTATGAAAATACTGACAAATTTGAAATGAGGAATCTTGTACATAAAGGTTACCACGTAGCTGGAGTTTAGAGGAACTGTCCACTAATAGTTAATTTAACGAACTCTACATATCCGTTGTTTTTTCAAAAACCCATATCGAAACAAAACATATTTAATACCAGATGAGAGATACTGAGGTAACAAAACATGCCGGGGACAATAACTTTTGTACAGTTTCATCTGCTGTGTGTTCTCTATGACACAATCCCGTGGCTGATGCAGAAACAAACATCAAAATTAAAAAGAATCCAAAGGCTGATGCAAAAGTAAACAGAAAAATTCAGAAAGGGACGCTGTACAGAACCAAAGGACTGCTTTATTATAAAAAGTGAGAAAAAAACGAAACCTTAAAATCTTTGTAAAAGCAGATTCGGAGTTCCATCACTTCACCCTGGGAACAAACAAGTAAAGGCGTTGACCCTACAGCTTTTCTAATTGCAGCGATTAAATCACGAGTTCGATATTCTTTACCATTGTCTGGACTGTATCCAGCTGCACTAAGTATATCCTGCCACAGAAGAAGACATGTTTCAAGGTTTAAAAATTGAATATAAGTTCTCTTCAAATGACAAACATTTGACAACTCAAATCTGATGCTGATTACATCACATATATTAAATGTATTGATCGTTTATTTTCCTCATCATTCAATTATAAAATGATAATCCAGAGAGCAATCCTTTCCGGACCAAAATACTTCGTTTGTTCTGGTCTGGTGGAGACAGGATTTGAATCTGTGACCTCAAGGTTATGGGCCTTGTGAGCGACCAGACTACTCTGCTCTGCACCGTTGATTGATGTCATAATCAGAATGGGTTCATCCAAGATATTTCTTTACAGTAGATAGGGTGCCATGCGTGTTTGTATCTCCAACAGTAATTTCCATAGCATTGTGATGATAGCCTGGTTTCTCATACTGAATCTTTTATATATCACTTTTGGGATAATTGGCCAATATCGCTAGTATTTGGGACAAACAAAAACTTGTGGTGTCTAAGAATATTTTGTTCTTGAATCTTCAGTTATTATCCAAAAGATTTAATACCAGTTCTGTTGGACATGAAAGCTAGTGTTCCATGGGGATGCGTCCCACCGGGTGGGGTGCACGCACCTCTCACACCCCATGCACCTGGAACAGGGGATGTTTGGGGAAACATTTTCCCACATCCCCCTTTTGGGGAGACGCAGGGGGGCCATTTCCTCAATGTGGGGGACATGACTCCCCAAAAAGGTTGCTTCTGGGCCTCCCCCCTTCAGAAAGGGCTAGGCGTCCCCCCTAACTTTGGTTGAAAATAATAATTTATGAGTGGGTAAGCTTAATATTAAAACCTAGGGCTTTTACTAATGCTATGTAATTAAAGGTAATGTTAAAATCACTTTAATTAAATTTTTAACATTACAATGAAATGACTCAAGATGTTTGAGAGTGGTTCCAACCTCATCGGACTTCATATGGAGAAAATTGAATTTCATATCCCATTCAAAATTCAGCAGACTTAACAGTTTTCATGATTTCAAGATTGGAGGCATTGCAATGTTTCCATTGGATTCTATCAAATATGAGGGTCTGGAACTAGCATTTAATCAAGAGCACCAAGCCCAGAATCATCTCTTTTGAGGGGGGCATTTCCCCCTCAATTTTCTCTAATAATCCTGGAAATTATAAAAAAAAAAATTAAATATTAAAATTAAAAAGAAAAATACTAACAAATATCAAACCTAAACTAATTTGCAAACCCTATCTCACTCATTCAACTTACCAAGCTTACCTCTACTTGGATTACAACGAAGTGCTATCTGACTTACCAGTTAATTGTTGCCTCTCCTCCCCTGCGATGCTCCTTCAATGCTCATTGCCCATTTTTAATTTTCAGTTTTAATTTTCGAGTCCTAACTCTAGATATCGATGACCTTAGACTGATCCTTTGACTCGTCACTCTTTATAATTTTTGAGCTTGAGTTATATCAATTTACTATTCTAGTCTTCAGACTTCAATATCTACTATAGCCTATTTTTCTTAGTACTAATTAAATTCTAAAATGATGAATTTAAATTTAGAATCGATTTAGAATCTAGAATGATGAATGATGAATTTAATTTTTACATCAATATAGATTCTAGAATGAAGAATATGGATCAATGTAATTCATTATTGAATCTTGTGGTGTATGGATGAATGATATATGAATCAGTATGAATCAGTGTTGATAATATCGCCGATATTCAGAAATATTGTGATATATTTAGCAAGCTGAAATATCGTCGAGAAAATATCACGATATTTTCTTGCCCGAAAATATCATGATATTTCTGAAATATCGCAGATATTTTGGAAAAATATTGCGCTATGACCTCAAATATCGTTGGGCAGGCTGGGCTGTGGCTAGAAAAGCATTTTTGGTAGTTTTATTTGCTCATTTTGGTTTTTTAGTCTTGGAGAAGGAAGGGGAAGAGCTTTGTGGTGGTTTTCAGGGAGAGATTGAGGATCAAACATCCATTATCACCACCAACTAAAATATTTTTGTGGATCAAAAATTGAAGATTAATAAGACAAACTTCATTTCTTCCATTAACAGGTATGTTCTTAAAATCCCCTATGTTAATGATTGTTTTCATAGATTTAGGGTTATACTTGCTTGCCTCTTTGCCTACTAACATTTTGCTTCTTTGTTTTTTTTCCATTTGCTATGATTTTCATGCCCATAAGCCAATGCAAAGGTTTTCTCCATATTGGACAGCAAGCTTCATTTTTTTTAACTTTCTTATGCACCCTCTTATTGCCATTTTTCATTCACATTGCAAATAATGTAGTAAAAACAATATTTTTTAAAATGTAGTTATAATTTTGTGTGTATGGGTGTTTCATGTCATTTTTTTGTTTTTTTGGTGCCCTAGGTTTGAATTAGTTCACTACAAATATGCCAAAAGCCTTGGACCCATTTTGGGAGTATGGGGAGCCTAATGGTGGGACAAATTGGGCATATCTATTCAAGATGGCAGGAGGAGTTACGTGATTGAAATACCATCTGGCTAGACTCACTGGACATGATGTTGGGCTTTGTACAGTTTCTAGTGGGGATCTTATACAAAAAACTCTTGAAGCAATTGATGAAAAAGACAGAAATATCGCTGCTAGGGAGAGGGCACTGATCTCAGATAGATAGTTGCTAGTTTTATTTGTTTTGCTACATAAAACTCATGATGATGAGATACTTTTATATATGTGATGTTATTTTGTGTTGGTTCTCCATATTTGAGTCCTTGATTGGACAATTATCAGGGATCAACAGGATTTGGTATCACTTTTGATGTATCATTTTTATTTTACATCCACTACATCATATATATATTAGTGTTTTCTTCATATTTATGTGCCAATGTGCTTATTTCATGTTGTTATTGCTTTATATGTTTAAAAATCAGACAAGAATCCCTCCCTGATATCCATCTGCTTCTCTCAACTAATTTTTCGGTTTTAGAAATAAATTCATGTTCAAATGGCGACTCCAATTCTTTCATTTCTTACAAGACTTTTTGCTAAGAAGCTCACTTCTCGTGGACCTCTTAACTTTTCTTGAACAAGGATCTCTTTCTCTAACATCTACTTGGCCTTTAAGCAAGTCATCATGGATGATAACCTTCATGACATGCTAGAAGAAGTCGTTCATAAAATTCCTTTGTTCTCGGGTGGTGATTCAGTCATTGCTTGAAAGAATCTCTTGATGGCTACTCATATAATAAATAGCTATTGTCTTCCTTCACAATATAATCATGAAGATGTCAAGATACGTCGCTTTGGCCATTCCTTAAAAGGTGATGTTATCGATTGGTTTCGAAATTGTCATAGGAGTCTTTTTATTATTTACAACACATCATCAATGATTTTAAAGATAAATATATAAAACAAGGTGGCTCAATGATTTTGTAGAGAACTCAACTATCAACGGGAGATTTCAAGACAATTCTTAGGATGAATCCACTTGTACCACGATAGCACAAATCCATGATAGTGGTGAAGCGGAAACAAGTTGTCATATCAGTTTTGACAACAATAAGCATTTTGTTAATGAATTGATTCAGATCGTTAAGGATATACAACTAAATCAAGCTCAGGTAATCAATAATATGGAGGCCAACTAGGCTCAATTCATTAAGAATATGGAGATTAATCAAGAAAAATGAACAGCAGATCACGCCAAGGAAATTGGTTCTATGCACAGCAGGTTATTGGCCTTGGAAGAAAAACATATCGAGGAAGTAACGATAATGGAATTTAATCACTCCAATCAAATCACTACCATGGAAGAAAGACATGATGAAGAAATGGCCATCATGGAATTTGATCACAACAATCAGTTAGCCACCATGCAAGCAAATCATAAGAAAGAGATAAACTATATGCAAAATTGCTTCATGGGCATGAAAGTGAAGAACGATAAAATTATAAGCGACATTGAAGTTGGTCAAATATCTCTTCAGAATAGATTATTGGCCATAGAGAAAAAACAAGCACCATGTGTTATAAATATGGAAGAAATGGATACCATCGAAAATAGATTAAAGATAATGGAAGTTAATCATTCTAATCAGATGTCCATTATTTAGACACAAATGAAAACTATGGAGGCAAATCATATCACACTGCAAGACAGATTCGTGAAAACTAAGCTCAATCAAGCGAAATTAATAGTAAGGCATGCCAGAGAAATGAGTTCCATGCATAAGAGGTTAGAAGAAAGGAAATCACAGGTACAAAAGTTTTAGCCTAATCCAAAAGATAGATGGCAGAAAATGAAAGAGCTTTCGACAGATCATAACTCTCCCAAATTGTTAACACAGGTCCCATCTTGTTGTGAATATCCTGAGAAAGTGGTTGGCCCCATTAACAAGGATTTAGTTGAGGATGACGTGATCAAAGAAAAAATTGAAAAGGATCTAGAACGGATGCGGAATGAAGAGAGGCATGTCACAAATATCTTAAATACTTCGTCCGAAAGTTCTCAGCACATTGTTCCACGTCATCAACAATACAGTCTGCCATGAAGAAATACCTAAAGAGAAAAAGAAAGAGTAAGGAAGCGATTTGATTCATCTTATGGCCGCAAGCAGCTTGATTTTCAGATAAGACAAAGTCCTACCGTATGCAAGATCGCACATGGCACATCCGAAAAACAACCCATAGATTTGCTTGAAAGCAAGCAAATGCTCAGTATGCACTATATTGAATACATGTGATGCCACAGGGCATCCTTTGTATTGTATCTCTAACCTTACACCCTGTTATTTCATCTTTTTCATTTTGTAATTAGATTAGATTTACTTTTCATGTTAGTAGAATAGTCAATAAATGAAGAGCTCCTATTTTCATGTGCTTAATGTTATATAATGAATTTTGGATGGACGCTACTTATATAATCTTGTGTACTGCTTGGATGCAGATTCTGGATTCTCAAATTCCTCCGATAAAACAACGTGTCCCCATGTGGAGCCAGATGTTGACCACTCTGTGTCAACGACCCCATACCAATACACCCCTTTTTTTCGCAAAAGTGATCTATCATGTTCAAGTGTCCGTGCCATTAAGATTTCATCATTCAGTCAATAGTTTCGTAAATGATGTAAACCCATTCTGCATATCTATAATGTAAATGATCTTAGTAAGACCATCATGTATGTAACAACCCAGGTAAGCCTAGTATTTTGCTGACGATTTCTATCCTAGGAGGTTTTTCGTTTCACCGATTCATCTGTATCTCTAGACATAAATGATTGGTATATTTTTTCCCTCCAACCTCACCCCAAAGTTAGGGTAGGTTTCGTCAAGATACTAAGTGAGTCCTAGTATTTTTTATCGAGTCTTTGTAAAAATAATCTCGGAATGGTCCTAGCTAATTAGCTAGATCATTTTATTACAAATTGTTGGGTCTACTAGATCATATTTTTTAGTCGCAGAATTGGGTAGATTATTGAGGGTTTGTTACGAACGGGTGTTCCCCCTCATAGGTTTAATGTATTTATCTCATTTAAAGAGGGTTGGAAAAAATAATTAATTCCCTCATAAGTCAATTAATTAAATTTTCTGGCCAAATCAAATTAAAAATCCTAAGCCAAAAATTTAATTAATTTTATATCCTAGGTAAATTTAAATTTTTCAAAGGCAAAATTCGTGGGTCCCTGAAAAATAAATTTTTAAGGGCCCCGGGCCAAAGGAATATTGAAAATTTTGAGAAATTTTGGACCCTTGGGCCTTGGTAGTTAAGTCAAAGTCAAATTTTTAAGGTAATTAACTCAAAATTATTATCTTTGAGTTAATTAAAAATGAATTAAATGAAAATTTCGAAATTCCTCAAAAGATAATATTTTCGGCGGATGAGATTAAAAAATAATCAAATCATTTTCGACGGTTGAGATTACTTTGACAGGGATCAAGCGAACTAGCCATTGGAGATTTTACCTATAATACATTGTATAAATTTGTCAGTCTTTTAATCATCTAATCTCTTGATCGTGTACTAACTCTTGAAGCTCTCCTGTAATACTTTCTAGAATAACACAAACGAAGTCTTTCGGGTTTTACTTGATGGTCGTGTTCCTCTTTGGCATTTTATGGTAAATTTGTTCTTTATATTCTGCTGGTAATTATTTCAATGAATTGTTGATTAATAGCTCTTGTACAATAATCTATTGCATATGTATTTTTCTTAGGTTGTTGGATTTAGAGTAAGATTTTTAATTGGATTGAGTTAGCAGGTATCTCTAACTCTTGAAAAATTTATTTTTATCTTATTTCTCTATTAATTTAACTATTTAACTTTAAGTTTGCCGAAATCTTTCTGATTTAAAATTGGGTGTTTGGGGAAGTCCTCGGCTAGACTAGCTGACTCCCAAGGAAATAAGATCTGAAGAGCCCTCCAGATCTAATTACCCAAGCTTATCTTTAGTTCTATTTTTTGCAGAGATTTTCTAGGGCTTGTGCTTAAATAAAAAAAAATTATCTTAACTTTTATTGAATTTAAAGTTAGCTCTGACTAGTAAGAGCCTTAGATATTCAGATCTGGGAGCGAAGTCAAACTTACACTCCTCGGATCTGACAGATCTACAGCTCGTGCATAGATTTGTAAATACATTGTATAAATCTGTATTTGTAAGTGTAAATATTTAGAATCTTTTTCAGTTTTTTTGATTTCTAACTTGAGATTTCAATTTTAGATATTTGTATACCTGCTGGGTTTTTGGGTTTTGGTTTCCAGTTTTGTGTAGGTGACATTTGAGGGTTTTCAAAGAATTTTTTTTGGATCTGAGACAGATCTAGGTCTTAGAGGGTAAGATCTGATCTCAAGATCAGGGTTTTTACAGGGATATTCAAGTTAAAAAAATTCAGATCTGAGTTTCTGGGTAAAATTAATTGCTGGAGACAGGGAAAATTTTGAAATTATTTTTAAATGCACCAGCGTGCCTATGATTTTTGGTGAGTTGCCTTCATATGTCGCACCTCCTCTCTACAAATCTGCGTTTTTCTTCTGCATTTTCCTTGCCTGCTGTACTGTTTTTTCTCTGCGTGAAACCTTTTCTTCCGTTGCTACTAAGTGAGCTCCGACCTCCTCATGCAGTCCTCCCTCTTTCCTTTATGGTTGCATCCCTTTTGCATTTCCGCAACCTCCTTCCCTTCTCTCGCTGCCAGCTTCGTCATGCTCCTGCGTGCAGTCAGCCGCTCCTCCTCGCAACTCCAACTCTTTCGATTTTTCTTATTAACTTTCCATTTTATTTCATTTTTAACTTTGTAAAGCCCTAAATTTTTCTTTCAGCTTTAACCTTTTTCTTTTTTTAAAAAGCTTAATTTTTTTTTTTTTACTAACTTCAAAAAAATTTTAAAAATCAAAGATTTATTTGTTTTTATTAACTTTTAACCTTAGTCTATAGTTTAATCTTTTAATTCTTTGTTGTATATAAAATTCGGAAAATTTATTTTTTGAAGTTAGATCTTTTTAACATTGGGGTTTTGAGCTATTTAAATTTTAGGCTTGGCATGATATTTATTGTGGAGAAATTCCTAGTTGACATGGTTTAATTTTTAAGTATTCTAAGTTTAACTATAGGAGAAAATAAAAATTTGTATTGGATTTGCATTATTTTAGAATATCGTTTAATCCATAAAATTTCTTGACGAAATATTTATTTAGCATCAAGATTTCATAGTGTTTCTTATTGAGATTTAAGTGCTAGTTACTTTCATATACCTCAGCTGAGTTTGATGATCAATGGCATGGGATTTTAGAATGTTCGATATCGATTAAAATCGCCTATGGTTTAACTCTTGTTTCATTTACTTGAAGTATTGGACATTTATTGAATATTTAAGTTTGGGAAACCTCCAGGTAATTGCAATCGATAATTTTATTGAGCATTTTATTGTGGATTTCATTTGAGTAATTTTTGGCATCTTCATAATTGACATTCTCGCTTAAGTACTTAGTGGTTAAATCAAATAATTTGTAATCTAAGTGCTTTTGGGCTTTTAGCATCACCTCTCATCTTCGAAGCTTACTTCATCTTGCTCCATTTTCTAAACATTCTCCATGCATTCTGCATTTTAAGTTAGCATTGCATATAGGATATTTATTCATCCAAGCAACAGTTTCTTATCAAGTACTTGGTTGTAATTTCCTTAGCAAGATAGTTGAATCCATAAGGCATTGGTATCAATCATTCAAATTTAATCAAATCATTTAATCTTGCTAGATATTTTACGAGTATTTGGTCGTTTAATTGTGTCTCCCGAACTGGTTGGTTCCCCACTAGTTGTTCTTCATTCCATTTCCATAGGGTCTACCCCCCTTAGTCTACTATAAGGAGACAACTTAAATAGAGAGATTGGGGATCAGGGTGACAACCCCCGATCTGAGCCGTTGTCGCGGTGCCTAGACATTTTGTGCGATAACACACCCCATCACTCCTCGGCTCCCTCCTCCATCCTACTACTGCTGATTAAGGGCACCCATAGCAAGGTTGTGATCCAAGAGGTGGGCTCCTCAAGGATCCTGCCCAACTGAAGTTCAAGATGAACTACAGTTCTATGTCGTCCCATGTCTCTCCTAGAGAATTATGGGCACTCATGTCAAACTCATCCTACTCGATCTTTGCGACTACAACTTTAGGATCATGCTTTTCATCTTTGTCGTTTTTCTTCAAAGGACACTGTGATGCAAAGTGACCCATCTCACCACATCTGAAACACTTTACCTACGAGACATCTCTTTTCTGTCTTTGTTGCCCTTGTTTTCCCTTCGATGCGAGGGTTGCATTCTCCTCCTCCTCCTGATTCTTCGATCCACTCCTACTGCTGCCGTTAAGCTTACACTTGACTAGATCTCTCCTCAGGTCCTCCTCCTGAAGTCTCGCCCACATCTGCTCCCAACTAGGAAGCGTAGCCCTGCCCAAAATACTTTGGACAAAAACTTGCCACTCCTCTGTGACTGTGTTAAGGGCTAGCGCCTCACCGTACTTGCCGCAGTTGGGGTGGATCCCACGACTGCCAATTGATCTCGAATCTCCTGAAGTCTCGTAAGGAATGGAGCAATGCGCTCCCCCTTCTGCATCTAGATCATCAGGAGCTTCTGCTCCAAGTACATCTTCCGCTGCTCGAAAGTTTCTTCGGATAGCAAGGACAAGGCCTCCCATATCTCCCTGGTGGTGTTCTTGCCAGATATATGAGAGACTATGTGATCCTTGACACCATCAAGCATTAGTCTCCTAGCCTTTGCCATATCGAACTTGTACTTCTTGTTCTGATCTGGATCTATAGGTACAGCAACCACATTGTCCACAAATGCTTTGAGATCATATTCATCTAGAAGGAATTTGATTCTTTCCTTCCAAATTACGTAGTTGGAGGATCCCTCCAACCAGTCTTGATCTCTTAGTCTGCGAGATGCCATTTCAGCCAAAAATTGTCGAACTGCTCCTCTTCTTCTCCCACTGCTCAGCACGAGGTAGGGTTACACACTCCTTGTGGAGCTCGTAGATCTACTGCCTGGATCTACTGCTCAGATCTTGGAAAATCCTGAATTCCTCGGCAAGGAACTCACTGAGGAAGAATTCCCTGCTATGTTCTCTTCTTCTTCTTCGGACGCTTCTTTGCCCAACAACTCCCTGCACAAAACTACGTCCCTCTGGCTCTGTGTGAAGGCTCTATGCTGGTCCCTCTGCCTCGGCAAGATCTCGATCCGGAAGTCTTTCCTCTCTGTCGACTCACTCAGAGAGAGACAACCTCGAAAAATTAGCCCTCCTGGCTAGAACTGCCCAATCCCTCTGGGGATTGGATCTGTTGCTGTTGCAGCAATTTGGCCTTCACTTCAGTGCTAGATCCGCTCTTCCTGTTTCACATCAAATGCTCTAATACCATGTGAAAATTCCTATATCTAAAAATCTCAGGAATCCTATTGCAACCAACTAAATTTACAACTCCTATTTTGTAAATTACATTACAGAATTAATTCAGATTTCTTCATGAATTATTGCAGTAAATTACTGAAGCAACCTACACTTAATACTTTATGATTCTAAAACAAAGAAACTGAGCAAAGAATAAGTCACACATAGTACACCATTATTTTTGGACGAAAGTCCCCGTAAAAACCCAATGCGGGAAAACCGGTGCAACAGATTTGAGGGTTTGTTATTATTAAGTAGAAGTTTCTGAATACAATCTCTGGATGCCTTTCTGGCTATCCAGTACAGGGAAATCACTGTAGACAAAAATATAGTGAGTTTTACCTCACACTACAAGTCTCGGCAAATCCGATAGCTGAACTGACGAAACTCCAACACCCTCTACGTTGCCTTTACGCAGTAGTTGTGTAGGCCTGCGTGGGGACCTTTGTGGACCACGTCACATCCTCTCTAAGTTGTATGCTACTACCCTCCACAGGGGACTCTCTAGCTTTCTAGAGCAAAAACATCTCATGGCTAGGGGCCAAGCTGGTTTCAGACCGGACCATCAGACCATCGACCATATCTTCACTCTTCGAGCTACGATTGAGGAGGCCTGGCATCGGTCCTCCAAGGTGTACTGCTACTTTGTGGATTTCAGGAAGGCCTTCGATTCGGTCCTAAGGGAGGACCTTTTTCAGAGGCTGAGAGAGATTGGCATCTCTTCGACTCTTCTGACTACTATTATGCACCTCTACGAGTCCGTACTTGGTCGTCTCTGCATAGTTGGAGGGATGTCAAAGTTCATCCGGAGCACTATTGGAGTCAAGCAGGGGTGCCCGCTTTCCCCCACTCTTTTCGAGATCTACATTGACAAGCTGGAATCTTTTCTCCGAGAGCATATCCAGGAATCTGATGGGTGCCTTCTCCACCATGTCTTGATCTCCATCCTACTTTTTGCAGATGATATTGCCCTCCTAGCCTCCTCCCCGGAAGGATTACAGAGACAGTTGGATGCCCTCACATCCTTTTGTGATCTTCGGCACTTGCCAGTGAACCTGAGCAAAACCAAAGTCATAATCTTCAATGGGGTGAAGAAGACCTTGAGTCTCTGCTTCCTATTCAAGGGAGAAGAAATCGAAATCGTCAGCAATTACACTTACTTGGGAATGCAGTTTACAGGTCCCCGTTTCAGCCTTCGGCCAGCCCTTCAGCCCAGGATAAACAAAGGATATGGTTCCCTGGCCCTTCTTGAGAGACAATGCTTCCGTCACCACTTCCAGGACATTCCATCCAAGATGAACATCATGGATACCTTGATCCGCCCCACCGTGCTTTATGGATCAAAGGTTTGGGGCCCCTCATTATTGGAGTCAGATTGGGCCTCGGCAGAGCTAGTCCAGACCCTTCTCTTGCGCCGCCTCATCCGGTGCAAGCAGACAGTTCCTCACAACATCATCCTAGCAGAGTTCGGGGCTAAGCGCTTCCGCTTGGAAGCAATCTTCAGGATAGTCTCTTTTCTGCATTGGATCCGTGGACTGGCAGACACGAGAGAGGGTAGAGATAGGTACCCATACCTGGCCTATTGCTCCTTAGAGAACATTGCTCATACATAGACAGGACGTACCAAATGCTGGTTCACCGGGATGACATAACTCCTTGGTCTTATAGGGATCCAGATGCATCATCTCCCCCCGTTCCAGTATTCACTGAACGCCCCGGGGCACCTTCTCCCAAACTAGTAAGAACTCAACAAAATCATCAGGGAGGACATCTACAGGCAGTACATTCAGACTATATGGGTCAATCCTCGGGGCGGACTGTGCCCAAAAATGGCCTTCTACGCTAAGCACTTTCTGGAGATCAGAGATGGACTCATCATTCGACCCCTCTATACCCTCCAACATTGGATGCATGCTATTAGGATCCTTCTCGGGCAACTCAGGGTTGGATCGCACAGGCTTCAAGTCGAGACAGACCATCATATTGACAGGACGGAGAGGATCTGTCAACTTTTAACCTACAGGAGGTGGAGACTAAGTCACGCTTCATCTTCAGATGCCCGGTCAAATATGAGATTTGAGGGCATTTTCATTGCTTATACAGGGGCCCCCAGAGCCTGGCCAACTTCCTTAGATACACTGACTAGAGATGCCTGGCACTTTACCTTCAGGAGACCTTCAGACACCGTTCGATTCTACTCCAGCCTCCATCCGTTTCGGCCACCACAAAGAGGATCACAGATTTCTTCAGGGTACTTCCAGCATCGCGGGGTACCAAGAGATCCACCGATCGATCCATAGACCATGATTCTAGATCAGTGCGGATCCAGGGGTCTTGTCCCACTAGACCCCATCAAAGATCCAGAACCAGACCCCCCTCCAAGGGACGCCCCAAATCCTCCAGACGCCAACTGCAGCAGTCCAGTTCCTCGTCAGGGCAACAGACATTGACAAGTTTCCTTCAGTCCTCTTCTATCGGCCTCGGATGCTAGGAGAAGGAGTCTCCCCTCCTTCTCCTCCAGGACTTCTTCATCACAGCTCATTGTCAAGATGTTTGTCATCTAGCTTTTACTTTACATTTGCACTCTTTGTAGTTTTGTATTTCTTGCTACTATAAAGGAAGGGGACCGTTTGGTCCACCGGCTAGGCATGCGGTAATCATTGTAGCCGGCAGTCCCATTGACCTTTTTGTGGTCATTCGTTGGACATTAATAAAATTATCTTATCTTATCTTATCTTATCTAGGATCAATTTGCCCCTCAGAAAGTCGAGTTCCAGCCTTCCTGTCTCAGAACCCCGATCTCCTGACAAATCTTGGACTGTCTCTCGAAAACACTATGCAGCCTCTATGTGGGCCTGCGACACCCCTTCTGGGGCTTGCGTCACACCCTCTGGAGGCTGTATTTCTTCCTCCGCTGGTTTTGTTGCCTCTCTGCTATGTATTCTTGGTCCCGGAGAAGATCCTCCGACCAATAACTATCCCTGCCCCTCACTGCAACTGGAATCACTTAGATCTGATCTTCGTCCGAGCACTTGCTCCGTCAGAAGAATTCGATCACTTGATTCACTTGGTGTGTCTTTCCAAATGACCCTCAAGTCTTCCTTTATCGTCTTATCATTGAGATATCAACGACCGAGATTAGATCTCTAATCAACGACTAAAATTATAACATGGCTTGATCTTCGCTTTTTCTAGATCATTCTCACTCTGTTTTATTAATACCCTTTAATTATTTAATTTCCCTAAGTTAAACTTAGGATCCCCATTAAAATAATTAATTTTTACAATAAAACATAATACGAGTGGAACTTTCATAAACAATTTCTGGGTTCTTTGGAATACCAGTGCCTAAGCCTCTCCACAAAAGTTGAGACTTAGAGCACTTCCGATGCTACCAAAAATCAACATTAAGTACCAAGCACGATGACGTATGCAAAGGATGCGGGATGCGTACTATGGAAGTACACTAAAGCAGCATATTCCAGAAGCAACAATAGGGCTCCAAATGTATTAGGGCTAATACACTCAAATATCTGCGGTCCAATGTCTACCAGAGCTCTTAATGGTGGTGAATATTTCGTTACCTTTATTGATGACCACTCCAGGAAAACTTGGATCTACTTCTTAAAGACCAAGGATGAGGTCTTTGATCGGTTCAGAGAATTTAAAGCTCTGGTTGAAAACCTAACAGGGAAGAAGATAAAAATATTGCGCTCAAATAATGGTGGAGAGTACACTCACAAGGATTTCAAAGAATTCTGCACAAGGGAGGGCATCAAAAGAGAATGGACAACTCCATATAACCCGGAGTAGAATGGAGTTACAAAGCGAAAGAACAGGACTATTGTTGGGGCAGCAAAAGTAATGTTGTTGTATGACCAGGATCTGCCTAGATTCTTATGGGCAAAAGCATGCATCGCAGCTGTATATATCCAGAATAGGACTCCTCATAGAGCATTGGGCAAGAGAACGCCTGAGAGTACCTTCACAGGGAAGAAGCCGTAAGTTAGTCACTTCAGGATATTTGGAAGTGTGGCATATTATCACATTCCATATGAGAAGCGGAGCAAATTAGATCAGATTGCAGAAAAAGGGTTATCTCGTATGATATAGCGAGACCTCGAAGGCATACAGAGTCTACATTCAGGCAGTAGGAAGAATGTAGTCAGACGGGATGTAAAGTTCATGGAAGACAGAGCTTTCAGGAAATCCCGAGAGATGCCTACTGGAGAGAAGCCTGAGGATGGTCCTCTTTCCAACAGCAGCATGAGGAAGAACTGGCGGGTGGACAAACATCTGGATCAAGCACCGTAACTAGCACAAGTATTTCCTCAGGTGAGGAAAATCCAGATAGTTCACAACAAATGGGATACTAGGAAGATGAACTGGTTGAGCCACCCACCACAAGTGGCAGAACTAGCAAAGATGTACGCTAGACGCTAAGGGATGCAAAGGAGTTTATTGGAGCTCCTAGAACCGAGAAAAGGCAACGTAGACAACCTGACAGATACCAAGCCTTGGTAGCACAGGTTGAAGAAACCTCTAGCTTCTAGGAGGCCGTACAGCATCAAGTTTGGGTGGATGCCATGGTAGAAGAGTATAGCTCTATCATGACTAATGATGTCTGGGAAGTTGTATCTAGGCCAAAGAATAGATCAGTTGTAGCTTCGAGATGGATCTACAAGATCAAGTATGTTGCAGATGGAAGCATAGAGAAATACAAGGCTAGGTTCGTGGCCAAGGGGTATGCACAGAAGGAATGAATCGATTATGAGGAGACCTTCGCCCCTATTGCCATATACACCTCTATCAGATCTGTTGTGTCCTTAGCAACGCAGATGGGATGGTAAATTCACCAAATGGATTTCAAGACAGTGTTCTTGAATGGGGTGATAGAAGAGGTGTACATAGAACAACCTGAAGGATTTGAAACCCATGAGAAGAAATCTCATGTATGTAGACTGAATAAAGCCTTATATGGGCTCAAGCAGGAACCTAGAGCATGGTATGGTCGGATTGACGGGTACTTTCAGCATTTGGGATTTGTCAAGAGTGATGCAGATCCCAATCTCTACTATTTGACGGTAGAGAATGAGCCACGTATTCTAGTACTGTATGTAGATGATCTGCTCCATATAGGATCATCTAGGCTAATAGAGCACTGCAAGAAGAACTTGGAAGCTAAATTCGACAAGAAGGATTTGGGGATGATGCATTACTTTCTAGGGTTGGAGGTGTGGCAGAAGAATGGAGAAATCTGCCTAGGACAAGGAAGATATGCCTCATAAATTCTGAAGAGATTTAGGATGCAGGATTTCCGGCCCATGGCAACGGCCATGATAACCAACTCGAAGAAGATAGATGCATCAGGAGACAAGGAAGTGGACCCCACCTTGTACAAGCAGTTCATCGGGTCACTTATGTATCTGGTCAATGCTAGGCCAGAAATCTTCTTTGTTGTCAACACTCTCAGTCAGTTCATGGTAGAACTGAAGAAGGTACACTGGGCAGCAGCAAGGCACATTCTCAGATATGTGCGAAGAACATCTCCATAACATTCAGATTTTATCTCGAAATCGCGATTTTTTTGGCCTAGCCGATGTTTGCCAGTTTTTAAAGATATTTTTTTGGTACCTTAATTTTGCCAATGTTTGCCAATTTTTTAGCGATATTTTCCCGATTTTTACGATTTTTTGGTTTTCGGACCCTTGCCAATTCTATCCCGATGCCGATATTCGCAACATTGTTGAAATGTAAAAATCTTATGTAAAAAATATTTTAGTGCATGGTCCCTCATACTTAGTCACCATGGCTAAAATATTAGAGGGTAGAAAAAATATTAAATCCTCTCAAGTGTCAATTAATTGATTTTTCTAGCAAAAATTAAATTAATTTTAAGGCAGAAAATTAATTAATTAGAGTATCAAAAAAATTAATTTTTGGAGGTCCCCCACTAAGGGAATACTGGAAATTTCAAGAAAAATTGGACCCTTGGGCCTTGGTGGTTAAGTCAAAGTCAATTTTTCTAGGAAATTAGCTCAAAATAATTATTTTCGACCTAATAAAAAATGATTTTAATGAGAAATTCGAAAATTCCTTAAAATAAATATTTTCAACAATAGAGTTTAAAAGATCATCAAAGATTTATCGACGGTCAGGATTATTTTGACGAGGATCAAGCCAACTAGTAATTATTTTTCCACTTGGAGGGTTTATCTATAAATTAGAGAGACATTTGTGTCAAAATCCATTTGATGCTTGGCTAAGAAAATTTTGCGAGAAAGTTGATGTAACGCTAATGTCCTGTTGGGAACGTTTTTTGAATCATAATAAAGACTTTGGGATGCAGTTCATGGTGTTTATTGTCTACTGATTTGTGGTATGTGCTGGGTACGGGCATTCCTATCTTGTGCTTAAATTTTTTAAAGTCTGCTTATTCATTAAATGGTGATAAGAACGTTCTAATGGTAGATTTTGGGTCTATCTTAGGTGATCTGATTCACCATATGTCTACCAAGCTTTCTTCAAAAAAATATATAGTGTTTGCAGATTCCCCAGTCCTTAGGCTCCAAGTTCACAAACTGTGAATGTAAGCTTACCTTGTTTGGACTCTGAATATTTTGTGGTTTATTTAAATTCGATAAGGTTGTAGCTTGCATCTATTCTTCGAAGTACACTTAGACATTTATCAAAAAATATCTAAAAAAAATATTTCTCAAAATTTATTTCAAAAGTCTTGTATATTTGTACATTTGGAAATAAATTTGCATAATATATTTTGTAAATTATTTTTCTAACTCGAGTTTTGATATTTTTGCATATATTTGTGAGAATATCCGCGACATGCTCATCTATTCCTATATGATCGAGCCTTACGGCGCCTCACTGTACCATATCCTGGATAAAGTGGTACCTAATATCAATATGCTTGGATTTATTGTGGAACATGGGATTCTCGGACAACCGAATCCCACTCTAGTTATCACAGAGTATCACGGTGGTATCTAGCATATGCCTGAACAACTCACTGAAGAGTTTTCACAACCAAACTGCTTCACAACAAGCCATACTCGCTGTAATGTATTCGGCCTCCATAGTGCTCAAAGCCACCAACTTCTGCATTTTTCTCATCCATTATATCGAAGCAGATCCAAGTGTGAAGCAGCGTCTCGATGTGCTCTTACGAACCACCACACTGCCAGCCTAATCGGCATCAGTATATCCATGGAGTGTCACGTTCCTGGCAGTGTATCTCACCCCATGGTTTATCGTGCCCCAAAGATATCTCAACAGATTCTTAGCACCAACCCACTGAAAGTGATGAGGCTCAACCATATGTTGACTCAAAGTGTTCACTGCAAAACATACGTCCGGACGGGTGTTCACTAAGAACATCAAGGCCCCTACGAGTTGACGATACTCAGCAGGATTAGCTAGCATAGGCCCAGCAGCGCTGCCACTCAACTTCTTAAAGTTGAGCTCCATCGGTGTCGACATGGACTTACAGTCCACCATTCTGAATCTTTCCAGAAGCTTCACAATATATTTTCCTTGAGAAAGGAAAATCTCGCCAAGTCTTTGCCAGACCTCCAGGCCTAGGAAGTAATGCATCAGTCCTAGATCCTTCATTTCGAACTCAACAGCGAGCTCCCTCTTGCACTAATGAATGAGAGGGTCAACACTTGTCAGGAAGAGGTCGTCCACATACAGCACTAGAATGAGAGGCTTTTCTCTATCAACCTTGAAGTAAAGGTTTGGATCAACATTACTACGAGCGAAGCTCAGCTTCATCAGGTAGCTATCTATCCTCTCATACCAAGCTCTAGGTGCTTGCTTCAGCCCATAGAGGGCTTTCTTCAACCTGCAAACATGGGTGTCCCGATCCTCGACTTCGAACCCCAAAGGTTGCTCCACATACACCTCTTACTTTATCGCACCATGCAGAAATGCGGTCTTTGCATCCATCTGATGAAGATTCCATCCTTACGTAGCAACAAGGGCTATGATAGATTGGATGGTGGTATATCGACCCACAGGTGCAAATATATCATCATAGTCTACGCCTTCCTTTTGAGAGAAGCCACGGGCAATGAATCTTGCCTTGAACGTTTCAACACTCCCATCAGATCCATGCTTGATCTTATATAGCCATTTCGAGGTGACAACTGCTTTGTCCTCCGGTCTTGGAACCACATCCCAGACATCATTCTTCATAATGGACTCATATTCTTCGTGCATAGCATCCTTCCAGACTTGATGCTTTACGGCTTCCTCAAAAGATCCAGGCTCAAATTGTACGATTGTACTCATGGCTGCTAGATACCCTTGGTATCTATTCGATTTCTTGCTTTCACGGAATGTCCCCCTTGGGACCATATGATTCTCAGCATCCTCGAGAGTGTCTTTGAGCCATGATGGTCTTTTGCTCATTGAAGGAGGTGGATCAATAGGGTCCATCGGTCCTTCAACATCGAGCATCGTCTCATCCTTCGGTTCTTCTTGATTTCCAGGGCTTGCTTCATGATCTTCCTCAAATCTCGGAAGATTGATTACTTTCCTCAGGGAAGCATCTTCATCAAAGGTAACATCGTGGCATATCTCCACTTCCCTTTGACCAAGCAAATAAAATCTATAGGCCTTTGAAGTTTCATTGTAGCCCACAAACATTTCCTTCTTTCCAGAAGCATCCAGCTTGCTCCTCTTCTCCTTCGGTACATGAAAATAAACAGGACATCCAAAAACTCTAAAATGTGGGACGTCAAGTTTCTTACCAGAGAAAACCTCTTTGGGAGTTTTGGAGTCCAAAGCGGAATGCGGGCATCCGTTTTGTATGTACAGAGCGGTGTTTGTAGCTTCTCCCCACAGAAACTTCGAAAGACCTTGGTCACATAGCATGGCACGGGCAGCTTCCACAATGGTCCTGTTCATTCTTTCAGCAACACCATTCTGCTTAGGAGTATAGACAGTTGTAGTCTCCCTATTGATGCCAGCTTCTCTGCAGAAGTTCTTGAACTCGTTCGTCTCATATTCAGTGCCATTATCGGTCCTCAATATCTTGATCTTCTTCCCTGTTAGATTTTACACCAAGGCTTTGAAGGTACGGAACCACATGAAAGCCTCATCCTTCTTTTTCAAGAAGTATATACAGGTCTTGCGAGTGAATCCATCTATGAACGTCATATAATAAGAACATCCTCCCAAGGATGTCATGGGAAACATACCAGACAGATCAGAATGTACTAATTGCAAGACATCAAATGTCTTTGTGACGCTTGAGGGGAAAGGTCCCCTTGTATGCTTTCCTTCGGCACAGCCCTGACATACATCTTCATGATGATTTGTGAACTCGGGCATCCCCGTCACCACCTTCATTTGCTTCGGGAAGGGCTTTGTAGTGTAGGTGTCCAAACCTCCGGTGCCATAGTTCAGTCTGTTTGATAGTATCACGTCATCGCTTCCAGTGGACTTCCTCCAACCTGGTAGAGTGTATCAACTCTAAACCCAATCGTGATAGCTTCCTTGAAACTCTTCTTCCAGATGCGCACCTTCCCATCAATGAATACCACAATGAAGCCTTTGTCTTCCATGGCCAAAATAGACACAAGGTTCTTCTACAAATCAGATACATATAGTACATCTTGTAGGTGGAGGACTTGACCTTGAGTCAAGTGGAGGGTCACAGTCCCTGTCCCTTTCACGGGATATGTGGCATTATCTCCAAGGATAATTTTCAGATTAACATCCTTCTTAACCATGTCAGAAAGTGCTTCTTTGAACCTAGTCATGTGCCTTGAGGCTCAAACCTTGTGTTTTTAGGTGGCATCTTCATTGGGAAAACTTTGGGCAAATTGGGAAAATTTTCTACAATGCCTTGGGCCTAGGGTATGCTCTCTAAACCCTCATTTTATCTTTGTTTTGCATCAGTTGTAATAAAATCTTTGTAACAATGAATTAAATGCCCTAGAATCACATCTAATTTGCCTAAAAACCCTAATAATTTCATGGTAAAAGTTTGCTAGCGTGTTGGCTACTTGGGTATTATATATCTAGCCTAGATCTACTTGGTTGCTTGCTGGAAAATATTTGCATAGCTGAATATATCAGATCTGATCATTTCTGAATAACACATCTTTAGAAGCTCTAAGAGCTCATAATTGTTCAATCGTAAATTTCTTTTAGCATTTAGTAATTTTTGGGCACATTTTGACATATGTTACCGCAGTAATAGTTTACAATTGCATACTTTTCTCTGTGTTGTAATAAGAGTTTTCAGATCCGATATTTTTTTAACATAGCATCTTAAGAGGTCTAAAATTTCATAAATTTACATTAGCAAATTATTAGGCTATTCATTGGTCATTTCATGTTTCATATGCTAGGAAGTTTCTTGGTTTGAAGTGACATATTCACTGTTGTCCCATACTTCATCATAAGTGGTTTTTTCATGAAAAAATTGGCTAATGGTGGTTTATGTTCTTAAGTTCTAATAATTGTTTGTCTTGTGCTAAATTTGAAAATTTGTTAACTTTGCACTTAATTACTCAAACATATAAGCCCTAAATTGTCTAATCTTGTTGATGGTCTAAGTTACTTTTGGGAATTAAGATCTAGTTGACATTGTGGTTGAAGCATTGTTGAATAAGTGCTCTAAGTTAAGTTCATAATCTTGTGTTCTTTTACAATCTTAAGAAGCTTTTGTAATTTTATTGTCCATCTTGAGAAATTGGCATCTTGGGTTTTATTCTAATTGAGCACCTTTCAATATTGCCATTGTCTAAGAACATAATCTTGGCATTGTTGAGAATTAGGAAGGGCTAGGTTTAATTCAAATTCTCTCCTTGATTCAAATTCTCTTCTTGATAATTACTTGTGAGTTTACTTCTTTTACTTATGTCTTCTCTTCTTAGCTTATTATATCTTTCATCAAGTCGATTACCAAAACACAAGAGACACAAATTTAGGCTCTTCAAGCCAAGATCAAAACCTTTCTCTCTTGGAGAGGAAAACCCACAAAAAAATTCTTCTTATAGACTTTCAGATGACAAGTACCATGACCATGACACAAACCCTTGACCCTTGTATGCCTCCAAGACCTTGTCATTGCTTCTTCTTTGACTCCTTAAGATGATCCTTCTTTTTTGCACCGTCCTGTACCTTTCTGCATCAGGACTAGAGCGCTAAGTCTTTACTTGTATTCTACCTTCTTTAAGATATCAAAACCTTGGCATTGATTGACTTGTGCACACCTTGCACCTCTACATAACCTTGTTGGCTAGTCTTTAACCTGCACACTGATCTTTACACGTCCTGACTCCTTTTGCTGGACAGTGCACCTTCTTCACACTATGTAGATACCCTTTTCTTGTACTCTACTATTTTGTTGAGCAAACTTATGTTACTTCACACTCACTGTAATTTTGTCACTTCCTGAGATTACCTTCCTGAGATCTGTCTCCTTTCTTCACATCAAAACAGCAGTTCTGATCTCGCATTTTAATGCAGACAAGTGATCCGAAGTGATCTCAGACCTGTCCTTTATCCATACTTTATTGCAGTCTTGAAACTTCGCATTATATCACAGATCCTTGTCCGAAATTATGTTCCTAAATGAATCCACATACTCCTATATATTGTTGATCCTGATTGTAATTGAGCCAATCTGTCCTTTAGTTATGAGGCCAACTTGATCAAGGGTATATGACTCGACTTGTAGAGGATATCTTCCAGCGTATGGTAGGTTGTCTTGAAGAGTATATGCATCACGTATTATGTTGGTCTGAGCAGTAGTATTATCATCATTCTTGAGCCTGTTAGGTTCCCGTGATTTGTTAGATTGGTGAGATCAAATGCACATGGTAACATCAAACCAATGTTTGGAGTCCTAGGACCTAGCCTTCCTGGACTCAGAGAGGGCTCTCTCTATTGTATGCAAAGGATGTGAACTTGTTTGCTTTCTAGGGTTTGATTTTAGGCTAGTTGTTAAGTGTAGGGTTTGTTCGATTGTTTTGGTTGGGTAAGATGGTCAAGTAGAATAGATGGAATGAGGAAATCTTCAAGTCATTGGGATATGGAGTCTATAAAAGTCATGGAAAGTTCAATAATGGATCGAGAGCATCACAGGGAAAATCTAGCATTGGTCAATGGATTTTCAAGGTTTATGGGAAATGAGATGGACATCAAGTTTGTGAACAAAGGTAGGGCAAAGGGCAATCAAGAATCCTTTACCATGTACCTTTTTAACAAGAAGGGACTTAAATACATAAGCATAAAGAAGCAATCAATAGACATAGCAAACCAGTAACATTCCAATGAAATATAGAAGGCGAAAAACTCATTTAACTTCTAGTGATTTCACCTTCAAGGTTAGAAAACATTCAAGATACACATATAACTTTAATGAAAGAAGAAGAAATGCCTAAACATCATTGATCATAGTTATGAAGATCTCCAAAACAATTTTTCAAGCATGGACAAAGGGTATGATCGAAACATAGCCTCTTTGGCAGACCTAATTAATGGTACTTTGGAGAGAGACCTCAAGAACAGTGTTTAGAGACATCAAACAAGCAGGGCTAACCATAAATCATCTTTGATGCCTACTGTATTAAACCATTCATGAAATAAACAAGCTTGGGGGGTCTAGAGAGCAGTTAAGAGTTCTCTAGAAAGACCCAGTAGAGGAAAACATAGAGGCAGTGAAGAACAAACAGAGCTAAGGTGCCTTTGAAAACATTTCTTAGTATAAATCCTTTGTCCTACTGCAATTTAGAAAGATGGAAACATAATGAAACATGAGAAAACAATAACTGAAATAGAAGCACTTCACCATTAACCAAGCTCAGGGATCCTACAAGCAAGCCTCCTCCATCAACAAGCAAAACAAGCCATTCACAAGCTCCACAACACCAAATTTCTCTTCAACCTCCAAAAGACTATGTATTGCTCCAAAGAGTCATCAAATGCCAACATTTACAATGAAGCCCTCATGCTCTATTTATTTAGCAAAGGAGGGCAAAAACCCTAGATAGGGTTGGAAAATGTAAAAATCACCCATAAATGTCATTAATGCCCAAGAGACCATGCAAGGCCCAAGGCACAAAATATCCCATGAAATAAATGCCAAAATAACTCCTAGCACCTAATTTTAGAGTGATTTGCCTCAAAAAACACTAAAATATCAATTTGCAATTAATGAGTGTGTTTTGTTGACTTTTGGCCAAAACTGTCCAATTTAGTCTGAATGCACAACACCTTCCCAGGCAGAAAATAGGTCCACTTGCAGCCAAGTTTTGGGGACATTCCCGATGTCGAAAATTGCCCCGTGATGGCCTGTTGGAAAGCTGGCTGAGTCTACTTTCCAAATCTATCATTGGTTTTCTGATTGAGCTCCTGTAACCTGTCCAAAAGGAAATTTTCCCAACACTGCTCTGAGCGCAACGCCAAGCCTGAAAATGAGGCAGAATGGTAGAAAATGAGGTTTTTTGACCTTTTGAGGGGTCAAAAATGCTCTGATACTTACTGAGCATAATGTACTAGGCATGAAAAATCCAAAAATGTAAAGTTCTCCCTCTGAGGATGTCTAAGGAAAAAGCGTAGTGCCAGGGGTGTTGCACTTATAGGCCTCCAAATTCACAAAAAAACAAAAATTTGTCAAAATTTCTTCAAAATTGGTGGGATGTATCCTTCATGGGGTTTGGGAGACCTGTAGAGAAGCTTGAGCCAAGACTCCAAGGTTTTCTTGGTCTTTTCCTCCTTTTAGTGCTTGAATTTCAATGAGGGCCTCTTTGAGCCTGGCACTAGTGAGCTTGTTTTTCAAGGCATAGTGTTTGGCCATCTTTCTCTGTAGGCCAAGGTCTCTTTTCATCTTCTTCATATGTTTGTGCTCATCCTTGTAATAGTCAATGATGTTTTGTGCCATACCAAGGCTCCTTTGTAGGTCTTTAATCTCTACATTATTGCTTTGAAGTAGTATGCTATTGGCCCCCTCCTTGTCTTTATTTTCACTTTCTAGGTCAATGACGCCAAGTCCTTGTTTAAGCTCCTTCTTACCTTTCCTACATCTCTTCACCTTTTGTTTGCCTTTGTCTAGTGGTTGAGCTGAGGTGGATGGCATGGTCCCTTGCCTTTTGGAGGCAGCAAACACAAGCCTTGGCCCTCTCTGATATGTGAATGAAAGAGGTGTGATTGTGGTCTTGTTGGTGTCTTTGTCATGGCTGTGATCCTTGCTGTTGTCATCACACCCTTCATTTTCATCAGTATCATCAGTCATCATGTATTTTGCTTCATCATTGTCCTCTTTGTCCTCAACACCATCACCACTCTCAACCTCTTCACTGATTTCTTCATTGTCACTTTTTTCTTCATCAAAGTTGCTTACCTTTTCACTGTTGTGGTCATCATTTTCATTACCACCCTCTGTATTTTCTTCATTATCATTTTTTTCATCATTAAGACTACTTTCCTCTTTATCTTCTGCACTGTCATCATCCTCATTATCACCGTGGAGCTGACTGTTGTCATGACTGTCATGATAGTTGTCCTGACTGTCATCACTGTTTCCTTCCTTGTTGTATTGTCCACTTCCTTCTTCTTCACTTTTGGTCACTGTTTTTCTCACCGTTTTCATCTTCATCATTGTCATGCTCACTGCCCTTTTCTTCCTTATCTGCCTCTGTCTCTTCTTTACTTTTTGTTTCTGCCTCATCATCATTTTCCTCTTCATCACCGCCCTTTTCTTTCTCTTCCTTGCTGACCTCTTTGTCATTGTTTTCTTCCTCATCAATTTCCTTTTTCTCATCATTTTCCTCTTCATTCTCACTATCAACTTCCTCATTGTCTTCACTCTCATTACCCTGCTTTCTTTCCATGTCATCTACCTCTTGTTGACTCAAAACATCATCACCCTCCTCTTCATTTTGGGCTGACTCATTGTCACCATTACCCTCATTGTCACTGTTTTCACTGCCACTTCCTTCTTCATTTGATGCATCAAGAGAAGGGGAGGAAGGGAGGTTTCCTTAAGGAGGTGATATAGGTGTAGAGGATGAGGTATGGTCAGTAGGAGGTGACGGAGGAGTAGAGGGAGGAGGATGAGATGATGAAGGCAAGTTTGTTTGATGATGGGGTTGTGGACTTGTGAAGACTTCACGGGCCATGAAAACCTCCCAAGGTATGCCCTTTTGTTCCAGCTGATGTAGGACCACCATCTTGATCAAGGAGTGGTGGGACAAACTATGCACTTGCTGAGTATAGGTCCTCCTCCGGACAACAGAAGACATCTTGTCAATACTTCTATACAAGTAGTAAGGCAAATGAAGCAATTTAACCCTGGTAAAATGCATGAGGAGTCTAACATGGTAGGAATAAAGTCTGGAGTATCTCCCCTCACAGGTGAAGTACTTCATGATAACCCTCATCAAGGGTGCAAACCTCTTTTTTAGGTGTGAGAAAGGGAAAATAGCCCTACAGCGTTCTCTGTACCTAGTTTTGACAAATGGCTCATAATGGTTCATGTCCAACCTTTCTTTCTTGAACCATTTCTCACCAACAGCAGGTATACCTGTAGCATTAGAGATGGCATCTGCTGATAATTCAAAATCCACCCTTGCAAGGCTTACTTTTTTATTGTGTAAGTTGAGGACAAACAACCTTGTAAGCTCTAGGTGATTTTGGACTTGTTTGACTTTCTCACAAAATTGGAAACATCCCACATTCCGAAAACATGTGAGAATCATGGGAGATGAAGTGATATCCACTGTGCTTTGGGGTTCAAACCTGTTTACCTTCCCTCCCTTCTCCTTTGGCCTCCTTCACTGCTGACACTGTCCTCTGCTCCTGACATGGTGATTAGGGTTGTTTTTGGATAAACTTAGGTTTGCTTGTGACACTTAGGTAGGAGGAGTGAAATGGAAATGATGGTGAGGGCAACTTTTGCAAAGGAGTGATATGGAGATGGATTTATGAATGAGTGCTTTGAGCTTGATGAGGGCTTATCTTGAACTGAAGTGTAACTACCCTAACTCACACCTCCCTTTTAAAAGACAATCACTTGCTTGGAGGTTAAAAATAGAGGTTTATTTGTCATGAAGACCTAGGGTTTGCAAAGCCTAGGGTTTAATCATTCTTTTAGCCACTAAACCACCAAAAACACTTGAGGAGGAGGGAAAAATACCACCTACTAGCTTTTACTCCTCTGCAGGCTCTTGAAGGAAAATTTGAGGGTGCTTTCCTTGAGTTTTTTGGCACCTTTCTGCAATTGGGAGGGTTTTTGGCATGAGCGTAGCGCCGAGCAGGAACCGGGCGAGTCGGGTGCTCTAGGCACAGCGTTACACATCTCGTGCAGGCCTGCCGGCCCCTGGTCGCAACACCGGGCAGGAAAAGACCTATTGGGTCGACCTCTGAGCGCAACGCCGGGCGAGTCGGGTCCTGTGTGCATAGCGTCGAGCCTGTCGGGTCAGCCTCTGAGCACAGTGCCAAGCTTCCTGAGTGTGTTGGTCTGCCTGGGCGCAGCGCCGGGTCCTGTGAGCGCAGCGCCAGCCCGTGAGCGCAACGCCAGTGAACTTGCCCAGAAATGGTCCAAAACTTAGAAATTTCTTCCTTGAAGGTTTTTTCTCTCCTCAAATGCATAATGAGCTAAGTGATAAGTAAATTGACCCTTTATAGCCTTTAGGAAAACAAATTTATCTTTGTCAAACTTACTTTGTAATATTTCTTTTAACCCTTTTGTCATTTCACTGATATTCTTTTAATTTTTTGCAGTGGGTGAATTAAAAAATGATGCCTTTTCCTCTCAACCATTTCTCTTTGCTGCTCTTCAAGTAGCTGATATGATGAATTTTGGCTCTCTTTGGCCTACTGATGCTTTTTAAAACTTGATTTGCAGATGCCTATTGGAGTTATATGATTTACTGTGTTTGACCTGTTTCTGCCCTTTAATCATTTTCACAACTTTTAGGCATTTGCGTGGTTGCGGCATCTTTAAAACCTTTCCTGTTCTTGCCTTGGAGATCAAACTTCCCTTTGCTTGATGGGTGACTGAAAAACTTGTTTTTCATCTTCCTCACTTAATCCTTAGGCGTGCTAACTCTGTCTTTGACAAGCATCACAGCTTTCACCATCCTGTATGCTAACTCTCTTTGGCCACTTCTGATCTATTGCAGGTGCCATGACACACTAGTTTTTTTGTCCCCTTTGTCATTCTTGGAGTTTGACAATTTCAGTCACATACAGTAACTTCATGATTAGCTTGATTTCTCATTTTGAAACTCCATCCTATGCTTTCATTCCTTTGACAAATGGAGAGCAATTGACTGCACTTGAAGACTTGATATCCATCACACTGATACTCTTTGTATTCTTTTCCTTTGAGGTAGTGAAGCATTGTTACCTTAGAAAACCCTAGAAGTCACCTTCAACAGCCCTCTAGAACCTTTTGCCTACCGTCATCATGGAGGCTCCTCATCTTTATTTCACCTACTTTGCCTATCTTTCCAAAACCTTAGGTTTTAGGGCTGTTAGAGAAAAATCAATAGTGTTGTCTTCCAAGTTCTTTATAACCCTTTTCAAGTTCATTCATTTCTGTTCAGTTCACTTCACCTTTTTCCCTTCTTCATTTATAACTTCTAAAAAATCTTCAATTCATGCTTGGTTGAGCTAGGGTGCCTCTATCCTTGTGATTTTCTGCATGGGCTCTTTGCTTAGCACATTGTTTGTCCAATCAATCCTAGAAACCTTGATTTTCCTTGAACACAGGCTGCTTACTCTTCCATTCGCTTGTGTGTACCTTTAATGAAAAGCAGGCCTCTTACCTTACCAATTTCTCTGCTGATAGTTACCTTGACATTCCTGCACAAATGTCAATCATGGACAGCTGTTCCTTGTAGATTTTGAATTTGATTAAGGAGGTCTTTCTTGAAGGTCTTTCTGATCTGTTTTGGTAACAACAAATGTTGACTTTCTTTTCTATTTGATTCAGCTCTAGCACATGGAAAACAGTGATTCAATATACCAAGAACAACCCTACTACTTATGAAACCCTAGTGACCTAGTGGGAGGCTCTTTGACTGAAAGCATTGGCTTATGATTTCCAAGTACGAAAAACAGAGTATTTGACATATAAATGTATCGAGGATCCAAAACCCAATGTACTTGATTTATCTAAAGAGCCTACAGAGGTAGCTTTAAGACCATCAATGCTTGAGGCATTTGATGAACATGAGAGAAGGTAGGTTGTTTGGCAAACTTAGATGGGAAGTGGAAGGGTTAAGCATAGGCAAAACAGAGTATTAAGGTTGTGGGTGTGAAAATGAGACAAAGATGAGTGGCATGAGCCCATGAGGGATCTTCTAGGAGTGATAGGCTAACCAGGGAAAAGCATAGTAGTGAGATAGTAAAAAATTTATCTTAAGGATAATGAAGGTAGTGAGATTTCTAAAACTCACAATATTCATGAATTTTGTTTTTAGAAATCTAGGACAAGAATTTAGTCATCTACAAAATAGCAAAAAATATTGATGACTAATAGAGCCATGTATTCAAGCTTATATGACAAGGTCTTGAGGCATACATGATTGATTTTACATGAGTGACACTTCATAATACATATACATGACTCTAATTAATTCATTTATGACAAGACGACAAATCCCTAAAAGACATCAAGAAGAAGTCTTTGACCTATAATAAAATTCCTTGCTCATGAAACCCATGAAGCAAGCTTAACAAAAATACATTTTATTATCTTTGTCTTCTTCATTACATGAATACATAATTACATAGTCAATATGAAGACTGAACCTAGTTACACTTTCCAACACTCCCTCTTAACTAGGGAGGTATTCATAATGGTACATGGTTACTTTCAATCTGAAGAATCTCATAAGAAGAATCAGATTGGTAATCACATTTGTATAGCGTCATATCAACCAACATTGTTTTAGGGCAAGGCCTTGACTAACAGCTCCATCTCTCCATGAGATCTTTGAGCTCCAATGTTGGCGAGACCAATGATGAATAGACACCTACATCATTGTCTCTCTTGGATCATATCCCACCTGGGTTCACTCAGGATATGTCCACCAGGATTATTCTTATCTTGGATTCCCCATCCTTAAAGCATATCGATCCTTCCACGAATACTCTTATATTGGATGCCCTAATACATCCCCTAAAGAGTATCGGATGCCAGATGATTATCCAATCCTCCATTCTATCTTCTTAGGTGAAGACCAGAATGACGTGTCTATCTCTCCCTCTCAATTAGGGAGGACATATTCCACAAAGGTATGTACTCATTCCTATACAAGGTATGTACTCATTCCTATACAAGGAATGTACCTACGTTCCCTCTGGGCTTAGCAATTACCAAGTTTCTTCCAAGTAAGAAACTTATTACCAGGCTTCGTCTTAATCAGGGACCTGCAACAGCAATGATGAAAATAGCCAACTGCTCATGAAGAACGCCTTTCTTTGATGTCATGAATTTATTCATAGTTGAGTCTTCATCTTTGGGATCTCTTCATAGGGCACAAATCATCCATCACTTTCATCCAAGGGCCATGTCTTCTACTATAAAGTGATCCTTCAATATTCTCATCTGGTCTAGCTTCAAGCCATGTTGATTTCCTTCGAACCATACTTCTTTCAAGGATCTTTCATCCTGTCATATGGTAATCAACTTGTGGAAGATATATGCTTCCCTTTGGCAGCCCTGCAAAAGTTCATCAGATATTATTTAATTATAAATATGAACCTTTAAATCAAAAGTTACCTTAGTGATGATCTTCCATCATGACATCTTCTTGGAGGCATCGGCATCCTTTATTCAAATTGACACATATCCTAAAGATATGTATTGTCAAGGGTCTTCTTCTTTACTAGACTTCTATCAGAGTCCACATATCTTCCTAGGAGATCTCCTAGTCACATCTTCTTGGCTTCCGGATGATAACCACCTCTTGACATGGTTGCACTTCATGATCTCTTCAATTCTTTCTCCACACTGCTTCATTCCCAGTATCCAATTCCTTGTTTGTATACAACCACCTCACATTCCATGTGAGGACATATTATGTTGATTTCATGACATTCTGTGTACCGAAAGAGATCCTTCTTTCTTTGATCATACTTCTAAAGATAGAATTCCATCACCTACAACCATATGACATGACTTCATAGCATCCAGTGTTAGCATATATGTACCTTATCTTATCCATTTGATTCATTCTGCAGCAATTTCCTTAGAATGAAGAACTTCATCCCCTTGACCTGTTTCATCAATATGTCATCATATCCTAATCCTAGAATTCTGCAAGATAGAATTACCGATGAAACCTTTTGCTTTCTTTCTAACCAGTGAATCCAGAGAGAACTCCATTAGAAAATGTCAGCACCTGTTTCCATATTGATTATTGAATGATGACCCTTGATCTCGATGACTTCCTTCCATCAATGTTGTTATCAGTGAGGTTTCCAGAAGCTACATCTTTCATAGTTGTATTGCGGACATCTTCCTATGACAATTGCTCCTTCCATGATGCCATTATTGTACAATGCTTCCTAACATACTATTTTACAATCGACAAAAATCACTTAAAGAGGAAGATTATCCCAATCATAGTAGAGATCTTTCGCTTCTTTTTTCTTAGATTTCTTTGCATCAAGTTCTTCCCTTTCTTATATGACATGGGCTTCTTCCATTTTCCCCTTGTCCTTTCCATATTTAGGACAATCCCCTTTATAATGCCCAAGTTCATTACATCCAAAACATTGTACCTTGTCCATATTTCTCCTTTTATTTTGAGGACCAAATTTACTGAATCTTCCTTTATTCTTGGACATGGTTGCAAAGGCTTGATTCCCTTCACCTGATTTTGTATCAACTTTGGCTTTCAATAGTGTTTCCTCTATTTTACATAGAGACAATAGATTTTGGAATGGTGTCGCTTCTTTCTTCCCGTATAAGCTTGAAGTGAAGTTTCCCCACTCTTTCGGTAGAGCATTCAGCACCATTGTAGTCATATCACTATCAGAGATTACTTCTCCCAATTCCTGCAGTTGGTCTCGTATTTCAGAAACCCTCATAAAATATGAAGTGATTCCTTTCTCTCTTGACAACTTCATCTTGTATAGTTCTTGTCTCAGAGAGTTTACTTCTCCTGCAATACTCACAGAGAATAGCTCCACCAATTTCTCATATATTTCTTTTGCAGTTTCTAGTTTTGGTACATAAGGTATGAGTGCGTCCTTAATGGATTCTATGAGAATCCTCTAGGCTCTGATTTCTCCTTTCATGTACTTGCCATGAGCTGGAGCATCTTCTTTTGAGGGTTGAGTTGTAGATCCTTTGATGTAGCCCATAACTTCATCTTCGATTAGATTCAAATCTGTCATTTTCTTCCATGCACTAAAGTTTGATGACCCAACCAATTTGTTGCTCTCTTTGCAATAAGTCATTTTGACAGATTCAAAATAGGTTATAGAAATACCTACTTGTGTAGATTGATTTCTTCCTTCTATCAGCTTCCTTGATGATGATGATGCCAGGGACTCCTTCTTAGATTGAATTCTTCAAAGTAGGTGACCTTGGATCCTTAACGATAAAGGATGTCTTCAAAGGTGTTGGATATTGTTGGATGGTGCTTGATGACGTGTCTTCCAACAATGTCTTCAATGTAATAAATCTTTGATGGCAAAGATTATCTCCTTGATGAGTGAATCCTTTGAATGAGATTGAAGGTCTTCTTGAAATAGCTTGAGAATCTTCCTTGCAAACTTATTTGAGTTTTCAATGTAGACTTTGACTTGGACTTAGATTCTTACTTCCTTGAGTGTCTCCTTGTCAAGTAGCCCTTGTCCTCAACACCTTAGCTCCGATTCCATGTTGAGAATTAGGAAGGGCTAGGTTTAATTCAATTTCTCTTCTTGATAATTACTAGTGAGCTTACTTCTTTTACTTACGTCTTCTCTTCTTAGCTTATTATGTATTTCATCAAGTCAATTACCAAAACACAAGAGACACAAATTTAGGCTCTTTGAGCCAAGGCCGAAACCTCTCCCTCTTGGAGAGGAAAACCCACAAGAAAATTATTCTTATAGACTTTCAGATGACAAGTACCATGACCATGACACAGACCCTTGACCCTTGTATGTCTCCTATTGTCACACAGAATGTCTAGGCACTGCAACAACGGCTCAGATCGGGGATTGTCACCCTGATCCCCAATCTCTCTATTTAAGTTGTCTCCTTATAACAGATAAAGGGGGGTAGACCTTATAGAAATGGAATGAAGGAGAACTATTTGGGAACCAACCAGTTCAACAGACACAGTTAAACGACCAAATACTTGTAAAAAATCTAGCAATATTAAATGATTTGATCAAATTTGAATGATTGATACCGGTGCCTTATGGAGTCAACTATCTTGCTAAGGAAATTACAACCAAGTACTTGATGAGAAACTGTTGCTTGGATGAATAACTATCCTATATGCAATGCTAACTTAAAATTAGACATCAGTTTTGGGATTCAACTGCGTTAAGTAAGTCATTCATCTATGACCATTTCCATGAGAGGTAGCCATAACTGGCTAATTTCTCATGATTTTTGAATAGTCCACTTAGCACTCATTGCATCGGGTGATGCTCACAGGGGTGAAGAAGTGAGATTGAAACTAATGAAATGAATCACATAGCATCAATCATCACTTCCGGGGCTTGCACCCAGTAACCAGGACTTCCCAGGAGGTCACCCATCCCAGAACTCCTCTAGCTCAAGCGCGTTTAACTGCGGAGTTTTTTCCCCACAATCAAGCTCACTTAGCTTGCTACCCCATTTGCAAAACCTTAGCAAGTATTGTGCCTCATGAACCATTCAAGTAGAGATCTCTTTATGCATACCTAACTTAAAACGCAGAATGCAAGGAAAATGATTTGAAGAAGGAGCGAGATGAAGCAAGCTTCGAAGATGAGAGGTGATGTTAAAAGCCTAAAGCACTTAGATTACAAATAATCTGATCTAACCACTAAGAACATAAGCGAGAGTGCCAATTATGAAGATGCCAGAAATTACTCAATTAAAAGATATACAATTTGTCACAGATCCATAGTAGAGCTCTCAAAATAAGATATCGATCACACTTGAAAAAATTTCCCAAACATTAATATTCAATAAATATCCAATATTTCAAGGAAATGAAACAAGAGTTAATTACACGCTAGACGATTCTAATCGATAGAAAACGTTTAAAAATTCAGATGCCAATGATCATCAAACTCAACTAAAGCATATGAAAGTAAATAGCACTTAAATCTCAATAAGAAATACCATGAAATTTCGATGCTAATAAACAATTCGTCAAATAATTTTATGGATTAAACGATATTCTAAAATAATGCAAATCCAATAAAATTTATTTTTCCTTATAGTTAAACTTAGGATATTAAAAAATTAAATCATGTCAACCATAGGAATTTCGCCACAATTAAATATCTTGAAAAGCCTGAAATTTAAATGGCTTAAAACCCCAATGTCAAAAAGTTTAGCTTCAAAAAATAAATTTTCCAAAGAATTGAAAGAATTAAATGGAAAATATTTTGGACTTTCTTTTTTAGTTTTTAAAAGTAAAAAATTTTAAAAATAAAATTTTTCAATTTTTTTTTTTTTTTTTTATAAAAAAATTTATAAACAAAAACTAAAAGCTAGCTCCTTTTTTTAATCTTTTGATTTTTTAAAATGTTAAACAAAACAAAATTATGGTTAAAAATTTTCATTTGTTAACAAAGAAATAAAAAAAATATTTAAAAGGTCGAATCTAACAAAATAAAATAAAATAAAAGTTTGATTGTTTTGATTGTGCGTTAGGTAATGCAGGTCGAAAAGGAGCGGGAGGAGGACTATGTGAAGGAATGAAAGTCGATAGCATGAAGGTTTGTAGACAAGGGCACAAGAAGGGAATGTAGGTTGAAGGGAAAGCGGAGCAGAGGGGTACGCACGCAGAGAGAGATGCAGCGAGGTCGAGGGAAGCGAAGAACAACGTGAGGAAGCTGTCGCGCGTAAGGGAGAAGGAAGCAGTAGCTGGGAAAAAAAATGAAGGGATGGCAGAGCGAATGAAGGAAGGGAGCGAGCGGGTGCAGGGAGCAACGAGAAGAAGAGAATGGAATAAGCATAGATGAATGGAGAAAACGCGCAAAGGGAGAGCATGCAGCATAGATGAAATGGAAGGTCGAGGGAGCTGCGTGAAGAGTCAGCAGAAAAAAGCAGGACAAGAAGAATGGCGAGCAGCGTGGAGGAAATGAGGAAGCCAACAGAGAAAGGCACAGCCAAAGGTCGAAAATGCGAGCAGAGAGAAAAAATGCAGGTTTTCTGAGATGGTCGAAAATCTAAAATAAAAATCGATTTTTATTATGCCTAGAAAATGAAGAAATTTTCATTAAAATTTTATCTCTATTAAACCCAAAAATTTCTCCGAAAAATAACCCCAGATCCAATATTTAATTGAACGCTCCTGCAAGAAATTTAGATTCCGAGACAAGATCTCACTCTCTAGGGCCTAAATCTTGCTCGGATCTTGGAATATCCTGTGAAAAACCTCAGATATCACTTGCACATAACCAAAAACTCCCAAAATAAAAAATAGAGACCCAACACATATACAAAAATAAAAAATGAAACCCGAGTTAGAAACAAAAAAATTCTAACTCTTTACTTAATTAAAAATACAGATCTATATAATGTATTTACAGATCTATGCACAAGAGTTGCAGATCTCTCAGATCTGAGAAGAGTGTAAGTCTGACTTCGCTACCAGATCTGAAGATCTAAAGCTCTTACTAGCCAGATCTAACTTTAAATTCAATAAAAGTTAAGATAATTTTTTTATTTAGGCACAAGCTCTAGAAAAACCCTGCAAGAAGAGAACTTAAGATAAGCTTGGGGAATTAGATACGGAGGGCTCTTCAGATCTTATTTACTTGGGAGTCAACTGGTCCAGCCGAGGACTTCCCCAAACGCCCAATTCTAAATCCGAGAGATTTCTGCACACTTAAATTTAAACTGTTAAATCAATAGAGAAATAAGATAAAAATAAAAATTTCAAGAATTAGAGATACCTGCTAATTCAATCCAATCAAAATTCTTACCCTAAATCCAGTAACCTAAGTAAGATACCTGTGCAATAGATTACTCTACAATAGCTATTAATCAACAATTCATTAAAATAATTACCGGCAGAATATAAAGAACAAGTTTACCATAAAATGCTGACAGGAACACCACCATCAAATAAAACCCCAAAGACTTCGTTTGTATTATTCCAGAAAGTATTACAGGAGAGCTTCAATAGCTAGTACACGATCAAAAGATCGGATCATTATAGACTGACACTGCCCTCTAATTTATAGGTAAAATCTCCAACAGCTAATTCGCTTGATCCCCTTCAAAGTAATCTCGACCGTCGAAAAGGATTCGATTATCTTTTAATCTCGTCCATCAAAATTATTATTTTTTGAGGAATTTCGAATTTTTCAATTAATTACCTTTTAATCAACTCAAAATAATAATTTTGAGATAATTACCTCAAAAATTTGACTTTGACTTAACTATCAAGGCCCAAAGTCCAAAATTTCTCAAAATTTTCAATATTCCCTTGGTCCGGGACCTTTAAAAATTTATTTTTCAAGGACCCACGAATTTTTCTTTAGAAAATTTTAAATTTACCTAGGACATAAAATTAATTAAATTTATGGCTTAGGATTTTTAATTTAATTTGGCCAGAAAATTTAATTAATTGACTTATGAGAGGATGAATTATTTTTCCAACCCTATTTACATAAGATTAATACATTAAACCCATGAGGGAGAAAACCCGTTTGTAATAGACCCTCAATAATCTACCCAATTCTGCGACTCAAAATATGATCTAGTAGACCCAACAATCTCTAATAAAATGATCTAGCCAATTAGCTAGGATCATTCCCAGATTACTTTTACAAAGACTTTATAAAAAACACTAGGACTCACTTAATATCTTGATGACAAAATCCACCCTTGCTTTCGTGTGAGGTTGGAGGGGAAAAACTCTGTCGATCATTTGTGTCTAGAGACAAATGAATCAGTGAGACGAAAAACCTCCTAGGATAGAAATCATCACCAAAATACTAGGCTTACCTAGGCTGTTACATACATGATGGTCTTACTAAGATCATTTACAATATAAACATGCAGAATGAGTTTACATATTTACAAAACTGTCGACTGAATGATGAAATCTAAATGGCACGAACACTCGAACATGATAGATCCCTTTTGCGAAAAAAAGGGGTGTACTGCTATGGGGTCGTTGACACAAAGTGGTCAACAACTCCAAGACCTTGTCACTGCTTCTTCTTTGACTCCTTAAGATGATCCAACTTTTCTGCACCGTCCTTCACCATCCTGCACCTTTCTGAATTAGGATTAGAGAGCTCAGTCTCTACTTGTATTCTCCATTCTTTAAGATATCAACACCTTGTCATAGATTGACTTGTGCACAACTTGCACCTCTACATAACCTTGCTGGTTGGTCTTTAACCTAAACACTAATCTTTACACGTCCTGACTCCTTTTGTTGGACAATCCACCTTCTTCACACTATGTAGATACCCTTTTCTTGTACTGTATTATTTTGTTGAGCAAACTTATGTTACTTCGCACTCATTATAATTTTGTCACTTCCTGAGATCTGTCTCCTTTCTTTGCATCAAAACAACAGTCCTAACCTCACACTTTATTGCAGACAAGTGATCCGAATTGATCTCAAACCCGTCCTTTATTCGTACTTTATTGCAGTCCTGAAACTTCGCATTATATCATAGATCCTTGTCTGAAATTATGTTCCTAAATGAATCTACATACTCCTATATATAGTTGATCTTGACTATAATTGAGCCAACCTGACCTTTATTTATGAGGCTAACTTGAGCAAGGGTATATGAGCCGACTTGTAGAGGATATCTTACAGCGTATTGTAGGTTGTCTTGAGGAGTATATACATCATGTATTATGCTGGTCTGAGCAGTAGTATTACCATGATTCTTGAGCCATGTCTTCAAGCTTATATGACAAGGTCTTGAGGCATACATGACTGATTTTACATGAGTGACACTTCATATACATGACTCTAATTAATACATTTATGACAAGATGACAAATTCCTAGAAGACATCAAGAAGAAGTCTTTGACCTATAATGAAATTCCTTGGTCATGAAACACATGAAGCAAGCTTAACAAAAATACATTTTATTATCTTTGTCTTCTTCATTACATGAATACATAATTACATAGTCAATATGAAGACTGAACCTGGTTACACTTTCCAACATGCATAAGATTGTTGATTGAATATCTTGAGTAATTGGCATCTTGTGGATTTGAAATTGGCACTTTCTTAGTTATAAGATTGCATATAATTCATTAATAAATACTCTTGTCACTAAAGATATATCATAACTTAAAGTACTTGAACATTAAGCTAATCTCAAACTAAGAATCGCACTCATAACCATTGCATAAGCATTCTAGGCTTAACTTGCATCAATAGCTTACCTCCAAGCATAAGCTTGGTTGATAGACTCCTAGGACAACCCTTTCTCATCTAGCTTGAGGGATTCAACACCTTTTTAGTGGTTAATGTTGAGATTTTGGGGTAGCATTGGATGTGCTCTAGCTCCGAAACTTTGTGGAGGGGTTGGAACACATGATATCTCCAAGACCCAGAAAGCGTTTGGAGAAATTCCATCTGGTGTAAAAGTTATTCAAATAATTAAATTTTTTAATGAGGACCCTAAGTCTAACTTAGGGAAATTAAAAAATTGAAGTGAAATAGTTTACACATGTGATGAGAACATTCTAAGTGACGTAGATCAAGCATTCGTTGATTAGAGATTAGATCACGGTCGTTGATGTGTCAACGAAAAAAGTATAAAGGAAGGGCTTGGGGTCAGTTGGAAGACACACACAGAGTCTAAGAGATCGAATTCTTCTGACGAAGCAGTGCTCGAACAAAGATCAGATCTGAGTGACTCAGAGACGTAGTGAGGGGCAAATGTAGTGATTGGTTAGGAGGGTCAAGAGTACAATGTAGAGCAAGGGCAGCAAAGATGCAATGGAGGCAGCGCAGCCATTAGAGGGTGTGACGTAGTCCCTCAGGAGAGTGACGCGGGCCCAAGCAGGGCTCACGCAGGGGCAGCGTAGTGCCTCCAAGGAAAAGTCCAAAATTCACTAGAAGCTGGGGTTTCTGAGCCAACAGGACTGAAACCAAACTGCGGAGAAGCAAATCCACACATAGCTAGGGTGACGCGATCCCTCAGCCAAGGCTATGCAAGCTGATGCAGCAGCTGCGCAGAGCTAGCTAGGGTTTCACCAGTTACTCATTCGGATCATCCAGGACTTGTGAGAGTGAGGTATATCTCACATTTTTCTTTGTAGCCGAGGATTTCTCTGTTGGGTGAGCCAAGTTTATGGCACCCTAGATATACTCAGAAACTGCTTCTTAATAATAATAAACCCTCATATTTGTTGCACCGGTTTTCCCGCATTGGGTTTTTTCATGGACATTTGTCCAAAAAATCTGTGTCATTGTCATATGTGTGTGATGTTCAGTAAATGATTTGTATTTGTGTAGGTTGTTATTTGTGTTTACTTCGAAGTTTTTCTGAATATTCAGTTAAATAACGTGTAAATAAATCAAGTAGGAGAAATAAATCAATAGTTAGTAGTAGGATTTCTGTGCTCAGAAATTTTGACATGGTATCAGAGCAATGCAGATCAAGTTGAATCATCAGCAAAGCAGCTGAACATATTTGGTGTAGGAAGGGCAGCTGAAGCAACACAGATTTGGAAGAAGGCAGCGTAGCACCAGAGGGGCAACATAGACCCTGCAAGGGTGACGCGGAGTCAATCTTCTCACGCAGAGGTTGACACAGCTCCAGAGAGGTGACACAGAGCCAGTCTGCTCACGCAGAGGCTGATGCAGCGCCAGGAGAGGGACGTTGAGCCACTCTGCTCACACAAAAGCTGATGTGGCACCAGGACGGTGACGCAGTCCGAGTTGGAGAGTTGTTGTGCAATTTGTCAGGGCTGGAAGTGTAGTTTCCTATCTTCAGAAGTTGTTGGTGTGGCATAGGTTCTGTCGGTGCAGAACAATGCCTAGCAAAGGTGACAAAGTAGGAGGAGGACAGTCGCTCAATAGATTTGTGCGAGAGAAATCTAAGATTTGATCAGGAGGGAGATCGTAAAGGACTGATTCAAGAGATTTGGCGAAGGATTTACAGGAGGGAAATCAGTTGTCAGAGGGAGCAACTACTCTAGAGGATTTCTATCGCCAAGAAACCCAGATCCGGTCTTTTGTTGGGTGCAGCAGCAGTAGAAGGGAGAGAAGTACCTACTTCGACAGATTTTGAGTAGAGATGGGCCCGTACGGACTGCCTGATCAGGATAGGTTGGATTGTGTGTCCAACTTTGCAATCTGGAAGGCCAGAATACTAACAGTCCCGGATGAGTAGGAATCAGAGACAAATGTCTTTGTTGTGCCGACCGATGCAGATGCTCTGAAGAAATTCAACGAGAATCGAATGCGGACAAAGCGCTTGATCATGGATGGGGTGAAGGATCACGTGGTCCCACACATTGCCGAGAAGAGGATGGCACATGAGATGTGGACATCCTTGACCACACTGTATCAAAGCAGCTTCATCCAATGGAAGATGCTTCTAGAGAACCAGATGAGGATGCTCCAGATGCATAAGGGAGAAGAGATCGATCTGTTCCTCTCCAGATTGCAGATGATCCAAGATCAGCGAATTGCCATAGGGGCAACTCCGGATGAAAGGCTCTTGGTGAGGACTGCCCTGAATGCAGTCATTGATGAATGGGAGACCTTTGTCCAAAGCATTTTGGGCAGAGCACAACTCTCTAATTGGGGTGACATGTGGGCTATCCTTCGACAAGAGGAGCTCTGACGGATGACCAATAGGGAATTCAGCAGCGAAAGTAGCAAGGTGAAGAAGGAGGAGGATGCGGCCCTAGCATCAAAGGGACAACGACATCAAGAGAAGAAGAAGAAGGGCCTATCCAAGGTCCGGTGCTTTAGATGTGGCGAACTTGGACACTTCGCCAACACTTGTCCTAAGAGTAAGGATTTTGATTCCAAGGCAGCAGCAGCAGCAGCTAGAGGGGACAGTGGTAGTGAGGATGATGTGGCGATGAGTGCTCATGTGCCTCGAGAGAAGAGCTGGGGCGATATTGATCTGTAGAGCAGCTACAGATGGGTAGGCAAGATCCTTGAGGTGCCCAAACTCTTGGATCACATACGAGCTATGGGAACCTTGAGACAGTAGCAGGATGACTAGAGTAGTGGGTGTAGAAGATCATGATGAAGCAGAGGCAGAGCTGGGACGTTGTAGATTGGAGCAGTGTGTTGTCGCACAGATTGTCTAGGCACCGCGACAACGGCTCAGATTGGGGGCTGTCACCTTTATCCCCAATCTCTCTATTTAAGCTGTCTCATTGCAAGCTAAGGGAGGTAGACCCTATTAGAAATGAGGATGAAGAATCCAGGAGACACAGCTAAGACATCAAATACTTGATAAAATGAACGAGATTCCACAGATCTAAATTAGATTTCACGTTTAAGACCGGTGCCTTATGGAGTCAAACAAAATCCCGTTTATGCAATTATAAACAAATAAGTGACGATTAACTGCTGCTTATTAAAAGACCATTGATCATAATGATATTTAATTGAAAACGGCACAACCATGAATAACAATAACATGAGTGCCAGATTCTTGAAAATTTTCCGAAAATAAGATATTCCAATATAACCTAGTTCGAAAATTAAAATATCCACAGTCAAACTTTAGATAAAAAAAAAAAAAATAGCGCACTTGACCATGGAAAATTTGAAAATTTTTTTATATTTTGGTATTTTCTAGATTTTTTAGGATTTTTGTATTTTTATATTTTATATTTTTTATCTTAAAACAAAATTAAACTAATTCTAAAGAAAAATTAAAATTAAAATCTAACTACAAAAATTGAAATCTAACTAAACTAAGGCTAAAAGTTAGAAATTAAAAACTAAAACTATAATCTGAAACACAAATTAAAATTTAAACTAAGTTACAATTAAAATAAATCTAAATTAAATCTAAAATAAAACAAATTAACAATTAACAATTAAAAAATTTGAAATCTAAAACCTACGCTATCACTAAACTAAGACTAATCTAAACCAACTCTAATCCTAACTAAAATCTACGCTAACTTAAAACTAACTAAATCTAAAATCAAATTAAAACATTAAAATCGAATCATAAAGCTCTAAATTCGCTATCATAAAATCGAATCTAAAAACTATGTCTAACGCAATGTAAGGGTTTAATGTTTATGAGCTGTGCGTTTTGTTTTGAAGTTGTAGGTTGAAGTCGACGGAGCTGGACGGCGTAAGGGAATACTTCGACGGCAGAGACAGCTCGACGTGCAGAACTGAACAGGAGATAGGGACGTCATGGGACAAAGGCTCGATGAGAGCTTGAACGCAGCGTGGAGATGAGCAGATAGCTTAGAAATCAACGCAGAGGATTGAGGAAAGGCGGACAGTAAAGGACGGCTAATGAAGAGGGCTGAGATATGATGAGCGTGGAGAAGAAATGGCAATGGCTGGAAGAGAGCAGAGATGGACCAACAACAGCGAGGACGCCTTATGCAGATGGATATGAAGGGAAATGACAGTAGTTTGCAGTGTAAAGAAAACCCAGTACGCACAAATACGTTAACCTCAGATCTTAAAATCTCTTCATTTAAGCTCAGATCTTATGCTCCTTTAATTCGAAACAATGTCCAGATTCATCCACAATTGTAATTTGAGGCCAGATCTGGCCTTTGGAGGCTAGATCTGCCTCGGCTCTAAAAACATTTACGATTTGAACCCTGAATCTGCAAGAAACTAGCCAGATCTGAAGATACACACCAAGAAACGATTAAACCCTTACAGCCCTAAAAAAAAATTTTTACAAATTTACAACTAGTTTACAGATTTAAAACCCTCTTGGTCAGATTTGAATCCATTTCGGCGCAATTTTTTAGAGATTTAAAATTTTAGTGAGAGGCACAAGCCTTAGAGAACCCTGCAAAACCACCAATTTCGTAAGATAGACTTGAAATTTAACAAATAATGAGCTTTTCAGATTTATGTTTATTGAGAGTTGGCTGGTCCAACGAAGACTTCCCCAGACACTCAATCTTAAGAAAAATTTCCATGCACACTTAGATCCGGACCTTAGATCAATAGAGATTTAAGAAAACAACATGAGACCTTTTCAGAAAAATCAGAATGTTATTTTATAAACCCAGAAAACTGCACAAGATACCTGTATGCAAATTAATCCATGAAGGCCATCAACCATAAAATGCAAGAAACAAAGTAGCAGAGTTTAGAGACAATTCACCACATAGATCTGAGAAAGAACATCAAGATTTGTAACCCCAAAGTCTTTATGCTTTATTCCTCAAAATATTTACAAGAGCTTCTAAGAACAAGTGCACGATCCTCAGATCGGATGATTCAAGACCGATAAGGACTTCTAAATTTATAGGGCAAAATCTCCAACAGCTAGTTTGGATGATCCTTGTTAAAATAATCTCAACCGTCCAAAAGATTTAATCATCTTTTAATCAGGAGCGTTGAAATTAAAATTTTGGGGAAAAAACGAATTTATCATTTAATTCAATTTTAATTAACTCAAAAATATTATTTTTGCGTTAATTACCCCAAAATTTTGACTTTGACTTAACCACCAAGGCCCAAAGGTCCAAAATTTCTTAAATTTCTCAATATTCCCTTGGCCTGGGGCTTTCAAAATCATTTTCCAAGGACCCACAAATTTTGCCTTTAAAGATTTAATCCTAACTTAGGACCCTAAACTAATTAAATTTCTGGTTTAAGATTTTTTAAATTAATTGACCAAAAAATTTAATTAATTGACTGAGAGGGGATTTTAATTATTTTTCCAACCCTCTTTACATGAGATAATACATTTACATACATGAAGGGGGAATACCCATTTGTATAGACCCTCAAATGAATACCCAGTTCTGCGACTCAAAATATGATCTAGTAGACCAAGTAGCTCAAACTACTTTTACAAGGACTCGATAGAAAACACTAGGACTCACTTAGCATGCTAATGATAAAATCCACCCTAGCTTTGGGGTGAGGCTGGAGGGAAAAACTCTGCCGATCACTTACGTGAATCAGTGAGACAAAAAACCTCCTAGGATAGAAATCATCAACAACATACTAGGCCTACCTAGGTTGTTACATACATGGACGGTCTTACTTAGATCATTTACATTATAACATGCATAATGGGTTTACATCATTTATAACAGAATGTCGACTGATGATGGAATCTGAATGGCGCGACCACGTCGAACATGACGAATCCCATTTGAAAAAATGAGGGTGTACTGCTATGGGGTAGTTGACAAAGTGTGGTCAACATCTGGCTCTACTTAGGGACATGTTGCTTCATTGAAGGAATGTGAGAATCCAGAATCTGCATCCAAGCAACACACAAGATTACATAAGTAGCGTCCATCCAAATATCGTTATATAACATTAAGCTCATGAAAAATAGAAGCTCTTCTTTTATTTATTATTCTACTTAACATGAAAAGTAAATCTACTCTAACTGCAAAATGAAATGCTGAAATAACAAGGTGTAAGGTTAGAGATACAATACAAAGGATGCCCTGTGGCATCAGATGTGCTCAATATAGTGCATGCTAAGCATTTGCCTACTTTCAGGCAAGTCTGTGGGCTGCTTTTCAGATGTGCCATGCCCAATCTTGCTAATTGTGGGGCTCTGTCTTATCCAAATGTCAAGCTGCTCTCGACCATCGGACGAATCAAACCGCTTACTTCTTCCTTTCTTCTTCTTTCTCTTCATCTGAGTGGGTTGTGATGTCAACAATGAGACTACTGTAGATTTCTTGTCCTTATCTTGAAAATCCTTGTACAAAACATTTGATGAACCTGGAGCGCAACCAATCTTATTCTGGATATACTCTGTCAATGGTGACACATAAGCTTGGTCTTTCTCAATGTCCTTTGTATCCATAATTAATTCTTCCTTAATGGGAAAAGTGACCTCCATGTGATGAGATGGAAATTGCTTCAGCAAATTGGGAGGCCTATGATCTGTTGACAAATCTGACTTGGGTTGAAAATTCTGCATGTGTGATCTTTCCATTCTTTCCAACTTCTTTTGGATATCAGTCATTTGATTAGAATGCTTAATATTAACAACAGTCATTTCCTTCGCATGACTCTCTTCAATCATCAAGAATCTATGTTCCATGGTTTTTATTGATTCATCATTATCTGCTTTCATGGTCATGAAGAAACTTTGCATACAATTCATCTCTTTCTTATGATTTGTTTCCATGATCGTCATTTCCTTAATATGTTTTTCTTCCATGGAAATTATTTGATTGGAGTGATTAAATTCCATGATCGTCATCTTTTCTTCTAAGGCTAACAACTTGTTTCGTATAGCATCAATTTCCCTGGTATGATCAGCTGTTAATCTTGCTTGGTTAAGTTCCATATTCTCAATGATTTGAGCCTGGTTGGCCTCCATATTCTTGATTACCTGAGCTTGATTTAGCTGTATATCCTTAACCATCTGAATCAATTCTTTAACAAGATTCTTATCGTTGTCAACACTAGTTTGACAACTTGTTTCTGTTTCACCACTATCGTGGGTTTGTGATGTTGTGGTACAAGTGGATTTGTCCTGAGAATTGTCTGGAAAACTCCTACTGATCGCTGAATCTTCTATAAGATCAATTTTATTATTTTGCATAATACTGGAAACACAAGGCGAGTCATTTTGTTTTATATATTTATCTATAAAAGCATTGATGATATCTTGTAAACAATACTCTTCAGGACAATTTCGAAACCAATCGATAGCATCACCTTTTAAAGAATAGCCAAAGACACGTATCTTGACATCTTCATGATTATATTGTGAAGGACAACAATATTTATGTATAAAAAGGTTGACCGTCCTTAGATGTAACAGAGCAATGCCTGGATCACCACCTGAGAAAAAAGGCAATTTTGAAGTGGCCTCTTCCGGCATGACATGAAAGGTGTCATCCATGATGACTTGCTTAAAATTTAAGAAATAGATCCGTGTTCAAGAATAGTCAAAAGGTCCTCAAGAAGCGAACTTCTTAGCAAGAACTCTTGTAAGAAATGAAAGAAATTGGAGTCGCCACTTGAGCACGAAACTAATTCTGAAAATAGAAATAAATAATCGAGAATAACAGATGGATACAAAGGGGGAATTCTTGTCTGGGAGTAAAAAGATGAATAAGTGGAGTCGCCACCCAAACAGGAAGCCAACCGAAATGTCCAGGTGCTAAAGATACGATGATGAAATGATTAGTGATATGATGAAAGATAAGACGATGAAAATATGAAGGGATGAAAAGACACCAGAAAATGTGATCCCTTGTGGCAGGCTAATGAATGGCGAAAGAAGATCTGAAGATTATAAAATGTCATTAAGACTAAGGACAGAAAAACTCTTTCCCCGGCAACGACGACAAAAAATGGTGTCGCACAGATTGTCTAAGCACCGCAACAACGCCTCAGATCGGGGGCTGTCACCTTTATCCCCAATCTCTCTATTTAAGTTGTCTCCTTGCAAGCTAAGGAAGGTAGACACTATTAGAAATGAAGAGGAAGAATCTAGGAGACACAGCTAAAACACCAAACACTTGATAAAAATAACGAGATTTCACAGATCTAAATTAGACTTCACGTTTAAGACCAGTGCCTTATGGAGTCAAACAAGATCCCGTTATGCAAATAGAGATAAGTATTGGATGTAAAACTGCTACTAAATGATCACAATGATATTCAATAGAAAATGCCACGCTCATTCATTTAGATACTGAAGCAAAGCAACAAAGCTTATCATGAAATGACCATTGAGACAAATGCCAGATGCTTGAAATATTTCCGAAATTAAAATATTCCAATATAACCCAATTCGAAAATTAAAATGATCCACAGTCAAACTTTAGATAAAAAAATTTAGCGCATTTGACTATAGAAAATTTGAAAAAAATTTATATTTTTGTAATTAGCTAGATTTTAATTTTAGTTTTGTTTAGATTTAGATTTTTTATTGGTTTTAGATTTAAAAAATAATAAAAAAATATATAAAAATTTCAAAATTCTAAAGAAAATCTAGAAAATACAAAAATATAAAAAAATTTCAAATTTTCTATAGTCAAATGCGCTAAATTTTTTTATCTAAAGTTTGACTGTGGATCATTTTAATTTTAAACTGGGTTATATTGGAATATTTTAATTTCGGAAATATATCAAGCATCTGGCATTTGTCTCAATGGTCATTTCATGATAAGCTTTGTTGCTTTGCTTCAGTATCTAAATGAATGAGCGTGGCATTTTCTATTGAATATCATTGTGATCATTTAGCAGCAGTTATACATCCAATACTTATCTCTATTTGCATAACGGGATCTTGTTTGACTCCATAAGGCACTGGTCTTAAACATGAAGTCTAATTTAGATCTGTGAAATCTCGTTATTTTTATCAAGTGTTTGGTGTTTTAACTGTGTCTCCTAGATTCTTCCTCTTCATTTCTAATAGGGTCTACCTCCCTTAGGCTTGCAAGGAGACAGCTTAAATAGAGAGATTGGGGATAAAGGTGACAGCCCCCGATCTGAGGCGTTGTTGCGGTGCTTAGACAATTTGTGCGACAACATAGCGCATTGCAGTGGTAGCAGCAACGTGGAAGCAGCAGTGTAGAGGTTGATGGGACTTCAGCAGTGCAGAACAGCAGTAGCGCAGTGGCTCTAGAGAGACAGCACAGCGCAGAAGCCAAGGGAGCTTCAACGATGAGATGCAGCCTGACTGACTTGTCTGTCAGTGATTGGGTAGTGGTCCTTCAGTTGCTTACTTTTCAGCAACTGAATTATAGTGCAGCAGTTGGCAGCATGATGCAGCAACTTGAGAGGGAGCTGCAGTACAGATGTGGCAATGTCAGTGACAGTGACATGGGCAGCAGTACAAAGAGCAGCAACGCAGTGGATGAAGGGCAATAGGCCAAGCATCAGCACAGAGTCTGATGCCAGAGATCAGGGCAATGCTTCAGTGTGGAAGTATTGCTATAGCACACTCCTCGCTAAGAGGGAGTGTTGAGATTTTGGGGTAGCATCAGATGTGCTTTAGCTCCGAAACTTTGTGGAGGGGCTGGAACACATGAGATCTCCAAGACCCAGAAAGCATTTGGAGAAATTCCATCTAGTGTAAAATTTATTCAAATAATTAATTTTTTTAATGAGGACCCTAAGTCTAACTTAGGGAAATTAAAAACTTAAAGTGAATTAATTTACACATGTGATGAGAACATTCTCAGTGACGTGGATCAGGCATTCTTTTAATCTTAGTTATTGATTAGAGATTAGATCACGGTCGTTGACGTGTCAACGAGAAAAGTATAAAGGAAGGGTTTGGGGTCAGTTGGAGGACACACACAGAGTCTAAGAGATCAAATTCTTCTAATAGAGCAGTGCTCAGACAAATATCAAATTTGAGTGATTCAGAGACGCAGTGGGGGGCAGATGTAGTGGTTGGTCAGGAGGGCCAAGAGTGCAACGCAGAGCAAGGGCAGCAGAGACGCAGTGGAAGCAGCGCAACCATCAAAGGGTGTGACGCAGTCCGTCAGGAGGGTGACGAATTAGGGAGTGATCGCTCCCTGACCAATCCCTATCGCTCCGGGAGAAAAAATTTAATGGAGGGAGCGATCGCTCTCCCCATTAAAATTTTGCTCCCGTCCGACGTGAAGGCTGCGCGGCCGTCAGCGGAAAGGGAGGGCGGCTGACGTGAGGAAAGGCAGGGCGGCAGTGAGGAAAGGGAGGGAAAGGGGAGGGGGAATAAAAGGCCCTCCTCCCCTCATTATTCATCATTCTATTTGTCATTTGTTGGAGACAGCAAGAGAGAGCAAGAGAAAGCTTGGGGCTTGGAGAGAGCAAGAGAGAGAGCTTGGAGCTTGAGTTGAGGAGCTTGCAAGGGAGATTGGAGCTTGGGATTGAAGGCCGAAGAGGTAGGATCTACACTCTAATCTAGCATTTTTTTTTAATATGTTCATTGCTAAATGAAAATGTTGTCTTCTCTCTTTCCCATTCCTATTCCTCCATTTTTTTGCAGGCTCAAAACTTCAAACATCATGGCAATATGGCTTGGCATTCTCTTGTTGTTGGTTCATTTTTTTTGTTATTATGGTGTTGGAGAGTAGAAGAAAGAGGGTTGTTCATGATGAAGAGAATGAAGAAGTGGGTTATAGTGGATATGATTAAAACCCTGCAGAGGAGGAGTACCTTGGTGAGGAGGAAGAGGAGAATAGAAATAATGAGGGCACAACAACTAAACCATACAAAACCCCATTATGGAAATATGTTTATAGGCCTGAAGCAAGGAAAGGGGGTGGAACCACTAAATTTACATGCCTCCATTGCAAACACACTTACACAGGTTCTTACACATGTGCCAAGATGCACCTCTATAGGAAAAGGCCATGGGATGGAGATAAACAAATAGGAATCAAAGTTTTTGTAAGTGTGTCAACATCAGATAGAGCCAAATACATAAGGGAAGAGGAGGAAGACCAATACAAATCTAAAAGATCAAAGGGTTTCTTTGAACCTAGTTCACAATCACATCATCATGCACAAAGAAGTCCATCAGCTTCCACCCATGCCAATGGATATGGAGGCACAGTAACAAACATCTCTTTAAGGCGTAGAACCATATCAAATTTCCTTGACAAAGGGTGTAGGAATGATGTGGATTCAAAAAATTACCAGTTTCTCTATGCATGTGGGATACCAGTGAATGTTCTTCGCTCACCTTATTGGCATGAAATGGTTTCTGCCATTAATGACGCCTCCAAAGGATACAAGAGCCCTGGGTATGACAAGGCTAGAACCGTGGGATTTGATCATGAAAAAGAAAAAATAACACATTCTTTGAGTAAAATGACAAATTCTGGGAATGAGCATGGGGTGTCCATTGTATCTGATGGATGGACAAATATAAAAGGCAAGCCATTGATAAGTGTTCTTGTTGTGTCTGTTAGTGGTGCAATCTTCCTTTCAGCATATGATTACTCATAAAAGTTGTTAAAATTGGACAACTAGGTCCAAACTCCATGTTGTGATGCTCAGATGAAGATACCGATATTTTTATTGGATTCCTCTTTCGGAGAGGTGTAAGATCCATATAAAATTTATCTAAATCCGATGAGCCGAACATTTATTTTGAATTTATTATTTATAATAAATTATATGTGCAGGTCGGCCTTAAGGTTTTACACCCCTAGCAGATGTGTCACACACCTCAATGATGTATATAAATACAGTCAAAGTTGGAGAGCATTTCACACTCACTCATCACACATCTTCTTCTCTCCTCTGATTTAGTACGAGCTCCTTGGAGGACGAATTCAGCTCACACGTGGGAAAAAGGACGAGTTTGTACAGCCAAGAAGAAGGACGCAGATTGATGCAGCTAGGGTTTCCTAGGAAGTTTGACCAGCATTGACTTTGGTCAACGCATGGTCCAAAGAGGCTGAAATTTATTGGAGACTTCGATTTTGGGAGGCCGTACACATTGGCACAAGAACCGAGGTCAAAAGGTTGACCGAAGTTGGAGCTGCGTTGACTTTTATGTTGCTGCCCTGCGTTGACTTTTCTGGACAGCGTTGACTTTTCTGGAGTTGACTTGTGTTGACTTGGTGACTAATTTGAGGATTGTTGTGACACATTCTGGGTTGGCTGATCAAGGAGACTTTGCTGGTTGAAGCATCCTGTTGACCGCCGTAATGCACCATCACATTTTCCCTGTTTCTGGTTTGTCTTCCATAGATCCACTGGTATGTTCTATCAGCATTTTACTTAACTGTTTGGGTGATTGCTGTAATAAAAGTAAAGTTGCATCAAACATAGAACATCTACAAAAATTTACATGGTATCAGAGGTGAGGTGAAGACAAGCCCTAACTTTAGCAATCACCATCTAAGAAAATGGGTTCCACAAGTTATGAATTCAAGGAGAATGACAAGCTGACTGGAAGGGATGACTTCCATGCTTGGAAGATGATATTAGATCTCAAATTGGAAGACCATGATCTCATGGACCATGTACTGTGTAAGATACAAGAACCTCCATCCAATGCTACTGCTGCTGCTAAAACCAAGTATAAGAAGGGGGAGATCAAAGCAAAGCTGATGATCAGGGAATCCATTCATAAAAGCCTGGTGGCCTACATCTCTGAGTTGGGTACATCCAAAGAGATGTATGATAAATTGATCCTAATGTTCAAGGTAAACAATGTAAACCAAGTACTATTCTTCAAGAATCAATTGAAGAATCTGAAGAAAGGCAGGGATGAGTCTGTCCAAACATTCTTTCTGAAATTGACCGAGATTAGGAACAATCTGTTGGCTATTGGGGAGACAATAGCCGATCGTGAGATGGTACTCACCACACTTGGAGGACTCCCATATGAATGGCAAGTATTCACCACTACCATTCTCAATAATAGTACTATTCCTAACTTTGACGAGCTACTGTCCAGATGCATGCAAGAAGAAACAAGAATGAAGGAATATGAAAATGACAGAAATGCTGCCTATGCTGCTCATTCTAGAAAGAAGAACTCTGGTGTTCCTAAGAACAAAGGAAGAACAAGGGCCCAAGGAAAGAAGGGTAAGTGTTTCACTTGTCATAAGCCTGGTCACTATGCTAGAGAATGTCCCTTCAAGAAGGATTCTCCCGATAGTGATGACAACAACAACAACCGGAGGAATGGAAATCAAAGAAACGACAGATCCAAAGGAAAGAGGAAGGCTCCCTCTGGCGGAAACAATCAACCTTCTAAAAGGTCTAGAAACTCCAAGTATGAGGAGTCAAATGTTGTTGATAAAAGAAATGAATATATTCTTGTATCTGCTCTCTTTGCTGCATCCCCGCCCGACACTATGGATGTCTGGCTGATAGATAATGGTGCCTCAAGACACATCACTAGGTTCAAGGAAGCACTCTCTGACATGGTTGAGAAGGATACCAATCTGGAAATTATCCTTGGAGATAATGCCACATATCCCGTGAAAGGGACAGGGACTGTGACCCTCCACTTGTCTCAAGGACAAGTCCTACATTTGCAGGATGTACTCTATGTGCCAAAATTGAAGAAGAACCTTGTGTCTATATCAGCGATTGAAGACAAAGGCTTCAATGTGGCATTCATTGATGGAAAGGTGCGCATGTGGAAGAAGAACCTCAAGGAAGCTATCATGATTGGTTTTAGAGTTGGAACACTCTACCAGGTTGAAGGAAGTCCACTAGGAGCTATGACATGTGATACTATGCGACAAACTGAACTATGGCACTGAAGGTTTGGACACCTTCATTACAAGGCCCTTCCCAAAGCAAGGAAGGTGGTGACAGGGATGCCCGACTTTGGAAATAATCATGAAGGTGTATGTAAGGGTTGTGCCGAAGGAAAGCATACAAGGGGACCTTTTCCCTCAAGTGCCACAAAGACATCTGATATTTTGCAACTGGTCCATTCTGATCTATCTGGTATGCTGCCTGTGACATCCCTGGGAGGATGTTCTTACTATATGACATTCACTGATGACTTCTCCCGCAAAACCTGGATATACTTCTTGAAGAAGAAGGATGAGGCTTTTATGTGGTTCCGTACCTTCAAAGCCTTGGTGGAAAATATGATAGGAAAGAAGATCAAGATTTTGAGGACCGACAATGGCACTGAATATGAGTCAAATGAGTTCAAGGAATTTTGCAGAGAAGCTGGCATTAAGAGGGAGACTACTACTGCCTATACTCCTGAGCAGAATGGTGTTGCTGAACGCAAGAACGGGACTATTGTGGAAGCTGCCTGTGCCATGCTATGTGACCAGGGTCTATCAAAGTTTCTGTGGGGAGAAGCTGCAAATACTGTTGTATACATTCAAAACCGATGCCCTCATTCCGCTCTGGACTCCAAAACTCCCGAAGAGGTTTTCACTGGTAAGAAACCTGATGTCTCACATTTTAGAATTTTTGGATGTCCTGTTTATTTTCATGTGCCAAAAGAAAAGAGAAGTAAGCTGGATGCTTCTGGGAAGAAAGGAATGTTTGTGGGCTACAGTGAAACCTCTAAGGCCTATAGAGTCTATGTACCTGGTCAAAGGGAAGTAGAGATATGCCATGATGTCACTTTTGACGAAGATGCTTCCCTGAAGAAAGTAGTAGATCTTCCAAGATCTGAGGAAAATCATGAAGCTAGGCCTGGAAATCAAGAAGAACCGCAGGATGAGACAATGCCTGATGTTGAAGGACCAATGCACCCTATCGATCCATCTCCTTCACTGGGAAAGAGACCATCATGGCTCAGGGACACCCTCGAAGATGCTGAGGGACATGCTGCCCCAAGGGGGACATTCCGTGAAAGCAAGAAGCCGTGCAGATACCAAGGGTATCTGGTTGCCATGAGTACCATTGTACAATCTGAACCTGGATCTTTTGAGGAAGCCGTAAAGCATCAAGTCTGGAAGGATGCTATGCACGAAGAATATGAGTCCATAATGAAGAATGATGTCCGGGATGTGGTTCCAAGACCGAAGGACAAATCAGTTGTCACCGCAAAATGGCTCTACAAGATCAAACATGGATCTGATGGAAGTGCTGAAAAGTTCAAGGCAAGATTTGTTGCCCGTGGCTTCTCTCAAAAGGAAGGAGTAGATTATGATGACATATTTGCACCTGTGGCATGATATACCACCATTCGATCAATCATAGCCCTTGTTGCTATGCAAGGTTGGAGTCTTCATCAGATGGATGTCAAGACCGCCTTTCTGCATGGTACAATAAAAGAAGAGGTGTATGTAGAACAACCTTTGGGATTTGAAGTTCAGGATCGAGACACTCATGTCTGCAGATTGAAGAAAGCCCTCTATGGGTTAAAGCAAGCACCCAGAGCTTGGTACGAGAGGATGGATAGTTACTTGATGAAGCCGGGCTTCACTCGAAGCAATGCTGATCCGAACCTTTACTTCAAGGTTGTGCAGGGGAAGCCTCTCATTCTAGTGCTGTATGTGGATGACCTCTTCCTGACAGGTGCTGACCCTCTCATTCATCAATGTAAGAGGGAGCTCGCTGTTGAGTTCGAGATGAAGGACCTAGGACTGATGCACTACTTCCTAGGCCTAGAGGTCTGGCAGAGACCTGGAGAGATTTTCCTTTCTCAAGGAAAATACATTGTGAAACTTCTGGAAAGATTTGGTATGGTGGACTGCAAGACCGTGTCAACACCAATGGAACTCAACGTCAAGAAGTTGAGTGGCAGCGCTGCTGGGCCCGTATTGGCCAATCCTACTAAGTATCGTCAACTCGTAGGAGCTTTGATGTTCTTAGTGAACACCCGTCCAGATATATGTTTTGCAGTGAACACTTTGAGTCAACAGATGGTTGAGCCTCATCACTTTCACTGGGTTGGTGCCAAGAATCTTCTAAGATATCTTAGGGGCACGATAAACCATGGGCTGAGATACACTGCCGGGAGTGTGACACTCCGTGGATATACTGATGCCGATTGGGCTGGCAGTGTGGTGGATCGTAAGAGCACATCAGGATGCTGCTTCAATCTTGGTTCTGCTTCGATCTCATGGATGAGCAGGAAGCAGAAGTCGGTGGCTTTGAGCACCGCGGAGGCCGAATACATTGGTGCTAGTATGGCCTGTTGTGAAGCAGTTTGGTTGCGGAAGCTCTTTAGTGAGCTGTTTGGACATGTGCTAGATACCACTGTGATACTCTGTGATAATCAGAGTGGGATTCGTATGACTGAGAATCCCGTGTTCCACGACCGATCCAAGCATATTGATATCAGGTACCACTTTATCCGGGATATGGTACAGCGAGGCGCCGTAAGGCTCGATCATATAGGAACTGATGAGCAGGTCGCGGATATTCTCACTAAGCCCCTGGGGAAGGTCAAGTTCCTAACCTTTCGTGAGAATCTTTGTATTGTGGAACGACCCTATGATGTGGGTCCTGTTGGACGATGAGCTCTGGGAGCTCTGGGGGGCTTTGGGGACAGCTTCTCGGAGCTATGAGCAACCACAAGGCTAGGCTTGCCGACCTTGGTGGTGTGCTTGGACCCCACCGTTGTGATTTTGAGTTGGTTCACCTCTCATTTTCTATGCCCCGTATGCATCCTACCCATTGAGTTCAGGGCTCATGGGAAGTACCTCTCATTTCGCCAATGAGGTGGGAAAAGCTAGAGACTAGTAGCAAATACTGATGGACGCATCAGAGATTGCCGTACTCTCTATCTAGGATGGCACGGTCCAACCACTTGATCTGGGATCAAGTATAGTGAGGTTTCGGACCTCCGCCTGACTTCGGGTCAGATGAACCAACTTCGGGTTGGTTGGAGACTCTTTGTGAGTCTGATAGAGGTTTCGAACCTCTGGGCTGAATT